>CM033471.1:65485950-66085950 GCA_019447015.1 Hymenochirus boettgeri
GACATCCGCACACAGGATGCCAATCATGATTGATCCCACTTTCGTCAGTTATTGTGTGCAATATGTTTTCTAAACTTTTTATTTTTCCGAATAGGATGTGCTCTGATATTCAAAATTAAATGTTTTGCAGAGCAATAGACCATAAAGCCACACACCTAATAAAATGGTGCCCAGAATGCAGACTTTTATACCCAGGGGGTTAGTACTGCTGTTGTTGGTGATTTAGGTCATGTGGCTGGATCGTTTTTGAAAATGACCAAAAACATTTTTCAGGTTACATTAGTTTTTCGATCTTTTGAATTTTCTAAATCCGAAAATTCCAATTCCACAAGTTCTGCTCCTAAAATTACTCAAACTTCATCATAGTGCTAACTACTATTAAGAAAGACTTTGAAACTGAGCAAGCACTCAAGATGGTAAAATGTTGTTGCTCCCTTCCTGACAAGCCACATCTTTAATATCCTGCTAAAGTATATTGTATATGCCATTTTGTCTACTTGAAATGAAACGGCACTAAATTTTGTGGTCCTTGCTTAGTTTATTCTGCTAAATAAGTAATTCAGTGTAGTGCTGATGGTAAGCAACCTCATATAACAAAGCACCAGTTTATTGTTTCAAGTGTTGAATATAAAACATTATAACCATTCCCCAAATTGGCTTTATTGTGATAAATGACAATGGCTGATTTAGTTTTTATTGACAAAGTCATATTTGGTCAGTCATTATTCTGATTTTTCTAACTCATTCCCAGGTGATTGGTAAATTGAAGCTAGAGATGAAAACAAAATACTTTTCAGACATTTAAAGGGCATGTCTGCCCTGCAACACCCATCTGGAACATCAGGAAGAGCAGACTCAATGAGGAATAAATTATTCAGTAAAACAGGGAGCAGCTTAAGTAATGGGTTTTGGGGTAATATTGTTGTCTGGGGAATGGGTATGTCCTTATTTTATTATTTGGCAAATTTGGAAATAATCTATGATCATAATGTTTAAAACTTTGACCTGATCATTTATAATTGGCTAAATGACTATGTTACACACACACTTCTCCCTAAAATCCTTTGTCAAATTGTCTCTCTTACTGTCACCCATAGGCTACAACTCAAAATGCATAACACACATATTGCAAACACACAGGTTACCTTTTTGGATATCCAGAAAAACTTACAACCAATTCCTGGTATAAAAGAGTCAGGTGTCTTTATTCAGTGCAAAAATTGTATTTTAAATTTAACCGGGAAGTGGTTGTGAGTTTTTCTGGATGGCGAAATCCTAGACTGGTGTAAGTGCTTTTATATTGAGTTTTAATCTTTTAATATGGTTTTTTATTTGATGTATCACTAATTTAAACGATATTGGACACTTTTAATACTATATTTTTATTCTTTATCTTTTATCTATCACACAAGGACACAGGCAACAAAACCCAAGGTACCTATAATTCTACTAGTGGAACCAGTTATCTTGCAGCACTAAACCCCAACTGCTCAAAACCATTATGCACAGAACAAGAGCTGTTGTTAGAATATAAATTATAAGTCTGAAGAGAAAATTATTTTATTTTATCCTTACTGGGTGCTAAATAAGAGATGTCCGAACCTTGCAAAATCTGGTCCGCTCGAGGAAAACCCACGATGAACCTATTAAAATGAAAGTTCGGCAAAATCCGTTCTTCGAAAATACTAGGATTCTTTGAAAATATGGGGATTTTCGAAAATACGAGGATTCTTTGAAAATACGGACCTGAAAATGTGGCTTGATCCATCCATAATGTGAAAATCCACGAAATTTTGAATTTACGAGGATTTCTCGTATTTCCTGGAGAATACGATTGGAAACGTAAAAGTAGTCTGCAATCGTATTTTCGAGGATTATCAAACTTTCGATGCTATTTTTGCTAACCCTCGAACATTAGATATATCGAAAATTCGTTCAGTTTTCAAATCGTCAGGTTTTTTCCGAGATCCAAATCCGAAATGGAATGAAACTGATGCGTTTTAGCCATCTCTACTATGAACATTTCCTTCAGTACACACTTTGAAATAACACTAAGTAAATGTTCATATTGCCAAACTCCTTTGCGACTCACATCTGATATTTCTACTCTCTTTGCTTTGAGTCTGGAAGGTTTGTGCTGTTTTTCAGCAGTAGGCAGAATTAATTTTTCCTTAACCAGTACAAAAGGTTTTTCCACTATGGTTTTTGTAAAAGCAAAAAATGTAGATAAATATAATAATAATTAATTAGCCATACCACTTTCCAGGGATGGGTGGAGCCTAACAATGCACCCCCAGAATGCCCCCAAAGCATTTTGGTCACGCTTCTAAACTTCTCAGCCATGCCAGTACGTTGGGAGGTATATTTAAGTAAATGTATAGACTATACACAATGGTTTCAGACACCAATACAAGCAAATTATTGATGCACTTAAAGTTTTATGCTATAAGGAATTAGGTTTAGAAGTCAAAAAGTAAACATAGCGTAGATCTTTGGCATTAATATACAGATGCTCGGGGGGTCAGTTGGTTGGTAGGAGTCCTGGTTTCTACCAAACTTGGTTGAAAGGCAGAACTGTGGGTTTTGAAACATTTGTGCAAAACCTTTGGCATTTTGTGGTGGAACCAGTGGCGTAACATCAGGGCCCACAACTGCGGGGCCATGAGAGGTAAGAGGGGCCACTATTGCCTCCTGGGAATATCTGCTATCAGTATTTTTTAAACAGCTGATTGAACGTAGGAAGTAAAGGTACGCACAATCAGCTGTTTAAAAGTCCGGAACCAACCGGATGTTCGGTTACAGTCTTTTAAACAGCTGAGCATGCGTATCTATACTTCATACATGCTATCTGTTGTCAAAAAACAGCTGATATCAGATCTTCTCGGGAGGGTTTGTGTGTCAGGGACCCGACCTCCAATTTTGCAGGGGGACTCAAGCCCGCAGTTACGCCCCTGGGTGGAACTTTGTTGAACTTTGTTATTTGTCATGCTATGTAATAAATTCACCTGTTTTATTAATCTCAATGATTATACACATTGATTTAAACAATTGAGCAGAAACATGGCTGACATCACTTATTTACAACATATCCATCCAGTGATGTTCACTGTCTATTTCTTGGAACTCCCACCCACTCAGTATGATTTAATATCTACTTTAGTGTTCGTTACAAAGTTTCTCTCTGTGTTTTTATCTGTGGCACTTTTAATCAAAACTGTAGATATTTACAACATATCTTTTGTTTTGTTTTATGCTTTATTTCCTTTATTTTTTGCTCCATATGTGTGTCTTGATAAGCTAAAATTTATAAAAGAAATAACATTTTTATCAGCATATTTATGGATTCTGATCTGCAACATAATGAATTTTCTTATAAAAGCATTTTACATGTGAATTATATCAGGGAAATACAGTACTTAATTTTGCAAGATGGTTTATATTTTCTTTTAAGGAAATACAATACCATAACTTTTAGTTATATTTATTGTTTTTATGATATTTATAGTTGTTTGTGTTCATCATCACTAACAATGAATTATTACAATGGTTTAGGTTGACAGCTATAGGAAATATAATCATTCCTAGTAAAAATATTCTATCTGTAAAAATGAATACCTTCCTAGAATAATTACTAATGTCCTTTTCTCAATGATTGTGTTTGGAGCATTGTGCATGTATATATTCTTACACAGCTCCTACTAGGTGCATAGCGCTTTACAATAGACAAAAGAACCAATAAATGTACAAGAAAACTATAATTAGTGGTATGGCAGAGGGCCCTGACCTTCTGTGTTGCAATTTACAAAGGTACACAAATCTTATGCTATTACATTTCAAGAACCAGAAGCAAGCTCAATTCAGGTAAATAATTAATAGTATTAGACCACACAACAGATGGATTGGAAGCAAAGAGTACAGGGCAAAACAAACAGTAATGTATTAATATAAAGATTACCATGAATATAAATTTTATATATGTATATGTAAACAATCGAATAGCTGCACTCTACTTAGTATCTTCTAATGCCCAGGTGCAAAAATCAGTATAGTAGGTATATCTGTTGTATTCAATAGATAAACTGGACTTGAAGTTTAGTTCTTGAAGACGTTTCGCTAGTCATCCGACTGGCTTTCTCAATTCAGATTTCCAATTTTCTCAATTCTGAATTGAGAAAGCCTCGGATGACTAGCGAACGTCTTCAAGAACTAAACTTCAAGTCCAGTTGATCTAATTGAATACAACAGATATACCATGACCTGGATGAATGAGAACCTTCACACACACAAATATAGATAAGGTAGCATGCACTCACAGGGTCTTCTTTTAGCATCACAACTTTTATTTACAACAATCTCTTTAGTTTTAACAGCTGAAAAAAGTCTCTTTTGTTTATCAGTAGACATAGCCATGTCTGCATCAGTAAAAAGTATTCGTTGGATATCATCTTGGGAAAAATAGTAATCCCCATCGGTATCCACAGACACAAAGTCCACAGCTGCTGCATCCTCCATAACCGTAAGGAAAAAGAATAGGGAGATGACAGGTGGAAAACTCTTACTTAAGTGTAGTGGGTGCAGGACAAACATGCAAACAATCGAATAACTGCACTCCACTTCGTATCTTCAAATGCCTGGGTGCAGTAAATATGAAAATCAGTGTAGATAAGGTAACATGCACTCACAGGGTCTTCTTTAAGTATCACAAGAGATTGTTGTAATTTAAAGTTGTGATGCTTAAAGAAGACCCTGTGAGTGCATGTTACCTTATCCATTTATCTATCTATCTATCTATCTATCTATCTATCTATCTATCTATCTATCTATCTATCCATCTATCCTCTATCTATCTATCTATCTATCTATCCTCTATCTATCTACTATCTATCTATCTATCCTCTATCTATCTATCCTCTATCTATCTATCTATCTATCTATCTATCCTCTATCTATCTATCTATCTATCTATCTATCTATCTATCTTCTATCTATCTCTATCTATCTATCTCTATCTACTATCTCTCTCTATCTATCTATCTCCATATCTATCTATCTATCTATCATCTAGCTATCTATCCTCTATCTACTCTACTATCTATCTATCTATCTATCATCTATCTATCTATCTAATCTATCTATCTATCTATCTATCTATCTATCTATCCTACTATCTATCTATCTATCTATCTCTCTATCTATCATATCATCTATCTATCTATCTATCTATCATCTATCTATCCTATCTATCTACTATCCTCTATCTATCTATCTATCTATCTATCTATCTATCTATCTATCTATCTATCTATCCTATCCTCCTCTACTATCTATCTATCTATCTATCTATCTATCTTATCCTCTATCTATCTATCTATCCATCTATCTATCTATCTATCTATCTATCTATCCTCTATCTATCTATCTATCTATCTATCTATCCTCTATCTATCTATATCTATCTATCTATCTATCTATCTTTTACAGCGCACACATTGAATTTCTTGAGTAATAACTTATTTATTTAGACATTATCGACGCGTATCTGCATCCTCAGGATATGATGTCCTCCCCCTTAAACACCATTTAATCTTATGTTACCTTAATCCATAGGACACGATGCATAAAAAGTATGTAAATACTAAAGTGCTAAGTGCATATATAAACATATAAATACAGTGTAGCGTTTCACCCCAGAAGAAAGATATAATAACTTTAAAACTATTTTAAAAACAGAAACAATCTATCTGCCAATGTATCATTTTGGTATGCTTCAAAGGCTAGAAATACTTCACCCCCGGTATCTATAGTGTTTTACATATATACAATATATACAATAATACAATATATATTATATATTACATATTTATTTATTACATATATATTTATACATATTTACATATTATACTATTTTACATATAGGGTTTGCCCATTTTGGGGCCCCCTAGGGTACTTACTTCCACTAGGGATGTACAACGGCAATCTAATTTATTTATTTCAAGTGGATATAATACGTGCTAAATTGGAGCGGCTCAAAATGGAGATCATTTTTGGAATAAGTAATTTTAAATTAACCAATGTACAATTACCACTAATTAATTCCAGGACCCTTCACATGCACTGTACATCTTTTATAGGAAGCATGATGAAACCATTTGTTTGTTTAACCGTTTGGTGAAAACGTATCTAAGGTTTTAATCCACCATGCTTCCCTGCAGAGAAATCTTTTGGCACGTTCCTGTGTATTTAATATGTTGGTCACCTGTTCAATCTCAGACTGGCAAGCGTATGCTTACCCTCTCTAAAATGGTAGGCCACCATCAATGCCCCAAATTTATGGGTCTGAGTCTTTGAATGATTGGTTTACTCATATTCTGCTAAGGCTGTTTGAATAGATAGCATAGGATCTGCCATTGAACCTTTTAATGTGGTCAGTTTAGTCTCTGTCTGATCTTAAACCAGTGGCCTGTATGTGGGTGGGGGAAGTCATCACCAGTTATCATGGAACTACAGGTTGGGCACCCCAAACATTTGAAGCACCTCATTTTATTACTTTGTAACCATGTTGTGGGGCTCTGTCCCACTCCAGTGACCAAATATGTCTTTAAAAGGAGATTACAGAGGTTTCACTAATATGTGAAGACTGGGTTAGTCCCTTAAATTTTAGGGTAGAATCACTGTTTGGAAGATTCCAATGGTTCAACACACTTTGTTTTATCCCTGCACTATGTTGGGAAAACTGAAGGCTGTATCCCCCTCCCATCTCCCTTTTTCTTGTCCTTCTGCTTAAACTCTTTGCTCATCCATTGTATGGCCCTACTTTTTTGTGTTTCAATAATAGAGTAATTGTACCCCTGTCGATAATTTTCTTGTCCATGTTCCAAATGTTCTTGTGCCATTCTAGGATGAGTTATTATATAAAACTATTAAAAACTGAAAATACAGACCTTTTTTTTCTGATGGATCAGGTGATAGCTAGTGGCATGCAGTATCATATTTTTATCCTTTGGCTTAGAATCCTTATAGAATTCTTATAGATTCTCAAATCCAAATATTCTACTGCTTCCTTACTAGCTGTCATGGACACGCCTCCATATCCCCCTGCCATATTATGAACAAATAGCCTATATAACATTTATATAATAATATTTTGTTCCCAAAGTTAGGGTAAATATACTTCTGTTCAAAACATTGGATCCTGTCGCAGCTCCTTCTATTTGATTGTAGAAGGTATGTTCCAACCTGAAATAATTTCTCGAGTAATAATAATTCACACAAGAACTCAATAGTAGAGATGGCCGAACTTTCGAAAGTTCGGTCCGTTTTCGAACTTTCGAACTATATGGAAAGTTCGAAAGTTTGAAAACGGACCCATTAAAGTCAATGGGAGTCAATTAGTTCAAAAAGTTCTAATGAAATACAATTAAAATATCAATGGTAACTTAATGTAAATGGCTGTGGGACCTGGGAAATGGTCTGGGGAACATGTTCGAATATCCAGGACATTCAAAAAATCAATTTTACTCTCACTCATGCTATTTTTGAGCTCGTTCGTGCCTAGGTACCATGTCCATTTTACTCGCGGATTCGATGCTCGTGTATAGGCTTTAATAGACACTTTACTCGTAGATTCGATGTTCGTGCATAGATACCATGGACATTTTAATCGCGGATTCGATGCTCGCATATAGGTTTTAATGGACACTTTACTTGCGGATTCGATGCTTGTGTTCGCACCTAGATACCATGGACATTTTACATGCAGATTCGATGCTCGCATATAGGTTTTAATGGACCCTTTACTCGTGGATTCGATGCTCGCGTATAGGTATAATAGGCATTTTACTCGCATATTCGAACGGTCGATAATTCGATATTTATCCGAAGTCCGAAATATCAAAAATCCGGGTCCGGGATAGTTCGAGAAGTCCGAATTTGTTCGAATTCGAATAGTTCGGCTCGAACTCGGGTTCAAGTTTGAGTTCTAGTCCATCTTTACTCAATAGGTGGTTGAGAATGTTTTGCTCAAATTAGTGCCTGTCAACATATTTTAACCCCCTCTCTTTGAGGTATAACTGTGTAGAGACTCTGTAATTCAAGGGTCAAGAGCATGGTCTCTTGTGCTGGAGCCTTCAGATACTGAAAAATCTGTAATAACCGTCTGCTGTCATGTAACTATGATTGCATAATTTGTACCGGGTGATGGAGGAGAGACCTCTATGGCGTCCAATAGTGGCATCATTAGTCTCTGTACTAAAGCCACATCAATAATGTCTAAATAAATAAGTTATTACTCAAGAAATCCGATGAGTGCGGTGTATTACTCAAATACAGATGTTTATTATCTCAACTAGCAGCAGCGGGTATTACTAAAATGAAGCAGGAGTGCGTAGTATTAGGGATTGACATGTATTATCTTTGTACTGAATTTCAATAGAGCTTTACAAGGATCAAACCTCAAATCATTT
The DNA here is from genome assembly GCA_019447015.1 of Hymenochirus boettgeri. Taxonomy (NCBI): domain Eukaryota; kingdom Metazoa; phylum Chordata; class Amphibia; order Anura; family Pipidae; genus Hymenochirus; species Hymenochirus boettgeri. The sequence continues at coordinate 65,494,413 of CM033471.1, forward strand.
CAAAAAGGTAACACACCTTAACACACATGTAGCTAATTTGTTCCGCTCCTTCTATGCATCCATCCAACTGCACAGCAACGATTCAAAATAATGTAAAATGTGAGGAAGAAACCAAGGCAAACATATAGATTTAGCTGCAACCCAGGCTTTGTTTGCTTTGTTTTATTCGGTCTCACACCAAATAAAACAAAGTCTGTTTTTCAGCTAAATCTCTGCGTTTGCCTTGGTTCCTTCCTTACATTTTACATTATTGAGGATCAAACCTGTAAGATAAGTCCCAAAAATCAGCTGTACGTATTTTAGAAAATTAAATGTAGCTTTACGTGGCCACAATCACAATAATCACAATTCAATGGGCATGAAGAAAAGTGTTTTCATAATGTAAATGATTTTTATGAACAGTGGGCTTTACAATGTTTTCTATAATGTTTTCTATAATGTCTTTTACAAAGTTTCTTTTTAACTATCTTTTCACTGTCCATCTCATGATTGGACTGTTGGATTGATACTGTGTCTGCAGAAAGTTTGTGCAACTAATTTTTTAACTCAAACTATGTATTTCAGGAATTCATAATGATATGATAATGATTGATAAAGATATTACAAAATCCTTTTATTTTGTGATACGTGTGATTTTTTGTTTAAAATCTTCCTTTGTTGCATTATTATCTTTGACACTTATAGCCTTGTGAGTTTGTCTGGCCTTGTTATATAGTAGGAAACCAATTACCAACTATTATTGGTTTACTGGTTTATACACAGGCCTGTCATAGACCAATTTTTCTCTATGATGCATTTTAACCTTTGCTGTTTAACTTGCATTTTTGTGCCATTTTTCTTATACTTGTGAAATACAGTTATTTTCCACAAATACTATGTAACTGGGGTTAATCTGGCAGGTCTTCACATATATATTTATATGTGAATGGTCAGAAATGCTGAATAGTTTAAAAGCCATGAATACAAAATGCATGTCAATAGTATCTTTTCCTGAGAAAAATGATATTGTAAAAACAGTCGATCCAATTGGTTACATCTGTTCTACTAAATTAATATCGTTGTCCTTGGTATAAAGTTAATCATAATGCAATGTATGCGACATCTGTCATGTACAGTATATTGAAATGCTACAAGAGCAAACACAATACAGAAATATGCTACCTGAACTTCTTATGAAGGATATAGTGCCATCCATTTTTAGGGTACAGGAATCCCAGACTTTATAAAACTTGATTGTTTGGTTCTGAGCTATGTAAATGGGAAGTTCATTATGAAACAGCCACCAGACCTTTTTGATTATCTTATCCTTAGTGGAGGCAGGGTTTTTCCATGAAACGGCTATGAGGCTATGGGTTGAAGCACATATAAGTTGTTTGTTGCCTTCTTTATTGAGCAGTGGTTCCTTCTTATCGAATAAGGCGGTCCAGGGATTGAGCTGTATCTGTCCATGTTTATGGAGTAGTGGGCAGGACCACCAGCAGTGTGAGGGGTCGGCTGGTAGACTGCATTGTCTGGGGGATAGTCCTGGGTTTAATTTGTGGAGTTTGGATGATGTCATATACCAGTTATGTAATATTTAGAAGTTTTTCTCCTGGACTAGGGCATTGTCTGAACATTTCCTGAGATCATTAAATATTTGTGTCCACTGGTCCTCTGTAGGTACTCTTGTGATCCCTAGTTGAATCCATGTTACCCAATTTTGCAGTTGGAGAGATGGAGGAAAGTCCGTATTATGAAAGAGGGGAATTAATCGGGAATTTGTTTGGGTTAGTTTGTATTTGGTTCTCCATTTCCACCACTCCTGGATGGTATAGTCGATGTAGGGATTAGATATCCTTAATTTGTAAGAGTTGGGGAGCCAGAGGAGGTATTCTAAAGGGGTTGAAGAGGCAATGTCTTTTTCTAGCTCTACCCATCTCTTGGTGTATTTAGTGTGCTGCCATTCCAGTATTGTATACCAAGGTATTTGAAAGGTCTGGTGGTCCATTTTAGATCAAAGTTCGTTTCCAGGAGTTTTTGTTGTCGGGGGGGTATAGCGATTGGGAAGGCAACTGATTTTGTGTTATTTATCTTGAGTCCGGGGGGGGGGGGCACCAAACTGACTCAGGTGGTGGAACAGCCAGGTTATTGATGACATCGGTTTTTCCATTAAGATTAGGGTGTCATTGGCAAATAGCGCTATTTTATACTCAGATTTGCCTTTTTTTATGCCGTGTATGTTGGGGTCAAGTCTGATTGCTTGGGCTAGCGGTTCGAAGCTTAGAGCAAACAGTAGGGATGAAAGGGGCAGCCCTGTCTTGTCCCACTTAGGATCGGGATTTCTGAGGAGAGGTAGCCCATGTTGGTGATATTGGCAGTTGGGTGAGAGTATATTTTGTTAATCAGTCTTATGACTGGAAATTGGTAATGTTGGAGAACTGTTGTCATGAAGTGCCAGTCGACTGTCAAATGCCTTTTCAGGGTCAAGGGATAAGAAGTTGATCGATCTGTTAAATTGCGTCATTTAGTTTCCATCTGTAATTCGTCGTTGTTTATAGAAAATTTGTAAAGTCTGCTGATACTTGGGCGTGATCTGACCAAGAGATGCATGAGATATCTGAGTTTGAAAGTGTCAGTAGAAGGGTGCCAGAGCATAAAATGTAGTCTATACGTGTATATAGGTCGTGGGGGTGTGCGTAGAATGTGTAGTTCTTGTTGGAGGGGTGTTGTATATGCCAGACGTCCCATAAGTTGAAGAGTTTCATTAAAGATAGAAGGCATTTGGGAGATAGTGTCTGGAGTTTGTTTGTCGATTGTCTGGATCTATCTATTTTGGGGTCTAGTGAAATGTTGAAATCCTGCCATAATTAGTTTTAGTCAAGTGTTAATAGTTTAGCTTCTAATTCTGTTAGGAAATGGTTAGTGTGTGTGGTAGGGGTGTAAACATTTACTAATGTTAACCTGGCTGTTCCAACCGTGCCTGTTAGGATAAGGTAGTGCCCCTCCGGGTCTCTGATACAGTACTCTTCCGCAAAAATTCACATTTTTATGAAACAATATGGCGACACCGCCCTTCTTGACTGACGCAGATGAATAATAATGGGTTTGTGTAATTTTTGCTGAGGAATTTGGGTACTTTGGATTTGATAAAATGGGTTTCCTGCAGGAAGAGGATAGTGGATCTAAAGTCCTTATAGAGTTTAGGACCAGGGTGATGTTTTGAAGCAAAGTTCAGTTAGTGGTGGCAGTTTGTTATCCCATGTTGTTTACATTTAGCGGACATAAATTGGGGGTTATAATGTCTATCCGTGTGGAGTTAGACTTGTGGGGGGCAATTGGGTACCCTCGAGTCCCATCAGGTGGCCCTTGTTAAAGGGTGTTATTCATTTGTGCGATTTGGGATCAGGTTTTTAATAGTACAGGTTATACTTTTCCTCTCAGTGTGCGGCCTGCTGTCCGCTTGTCAGGGTGAGTTTCGCTGTTCCACTAGGACCAATCATCTTTTGGTGGAGGGATTCGATTGGAACTGAGGTTTTCAGGTTGGGGGATCGTGGCCATGATACCCAGTCTTTTCAGGAGGTAAGGGCCTTCTTCCATTGAGGAGATTGTAAGTGCCCTGTTGTTGTGGAGCATGATCAGCTTGACTTTGTGAGCCTCAATTCCCTGCGTCTCTGGAGTGTTTTACGAGCGAGATCCTGAAACGGTGATTTTGTGGTCATCCAGTATGAAGGTGCTCTGTTTGCGGTCCTGGGACATTATGGCCTCTTTAGTTTGGAAATAATGGAGCCTCGTGATTACATCCCTTGGTGGTTCGCCAGGTTGGGCTGGCAGGCGGAGGGCCCTATGGGCTCTGTCCATAATTAAGGCCTCATCCATGAGGTCTGGTATAAGAGTGTGGAAAAGGCATCTGAGGTTTGGTTGGAGGTCGGTGACCTCTTCTGGAACTCCTCGGATCCTAATATTGTTGCCGCCGGACTGGTTGGCGCTATCCTCCTGGCTGTCTTGGAGGGCTTTAGGTTGCTGCCATAACTCTGTGATATCTGAGTCTGTTTGTTTGCAGAAGCGAGACACCTGGCCAAAGGAGGATTCCAGTTTCTCCACCCTGTCGCCTAGGGCAGCGGCCTCCGCCTTCACTGCTGAGACCATCTTTTGCTGGGTCTCTGTTATAACTCTTTCTAGGTTGGTGTAGAGGTTAGTATATAAGTTGTCCAGATCTTTGCGGGATATCGGGTCTGTGTTGGTTTCACTTGGGCCTGACTTGGAGTTCCATACATTTGTGATAAATAAAAGCAATTAGTTCAATAAATTGGCCAACTAATTGAACTAATTGCTTTTATTTATCCAGGGTTTAGCAGACTGTTTGTAGCAGCAACCTTATGGAGGTAGCCAATATGCAATTATTAATTGTTTGTGCACTAGAATTCTATTTTTTGTATGTATTCTATTTTTGGTCTCTAGTTGCACTTTAATATGGATGTACAACAGCCCAATTTTCTTTATACAGTGCTCTATTTCCCTGTCCCTGGCCCTGGATCAAACTTCCCCACTGAGCCCATCTGATTTTTACATCAAGACATTGTTTGCAATTGCACACAGTAATTATGGGTTATATATTACTTGCAGCTGACTTAAATCTTTTCAAATTATACATTTCAATTAATTGCAGTGATAGTGTGGGGATAAAGTAACCCTGTCACTGTCCGTTTCCATTTCCTCTTCTGCCAGATCTCATAGACATGAATAAATCACAATCCTATTGCTGCTTTGCCTTGGCCGGTAGAAGCCCGTATATCTACTATATAAAGTAGAAATCTTGTATGTAGATGCTTGCACATGATGCCGACACCCAAGTTTGAATAACAAAAAGCCTGCACGTCATTTGCAGAGTGTGATCCCCAGCTTCAGCAACTCAAACAAAGGGCCTGGCCCCCGTGTGCTGCCCGACTTCAACAACACAAACAAAGAGTGCACATGTCACATGCTTCAGAGACACAACAACAATGGGTTGTGTATGGCTACAGCAACTCAGAGAGCTGCAGACACTGAACAACAGCTTCTACAATATAAGGAACAAGGTATTTCCCTTAAGGTCTGTAAGACATTACAATTTGCTCCTGGAACTTTTCAAATATGAACCCAGAAAAGACTATTAGTGATATGAATCACATTTGCCATTATTATCATGAATAAAAAATTTAAAGCAGGGCCTCCTGGAATGTGCTGTAGTAATGGAAAATGACCATGGCCCCAAAGGCATGACTACGTCACCAAACATCACAGGCACACCCCAACCATCAAGGCCACCACCCCAGAAAAAACTGCCGCTCCCCCAAACATTGCAAACATGCCCCCAAATGGTGTGACCACGCCCACAGATATTGTGGTCACCTCCCCAAAAAAACATGGTCACGCCCCATAAATCACATGTACCCCAATTACACCTAAAAATATCACGTACATGCCCCCAAACATCAGACATCCCCCCAAACTTGATACCCAAAACATCATACCCACCCCCCCAAACTGTGCAGCCATGCTCACAAATGGCACGCTCGTGCTTTTAAACAGCATGGCCATGCCCCAAACATTGTGACCACACCACAAAATGTCATGTCCATTTCTCCTGGACATCACAACATTACACATATGCCCCCATAATCTCCTCAACCTAGAATGCCATGCCCCTGGCCACTGCAACATCGCAGACATGCCCCCGTCCACCTACTCAAACCAGGACAAATGGGGGTATGGACTACATGGGAATTACCTGCATTATCTGGACTTAAGCACCAGACACACACTGCTCACATGTCACACACTTCACAGACAGTTACAACTAAAAGAACAAAGACATCATGGCACTTTCAATTCAGACCAGAAAGTAACTTTATTGATTGGGATCTAATAGTCAATATAAAGTGGTCCCTGAGCAAGGATAAAGTGTTAAAGTGCAAACAAAGTGACATACTGCTAACTAATGTACAATAAATAGAGCATGCATAACAAAAACACACAAAGGTTGAAGACAGCGCAACAGAATAATACCCGGCTTAAACAACATGCATGCTTCAGAGACACAAGAACAGCGTGACGCCCGCCTCAAGTGCTACGGTATTCAGTTGCATTCAACATGTTTTATCCAAGGCCAATAATGTTGTACCTGTATATAAAGTTTTGCAATAAACATTTGTGCTATACATCCCTAAACCAATGCCACCTCCTCGACTCATATCTATTAAATACATTATGTACATTAACAACAGTTCACTTCTTTTCCCCCTGTCTCTTCCATTTAAGCCAAACACACACCTGCACATAAAAAATACTATGCTTGCATATGTACATGGGCAACGCCGGGTACAACTGCTAATCCTTAGTCAAAAAGCACCCCCTTCTCTTCCCCTAGGTTGCTTCTGCTCTCTCCAGCTTCACCTTGCTCCCAATAACTCCCTGAGCACACCGGACCAGGTGAAACCATTCAAGCAGCATGCATATATGAGCTAATGGGAAGGGGGAGATGGGGATGTTAAAGCAGCTGCCTGATGGTGTCCTCTATATCTGTCACACCTGCCAATGCTCAGGAAAATAAACTTTGTCTGCAGAGCCGAATCTTAATTATGAACAGCCAGATTTAAATAAATTATGGCAGTGAGTGCAAACCTGCAAGAGGGCCCAATGTGTATTCCTCTGACACTGCCTTAACTGCAGGTAACTATAAGCAGAAGTTGATTCCGTAACCACATAAAAATTTCCCATGCACTTGCAAATAGATATGATAGCTTTATACATTAAGGGGCGCTAGAATAAAATCTTTAAGGCTGTATACACACATGCCCGTTTTACCATCAGAATTCTGATCGGTAAACTCATTCGATATTTAGTCTGGTAGGAACAAAAGTGGAACAAGAGATATTTAGGCATGACCAATGGCATTGTGCATATAAAACTATTGATGGTTAAAGTTTTTGCTAGGGTGTAACAGTGTGTAATAGTCATCTCCAAACAAGTAAGGGTCAAATAAAAGCTCTTTCATCATTATTTTAAAATGAACCCTGGGTCACATCTCCAGGTAAATCATGTGAAAAATTGCTGGGAATGTTTAGCAAAACTTTCATTAGCTTTTAGCCATTTAATCAATTTTGCCTATGAAAATACCCCTCCCCCAACAGTTTTTTTTTTTAAGTCTGTGCAGTTTCCTCCTTCCTTTCCAAGCATTAAGTTGTAAGTGAGTAAACAGAGGGTCAGGTAATGCTACTGGATCTAATTTCTCACAGGTTGCAGCCAGAGGTATGAACCACGTCTCATTTTATAGAAAGGGTTTTATTCAAAAATAACTTGTTCAGAGACCACAGTTGCTCCTTAAGATTAGAAGTGTATTGTATTCAGGTGCAGAAATTGTTTTTTATGTGTTTACAGCAAGAAAATTAAAACTCTAGAAGTTTGTTTCAAAAGATGTTTTGCTGGCAAGTTCATAGTATAATTTTAAGAGAGCGATGGATGGCCTTTGAGAATAAAAGAAAAGTCAATATTATTTAGAGATTTCCGAACTTCACAAAATCCGGTCCGCTCGAGGAGCCGCAAATTTCCGCGAGCGGACCCGTTAAAATTAAAAATATTCTCAAAATTATGAGATTTCTCGTATTTTCGAAAATTTTCGAAATTTACGAGTTTTGCGTATTTTCGGAAATTTTCGAAAATAAAAGAAATCTCGTAATTTCAAAAATTTTCGAAAAACGTATATTTTGAAAATACGAGTAATCCTCGTAATTTTGAAAATTTTCGAAAAGACGAGAAATCTGCGGTTCTGAAGTTCGGAAGGCGGAAAGTCCAGAAAATCCGGAAAAATCCGCCGTTCGCGACCGGGAAAAATCCGCGGCGGATCCGGGTTTGGATCCGTGAACCGGCCATCCCTAATATTATTACAAAGTTGATCCATAATTTTTCCTATTAAGTTTTTGTCAGCAATAATTTTTAGGTTTTTGTAGGGTAAAAAGGGTAGCCTAGGTACAGTATATCCTTGACTACTACAATGTATGCTGTGAGACCGTATACATTACTGAAAGACATCATTTGTTCTAGTTAATTATTATATTTGGATGATGTCATTGATTTGTCAGGAGCAACACAATTTGTTTAATTTGATGTATAGGAAGTAATTGCTTGGAAAGGGATAATTGTACAACAAAAAGGTTTTTAATAATTCCTGCATATTTTGCCATACGGAAAGAATTTCCTCAGTTAGATTTATGCAAGCTGCCTCAAGAAAGATCTTGTCGTAGCTTGTTTAATTTGTCTTCACACCTATGTTGTTTCAGCAGGGTGTATGGAACTTCCCTATTTCTTTCTCTCACATCAGGCTTACCTTGTGTGTGTGTTTGTAAGTCTTATTTGTCCTAATTCTGAGATACCTAATATAATTTTACAGATTATGAAACAAAACTGCAAACAAATAGCAAAAGCAAAAAGGTTTTGAGGAAAACCAAAGAAAAAAAAATTAAATATGCAGTTATGGAATTTGAAAGATGCATTGCCTTCTAAATCAACAATCCATTTTGGTTTAAAATAACTTTAGTGAATATTACGCTACTGTTTTTATAATTCTTACAACCATGTTAACCGATGCACCAAGGTTTGACTTAGCTTTAAAGGGAATCTATACTGAAAAAAAGGTTATTTTAAATTGACCATAACTGGAAACTGTAATTCTTCCCGACCACCACTGTATCATTTTTTTTGTTTATCTATTTCTTTAGATATCCAATCTAAAACTTCTTATATTTCAGCTGTCAATCAAGTTTATTGCTCTCAAAAACTATTGTTCTGTGAGCAGATTTGCTGTAGCTGGAATGGTGACAGAGTTTTTGACTGTTGGAATGCTGTATGCTGTGTGCAGGCTTGACAGTTGGTTTGTGGAGAGAAAAAGTCAGGTCGGATAGAAGTGGGAGTGGTTAAAAGAGGGAGGGGGGATACTGCTTCTAAACAAAACCTGTGTTGGATTGAAGGCATGCAGCAACACACACCTCATGGTAATCCCAGTATATACAACCTCCAAGAGGTTCAATCTTCTATGTGTCTCTCACCTGCAAAATAATGCATGAGCGTTCGAAACATGTCATGTCTATAGCAGCTTTTAATAAAGAAATTGTGTTTGCAAGCCTAGAGCTGCGAGTGTCTCCCTGCCTGGAACACCTCATGGTAAGTACAACTTTCATGTATTCAATAATAGATTAAGATGAGGCAAAGTAATTTTTTCAGTATAGTGTCCCTTTACGATCAACTTGATGTTGGTTGTACTGGTGCACAAAGAAGGGGATGCGCAACTGCTGCAACCAATGCAAAGCTGATAGTGGCTAATTTATGGACAATTGATATAAAACCAGTAATCTGTGTCTTACCTCTCATTTTGATATGGGCGCTGGGAAATTTACCTAAATAACATATGGTTTGTGTTTTACTTCACAGCATTCTAGTATCACACAGTTTTGTCAACGACCATTATGTTCTGCACATGCTCAGTCCTTTTACAGGACAGATAAAGGAAAGCATGTGACTGAGGTCAGGAGGTGTGGTCTGACACTGTGCATACACACAGATACTTCATCCAGTTCTTAACAGGCTCACATTTACTTTAAAGGGACAGTTCAGTGGAAATTATCAATATTTGTTAAATTGTTATTTTTTCTTTAGTTATTCTACATATTCTCTTCCATTTTGGAAAATCAGTTGATTTCATACCCTTTGCTGTTCCCTGCTGTTGACATTAGTGAGCTGACATTTCAGGTTCTAACAGTCCTTCTTTTTCCCAGGATGCACCACATCCTTGGAATGTTCCTAACAGTTATTTCTACTGATTGGCTGTTGGATGAGTCAAAGATGCTCAGATCTCTACTGAGCAACTGAATCAACCCAGGCGCTGGGTCAAGGGCAAGACCATAATGGTCTTTACTAGGGGTCCTGCAGGAAGTCAGTATTTCGGTTGCCTTTATTTATACACAGACAAAATGCTGAATTGGCAGATTAAGGTCACTGAGATGAAAAAATACTGGTCTTTTTTTTGAAAAGTACATGTATTTGCACTGAACTTCCCCTTTAATACAATTTACTGAAGTGGTATTTTATAGCTTATTGGTGATTATGGAGTATAGGAAATTGAGCTTAGCTCTCCTTTAAGACAGAATATTTAATGCCAGCTAAAGATTCGGAAAGGGTTTATCCCATTTGCGGTGCATAGAGAGCCACTATTGGCTCAGTGCATTGCCTTAAGGGGGCATTAGAGAGTGATCGGCTCTTTATATATTTTTTGTTCATTTTACTCACATCACTTTAAATTTAAAGTCCTACCCCACATAAAATATGGTAGAATACCTTTTAGGAAAGTGTTTACTGTGCTTTAAAATGAATGTATTGTTTTCTGAATGTATAATGTCACTGGTGAAAAAATATATCCATGGTCTCTTCAGCTGGGTTCACACTTTATAAAACAATGTAGAGAGTGAGACCAGCAGAAGGGATCGATAGTGATGAACAAAACTGTCAAGTTTTCAAAAATTTTTTTGATTTTTTTCAATTTTAAATTATAAAATTTAACATTTTTCGATAATTCCAAGTTTCGAAAAAATTTCAAAAAATCTGTCAGATTCTCGGATCTTCAAAACTATCCATTTCAAATCAATACCAGGTTTGTTTCAAAATTAGGATTTATCACTAGGGGTTAATACAATCCAAAGTAGGAATTGTGCTAACTTTATCGGTGTGAGCAACAATTAGGTGTGAGCTAGCCCGATTCCTACTGGAGCCTTTCTGTTAATTTTACTCTTGTTGCCTTTTATCATAGCCACAGATAATTGCTTCTTCATCTATAACCAAACCACTATTGTCAGTTATACCTGAGAATGGTTGCCATTGTCATAAGGCCTTTGCAATACACACCCAACTTTAATGCCACCCACTCTGGAGATTTCTGTGAACCAAACTTATCAATACATTTCTGCAAACAAAACTCATTCTATCCTTACTTTCAGTCTTGTTAGCTGGTTCTCAAACTCCTATTAAGGAATGGGGGTAATTGGTCACTGTGTGGAAACTCTCAAACTCCTACGCTGTGGGAGTTGAAATCACTATGTGGAGAATTTCAATATAATGCATAAGGCTCTGGGATTTCAGTGGGGAGGTGCTGTGGAATATATCCTTATAAAAACCCTATTGGCTATGTAGCCAAGAGTTTTTTTTTAAAGAATATATACTACTGCACCTCCCCATTGAAAGACTATCTCCATTAACAATGAAGGACTCAACTATGAAGGACTCAACTAATTTCTGAGTAAAAACATATAGCAGGACACAGACCCGAACAGTAGATATCCTGTGAAGCAGTAGGACTCCCTCCAGTCAGTGTAAATCCCGGTCTCTCAGTTGACTCTGTGTTCAGTGCAGCTCTGGAGACCTGAATGTGTTATAGGAAAGACATCCAGGTCTCCTGTGCTGCACTGAACACTGAGTTATCATGTTGCTGCTTGACAGGAAATCTACTGTTTAGATCTGTGTCCTGCTATACATTTTTACACTCAAAATACTGAAATCTTTTATTATTAATGGTGACAGGCAGTGTGGAAAAGACACAGCTATTATTTAAAGCTGTACACAGCCCACACACCATTTTTAAATTAAGATAATTAAACCTTATGTATTATAAGAAATAATATACCTTATTTCAGTGTAATATAAGGTTTATAAAGTCAACTCAGAGTATAAAAGCCTGTGCACTCGTGCTTTTATATGGTCAAGGAGCTCCTCTGTGACTTTATATACTTATATTACACTATGTAGGAGTTAATAGTCTCAAACTCCTGTAAGGTAATGGGGGGGAGGGGGTAATGGTCACTGTTTGAAGGATCTCAAACTTCTATGTGGAGGTTTATGGTCACTTTACATTTTCTGAAACAATTGTTATCTGTGCTTGCTTTGTCATTAAATTCTTAATGTTTATTGAGTACTCCTAATTCCCCCCACGCTCAATTACTCACTGCTTTCTTGTAGTGTCTGCGACATTTATAAGTTCTGCACAGCCTCACCATGGACACTGCTTACACATCTCCCCCCCCCTTCTTTCTTTTCTCTGCTGATTCTCTTAAATGTGGCAGAAAGTGTGCTGGCAGGTAGGCAAAGAGGTCACATATTATAATTTCTGCTTCTGGAGTGACAGGTCTTTCCCTGTAAAAGCTGTGGTTTCAAATAATGGCTTCAGAATCAGAATCTACAGCTCAGATGGATCTTGCTTTTTGAAAATTTAGAGTAAAGATACCCTTTAAAGGGTAACTGTGGTCTTCATAACAAGAGCACATCACTAGCTTTAAATGACAGTATCATGCTTCTAGCTGAAATCTATCCAAACCTATAGTAGTATAAAGGGCGGTCTTTCTATCTAGCATTGTGAGCGGTGACATCACCAGCACTATTGCTCTGACCCCAGTGCCACAGGCAATGAGATGCATTGAGCATGCCCAGTTGTATCCTGCTGCTGTAACTATATTTAAATTGCTTCAGAAAAGATTGTTTTTTGGGGGGGTCATGTGACAGTTAAACACTTCCTTGTTCATCCCGACTGTAAATTTAAAAGCCTATAACTTGGGAACCAGAGAAGCTAGAGACCTCATTCTTGTCTTGAAAGGTATTAGATAGAGACAATGGAGATGACAGTAACCTTTTAAATTGGGACGGTCGGTGAAAGGGGTGTGGCCTAAAACTTTCCCCATGATGTGTGGTGTGTGCGCCGCTAGGTTTTATTTTTCATTCATCACTCAAAAAGGTCACAATCATCCCGTTTACATGAGATTCCGTGATGCAACAATCACTTTGTGAGGTTTAATACATTGCTGGATTTTTTGGTCAGGTAAACAGTGATAAAATTCATCAGGTTAACATCCTGATAAATTACACATTAATTTAGTTTCCTGTTACTAAGTAGAACAAAACTTAACTAAAAGTATATTGCACTGGGTGCGCACAGCCCAAATTTATTTAGAGATAATAAACTAGTATTAACATAGAAATTGCATTATTAACACAGATTATCATGGCATCTGCAATATAATATGCTCACCCTTTATGAATATATAAGAGCATTTCAAATAGTTTATATGGGCATTTTCTTATACAGTGTGAACCAAAGGCAAGAGACCACACCTTTAGAATTGAGGAAAGGTGTTTTCAGTTTAAGCAACACAATTTTATTCTAAAAGAAAGCTTGGATATTTTTTTGGCAAACATTAAATCTTGCGTTACAGCTAGTTAATTGTATCTATGGGGTGTACATATAGAATTATGTCCTTCTGCAGGTTGGTGTATGTTGGAGGGGTGTGGAGGAGCATATTATTTAGAACATTTCCATTAAGATACACTGTACTTCACCTTGAGTTTGCTTAGATTTCTTCCGAGTAAACAATGTTGGAGAATATCAGTAATATGATTGCATACCTACAACACCTATTATTGCTAGTCATGATTCAATACCTTCTTTGTTTTTATTATTATTTGCGTTAAAAAAATCTTCTCAGTGACTGATTGGATGATTGAATGAATTAATGAAATTTGTGCAAAAAGCAAAAACAACAAGCTATAATTAAATATGATGAATTCAACAATTTAAAATGGATTTGTGACACATCAATGACAACTCTTAAATAGTACAAACTGTACAATGTGCCAAATCTCTCACTTTAATTATTTATCTTTAGTTTCTACTTCAATTGTTCTTTTATGTCAGAACTCTGCCAATATATGGTGTCAGAGTTGTGTGCATGTGCTGTTCAAACATTGCATAGTGGTGGGATTGCTAGTTCACATTTATTTGTTGTATTTGTGTTATGTAATTGCAATTCTGTGTGCTACTGATTTCGGTGTGTGTATTTACCTTTTTTTTTTTTTGGACAGATTGTGTAAAACAAGTGGAGCAACGGTTCTGGGGTAGCAGCACCTGGACCACCAAACATACCTGGTGAGCCATTACAAATGATTACAGAAAAATGATCAACTGTTACAGGCACTATTAAAGAGAAGTATCTGGGGCAAGGCACCTGGATCACCTGTTTATCTAAGTAAGTAAGCTAAGATATGCTTTGGGTAAGCTAAGTAAGCTAAGATATGCTTTTATTTACCCCCATTATTAGTTCTTAATTCAATCACTTATTGATCTTGGATCTGTTAGTACAAGTTGGGTACAATAATTGACAGGAAACTAAATTTCCTTATCACATGTGGTGCCAAGGGCTTATATTAATATATAGAAAATGGAAAAACAATCTACTCAGAAAAATCTATATGTTCAATATAATATATATAATCAATATAATAAGGGGTTCCGCACTCAAAAGTGTTCTATTGATAGTCCAACGTTTAGGCTGTTACACCAGGACTATCATTGAAACACTCTATTGGTCTATTGTGTGTGTGTGTGTGTGTGTGTGTGTGTGTATATATATATATATATACACACACACACACACATACACACACACAACCTCCCATATAAAACATTTAACACATACAATAGAATACTCCAGAAACAGAAAAAAAAATCTTATTTATGAGTTTCCTTTTGAGGAATCAGTTAAACACCCATCTGCTGTTCCACTTGGCTTCCAGCAACAAAGAAATACTATTTTAACAAGGCATTGTCAAGCAGATTTTAAGGTCAAGTGTAGTCCATGAAGGTCTATTATTGTCTTTCTGTAAGGAAATGCTCGCTTTACTTTAGGGAGAAGAAAAAAATTAGAAGCTTGTCATAGGTCAGATATTTTAATTAAAAATGAACTTGGCTTATTGACATAATTAGGCTCGTAAAACTAAATAAGAAAGGGTACACAGCTAAAATCATAGATCTTTTACTTCTCTACACATAGAACAAGCTACAGCCTAGTTTCGTTTATCTGTATTAGCAAAAGTAATTTTGGATTTACCATCTTTAAACTGAAGGAGTTTAATTAAAACAAAAATGATCTATTGTGTGCAGTCCCACAAAAAAAACTTTGGGCATTTTGTTGTATTGAAGGACAGGAGGCAAAGGAACTGTTTCTTACCCCCCATTCTTCAATAAAACCTGCAGGAGCCAGGAGAGAAGGTAAGGAACTTCATATAATATCGACTATCATATAATATCGATTCAAAAGGTGAAGGATCAAAGCACTTAATAAACATTACATGAAAAAAGAAACTATTGGCTGCATTTATCCTTTGATAGTTTTAGTCTGAAAGAAACAATGCATATTTGAACTGTACATTTCCTTTAGTAGGATCTACACGAGCAGAGGGTTAATTTAATTGAATGCAAATGTAAAACATGTATGTATGTATAGTTTATTTATAAAGTGCCACTTCGGGACGCAGCGCTGTACAGTAATAAAATACCATAAAGTCATACAAGGGGGATATATACATAGATAGTTCAGTACATAAATATATAATTAGAAGTGTTAGAGCTTTGCCACAAGAGAAAAGGAGGTCCCTGCCCCATAGAGCTTACAATCTAGTTACATTGTGCAATTAACTCATTTACCATGTTATTTATCAGAAAAATAATTTTGAAATTTGAGGTAGGAAAACATATAGTAGATTGCTTGTGATGGTTCTCATTCATCCAGGTCATGGTATATCTGTTGTATTCAATTAGTTCAACTGGACTTGAAGTTTATTTCTTGAAGACGTTTCGCTAGTCATCCGACTGGCTTTCTCAATTCAGAATCACTTGTACAAGAATCTGTGGCAATTATGTACCCTGGAAAATCCCAATTAGCATATTACAGCCAGGTGTTAAGGACGTGATTAAATAGTGGCTAAGAGGTGTTATAGGAATGCCCAGAGTAAGGTTTCAAAACATCTTCTGATGAAGGGTGGCTAGGCCCCCCGAAACGTAATTTTGTTGTTACACTTTCAATAAATGGGTTAAGGACCCTTTTCACCAATTGGCTGTGTGCGGTCACTATTCTTTCAATTTACATGGAGGAGGTAGAAAAACAGGCGCTTAATACCTTTAAGGGCATAGCTGGTTCAGATATGTGGATGACACCTGGGTTAAAATCCACCAGTAGGAAGTACAAGCTTTCACAGAACACATTAATGCGGTACACCAAAATATCAAATTTACAAGGGAAGAGGTACAAAACAACAAACTGGATTTCTTGGACTGCTTGGTAGAAGTTAAGGAAAATGGTAAACTGGAAGTAGAGGTTTACAGAAAACCAACACACACAGATCAGTATTTGATGTTTGACTCCCACCACCCTTTAGATAACAAGCTGGGTGTCATCAGAAACCTGCAACACAGAGCTGAGAACATCCCCACTAGCACAGAGGTGAAGGCTAAAGAAATGAAACATCTCAGAGGAGCCCTTAAAACTTGTGGATATCCAGACTGGGCCATTGTCAAAAGAAGTAGAAGGAAAGAAAAGAACACGAATACCAACAGTGAAGGGGAAAAGCAGGAGACAGGAGAAAGAACATGGTCATTCCATATGTAGCAAGGGTCTCCGAGAAATTAAGAAAAATTTTAAAAAAACACAGTATCCCTGTCTGCTTTAAACGAACAACACACTGAGGCAGCAATTGGTACATCCGAAAGACCCAATACCGAAACACAAGAAAAGCGACATCATATACGCAGTGAAGTGCTAATTCTTTGGGTCAGGACTCAGCCGTGTACCTGTATCTTAAGGATAAAGGACATACCTTTGAATATTGTAGTGTTACCATATTGGCAAAGGAATGTGACTGGTTCAAGAGATGTGTTAAGGAGGTAATTTATGTGAAAATAAAGAAACCAAGCCTAAATAGAGGTGGGGGGGTTCGACACCAACTGTCTGCCATGTACAATGCTGTTTTGACACCTCACTCTGGGTGTTCCTATAACACCACTATCCAATCACGCCCTTAACACCTGGCTGTGATATTCTAATTGGGATTTTCCAGGGTACATAATTGCCACAGCTTCTTGTACAAGTCATTCTGAATTAAGAAAGCCAGTCGGATGACTAGCGAAACATCTTCAAGAACTAAACTTCAAGTCCAGTTGATCAAATTAAATACAACAGATATATAGTAGATTGAATTCTTAACGTGATCAGTTTGTGGAAGCACGGTGGCTCAGTAGTTAGTAATGATGCTTTGCAGTACTGAGATTTGAATTAATCATTGGAAACATCCACAAAGGGTTTGTATGTGTTCCCTGTGCTTCTGGGGGTTCTCTATCAGATTGTGAATACTTGATACTGGTTGTGTATGATTAGATTGTAAGCTGTTAAAGGAGAACTAAACCCAAAATACAAAGGCAGCTCCACAGACTCTATAATTGTCACTTTGTAAAACCATTTGTCTCTCACCTCTGAATTCAGCTTCTTAATGTAGAAATCATTTATAGAACATTTCTGAGTACTGGCAATCTATGATGTCACTGCTGGCTTCTAGTGTTGCTTCTTCCTGATGGTCCAGGACCCAAAACTCCTTCTGCACATGCTAAGTAGCTACCTTGTGTTTGTTTCCCACCCCCCTTATGCTAAGCTGCATGAAACAGTTGAACTTAGAGTCCCCACCTGCCAGCATCTCCCAGCCAATCATCAGAGATAGTAGTGAATATTATTAGCAGATTTTTCTGGTCAAACAGAGTGGGGGAAGGTGTTAACTCTTTTCATATGTATTTAGGAAGCAACTTGTTAACCCTTTATATTTGTGAGCATTTCTGCAAGACTGTGTCTTTGTATGTGTTTATTTCTGCACTCTACCATTTATTTTAGTGTGTGTATTGCTGAAATGTACATTTAGGGCACGGCCACACTGCAACACACCTGAATCGCACACAATTTACATGCGTTTGTGCGTGTAATTTGTATATTGTCATTATGAAAATGCAACACACCCGAAATCGCAAGATTTTGGTGCATTGCTGCGATTTCAATACTATTGGAAAATTGCAATTGCCTGAAAAACACGCTTGTGTGGCCTAGCCCTTAGAAGTGTAATGCAAGCTGTACTGTTTTTAGTTTAGCCATACAGCAAGCATGTATTTAATGCAATGGAACCAATTACCTGAGGCTGTGGCCCCACTTTGCAATAAAGCTTCCGTGCATGGGCGTTGCGCTTCCACAATTGGACCCTAGCAGAGAGCATGCAATACAGACAAAAAAATGGTGATCGCATGCACTCCAATAGCACACGGAAATGCATCGCATGTAGTGGGGCCGGTCCCATAGGTTATTACATGCCTGCACTCCCACTAGCACAATCGGATCACAAACCGCAATCCAAAATGCACTAGTGGAAGCTAGCCCTAAGTGTTTGAGTCTTAAAGGGAAAGGTGGCAACCCCAGTACAATTGAACTGACCACTTTACAAGGTAATTTATAAAAACAAAAGAGCTCAGAGCTGCAGGTGCAGTATATTGACGTGAACATGGTCTTAGCGCAGCTCTGTGCAATGCATTTTAACCCTTTCAGTGCCAGCAGATTTTCAGATTATTTTTTTTTGCGTTAAGTGCCAGAAGAATTTTCAGGATTTTGCCCTTTATCGCTTTAGACTAATTTTACAGTAGGAAACCTTGCAGTAAATCAGGAATATTATACATTGTTTTTTCAGCACAAAGTGTACTTTAACATGGTAACAGAATTTTGTAACTTTTCTGGAAATTTGACTGGAATTATGGGTAAAATATGTAAAAAAAATGTAAAATTTGCAAATTTTCATGGATGTTTCCCATTTTTATTTATAGTTATTTTAAGGTTACACACAAAAATCTTACTGTTTCTAAAAGCTCAGATACTCCCGAGTACAACGATACCAGATATATGTAGGTAGCCCACTTTTCCTGTACAGGAAACCCCCCCCCCCAAACTAAAACTGCACCTTCAAGAATATTACACCAAATTAAAATGTATAACCACTACTGACAGTTAACATAGAATATCTACCAAATTAACTAAAATATCCCCACAAGTGAGATATTTTTAGAAACTACACACCCGCAGGATTTTATGAGTGAGATAAGTTTCGATTAAAATGCAGATACCTGGGTGCAGCTCTTCGTCCAATTGTAAGTTATTTTCTCCCTTTTCCCTTTTTTTCCTCAACTGTAAAATCAGAGACAAAATCAAACGTGAATTTCAGTCAAAAACTGTGGAGGAAAGTTCAAACGCATCTCAAATATGAAAGCCTAACCCCTCCTGAATAAAACGGTATGCCACATTCATGGGTGTACCCAAAGACATGGCTACCAACTAACCCAGAGCGGGACCAATGCCAAATGTCGGTAACAGAAAAAAAAATAGCCAACTCTGTATTTGAACAGTTTGCATTTTTTCCCACAAAACACCCCCCTAACTCAGAAATACCCCCATGGAACCTCATGGAATGTAAAAAAAAGTTACCAAATATCAATCTCCCAAATGTCCTGATTCAAACGGTATGCCATATGCGTGGTTACACACGCGGACGTGGAAGTGAAAAGCCACTAAGTGAGACAATGCATGATGGCTCAGAAACAGCCAAAATATTTAACCAACTCCGAATTTAAACAGTCTGCAGTCTTTTCCACAAAACACCGCCGTAACTCAGAAATAACCCCCACAAACTATATATTCCTGAAATCTAAACACCTTCAGCTATGTAACGCTGTAGTTTGTTCATTCATACCATCAATGGTGTTGGCGCAGTTCTTTGCAGAAGTTCGCATTTCTACACAATTTTCTGGAAAAATAGAGAAAAATACATTTCAAAGTTACAAAATCACACCAAAACCCCATGTAATTTAAAAAAAAACTTACTAAATATCAATCTCCTAAATGTCCTGAATTAAACGGTATGCCATATGCATGGTTACACGCGTGGACGTGGAAGCAACTAGTCAAAATGTGAGACAATGCGCAATGGGTCAATAACAGCATTTTTTCAGATTTTTCAAACTGAACACCCCTCTAACTTGGAAATATTCCCCCAAAACTATATATTCTCAGAATCTACACACCTTCAGCTACGAAACGCTGTAGTTCGTTCATTCATACCATCAATGGTGTGGGCGCAGTTCTTCGTAGAATTTTGCATTTGCATTATTGAGAAAATACCGATAGCTTTAGTGAGTGCAATGGAAGCTGAGCTTTTGCGGTGAAAAAAGTTTTGTAGCATCAGATCGAAAGATGAATAATAAAATTTACTTTTTTTTCATCATTTGCCACATGGGCCCATGAACCTACAAGCTCTGTCCCAGCACAAGACTAGGTGCTTTCAGTTTGGAGTTTAGTGTTTTAGGCACAACTAGGATAAAAGCAGATGTTAGGTACAATACATATAAAATCATTTATACATTTACTGTAAATACACCATAACGCATCACCCTGTTACTGGTGTATTTTACAGGAACCTCAAAAAATCCTTGGGAAAAATAAACCAGCTGTTAGCATAACATTATTGAAAAATAAAATGCATTGTACCTTATGCCCCCTTTACAGTAAATAACTTTTTTAACTGGAAGGAGACCTTACCTGTCCCAGCCCCAAAGCTATTTCAGAAACGGCAAATGAACCCCGGAGCATGCCAAATAAGGGCCTAGGACACCCACAAATCCAGAGAGCCTCCTAATCCTATCAATCTTTCATAGTGCACCAAAGTATGGTAGCGCTCAAAACAGGGCCTCAGACATAAAGCAGGCTTGCTAGGGCACTTAGGACAAAAATACCTTGTATCTCGCCTAGTCCCCTTTTTATGGCAAACCTTGCAGGATCTCTGGGGATGCTGCTTATTAGGCGTGGGTGGAATGGTATCTAAAAAATGCTTTCCTACTAATCTAGCTACATTATCATTACTAGGCATCTCCGGGACCTCCTCTACACTACCAAACATCATAGCTGGAAAAAGCTGCTGCTGGAACTTACGATAGGACAGTACAGGCTCTGGTACCACTGTCCCGTAAACAATATATGAATTATGTAGGGCCGTTTGCAAAAGATAAATGGCTAATTTATTGAACCAGGCCTTTTTTTTCCCCTGGTGGCGTTGTAGTAGTAGTGGATCTGATCATTTTTGTCAACGCCACCCATGTACTTGTTGTATTCTTTGCTACAGAGTGGTCTAATTTTGGGGAGCCTACCACCACTTCTGTGCTCTACAGTTGCTGACTCATCGTGGATGGTGGTCAGCATGAATACAATCCTAGTATCACAAAACTTGATAGCCAGGAGCTCATTGCTTCTTAGAGCAAAATTTCTCTCCACGCTTTAGTGTCTTATCCAGTAAAGCCTTGGGCAACCCTTTTCCAATACGATTTATGGTGCCACAGGCTGGGGTGTCCAAAGAATAAAGGCATCTAAACAAGGGAATACTTGTATAAAAGTTATCCACATATAAGTGGTAACCTTGGCCACTGACCGTTAAATTCAGTGGACAACCAGGGGGGTCTAACTGTGAGTCCTTGCCCTCATATATCATAAACCTGCTAGTATACCCAGTACTACTTTCGCAGAGCGTCCGTCAGATATAGCTGAAAGAAGTCTAGCACTTCAAAAAGATGAAAATGTCAAATTACTTTACTACACAGCAAGACTGGGGGTCAGAATTGCAGATCCACTAGTCTTGTTGTGTAATCAAGAAATCAAGGGTAATTCAAGCAAAAAAAAAACTTTATAAAACAGAAAATGCAGAAATTTAGCACAAAATTGGCAAAATAACTTTTCTACACAGCAATTATGGGGGTCAGAATTACAGATCCACTAATCTTGTTGTGTAAAACAAACCAAGGGTAACGGAATCAAACAAAAATATATATAAAAAACAGATTGCAGCAATTTACCACAAAAACACTCTAACACAAAAAAATGCACAAAAACAGCAAAATAACTTTACTGCACAGCAAGACTGGTGGTCAAAATGATAAACCCACCAGTCTGGATGTGTAATAATGTGTTTTTACTATATACAATATACCAACGGTAATCAATAAGAGGGTCTGGGGGTGGGGAAGGGGTAGAGGGGTATATAGGGATATATCAGGGGTAAAAGGCAAAAAATACCAAACAAAATGTAAGAAATATTATAAATAAACACCAAAGTAACTGAAAACAGCAAAAAATTTGGGCTCAAAAAAAGTGTGTAGATGTGTGTAATATAATTTTTTTTTTTTTAAAAAAAGTCAAAAACTAAAAATATGTATGTAGTGTGTGTAATATATTATACCAGTCCAGCAGACAGGAGATCAGCAGCAGGCAAAAGGTTAAAAATCCACAAGATGTCAGTAGATCACAGCAGGAGGGGTCCAGGGTTGTAATCCACCAAGTCTCGAGTGAGAAGTTTCCAGCAGGGGGCGGGATCTATACACTGAACTTCAGCAGTGTCACTGCCCATGTGACTGATGATGTCAGTGTGCTCTGATTGGCTCCTGGAAGGATCAGGTCCGGTACCAGGTAGGAGACCTGACTTTGCTCGTTGCCTAGGGGCTTTAGAACAGCGGGGAATCGGTTTCCCTGCTGTAACTGCCGTCATTCCGCACCCGAACCCGGAAGTGCCGCAGAACGTGTATTCACGATCGGTGGCAGTTTGAGTCATTAATGCACAGAACGCGAATACACGTTCTGTGGCACTAAAAGGGTTAAAGGGGAATGTAAGAGCCTGGAAGTAGTTTTGGAAGTAGTGTAAAGGCAAAGGCCACCTTTGCCTTTAAGACCCAAACACATATTAAATATACATGTTGCAGTGCTAAGTACCATTGCATTAAATACAAACTGTATCAGCCTGCATCATGCTTCTAAAGAAAATACTAACAACCTTTTGTTGTGTACATATTATCAGGCCTATGTCATAAAAGTTCTTATGCTAAAAGAAAGTACATTTATATAAACAAAATGGGGCACAGCTGCAAATGGCATACCCTCCAACATTCCCCTTTAATATGTACACTTATAGAGCATGGTGCAGTGCTGCAGGTGGAGGATAATATAATGACCCTGATCTTAGCACAGCTCTGTGCAATGCATTTCTGTGTAATGCATTTCTTAGCTTAGCTCTGTACTACATTTTGTTGTATTTATACAGACAGCTAAATCAAAAACACACTCTTCCTACCCTCCTACATTTAATTTAATAAGGTACACTGATGAGAAATGCATTGCACAGAGCTTTGCTAAGATCAGGTTCACTTCACTATCCTCCCCCTACAGTTCTGCACCATGTGGTTTCTATAAAAACACACTCTTCCTACCCTACATCATTCCCTTTAATAAGGTACATTGATGAGAAATGCATTGCACAGAGCTGGTGCTAAGTTCAAGGATAACTGTATTGCCTCAATGCATTTTTTTTGTTTTTAAAACTGCTTTCAAAAGAGTAAAGGTATGCAGCCCTCCCTATATGTTTTTTTCCTGAGCTTCTCTCTGCCTTCAATTAGCCATGCTGTGAAGGGAGTGTAACAATTCTGTCTGCTTGTAACTGTCACTCAAAATTAGCAGTGACAAAACACTCCTCCACCCATCCTTGATCAGCTTGATTATGTAGGCTGTATCCTAGCAACCGAACAGTTCAAGTTTGTTTGACTGGAAGAGGAGAGAGGTTGTAACAGACATTCCCACCAGCGAATGACAAGTGATATGTTAATCATGGCCCTGGGCCGTCTAGGAAGCGGGCTTTTAGCACTCATCTTTGCTGTGTGATAAGGGAAGGTAGCACGGTTGTAAATGAGAGTAAGCGATTTCAGCTGCTGGAAGTGTGGACATGTAATGGGAATGATGTTGTTTTTTGAGGTATTGTTGTCCTTTCAGGTTCACTTCTCTATCCTCCCCCTACAGTTCTGCACCACGTGGTTCCTATAAAAACACACTCTTCCTACCCTCTAACAGTCCCCTTTAAGAAGCTACACTTTCCACTAATATTTCTGCAGCTGATGAGCTAGAGACCTTCACACTATGGGCCATATTTATAAAGGTGTGGTATCGCCTTCTTTAGCGATCGTTATGGCGGTCATCAATTTATGATCACTATCGGAAATCTTGTAAATCTTGTGTAAATCTTTGACCGCACATAGAATATCATTAGGGAATTTTATCATTGCATATTATGGTATACTACTGCCACTGTCGTACAGTAACGAAAACCTGCGGTATCGCTAGTTTTTGAATATGGCCCTCCATTAAACAGTACATTGCAGGTGAAACATACAAAGACACAGGTCTGTAACTGTGAATAGTGCAGGTTTATTGCAAAACATGCATTCTACATGTTTCTGACCTACTTGTCCTTCCTCAAGAGTTTGAGTGGGTCTGAAACATGTAGCATGTATGTTTTGCAATAAACTTATTAATAGCATATTAATTAGGATTAGCAATATTCACAGCTACAGACCTGTGTCTTTGTATGTTTTACATGCGATTTATTGTTTATATATAAGATTTGGTGGAGTGAAAGCCGATGTGAGACATACATTATTTCAGATCCCGACACGCTAGATACCCAGACCTATATACATCACACTACAACTGCTACTAGGAAAGGGTTAATCAGCTGCACCACCAATTTGAATATTGATGATTTAATATATTCAAGGCAAAAGTACTGGCAGGCAAGGGAAAATGTCAGCTTCAGATTTGGGGAACAAACAGAACCTAAAATGAGCTCATAGAGGTAAAGAAAAGACCCCTGAGTGAGATCTTCCATGCTGAGAAGGATGTTGAGGCAAGTATTTTCTAACTTCAACTTTGATTTTTTGGGTTTAGTTCTCCTTTAATTATATAAGTGGATGAAAAGTGCTATGTAATATGTATTGATTTATATAAGAAATAAAATACATATGTACATATTAACATAATATTCATTTGACTAATGTGTAATTGTATATATGGTAAATGTATCAACATAAGATCTATTTATCAATGAAATATTAGTTAATGTAAAATTGCAACATATTTATACACTACTTGTGTATTTTTATGCTGTTTTTTTGTATGGATTTAAAAAGGTTTAACAGTAAAATGTGTATAAATATGTAATTGAGTAATATTCATATACTTTGGATCACATTACTGATTTATTCGCAGACAGTTAAAGGAGAACTAAAGTCACATTTTTACACTCCAAAATCTGTACATATACCTTCTAAAAACACCAATAAACTGTTTGAATAGCAAAACAGTAAATGGAATTAAAGCAAATGTTTCCACTGGATGAAATAACTGTGTATTATGTAGAGTGACTGGCCTAAACCCTGATTTCAGTCACAGGATCCCTTGTCTACTCTATCCTGTAAAAGGATTGGCTGGAGGCTACTAGTGGGCGTGACCAACTGTAACACGTTCCTGCAGTATCTTAGGACTGAGCATGTGTAAAGAACCTAATGGTCAGTGACCACACTGTGCAATACTGGAACAATGGGAAATAAGACACAAACCTCTGTGTAAAACACAGATTACTGCTTTTATAACAAGTAGATCTGCCTTCTAATTCATTGTTGTTCTGAGGCTTTAGTTGTCCTTTAAAGGGACAGTTCAATGGAAATTATTAATATTTGTTAAATTGTTAGTTTGTGTAATGCATACTTAGTTTTTCTGCATATTCTCTTCCATTTTGAAAAATTTGTTGATTTCATACCCTTTGCTGTTCCCTGCTGTTGACATTACTGATCTGACATTCCAGGTTCTAACGATCCTTCTTCTTCCCAGGATGCACCACATCCTTGGAATGTTCCTAACAGTAATTTCTACTGATTGGCTGTTGGATGGGTCAAACATGCTCAGATCTCTACTGAGCAACTGAATCAACCCAGGCGCTGGGTCAAAGGCAAGACCATAATGGTCTCTACTAGGGGAGTAAACATGGGAGTAAAGAAAGATCATATGGGGGTTCTCCTATTTTAAAACGTTACACTATACAAAATTACATGGTATTATAAACAAAAATCTGTTTGGTATGGAAAGAACCAAAGTTTATAGCCTAATAAAGTTTTTCAAAGGAACATGCCTTTAAAAGTCGGTGGATCAATCCCACACAGGACAACCATTTCAAACACCAAACATATATACTCCAAGAACTATATAATGCTAAATCTCTCTCACCTAACCGTCTACAATTCTACAAATGAACAAAATACTGCTTCACTATCTCCAAACTTAAACTACTATATAAAAATTATGGGATTGTGATATTAATTTTCATGCTTTACATATATGGTATGGTTAAAAAATAGCAAACTTAAACAATATATATTGCTAAATGTTTCATGTATTAACGAGAGTCTAATTGTTCTAGGTTACACATATATACGGTTATAGATATAACATCATATGTTTCTATTGTTTAGGACTTTTCCTCTTATGCTATCCCTGTAATTGGTCCCTTTTTATTCCTTTTCCTCTACATTCTTCTGACTATCTCAAATTTGGTTAATTAAGTAAGATACAAGTATATATAGGGATATATTCCAAATACTACATATAGGATAAAAATCGTAATTATATTCGGGCATATAAAGAATACGACCAACTATATACCTTAAATCAAGAATATTAACCTCCAAAATACATCCTATTATATAAATATTATAAGCTGGTGATATCATTTGTCATGTTTCTCCTACTTGGTACAGTTATAAATATATCAAGCTTAAAAGGTATAAAAAGTCAAACCATTATATATAAGAGAGTAACTAAACGTTTAAGACTTAGAGGCATATTTATAAACGATCGCTATTTTCGACATTTTGCTATCGTAGGACATCGCAATGCCAAATAGCTCTATTTTTTGGAATGGCTGAACGTAACACAAAAATACACTTTACGCCATTTTATAAATATGCTTGAGCGGTTACCGCAGCGATGTATGGCAAAAAGCGAAATGTAGCGGTAATGACCTTTCACCACTGGTTATCACTGCTTTATAAATAGCGGAAAGTCCAAATTAGGCGAAAAGGCAACGTTAAAGAAGGCGAAAAGTTTAATGAACCTTTATAAATATGCCCCTTAATATACGCATTTATGGGTATAGATATATGAATATTTATGTTTACTGCTTGGGATTTTTTTCCTCTTACATATAAATCTCGAATACCAGTTTAAGCTATATTAACGTCCAATCTGGATACAGAACTCCATACCTGTCCTATCTCGTTGATGCCTAAGGTGGCTCTACATATCTCCCTTGGTACATTTACAAATGTAAGTAATATAATCAGTATATAATTTCAAATTATAATGTATAGGAGAAAGTTTTAATGTTTATTGCCTGATTGGTGTTTATTTATATATATATGTATATAAATAAGCCTGGGTGCCAACAGCAAAAAGATCAATATAACGAAATACGATACTGGGCACTCCGAGGACTTAGCAACAGTTTATTCAAATATGCTGGGTCAGTTAAACCGACGCGTTTCAGCCCGGAAGTACTGGGCCGTCATCAGGGTTACAGACCTATACAATAACATGGTTTAAAAAGACAAAGACACTCCCACATACCCCCCCCAACCCCCCCCCCCCCCCCCGCGTGCATGCAATAAAAAAGGCTACGGAAAATCCGCTCCTGCGTGGCTGACAACCTCACGTGATGGAGAAAGAAGTAATGCAAAAAACACCAATAATGAACAAACCTTGTAGAGCCAGGTGAAGCTCCCATCCCACCGGAAAATCTTGGAAGACACCACAAAGGGAAGAGATGAATAGACAGTCCAAAGATGTCAGTGTGCAGAAACCTCAGTGCAATGCCACAAAGTCTAAAGAGCTAATGCAAACAGTCGCTACTGCTATTGATAAACAGATGAATAACAAACTAACTAGGGAAAGAAGAGGATATCACCGTGCTAGCAGTAGAAACAAGCTAGTGCAACTAACCGCAATACGGTGCAACACGTAGCAATAAAGTGCAAGATATAGCAATAAAGTGCAACATATAGCAATAAAGTGCAGACAGTGTGACCAAGGGAAACAATTATAACAAATAAAACAATAGGCCATAAGTTATATAAATAGGTATAGGAAAAGCCTTATAAAAAGCTTAATACTAAATTCCAATGGGAGGAACAATATTAAAATACCAGGGAAAGAACTATATCAACTCATCAAGAAGAAAGGCAATATATGTACATCAAAGATAGTTAAAATTTTCCCCCATAATTTTCCTACGCAAATGATATTAATGTACTGCTGAAAATCCTAAATTCATCCAATCCACTGCAAAAAAAGAATTACAAAATAACCTCACATACACATACAGTAGTATATCACCTCAACACTCAATAAAAAGATTTCTCCACTATGACAATTAAAATAACTACATATAATATAAGAGGACTGAACTCTCCCCATAAAAGATATAACACCTGGAAAGAAATAATACAGAACAATTCGGACATAATCTGTTTACAAGAAACTCAGTACAACAACATACAAATCTATTCAATCATAAACAATACTCCAAAATATACCATTCTACCAATGATAAAAAAAAAAGAGAGGCACCTGTATAATAATTAAAAATACACTACATTTTCAAGAATTCAAAGTGATAACCGATAGTTCAGGAAGATTTATAACTTTGAAATGTAATATTAACAACACTCCCTACACAATCGTAAATATATATATATACCCCTAACACCAATTAAATAAAATTTATTTAAGCAATTCTAAACAAAGTAAAAAGCAACACTTCCCTAACCTCAGAATCTGTGGAGATTTCAACCTCACCTTAGACAATACAATAGACACAAAAATAACTCAGACAATACCTTTAGGACTATCCTGAAAACAGAAGAACTATACAATGCTTGGAGATCATTACACCCTTTAGACTAAGATTTCACACTATTTTCCAAATCCCACAATACATTTTCTAGAATAGATATGTTTCTACTAGACAAATGGCTTCTACAAATAATAGAGAAAGTACATATTGGAATAAGATATTTTAGACCATGCAACCATCAACATCACAATTAAAGAAAAAAACTCTCCTTCCAATATATTTATATGGAAGCTTAATCCATACCTTTTAAGTCTTTATGAATACAAAGATAAAATCAAAGATGAAATCATTAAATATTTTGAACTTTACGACTCAGAACAAATATCCCAATTTTCTATTTGGAATGCCCACAAAGCTTATATAAGAGGTATTCTTATTAAAATGGCATGAAACCTTAAAAAGAAAATAACAGCAAAAAGAACAACAATTTGTGATCAAATTAAATTAGCAGAAGAAACACACAAGAAAGCTCCTAACACAGAAAATTATCAAAAACTACAAAAATTAAAACTCGAATTACATCATCATACTATGTATGACTTCAACAAATACACAAGAAGACTAAAATTAAATCACTATACGCAAGGTCCAAAGGCTAATAAAATTTTAGCAAATAAATTTAAAAACCAACTCTCCAAAACAAAAATCTCTTATATACAAGAGAATCTCTTACATAACAAAGAGAAAATATACAACCCACAAGAAATAGCCAATCCATTCGCTAATTATTACTCCAAGTTATATAATCTCAATTCAGATCAAAATATAAATTAACCCACTAAAGAATATATAGACAATTTCTTAAAAAATATAAATCTAAATTCACTAACAGATTCCCAATTACAAGACATAAATCATCAAATTCAAAAATCCGAAATCAATAAAGCAATATTCGTTTATTCTTCCTAATAACAAAGCACCAGGCCAAGATGGATTTAAAAATGAATACTATAAATATTTTCTTGATATATTAACCCCATATGTACAAAATTCCAAACAGAAATGACTCAAGCTATAATAATACCAATTCCCAAACAAGGTAAGGAACCCACTTCAACTACAAATTTTAGACCCATTTCACTAAACACGGATTTAAAAATCTATTAAAAAATCCTCGCAAACCGATTACAACCTTTTTTACCAACACTTATTCCAACTGACTTTATCCATGGAAGACAACCCAGTGCTAACACAAGGGAAATAATAAATATAATAGAATGGGCAAACATTAAAAATATATCAACAATTATTTTCACACTCAATGCCTTTGATCAAATTAATTGGACTTATCTAAACATAATACTAGAAAAATATAATATTAAAGGTTGATTCAAAACAGCCATCATGACTCTATATGCAAATCCTTCCACAAAAGTTCATATAGCAAACATGCTCTCCAAAATATTTCAAGCCACAAATGGCACCAGACGGGGATACAAACATAGAAAAGACAATCAATGCACATTCCTAGGCCCCATACAATATCATTATCTGCCCACTGGCATACTTTATAAACAATGGGGTTTTAGTATACATTACTGTGATCACATGAATGAAAAGCCTTCCAACCACGTCAAGGTAACCCCAGTCTGGAAGATCCTAACTTCTAACCTTTTTAAATTTCTTTTACTTCAATTACGATTGAAACTTTGTATTTCTAATTCTAACACACTGGATCCATATAACAGGCTCTTTCACTTCCCCCCAGCCCTTTGGCTTTTTCGAAATGAGGGAAGAGGCCATCAGTGCTTTATATTAAAGACATAGGACCTCCCATAAAAGGGGCATGCTGGGGGTGCTATTACCACATGGAGGCTTGACCAAGCCTCCCAATAAATACATACAATACAAGGATTGTGGAAGCACTCCAATTAGGCTAATTTACAACTACATTTAGCGGAAGTGCTACTGATCTGTAGCACTTACTGTGATCACAGTAATGTATACTAAAACCCCTTTGTTTATAAAGTATGCCAGTGTGCAGATAATAGTATATTGTATGGGGCCTAGGAATGTGCATTGATTATCTTTTCTATGTATGTATAAATGTTTGACCAGATCAGTAGCACTTCCACTAAATGAAGTTGTAAATTAGCCTAATTGGAGTGCTTCCACAATCCTTGTATTGTATGCACCAGACAGGGATGTCCATTATCTCCCCTAATCTTTAATCTAGCCATTGAACTGATAGCAGAAGCAATAAGATCACACACATAATATCAAAGGAATCAAAATTGGGAACAACCCATAAAATTGAGTTATACGCAGATGATATTCTAATTTTAACACAACCATTAACATCACTATTACACTTCCAACATCTTTTACATGGGTTCAGTCTTATCTCTTATTATAAAATAAATGAATCTAAATCCTCAATTCTCAATTAAAAATATCAACCACCCTACAATTGTTTCTAAAAGCCAAATATGCATATAACTGGGAAGAAGAAGAATTAACATATTTAGGAATCCAAATAATAAAAGTACCCACTTAACTTATATATATATATATAAAAAAAATTGAACCACTACTATCAGAATCACAAAAAAACATATCCCAATGGTCTAATAAATATCTATCATGGCTGAACAAAGTTACTATATTAAAAATTATATTATTACCAAAATTGCTTTACAACTTTAGAACATTACCTATATACATACCAAACATATTCTTCCATTCATTAAACAAACTGATAAATAAATTTATGTGGCCTTAAGTTAAACCTAGAGTAAATAACTTTTCACTATTCAAATTTCACTAACCCAAATTTCAGAGACTATTATCTTGCCTCAATAATAGATCAAGCTAGATTTTATTGGGCAGATAAAAAAAGATTTAAATAGAAGAACACAATATTGACAATATAGACTTACCATCTCTCCTAGGAGCTACAGCCTTTAACCTATATCTACCTAAATTCATTCTATCGACAACTGAAACAACAATTAAAATATGGAATGAAATCATCAAAAAACATAAAATAAACATCCCACTTGCTCAATATACAACCATCATTAGCTTAAAATATTGCTTTGCTAACTTAAACCTCAAAGATTGGAATAGATTAGGACCAATTTACATTCATGATTTGATAGCTGGAGAAAGTATAATTTAAAAAACAAATGGTTAAAACATTACCAGATAACAGATTTCATTAAAAAATCGAAAAGATAAAAGTAACCAAAAAAAACCCCAATAGCACAGCTCATCACAGATCCCAGTAATATGAAAAAATCCATATCCAAATCACCCCTGTATTAAAAAATGGGAACAGGACCTACAAAAAAACATAGATTTAAATCATTGGAAAGAAGCCATGAACACACCCTTCAAATTGACAAGATCCATTTCCCTTTTTGGAAAAGGATAGAAAAACACTTTACAGATTCCATCTAACCCCTTACATGATTTCCAAATAGCACCAACCATACTCCTCCACATGTTGCAGGAAATGTACATGAATAGGAACGTATGGACATATATGGTGGTCATGTCCACAAATTAGGAAATGTTGGTATAAACTATTCAATCTTTTAAATAATCTGTTCAACGCCCGAATTCCAATGAATCCCACCTTAGCCCTTTTAAACATTGGAATCAATTTATATCCTGGTGGTATACAGACAATAGATCTATGGAATGAAAAAGTCCTGAAATTAAATAAGAAGAAAAATAAAAAGGTTAAGGAAAATATATCCACAAATAAAGCAGTACATGTTTAAAGTATGCTTGTGAAGGTTCTCATTCATCCAGGTCATGGTATATCTGTTGTATTCAATTAGATCAACTGGACTTGAAATGTAGTTCTTGAAGACGTTTCGCTAGTCATCCGACTGGCTTTCTCAATTCAGAATGACTTGTACAAGAATCTGTGGCAATTATGTACCCTGGAAAATCCCAATTAGCATATCACAGCCAGGTGTTAGGGTGTGATTAGATAGTGGCTAAGAGGTTTTATAGGAACGCCCAGAGTAAGTGTTAAAACAGCATTCTACATGGCAGACAGTTGGTGTCGAACCCACCCCCACCTCTATTTGGCTTGGTTTCTTTATTTTCACATAAATGCCTCCTTAACACCTCTCTTGAACCAGTCACGTTCCTTCGCCAGTATGTTAACATTACAATTTTCAAAGGTATGTCCTTTATCCTTAAGATGCAGATACACGGCTGAGTCCTGACC
The DNA here is from genome assembly GCA_019447015.1 of Hymenochirus boettgeri. Lineage (NCBI taxonomy): Eukaryota > Metazoa > Chordata > Amphibia > Anura > Pipidae > Hymenochirus > Hymenochirus boettgeri. Next base: position 65,527,327 of record CM033471.1, read on the forward strand.
CGAGGAATTGGAAGAGATACAGAACAACAAACTGGCTTTCTTGGACTGCTTGGTAGAAGTTAAGGAAAATGGTAAACTGGAAGTAGAGGTTTACAGAAAACCAACACACACAGATCAGTATTTGATGTTTGACTCCCACCACCCTTTAGATCACAAGCTGGGGGTCATCAGAACCCTGCAACACAGAGCCGAGAACATCCCCACTAGCACAGAGCGAAGGCTAAAGAAATGAAACATCTCAGAGGAGCCCTTAAAACTTGTGGATTCCAGACTGGGCCTTTGTCAAAAGAAGTAGAAGGAAAGAAAAGAACACGAATACCAACAGTGAAGGGGAAAAGCAAGACAGGAGGAAGAACATGGTCATCCATATGTAGCAGGGTCTCTGAGAAATTAAGAATAATTTTCAAAAAACATCGTATCCCTGTCTGCTTTAAACCGAACAACACACTGAGGCAGCAACTGGTACATCCGAAAGACCCAATACCTAAACACAAGAAAAGCGACATCATATACGCAGTGCAGTGCAGTGAAGAATGCTCTGATTTGTATGTGGGGGAGACCAAACAGCAACTGCATCAACGTATGGCCCAGCACAGAAGAGCCAATTCCTCGGGTCAGGACTCAGCCGTGTATCTGCTCTTAAGGATAAAGGACATACCGTTAAGATTGTAATGTTAACATACTGGCGAAGGAACGTGACTGGTTCAAGAGAGGTGTTAAGGAGGCCATTTATGTGAAAATAAAGAAACCAAGCCTAAATAGAGGTGGGGGGGTTCGACACCAACTGTCTGCCATGTACAATGCTGTTTTAACACCTTACTCTGGGCGTTCCTATAAAACCACTATCTAATCACACCCTTAACACCTGGCTGTGATATGCTAATTGGGATTTTCCAGGGTACATAATTGCCACAGATTCTTGTACAAGTCATTCTGAATTGAGAAAGCCAGTCGGATGACTAGCGAAACGTCTTCAAGAACTACATTTCAAGTCCAGTTGATCTAATTGAATACAACAGATATACATGCTTAAAGATTTTAAATTAAAAATAGTTTTTGAATTATTAGAAGCTTTTGGAAAGTTATTAAATATTGATATTTTTGTTTTTAATTGTTGCAAGGTTCTAACGTGATAAATCACCCAAGTTCAGAACCTATGTTATAAATATAGCTTTAAGAATCTTAATTCATGCTTACAGGCCTATAAAATGTTGTTTTGCTAAGAGACATTCTTATGTGAAATGTATACATATTTTTATATGATAAAATTCAATAAAAATTATTGTTATAAAGAAAGAAATTACTTTAGTCTTCGTTATTGCATTTTACAGGAATGATAATTTAACGGATGCCACATTAACACAGAGAATGTAGAGGTTTGTTGTTTGGCAACGTTTTTAATCTGCTATACTATTGCAATCCATGTCCACGATGCTGACTTGCCCATTTGATGGCATATTTCTAAGGTGGCTCATTTCAGCATTTCATGCAAAATGTCAGCCTGTACCAAAACCATAAATATATTCAATCTTGCACCATCAATAAAAATATATAGTCTCATTTGTCAGGTGGCCGCAGCGCTCTTTTAGACTCTTAAATACTCACTAACTGATTTATGATTTAAGCCTTGGTTTGTTGCAACTGCGCGAGTACAGGAAGAGAAAATTGCGCAGCCGTCACAAACCTGTTTAGAGATAGCTGAACTTCATAACATTCAGTGCATGTTTGAACTTTCGAACTTCAGTAAAAGTTCGAAAGTTCAAAAGTTTTCAATAATTCATAAATTCGAGGATTATTGAAATCAAACGATAAATTCGAGGGTTACCGAAATTCGAAGGCTACATTCGAGGGTTAGCGAATGATACATTCTAGGGTTAGCAGAAACGATCCATACATTCGAGGGTTAGCGAAAACTAACAATACTTTAGAGGGTTTCCGAAAATCGAAGGCTACATTCAAGGGTTAGCGAATGATACATTCTAGGGTTAGCAAAAACAATCTATACATTTGAGGGTTACTGAAAACGAACAATACTTTCCAATTTTTTCCGAAAATCGAAGGCTACATTCAAGCATTAGTGAACTATACATTGTAGGGTTAGCAAAAACAATCCATACATTCGAATTTACGAAAATAATACCGCAAGTCCGAAAAAACTTGCGTTTTTTACACACAGGAAAGCTCCTACTCTTCAGTTTCCTGGACTTTGAATAGGCACTGTAGGACAACCATATGGAGCAGAGGAGAAAGGTACGATTTTTTTACACTACATAGTGGGACCAGCAGTGGGGCAAATTTTAGTTTTGGGGTGGACATGTACTTTAAGAATTTATTACTGTTTTACTGGGTTTATTGATTTAACATTCAATATCAGTTTATTGGTTACATCATGACATATTTTGAACTGTAATGTTTATTCCATTTTTTATATATTAAATGGGAAGTTCAGTGCAAATACATATACTTTTCAGAAAAAAAGAGCAGTGTTTTTTCATCCCAATGACCTTAATCTGCCAATTCAGAATTTTGTCTGTGTATAAATAAATGCAACCGAAATACTGACTTCCTGTTTGCAGGACCCCTAATAGAGACCTTTATGGTCTTGCCCTTGACCCAACGCCTGGGTTGATTCAGTTGCTCAGTAGAGATCTGAGCATGTTTGACCCATCCAACAGCCAATCAGTAGAAATTACTGTTAGGAACATTCCAAGGATGTGGAAGGATGCTGTCAACAGCAGGGAACAGCAAAAGGTATGAAATCAACAAATTTTTCAAAATGGAAGAGAATAATGTAGAATAACTAAGAAGGCATTACGCAAACTAACAATTTAACAAATATTAATAATTTCCACTAAACTGTCCCTTTAAGAAACTGTACAAACAACATTTCAATTACATTTTATTGTACAAAAGAAAGGCCTATAGATATCATCTGAACATTCCCTTAAAACCCTAAAGTCTATCTATAGGGACAGTGGGATAGATGATCAAAAAAGTAAAGAACAACTAAATATCTTTTGTACTGTATGATATCACATAAAAGAATCTGAATACATAAAAAAGAGCCATAACCCCCCCCCCCCAAAAAAAATAAATATATATATATATATAACTAAAATGAGTGCTGGCTGACACTTTATGTAAGAATGTGAAGCATGATTATTAATCTGATCACTAGGGATCCTTCTTCACTTATGGTACATCTTATATGTACCTACAGTATTTATCTCTCTGTCTCTTACATCATGAAATTTCACATTGTACAAGTCTTGGTTAACTAATTCTCTGAAGATTCGCACAATAGTCCGTTATTGGAGCGATTGCAATTCACAAAAAAAATGGCAACCACATATATTGACATGCACTCTACTACAATTCTCATTGCAAGCACAATTGTTAGCAGGTGACAAATTGCTTTAGTGTGGCCTGCGCCCTTAATCTATACATTGTTAAATCAATAATGTAATGTTAGTTACACCTCGATTAGAAAGCAATAGAATTTAATGCATATTGCTTTTATTACTAAAAGCTGTGTATTAAAATGTTTAATGTAACTTAGTTCTATACAAACATTTATGAACTGTTTCTCTCATGTGGAATTAAAGGATCAAACAATCTTGTCAAAGAGCAGCAGCTGTTGGAACCCACTGGCACTATTATCTAAGTTGGCAGCAGTGTAAGTTTAGACTAACCAATAGAATTGAACTAAACTCCCCAAAATGTTCCAAATTCTTTTCCATATTTCACCCCCCCCTTCCCATTTTGTCAATAAGGTCACTTAACTAACACCTACACTGCCAAAACCATGTAGATTATAATAGTTTATACCTATGGACAGCACAATACATGATTGGAATTTGTGAGAATGGCCATGAATGAAGCCATGAAATTTGTTGTGCTTTTGACATGTCTGTAAAGCCAAAACAATCTGTAAATTACATATACGAGTGGATACATGAAAAAAAATGTTGTATCGGCAAACTGAAAAAAAAATAAAGACCGAATCATTCAGCATAAGGAACACTGAACTAAAATGATCTAACCTGAAATATAAAAAAAAAAAATATATCTCATTGTATAAAACATGAATCAGGATTTCCAAAAATGAGGTTTACTTGTTCAAACACACTTACATTTTATTTTCTGACTGGAAAGGATTTCAGAGCCAAAAATAATGAACTGATTTAATTTGTACTGATTTTCTCGATTCTTCAGATGAAATTTTGTATGTTTGTTTGGAACTGGAAATGTTTGCTGCTCTGGTTTTTATCGTGTGTGCCAAATTGATTTTGTTGACCCTGCTTCCTTTCATGCTTAATTACAATACTAAAAAAGAAAGATGGAAACATCAGATATAATCAGTAAGTGTTCCAACTGCATTTTGATACTAAATGTGATCATTGCATCTGCTGTATACAATGTTTTATCCTTCGCAATGATCGTTTCTTTGCTTACATGCAAACAGTCTGGTATTCCCTCAATCTATTTACAGGACAAATATAAATCCAGATTTCTGGAAAACTTGGTACTGTTAGTACTATGGGGATCAGTCCACTGTTATATCTTTTCTATTTACTGAAGAACATAAAAGAAATAAAACTCTATAGAACATTTAATTACACAATTTATTAGTGACGCCTGTCTATAGGCATTTAACCAGAGGCCTGGCTCAATAAAGCTGAAACCGGTCTGTAGTTGGTTCTGGTGTTTCATTTAGCTTGTGGAATGTTGTAAAAATCTTTTAATAGATATAGCGTTTCTGATAGCTGCCATGAAAACATGGAAATTACCCATAAGTCTCTGTTGAAAATCAGAGACTCTTGATTTTGGCTCTTACAAGGCACGCTAGGGTGTGCGTTTATGCAAGGTAATATTGCACTTGCTATTTACTGCAATGTTTCCCTGTGTTATCACATAGCAGTGTCCATTATTTTAAATGGCACTGTTGTGTGTTAACGTACAAATCTAATGCACACAGTTTGTTTTTATATACATTGCAGCAGACAAGTGTAAATGGTACCGTTGACTTATTGGCTTAGTATCGTATTATTCAGCTTCTACCGCCAGTGGTAAATATTTATTTATAAATATATAATAAAGGAATATAAAGTAATTACCTCTCTTATATACATCTAAGCAAGGCTCTATGAATTTTGGTAGCCAGGGTTTAAGCTGAGTATTTTTAAAGGCACAGTGCAACTTAAATATCTTAAAAGTGATGTTTTTACTCTTGTACCTGAGATGGTAGTGAATAAAGGTTCTTGATCAATGGACCTTTACTTTTTATCACTTTTTATCAGATTTTAACATAGATAAGGACTTTTGAAACAAATTGATCTTGATTTCTTTTTATTTTCTTTTATCTTTATTTCTTTTATGTCGTTTGAGCACAACCAAAGCAGAGTAAAAACCCCTGTGTGTGCTGACTAAGGCAAATTACTTTTTTTTACCTAGCTAGACACAAAAAGATAGGGTAGCTGAAACCTATGCCTATGTAACTTGATCTGTATTTGTTTACTACTGTTTTTTTTCACAGTGTATATTTACCAATGTGAGCTTTATTATAAGTGATGAGTCCCAGATTCGAACCAAACCAGGTTTCAAAGAGAACTGTAGGTTTCTGCAGCCTTTTCTTAGCCTTGCTTTCTTACAATACATACAAAACATTTATTTTTTTCAAACTTACTGACAAAGGTACAGTGACAAATGTGAATTTCTATATCAATTTAAAACAAGTTTGTTTACTTGCCAAAATATAGCTCAGGCATAATCAGTAATATTTCTAATGGCATCTTTTTGACCTTGACTAATATACAGCATTACAGTACATCATTGATTGACGACATTCCATTTTTGTGGCATCAGCAATCATTAAAAGCTTTACAAATAAAGCCTAATACTATTGTACAATGAATTTGATATGATACTTGCCAACAACTGTGAAAATGTAGCTGAATATAGCACCATATTCAATATATGTCCAAAAAAATAACAGAATACTACTTGCTATTGATATTATGATTAGAACTGGTAAAATCTAACCCCATTAAGCAACATATGTTTGGCCATATTTAATATGATCTGTTGTACTTTCACCTTATAAATCTTTTAAACTAATGCAATTCCATACTCATTTAGAAATCATGTTGTAGCTTTCTCCAAATCATTATCAGTTCATGGGGTGCTATGTAGCTTTGTACTGTAATCCAAAGTCCTTTGCCAAAAGTAATAGGGAGGATCTGAAATGGATATTATCATTAATGGTAGAAAACCTAATTATTAATTTGTGGCATGTGACACTCCCAAAATAGCTAAACCCTTATAACTGTACTAAAGCGCAACTCAACCAGGTTCATTATCTTCTTACCATCATCTGATGCTTCAATGATGAGGAATTCCAATTTATACAAAAGTGATCCCTTGCCGGTCTCCTCTTTGCTTCCTGGTAATGTCAGTCAGTTGTGGCCACGCCTGTGACATCACAGCCAATGGCTGGCTGCCGTTATCAATTGAACGGTTACGGGCGGTTACGTACTCTGCTCTTGAGTACGCTTGTAACCAGTTTTAAAAGGAGCAGAGGAGAGGGATGGGATCACAGTTCTGTAAGTTGTAATTCCTTATTACAGAAGCTTTGGGTGACAGTAAGAAGGTAATATACCTGGGGTTTTGATGCTGGAGTTGGCCTTAAGATACTCCAATGCTGTAAAACTCTACCAAGCATGGCGTTCACAGACTTTTTTTATACTATATAGCAGGCCAGTTAAAATATTTTTAAAAATAGGTGACTCTATAACCACCAGAGGATCCTCCTCCTCCTGGGGGAGAATATGTTTAGATGCTGAGTTCCCCTCAACCAATACTGTCTCGGTCTTCTCAATGTTAGCTTGTATCCAGGCTCTACTCCTGTTAATCTTTTCCTACATTTTTCATCTCTGAGTATGTGGCTGTTTTCCACACTTTGTGTTACCCATCTGCCAACAATAAACCTATTTAGTTTTTATGATTCTGCAGCAGGCTTAACTTTTCACCTTACACCTTACCTTGTGTTCTTCCAACACAATCTTCCAACTGCCCAAAAGGAAATTGAGGTGCAACAGACTGTAGACTTTAAAAAAAAAGTGTCTTCATAAACAGCACTCTCCAAATCCCTTTGGACCATAAACCTTGTGTCATTGGGACTCCTGATGCTGACATATGAAACAGTTGGCTATGCTATGGGGATCTCTGTTTTATACGCAGAAAGTTATTATCCAGTCATGTTTGGCCCCTACCCTTCCTAGCGTGAGGCACTGGAAAACACAAATCAACAAAATGTTGACTTGTATGCACGTAATATATGTTGGTAGGGGCATTGATGTCACATTGGTCTAGAGCACATGTTGTTATCAGGTGAGTCCTGCATTTAGATCACATTTGTTTGCCACTAGACTAGACTGTATTAAATGGTTGTCCTTAAATAATGAGAAGTCGTCAGATTTTTGGAATATAGTTTGTTTCCCATTTCTCCTTCCCCATTTATAAAAGAGGATTATGCAATTAGCATAATGTTTATTTTACAATGCTTTCTACACATTTCTGAAAATTATGTTTCTTGAGTTATGGTCTTTCAATAAAGCAAAGTTAAAAAACAAACAAGCAAAAAAAAAAGCTGTTGTTCATTGGAAAAGCTATGTTCTCTGTTCCATGTAGATTAATATTGTAATCATGGTTACATTCTACAATATTCATCTGTACAAATTAATTAAATAATATACTGTAATTGCCAACTGGCAGGGCCTAGGCAAATTAGCGTAGGGTCTGGAGCCAAGGAAGTAGCCGTTGGCTGGGGTGGTGCTGGTGTGGGACCCAGTCTCAGCAATATTGGGTACCTCTGGTCTTAATACTGGCTATATGATTTTGCCTAATATACAAAAGTGACACCCGATTCCAATCCAGGAAGAGAGAGAATACAAACTGTTCTCCAAGAATAAAAGTAATACAGTGGAATATTATTTTGTGCTTTAGTCTGAGCTCCCTTATAGACATTAAATATTTGGGCATTTTTTTTCTTGTATTTCACAATTAAGGTTGACAAATGCATCTAAAATCAACAATATTGTGGAACTCAGCTGACATTTTGCAGGTTCTGTGCATTCCATGATTTTTGTAACCTCCCTTCCCTCCCTCTAGTTATTTCACTTCTTAGTCCTGCTCAGGCATGCCATAAAGAGGTTAACAAGTAGTGATTTGACAGCTCTAGCAGGGGGAAAAGAAAACAGCAACCTTGTACAGAGATCTATACAGGAAAGCAAAAGGCTGCAAAGACATTAGAAAACAAAGGTAATTTCCCCAAAATGCTTCTGATTTCAGAGATCAGAGACACATTTTACTGTTAGGAATTATGCAAATAATGTAATAATAATAATAATAAGTAACATGAAAAGATGACTTTGGGGCAGAGCAAGATTGGGAAAGGCCTTAAAAAGATGACAGATCTGGGCCTGCCAAATTTAATTTATTAATAACATTTTCATCTTTTCACTTTGGGGTTATAAGACAAAATACCTGTATTTATCAGCAGTCGTATACATCTTAAATAATATTTATCTCATAGTTACACTTTAAGCAGTGTGTATTGCTCTAATAAGGAAAACATCATTCCCCTAAAGGTAGCAATACAATAAATACAGTTAAAGGACAACTGTACTGTAGAAATGTAGCCGTGGCAGGAAGGTAGGATTGTTTTTTCCCACCTCCCAATATTGTTTTGTTGATGAGCCACAGCATATATACAGGGAGATTCAATAAAAGTTCTTATCGTTTAAAATGGTGCTAATTTAGCCCCAACCAATAAGATCTTACATCTGATTGGTTGGGGCAAAATTAGCACCATTTTAAATAAGAACTTTTATTGAATAACCCTGATAATTTTCACCTGCCAGGTTAGTGCTCTGGGCCTTACTATATTAAAGATAGTGCTGAAGCATTTAGGAAGCCTGGCAGAAGCAGTTTTCTTTGTGCTGCTGCTCCTCATAGAAATTACATTGGGAAGTAGAAAGTACCAATCCTACCTCCCTGGCCCAAGTAGTTTTCATTATTTTTTTTGTTCAATAGATTTTTTTAGTGTTTTTTTTATTGTAGATAACAATTTGTACAATTGAATCATATATTATCTAAGATTTTTATACAATACTTCAAAATAAATGCTTTATAATTGTAACATTTAGTGTTTACAAGTTGTCTCTGTAAATATAGTTATACTCGTATGCATTTAAGATATTGTCAATATACCAATTACAGTGCAGTACATACTGTAGTATCAGAAGCAACTCTCTTATCTGAACTTGTTCCAGAGCAGCCATAGGGATCCATGTTGATGTTGTCCATAGTCTGTGTTTTCTGTTTTTTTTCTAACTCGGCTGTGGAGATTGAGCAGTACCAGTGGTCTGTGTGTCCATCTTTAGTACCCAGATATCCCAAATATTACTTCATTTTCAGAGGGAGTTGTTTAGGGTATGTGCTAAATGTTAATTGTTGTAGATCCACCAAATTTTATCAATTAAAGGTGATTTGTGGGGCTTGATTGCTTCCAAGTTGCTGCTAATAAAATCCTAGCTGCTGTACAAACATACATTATCAATGTTTGTGCTGATTTGTTAAAACCTGGTAATGGAAGGTCCATTAATGCTGTATATGGAGATAATGTCACTGGTGTAGAGAAGACTTCACATGTTTTCCACATCTGTTGGGATTCCTCACAGAGCCACCAACAGTGTTGCTGATGAGCTGGGAGCCCACAACCCTTGAAACATTTATCTAGCAGGGACGGTTGACTCTCGATTGATTCTACCAATTGTATATTATTTTATACATTTTTTCTTTGGCCTGTATATTAGCTGTACATTTGTTGAATTGTTGGAATATTTTGTTCCATTGCTTATCTGAGATTGGGTCTCCCAGTCATTGTTCCAATTTGTCCATGGCTTTTGTTCTTATCTCATAGGTGTCATGCCAAATAATTGTGTACAGTGAGAAGATTAATCCCTTTAATTCCCTGGGTTTAGTGCTGAGGAGTTGCTCAAATTTAGTCGGTTCTTTGGGAGGTGTTGAATCTGACATATTTGTGAGAACGTAACACATTTGTGTGTATTGGTACCCGAGTTTGGCTTCTATTTTGTATTTGGATTTAACATCTTACCAAGGCATGTTGCATATATTCCTAAAGTGGCTAATCCTTTTGCTCTTCCAATATTTAGCGTTTGTTGTGTGAGTTCCTAGAGGCAGCATTGGAATATGGAAAAATGAGTAACAATTCGATGGTTGTCCTATTAACCTATATGAGGTGTTGTTATTTTTCCATTCTGCAAGGGTGTGTATATTGGGAATCTAGTTGGGGATTTTTAGATGTCTGTCTTTGAATATGACCCATAGGATAGAAGATGAGTGTGATAGATATAACAATTCATTTTCAATGTCTACCCAGCTTGCTGCATTTTCCTCATTTATCCATTGAGACATTTGTGATAGCCTTGCCGCTTGATAGTAGTGGTAAAGTTTAGGGAGACCAAAACCTCCTTTGTCTTTATGCCTGGCTAAAAATGTTTATCTTATTCGGGGTCATTTGTTGTTCCAAATTAATCTTGTGCTTGCTCTTTGGAGGGGGTCTAGGTCTGTTTTTTCTTATGGTTGTAGCATTTTAAAAAGGTACAGGATCTATGGCAGGATAGACATTTTGACAGCATTTACCTTTCCCATTAGAGAGATTGGGTAATCTGTCCACGAACGTAGCAGGTTAGACAAGTGAGTAATAGTCTTGGTATAGTTTAATTTGTATTGCATGTAGGTATATTTGGATAGTTGAACACCTAGATATTTGAAAGAAGATGCCTCCCATTTAAATTGGAAATATTTCTTAAATATGTCTTTAAACCCCTGGGACATGTTTACTGGGTATGCCACTGTTTTAGATTTATTGATTTAAATCCCGAAATTCTGCGAAAGTCCTCTAATATGGAAATATGGAAGAGAAATTAGGGGTTGGGTTAGGGATAGAGGAGTATAGTCTGTGAATAAGTATACTTTGGCTTCTAAGTATTTTATGCTTATCCCATTTTTGTTTGGTGAACTGCATATTTTTTCAGCTTGCGGTTCCATACATAGGGCAAAGAGAAGGGGGGACAATGGGCAACCTGGTCTAGTACCCTTTTTGATATGTATTTGTTCTGAGGGAAAGCCCATGTTCCTGACTCTGGCTCTTGGATGGTTATAGAGGCTCATGATTGCATTAATATATCAGGGAGGGAAGGCAAATTTATGTAGGACTCTTTGTAGATATGTCCAGTCTACCTTGTCAAATGCCTTCTCTACATCAAGTGATAAGAAGACAGAGGGTTATAATCTGGTGTTGGCTATTTGCATAAGAGATTGAATTTTTCAATTCAAAGTTGTCCTTTGTTCGTCTGCCCATAACAAATCCGGTTTGATTATAGTGTACTAATATCAGGAGAAGACTTTTTATCCTATTTGCCATAATTTTGGCAAACAGTTTTACATTGTTATTTAACGAGATGGGCCTATAATTAGCAGGTTGTGTGGTGTCTCTGTCTGGTTTAGGTAATACTATTATATTTGCGTACCTTCCAGGAATTTTTCTTGGCCTTCCAGGATACTGTTGAATAAGGTAAACACGTGTGAGGATAATTGTGTGATGTATGTTTTGTAATCGAACATGGTAACATCGATAGTTTTCTGTTTTTTGAAAAAACTTTATACGCATTATAATTCTCTTTTAAGATGACTAGGTTCCAGGGGTCTAACATATTTTTAATACTTACAAACTCTCAACTAATGTAACATTTATCTTTTTTGCTTTTTTAACAGAATTCTGCAAATAAACAAATACTATACACTGTTTAAGTGCATTACACTCAAATATGCATCATCCATCACTACACATCATGAGAGGTGAGTGATAGCACAATACAGTGAGAGCTGTGAGTAGAAAAAGCATAATGAAAGCAATGACTATTTATGCCAGTTAATACCGGTACAATAGAATGAGAACTAACAGCTTACAGAGGGAATAAAAACAACAATTGAGTCTTTAAAGTGGTTACACAATTGAAACTCAAAAGAAATTGAAACCAGTATAAAGAAACTTACGTATTCCAGTATCAAATCTCTGCCACAACTTTCATCTATGAACATGATACTGATAACTCTAGGTCACACCTATTCTATCTTCTAGCTAAGAAATCTGTTTCTGATTTATTTGCTAAATAACAGATTTTTTTGCGGATAGACTTTAATGGACATGGGTCGCAGGCACAATCAAAAACTTAATACATATACAGGCAGCTGTTAAATGCACTAAAGGAGCCATGCAGCCTCTGGTAAATAGCCGTGCAGCTGCTGTGCAAAGGTCTCCTCAGATACTTTTGCACTCACTGCAAGCTTGGGGTTAGGGTCACGCTAACCGATATTGGAGCATGCTCAAGCTTATAAATAGTCCATTGAGCAGAGAGAGGCGACAGATACCTTTGAGGATACACTGCAGAAGAGAAAAAGTAAGAGATGTGAGAGAAAGAGGACAGAGACTGCAGGAGAGAGAGAGAGAGAGAGAGAGAGAGAGAGAGAGAGAGAGAGAATATGAGAGATAGGGGATTGGGATGCTGGAAAGTTGCTTCACTAGAGAATTTTAGAGTATTTTTCCCACAACATCTACTTTCCAGGGCTTAGTATATTTGGCTTTCTTCATTTGCCATCATTACTTTAGACATTAAAACTGGACATACAGTACATCAAATATAAATGCATGCTGCCTGGCTAACTGTCAGATAATTAGTTGCATGCTGCAGATTGCTCTTGCCTGTAGTAAAATATGCAGTAAGAATCTAAATGAATTTCAAACATAATCATTGTGTATGCAAATAGAAACTATTCAGGCATGTAGAACCCTGAGCACGTAAAATGAACAGTAAATCTTACAGAAATGGCATTTAAAAGCCATACAAATACAAATACAAAGCTGATCCTAATACATGACTGGACAACACTCCGCTAATGAAATGTGAAGGGAGAGACTAATAATGACCATTATCAGCAAATAAGTGTATAACCCATGCAAACTGGTGTTTTATTGGGTAAGCATGGGCTTTAACACTTAAATTGCTTGACCTGCATTGTTTCCAGTAATGGCAGCAGACACCTGATGCAATAACCAAAAGTTTACGTTTTGTGCTACTATGGCTACTGAAGTGACACATAAGGTGGCAGTCCTTACCTGTCAGCGAACCCACAATGCAGTAAATCTCATTAAGTGATTACTGCATTGCGGCATCTTGTGTAGGTAAGCAACAGTGCTTAGCAACATTAACATAACATAATTAAACTGCCCCAAACCACCCCCCTCACCTAATACCTGAGGAGCCAGCTTGGTGTGTACAGCAAACCCCCCACAGTGATTTACTGTGTGTTTTTGAACAAATGCATGCTACACACATGACATGTATCGAGCAACAAGCGCCCTTAATTAAGTGTAAACAGAAGTGAATTCAGTATCCAAATATAGTGACTTAACAGGAAGCTTGTTTCAACAGATCATCCCCTCTACTTCCTTTCAGGAACCAATTAAGTTAAATGGTCAAATAATCCAAGTATTAAAATTAAAAATAATAGTGTCCTTCTCTATATATGTTGCTGCAACTTTTTTTGTAGTCCGATATGAGCGATTGTGCAAGAGTGCAGATGGATGTAAAATCCTTAATATAAAAAGTCTCAATAGCGCAAAATGAAAGTGACAAGGTTAACATATTAACCAAATTTCCAAGTAGACTAAAACGTCTCCAGTGCCAAATGTTGCCAAATGTCCAAGGGTAGAATAGTGTCCAACGCCAATACTTGACGTTTAATAAAAAATATAAAATGTAGGCTCCACATGTTTAATGTAGAAGATGACAAATCCAATGTCGATTGCTACAAGTCAGAAAAGGTGCTGTGAAGCTACACAATGACACAAAAGTAAAATATCTTGTGCTTTCTATCTAAACAAAGTGCCTGAATTGTTAAAGCAGAATAAATGATCTGGTACCATTGCAGTGTATGCAATAAAAAGAAGCATGAGCTAGTCATGTTTGAACCTGTTACGAAGTAACAAAATAAATACGGAACAAGATACATATAGAAACTGCCCTCTAGAGGCCTATTTACTGATTAGTTAGCTAACGGAACTCACAAGCATTACTGTTTGAGGCTCAAGCAGGAGAAAGCAGAGGATATCTCAGAGGGGCGGAGCTTAACATTCAGCAAACCAGTAACAAGATGTCAGCAACTTCCAAGGCACAAAGCTAGGCTCTGGAGGGGCACAGGTAAAAAAACAAATGGCAACAGTATTTTTAAAGCTGCAGCTTCCAAATGAACATAACAGTGCACTTTTTTTAATTACCTCCAACTGTGCTTCCATCCAAGTAATCCAACTTCAAGTAATAATAATATGATAAAACATGTGAACGTGCTGGATATACTGTTCAAAATTCCTTTTATTCCATGTTAAACCAACATGTTTCGGACCACATGGACCCTTTGTCAAGTCAAGGGATCCATGTGGATCCATGTGGTTTGAAACATATTGGTTTAACATGGAATAAAAGCAATTTTGAGCAATGGTCCCTCCAATTTAAAATTGTCTGTGTGCGCACAAATATATTTTCTGTGCGCATACAAAATAAAATTTTGTGCGCTGCACACCGCACCACTTATATTCCAGGGGATTTTTGTGTGTGCACACAACTTTAACCTGTGTGCGCAGACCTGCATAGCTGTATTAGAATGCACACCCCAGTGCCATCCAGGTAGTTACAGACACTCTTCAGAGCAGGCACAAAACATGATTGGCTGGGTGAAGAAGGCAGTGTTTCTGCACAATGCTTGGTCATGGCCTGATGCGTTTTGCCGAGACTTACGCTTTCTGGAGTGCCATTGCCAAGGATGCCAATATAAGGATGCTAATATGAACTAAGCTCCCTGCCCTAAGTGTAGGCAGACATTGTAAGTGCTGTCTGTTTAACCGTGTGGGCACACACGAGGGGACCATTTATCCCGACCAAGCTTTTGTTACGAGCGAGTGCTCGGCCGGGACAAATGTCTGTCGGTCACAGCAATAGTGGCCGCAGCCGACAGTTTGTGCAAATGTTTATGCGTCCCCATAGGGAACCGCAAAATTGGCCATGATTTACCAACAAACAGGTGATCAACATCTGTCACGGCGGCGGCTGAAAGCGGCACAAATTTTTCGGCCCAATCGACTGATACACGAAAGTATCGATCGATTGGGCCATAAAATGTGCCTGTGTGTATCCAGCCTAAAGCTTCTAAAGCTATTAGCTCTCAACATTAAAATAGCACACCTGTTCCTACTTCTCATACAAATAAAGATTTTCGGGGAAATAGGTAATTTGGAGGTTTAGTGGTCTTTTAATAAACACTCAGCACAGAGCTTCAAAATTAATCTCAAAATCCATCTTTATACAGTATATGTATCCAAAATAACATGGTAAAAATAAAGAATGAGTTAGTGATGGATAAAGGCTAACATTCTCCTTTAAATGGATAAATGTACTAATAATATATTTTTCCCAAATATGTAATTTTGCAAGAAATGTTTGTTTGCCATTTAAAAACAAAAACACATTTTGCACATATAAACCAGAGAGTTCAAGCTTTAAACACGATTTTATGTAAATTAGCAGTACTTGCCAAAAGTTATTAGGCATTAATGTGTAATTCAATAAGCTACTACATTTTTACAGCCAAAAATGTTTCCTTCTTGAAATTTTGGAAAAGAATATTATAAACTATTTGAAATGTTTTTTTCATACAGCTTCATTATTAAATCAGGTCACCTAGTTTCTAAATTGTGGCATAATAATGACATAGTTTCATGTCATGAAAAAAAAAATCGTTCTCTCTCTCCATCCATCCATCCACATGTATATGTGGACAGATAGATGAATAGATGATAGATAGAAAGAAGAGTTTGCAGTAATTTATTACCTACAAAACTGCATTTGTACTTGGGAAAGTTAGCTGCCTTTTTAGAGAAAACCACGGTCTTTAAGACCCAGTTCCAGAAGGTGCCAGATCTGAGTTTGCACATGTAAGACAGATTTTTTTTTCCCAGGAAGCAGATGGTTGTCCTATAAGAATAATGTTAAAAAAGAAATGGTGGACAGTAATGATTGAACTGTTTTTGAACTTTATGGAATTTAATCTTTATCTATTCATCTTATCTCAAAACAGTATCACAACTGTGGGGAGATTACCGTATATACTCGAGTATAAACCGTCCCGAGTATAAACCGAGGTACCTAGTTTTAGGGAAAAAAGTAGGAAACACACACTGACCCAAGTATAAACCGAGGGGGTAGTATTTGCCACTAAAGATGTTTGGAAACTACAACTCCCAGCATGCTTTATTGCTGGGAGTTGTAGTTTTCAAACATCTTAAGTTGCAAATACTTACAAATAAGAGTAAAACCTTCTTTATTTGTGCATACTGTATGCACAAATATAGGAGGATTTACCCCTATTTGCAAGTATTTGCCAATTCCCTGTGAAAGCAAAAAGCAGCCTATCTCCTACCTTGTCCGCTGGCCGCGCGATCCGCATCCTTCTAACACCGCTCTGCACATCCGGATGATGTCACTACCCGGCGCCTCTCACTTTGCGGCGCCGGGTAGTGACATCATCCGGATGCGCAAGCTGTGGAGCGAGGATGCGGATCGCGCGGCCAGTAAGATTTTCAGGCTTTTTCAAAGCCTGAAACCTCGGTTTATACTCAGTATATACGGTAGATTTCTCTTAAAGGTTTGCTAATAACTGGTTAGATAACAATGGTTATTAAAGGGGAAACTGAATGGTCAGCATAGGCAGAAGGTGTTCATCTCCTTTGGAAATTGGCACAAGAAGAGTATTCCACTCTCATTTCTTGTTATCCGACTGTTGAGCTGGGTTTTGGTGTCTCATGATAACACTATAACATTATCATGACTTATTCAGTTAATTAAATCTAGGACCAGTAGAGTACGTTGGGGTGTATATCTATCTATCTATCTATCTATCTATCTATCTATCTATCTATCTATAGAGAGAGAGAGAGAGAGATTTCAGATATGCAGCATAAATATTTTATTCTATAATCAAGTCATATAAACATGTTTTTCACATACAGCAATGTTTCAGAACGCTCCAGTCCTTTTCTCACGCTGAATAAAAAATCAATGAACACATGTTTAACTTTTTTTAAATTTTAAATAATCACATGTTATCAAAACAACATCATGTGTATTTGATTTTGTTTTGATAACATGTATTATGTATATCGTAATCTTTATTCAAGCCTCTAGGCCACAGAGTATTGATTTTATGTATCATGTTTTCTCAATTTGGCTATCTGATCCTCTACTCTGGGCATCTTGCCCTCTTGTTCCAAAACAAAGAATTTCAAATCATCAGCCGTATGTCCCACTTCATGGAAGTGTTTAGGTACAGGGCAAGGTAGTATGCATACATCGAATTGATGATCTGTGCTGGGAGATACAATGTTTAATTTTCTGTGTCGTTTACAGATTACATGGACAATGTAAGATATAAACACAGAAGTCCATGTTACACGTATAGTGACCTATTAGTGCATACACCTTGCCTGTAACAGGATGTTCAAAATGTTCAAAAGTAGGGATGGCCGGTTCGCGGATCCGAACCCGGATCCGCTGCGGATTTATCCCGTTCGCGAACGGCGGATTTTTCCGGATTTTCTGGATTTTCCGCCTTCCGAACTTCCGATTCGCGGATTTTTCGTATTTTCGAAAATTTTCGAAATTAAGAGTTTTTACGTATTTTCGGGAAAAACATGTATTTTCGAAAATTTTCGAAAATACAAAGATTTCTCTTAATTCCTTACATACGTATTTTCGAAAATATTCGAAATTACGAGGATTAATTGTATTTTCGAAAATACATGTTTTCGAAAATACATGAAAACTCGTAATTTCGAAAATTTTCGAAAATATGTGAAAACTCGTAATTTCAAGGGTATTTGTAATTTTAATGGGTCCGCTCGCGGATTTTCGAATTTTTGAATTTTTTCGAAAATTCGCGGATCCTCGAGCGGACCGGATTTTGCGAAGTTTGGACATCTCTATTCAAAAGTGGCATTGAACACAGTTCCTGCATGGAAACATGCCATTCTGTGGTTGTCCAAAAAATGTATTGTTTTTAGTAGTAGGTATTTCTGCTTGAACAAGACTATTCCTAAGATTCTTAGGTTTCTTATAATATAATATTGACTCCTAGGTATAGACCTAGTGACATGTCTAGGATGAATTCATATTCATATTGTAGTATATTGTAGTATAGCATTGCAATCTGTTTTCTTTCTATAGATATCGGTACTTAATTTACCCTGATCACAGATAATCTTGACATCAAGAAAAGATATTTGTTTTTTTATCAATTGTTCATGTACATTTTATATTCTGGTCACTGCCTTTAAGCATGAGATGAAATCTCTCAAAAGATCCAGTGTCACTCCCCCATAATAGGAACATATCATCTATGAATAGCAAAGTTCAACCCTCTCTTTAGTACCTTAATGTCCATGTCCGATTGTCCATAAGTTGTGATAGTATGGATGACTTGATCCTGACTCTACGTGGTGGTAGAATCTTCCATGTTGCGTCCTTCGTTGTTCATTCCGGTCATTTTGTAATGGTGGCGTCTCCCCCCGCCTGTATCTACTGGTAAAAAGGGTGGGATGAATGGCTTGAATCTGTAGATTCTGGTCCTTTAGTGCCAGAGAAGATGGGTCCTGTAGTTTTGACTACGACATCTACGACGTGGTCAATCTGCCCTTATCCAAGATGGCATCCTCCTTGCAGTGCCCGGAGGCACAGGCTTGAAAAAGGCTCTGGAAAAGAGCCGAAACGTTGTCACTATGCAATATGCACAATAAAAATTTGTTACTTATATAAATACTTATGTAAGTATATATAGTGCACTAGCTCTATATGGACTTTGTGTATATATATATATATATATATATATATATATATATATATATATATATATATATTTGGCAGCTAGGTCGGACATACCTGCCGAAGTGAGCCAAAGTGCTCTCCATATGTTAGCAATATAATTAAAGGCTCGCCTTATAATTAAATCAGCTTTAATGGTTGCTTTAGAGGATAGCCTGGCACGGACAGAGTGATCCAAACTTTTGGACAACATGAACAGGAGGGGAACTGCTGCATCAGCCATTTTAAATTGTATATTCTTCAGTTTTATCTAAAGAATTAGGGGACTTATAGACATAACTAGATGTGGATAGCAGCATAGGATCTAGTACTGGAGCCTTAAGTGCCTGCATATCTGGGATGCCTACATTTCATCCATTTAAAAGATGTCCAGCAGAGCCATCAGCTCAGAACTGGCAGAAATATGTGAGACCCAGGTATACTCGTATTCTGCTTTACTTCCAACATAACCACGCATCCAAACTGTGCATTAAAACATACGAACTTGGTGCTGTGGACTGAACATTGAAGCTTGGTGGAGGTTCCTTGGTTGTCAAGCAGGGTTGGGAACCCATTGGCCAAGGTGGTCTGGATGAGCAGCTCCTTCTAGGAGATATCTCCATTCAGCTAAGGTTGATTTTATAGCCAGTAGCTCTTGTTCACAGGCATTGTAGTTTTGTTCTGCAAAAATACTGGGTGTTACAAGGACTTGGAGTCAAAACGCTGGGATGAGATAGAGCCCACAGACACTTCAGATGTTTTGTAAAGAGTAAAGACCCTCTGTGTTCAGGAGTCCAATGAAGTTTTACAGATTCCTTTGTGAGTTGTGTAATTGGAAGGATAGTTGCAGAAAAGTTTTAAATAAATCTTCAATAAAAATCTGCAAACCCAATTAATCTTTAAAAGCCTTTCTTGTCAACTGGAGTGGGCCAGTCTAAGATGGTACAGACCTTTTGTAAGTCCAACAAGAAATTGAAAGTGTCCAAAGCGTGTTCTAAAAGCATCCATTCATTTTCCTCCTGAATTCTAGTGAGGTTATAGGCTGCTTTCAAGTCTAATTTGAAGAGTATTTTGGCAGAACTGAGCCTTTGGAACAGTTCAGAAAACAAAAGGAGTAAGTAGCAGTTTTTAACATTAATATTATTAAGATCTTTGTAGTGATGATCTTGATGACCTTATAGTTCATGATGGTTGTTAAGGATAGTAATAGGAACTGCTAAGGTCTCAAGAAAGACAGAACCAAATTGGATAGAGGAGCCATTGGCCAAATATAAACTTCACGTTTTTCTTTTTGGATTTCAGAGGTACAACATGTTTCTTGGTGATGTCCCTGTCAAACAGCAGCTGGCAAAATGTCTGGGACCACCAGAGTCTCATTTGGGAAGTGAAAGGTAACACTGTCTTCGATGGTTACATTCCTCAGTGGATAGAGCTAGCTGGGTTAGTCCAATTTGTATGGACTGAAAAGTCTAAAAGACTGAAAAGTCTAAGGGATGAGTGCTAGGAAAAGGATTTAGATATTTCAAATGTCTTTCACTGAACCTGTGATCAGTTTCAAAATAGTCAGGTAACCCTACCTACCTAATCTCATCCTCAGTCTTTAGGAGGAGTATCACTGGCATCTAATCCCAGACACATAGTCCTCCACAGGTCTCTGGCACAGCATCTAATCTCAGACACATCCACCACAGGTCTCTGGCCTTGCTGTATGTTGCTCAGAATAGATTCAGCAGTAGTAGGTCATTGCTTGTGGATCATCATATAGTTGGGCCGTAGCAATGAAGAAGGTATCTGCATTAGCCAGAAAAGGACTTTTTTGTTCCAGCAGTCGATGAGCCCAGGTTGGGGGCTCCCCTTGAAGTAAAGAAATGATGAAGCCAACTTGAACACTCCCTTCAGAAAAAGTTTAGGGTTGTAAGAAGAAAATAGCTGACAAGAGTTTTTGAAGGCACAAAATCATTGTGGTCACCAGAGAACTCTGGGTACTCTGGGCTTAGGAGAAGGCACCAGCGGGGCTGAAGCAAAGGTAGCTGGTGCAATGGAAGAGGGTTCAGGAGAAGGGACTGAATGCTGCTTGAAAAATCTACCACCCAACCTTGAAGCTAAAAGTAACCCCCTTGAAGCTTTTTTCAGTGGGGCAAAAGTGCCAAGATAAGAGGCAATGATACTCAAGTGCAAAAAGAGGTAGAAGGGAGTGGAGCAGTGGTATCGGGATACAGTTAATGACTAAAAAAATTGACAGATGATAAAAGGCTACCCGGAGACCAGCGGCAGTGAGAGATGTGTAGTACAGCAGTTACAGTGATCCAGGAGTAGAGATGCAGAAATATTTCTGAAGTGAAGGTCAAGTAGAAGCTTAATGGAGACCTAAAGTAGTAGTAGGTGTAGTGTGGCAACAGGAGTCCAGAAGCAGCATTGTAGTTGAAAAAGGAGAAAGGAAACCAGCAGCAGGTGTAAAGTAGCCACAGGAGTCCAGGAACAATTTTTGGTGCAGGAATGCAGCAGCTATAGCAAGGGAGCAACAGGTATTTTGTAGCTGCAGCAGGAATAGAGAAAACAACAGAGCAAGACACAAAAACAGGCAGTTACCTTTGTTGTGACCTTCACCTGGTCACCTCCAATTGGCACTGCCTGACCAGCATATTTAGCAGCACCTTCCACTCGCTTCACATTGTTTTAGTGGGACAGGGCCTGGCGTTGGTGGCTGTGACATTGTTATTTTGGTGGATATAGGGATTTGTTGAACCTAGATTAATTTAAACTTTTTTGAAGGCAAGGGTGGTAAAATATTTTTTGATTTACAATTCCATTAGGGGGACATGTTTTGGGTGGCAAGCACCCTTTATCAAGTGCACTTCATAAAGGGTGCATGCCACCTGAAATATGTTGTGTGAAGTGTGTAATTGTTGTGTAAAGAAATACATTTGTAAAGAAATACATTTGTACCCACAGCTTAGTCGATGCCAAGATTGGTTTCTCCCTACAAATGGAATTACAAATTTATAGAAGATTGGTGGAATACTCCGTTGATGGAGGTTTAAAACCCTAAAAGAAGAACAACAACCAGTATCAAGCCTTAACTCCAATACAATTAATTGATTTACATTCCTCCTCTTATAATATACTTTGCATTGTTATTGTTAACCATAAGCTATAACCACTTCTATTAGTAAAAGTATTTCAGTTTACAACATTCTTACACACCTGCGGAAAACGTTTGCACATTGCTACACATTACCAGGATAAGGGTTTTAAATTGGTAGAAAGAACGATGGGGATACAATCAAAAATAAAAGAGAAAGGAACAGTTTAATAATTGTAATATGTAATTTTAGGCAAAAATTATATCAGTGAAGCTGAATTTTAGAGATGAGAAACATTACCAAATGTAATATCTTGTCTTGAATTTTTAATAGCCTTTTATTTACTCATGGCCTTAAACATATCCTATGATGCTAAGGAAGTCATTTCTTCAGGTTGTTAATGTGTCAAGGACTTAGAATTTATCCGCAATCTTTATGTAAATGAAAATTAGAGTTTCTTTGTGTCAAAAATGCCCAGGATTTTTAATCAGAGATGTGCATTTCTTATCTTATATTTCTCTGATTTATGGTTATAATCTCAGAGTGAGGCGTTTGCTTGGAATTTTACACAATATATTTATTCATTTATGAACAGTGATCTCTAAAACTCCAATGCTTAAAGCCTACCAACTGAAATTGTAGCTTAATTCGAGAACAGACAATTACTTTTTGAGTTGTATATAAAATTATGCTTATAATTTACTGTTTGCCTAAACGTAGTCCCTTTAGTATTTAGGAAATTTTTTTTTTAAAAAAAATCCTTTCATTAAGTCTTTTTAACCAGTTGCACTTTTTAGATTTGTGTATAAAAGCAGTAGTGTAGCTATGATCGCAATAATAGTGAAGAAAAAAGTCGTGTAAGAGGCTTCAGCAGATTTAAACTGCAAACATTTACTTTATTGTGTGCGACATGTTTTGGAGCCAATGTGCTCCGAAACACTTCGCACACAATAAAGTAAATGTATATGTATATATATACAAAATTCAATTATATACAGCACCCAGGACTTGTATATTTCATAAATCGCTTTTATTATATCTTCAAGCTACCTGTAGCAATAAAGTAGCGACTTGCTACAGGTAGCTTGATGGTATAATAAAAGTGATTTATGAAATATACAAGTCCTGGGTGCTGCATATAATTGAATTTTGTATTCAAGGAGTAATGCAGTAATCTCCCCTTTTTACTTGCACCAGGCACTATATATTTTTTGGTGGTGTGCTACAATTGGAAATATATATATATATATAACAATAACTGAAAGATCGGAGCACTCCTGGGATTCCTCGGTGTAAGCAATATTTATTGAATAACACGTGTGTCGACGCGTTTCAACCCAACAACCCGAAATGTTGGGTTGAAACGCGTCGACACGTGTTATTCAATAAATATTCTTACACGAGGAATCCCAGGAGTGCTCCGATCTTTCAGTTATTGATATTCTATATGCTTACGGAGGCACCCGGGTGGCTGTGAAAGAGGAACGAGGAGTGCCCGTCCACCCCCGTTAATACAGTCATATATATATATATATATATATATATATATATATACATTTTAATCTATATTCTTATTTTTTAGATGTGATGAAGGCGTGGACTAAGGTTGGAAGATCCTCTGGGGGGGGGATCAGATGTTTAATTTTTGCAATGTTCTTTATATGAAAGTAGGCAGATTTGACTACAGCCGAAATTTGGTTTCTAAAGCTCAATTCCCCATCGATTAGCACACCGAGGCTGCGCACAAGGCCGGAGCTGTTTGTCTGACATCCCAATCCTGATTGGTGTTGATTTAGGGTAGGGCTGTTTTGGTACCAAGCGCTGGCTTTGTATAACAAGGACCTCCGTTTTGTCAGCATTCAGTTTCAACCAGTTGTCATTCATCCATGCCTGTCAGTTAAGCAAGAATTTATTTTTGGGGTGGGGTCTGTTCCACCAGGTTTTAAGGTATAACTGCGTGTCATCAACATAGCAGTGGTACGTCATACCATGTTGTTGGATAATTGTACCTAGTGGCAACATGTAGATTGCAAACAGAAGAGGGGATATGATTGATCCTTGTGGCACTCCAAATTTTAGAGGTGCAGGGTTGGACATGACAGGTCCTAGGCATACTCTCTGTGTTCTGTAAGTCAGGAATGATCTGAACCACTGGAGGACTGAGCCATTGATGCCATAGTACTCCTGCAGTCTGTTGAGCAAGATTTCATGGTCAACAGTATCAAAAGCTGCTGAGAGATCCAACAGGATTCGGATGGAGTATTCCCCCCTGTCCCTTGCCATGAGCAGATTGTTGCAGACTTGGATGAGGGCTGTTTCACAGCTGTTGTGTTTCTTAAAGCCAGATTGTAGAGGGTCCAGGATGTTGTTTGCTGAGAGTCTGACTTCATATTGCAGATAGACAGCCTTTTCAATAACCTAAGAATGGGATGTTGGAGACAGGTCTGTAGCTGCTCATTGCATCTGGATCCATGGAATGTTTTTTAAGAAGGGGCTTGATGATTCCTTTTTTTTAGAGAGTTAGGAAACCTCCCTGCTTGCTGTGAGCAATTGACTATTTTGTGAAATGCTGGTTCAAGCAGGTCAGGGCATTTCAGCATGTTATTCGTTGGTCCAGGTCGCAGGTTGTCTGGCGGAGGTGTCGGAGGATGTCTGAGATCTCTTTAAAATCAGTCCAGGGTGTTGGGTTGTTCTTGCAATTATTAACAGGCATATAAGTCTTAGGTGCTGTGGACTGAATGAGAGACCTTATAGAGGACACTTTGTCAGAAAAGTAGCAAGCAAGCTATCAACTGTGAGGAATAATTGGGCTGGCCTGTTGGCGGCCTTTGTGATCTCCTGTGATATGTAGGAGGATTTTTTCTTGGTGATCGCATTTTGGTAGCTTCCCTGGTAGGAGACAAGGATGTGTTTGTCTTCTGAACTCTGAGATTTGTGCCGTTTTCTTTCTAGTCTTCGCACTTTTTTTTTAAAGTCCTTTAGTGAGCTATCAAACCACCGTGCATGGTGAAGTATTGTAGGCCGTTTGATGCGTACTGGAGCAAGGACATCGTAAGCAGATGATGACACAGCATGGTTGTAGGTTGAGACCATGGAGTCCAGGTCTGAGCAATGACTTGTCAGTCTGTCGAAATTGAGGATATTCTGAATGTGCTGGAGTGAGATATCTTTCAAAGAGCGGTATTTTGTAAGTTCTTTCCCTCTGTGTTTTATCGCTGGTGCTGTCAGAGAGAAGTGGATTGTGTGGTGGTCTAACCATACCACTGGGTTTATATCCATGTGTGATATTAAAACTTCAGAATGGATTATAACATCTAGAGTGTGCCCTTTCTTGTGGGTGGGGAGGTTGACAGCCTGAGAGAAACCCAGTTTATTCGTTGTGAGAAGTAGTTCTCTTCCTAGGTGTGAGTCGTGATCATCTACCCATACAGGGGAGGTGCAAGAAACTTTGTTACAGGATCATATCCTTGACTTTGTCTCAGGAACTGATCTCATTATCAGTAGTAAGCATGGGTTTATGAGAAATAGATTGTGCTAGACAAATGTACTTGGTTTTTATGAAGAAGTGAGTAAGAATTTAGATTCTGACATAGCATGACTGACTGAGGACTGTTGGCCTAGAAAAAAACATTTGTACATGAATGGAGAATTGGTTATTGGATTGCAAACGGAGAGAGGTGGTCAATGGAGCTACATCTATGTGTTCCGTACTGGGGCCACTTCTTTTTAATCTGTTTATAAATGACTTAGAAGGGGGCATTGAGTGCAAGGTCTCTGTGTTTGACTTCAAATGATGTGCAATTGCTGCAAGCTGACCTAGATAGATTATATATCATATAAAGGGAATGGAGGGGCTTGACTATGCCAGCAGATTAGACAAGTTATGGCTGTTTATGTTAGAGAAGGGACATTTGTGTGGGGATATAATCACTTTATACAAATATATTAATGGACCAAACAGTAAACTCTCTGATGCATTGTTTACTAATCAGACACGTCAGAGGACACGTGGACATCCTTTAAGATTAGAAGAAATTTCATCTTCAGGTTAGGAAAGGTTTCTTTACAGTGAGAATCGTGAAACTGTGGGACTGTATTCTAGCAGATGTGGTAATGGCAAGCTTACTGAATAGCTTTAAAAGTGGGCAGCATAAGTTTCTAAAACTAAACAATATTGAGAATTACTGGTATTAATACATATACTGGTTGATCCAGGGATATTTTCTAAATTGCCATTTGGAGTCAGGAAGGAATTTCCCCCCTTTTTAGGTGAAATTTTTGCCATCCTCTGGATCAACTGTTAGGTAGGGTTAAAAAGGAGGGTGATAAGGTTGGACTTACTGGACGTATATTTTTATTCAACCTCCATTACTATGCATTACTATGTTACTAGCAGAGGAGTCAGGAACCTTTAGACATTCAGAGGGAAGGAGGAGAAGATCATTTAATTGCATAACAGGTTAGTCCTAACTCTATCACCATTTGAACAATTTTTTTTTTGGGGGGGGGGCATGCCCTTGAAGGACATTTAAGAGACATGCAGTGTTATTCAATAAAAGTTCTTATCATTAAAAATGGTGGCAATTTTGCCCCAACCAATAAGATGTTAGATTGGCTTATCGTCTTATCGTTTAAAATTAGCACCATTTTAAACGATAAGAAGTTTTATTGAATCTCCCTGATGGAGTGGAACATTGGTTTGTAATAAACACTGTTTTATGGCAAGGGTGTTCATTTTGGAACTAAATGGAAGAAATTCTGTTTTGGAAAGCGTAATGTAGATGTACGGTGCTGTTTTAGCTTTATAATTATGCATTTATATGCTGTTTAGTGTGCCTTACATTTTGATACATGTTGTGATTTATGTACATACAGGGTTATTCAATAAATGTTCTTATTGTTTAAAATGGTGCTAATTTTGCCCCAACCAATCAGATGTTAGCTTTCAAATGGTAAATGAGATCTGATTGGTTGGGGCAAAATTAGCAACATTTTAAACGATAAGAACATTTATTGAATAACCCAGATAGTATATAAGGGAAAAGGAAACCTAGGGGCATATTTATAAAGGATCGCTATTTTCACCATTTAGCTATCGCATGACATCGCAATGACAAAAAGCGCTATTTTCGCCTTATTTAAAAACTCATTTTAGCTCTCGCCTTTGCAGAAAAGTATCGCTGTGGCGATGTGTGGCGATAGTTTTCGCCTTATTCATTGCGTTAAGTGTGGTATCACTGCGAAAAGAGAGATTGCTCTAGTGTAATTTCAGAGTTATCTTTGTCACTTTTTTATTTACAGCCATTTATAAATAGGGGGATTTTCGGCTTTTTGCCCCTTTTCTCCCTTTTGTTGCATTTTTTGCAGTTTTAACAGGATTTTCACCAAACATCATTACTTACTGGAATGTTCCATTAACATGACTATTTCTTACACAGCACTATGGTATGTTCCATATTAATGGAACTGGTTTGATAATTGCAGTTTGCTAAAAATAAGCAATGCTAAAAAATGTCTCCTATTAATAAAATAGAGAAAATTCGCCTTTTGAGTTTTACACTATTTATCATCCTATTAATGAAATAGAGAAAATTCGCCTTTTGAGTTTTATACTATTTATCATCCTATTAATGAAATAGAGAAAATTCGCCTTTTGAGTTTTACACTATTTATCATCCTATTAATGAAATAGAGAAAATTCGCCTTTTGAGTTTTACACTATTTATCATCCTATTAATGAAATAGAGAAAATTCGCCTTTTGAGCTTTATACTATTTATATCTTTGGCTGAAAAAAAACACCAAATTTTTATTTTAAATAACAAAGATAGGTGTTCTATGTGTATTAACCAATTTAATAGTACTTTGAAAAACCACCAGGGAGTATTACCTATTTACCATCATATGTGCTGAGCTTTTTCAGCATTATTATTGCTACTTTTTACTAGATAATTTTTGCTTTTGATGAAAATTCGCCTTTTTAATAACTTTGAGAAAGGAAAAGATGAAAGTTTAAAAAATTATGGTAAAAGCTGGTGGGGAAAAAAGCAAAAATAATGCCCTTTATAAATATGTCCCTCAGACCCCCATTTGATTTTATTGGTAAATAAAGAAAATAGGAACATTAAAAAAAAAAAAAATCTTTAAAAAGCGAAAAATTAACCTTAAAAAAGCGAAATCGCAGATTGTATTACAGTAAATACTGGAAAATAGTCTAACACTCCCCTGAGTACTAATTAGTATTGAGAAACACTCCACAATGTACTGATACCTCCATGGACTCATTGGCAGGATAAATAAATGGCCACTTGTGCGTTTTCGCCACCTAAGACTTGGCGAATGTGAATGGCTGAACTTAACGCAAAAATACACATAATGTAGCGGTAATGACCTTTCGCCACTGGTTATCACTGCTTTATAAATAGCGAAAAGGCCAAATTAGGCGAAAACGCTGCGTTAAAGAAGGCGAGCGGGTTAAAGAAGGCGAAAAGTTTAACGAACCTTTATAAATATGCCCCCTAGAGACAGTCATGGATGATTAATTAGAAAATTAGAGCTTGAAATGGTTTGGATAAAATATGAAGGAATATTAGAATTAGCGCTATATAAAGAAGAATCATATAAAACTAAATAATAATTTATTATAATACCACTAAATATTAATATTAAAAAGAGACTAAAAAAATGTATGATATATTTGTGTATATAGGACAGATTTGTACCTGTGGTAGGAGAGAATATAAGAACAAACAAGAAAAGAGATGATCAATGCACATTCCTGGGCCCCATATATCATAATATCTATGCTAGTGCAAACAGTAAAAACATGGTGGGTTTTAGTTACAATTTTATGCATAAAAGTGAAAAGCTTTCCAATCACATCAAGGTAACCCCAGTATGGAAAGTCCTAACAGTTTACCTTGGGTCATTTATCTGGGCTGACACTCCGTGCTTGGTTGCATTTTCTTGGAAAGGTCTCCCTGACCTTGCATCGGATTAGTATTACAGGCTATCACTTCCCCCCGCCTACTGGCTTTTAACAAGGAGGGAAGAGGCCTTTCATCCAATGCTTAGTATTCAAGGCATAAGACCTCCAGTCAGCCAGGTAGAAGGACTGCCAGTTGTGGCTACAGTGTGCACGACCGAGCGTGCGGTCCATAGAAGACCGCAACATTTTCAGACATGTGTGTTCATCTGATTCAGTCACGTCCGAAAACCCATGCAATTATTTCAGCCTGATCGACCAATACACTGAACTATCTTTTGATCGGGCGGAAAATGTTATATGGTGTGTACCCAGCTAAGAGCTGTTGTTAGCATAAAAAAGCACAAGGATTCTTCGGAGTGATGGTAAGGTATGTATGTATAATTTTATTTATAAGGCGCCACTTGGGTACACAGCGCTGTACATTATAAAATACAGAGTATACAAACAAGGGGATAAGTGCATCATCAAATATGCCTGGGATTCTATAACATCATCAATTGTGTGTCTGGGATTATATAAAGAGACGGGGGTTTGAGGCAGCCTGCAAATATAAAAAAATTGGTGGTTAGTTCTCCTTAGCACGTAAGCCCATTTGAGCAACACTTACTTATAAACCGTATCTTTCAACTTATTTCTACTTATGTGGCTTACCGGTTTGGAGCATTTCATTCATTCAAGAATAGGCATGTGGAATCCATATACCAGCCCATAAATCAATTTATTTGGAATTAATTTATTTTTCCTTTTGGTTTATCATAATGGAGGTTGCCTTTTCATACAGATACATGATACATAATCAATTATTTTACTTAACTTAACCATAACCACATAAACACACTGCACAAACTACTTCGCTCTCCTACTGTTAATATTGACAACTATACAAAGTTTTGCTTAAAGAGATAGGGTCACATTTTCCATACTGGTAACTGTAAGTCAAGTGCAACATCATATATATATCATATGACACCAACAACCAAACTCTTTCCCCCGATCTTAAAATATATTTTTAATAGGATAGGGTGAGCATTGATAGTTGTAGGGTTGTACATATCTACAGTTTCCACGTCTGAGCAATATGTTTGGAACTACTCAATACTAATACAATCATAAAGCAGTCACACAATTATTTAAATGGTATATTCTCTGGTAAGTTGCCTTTAGACTTCTTTGTGTTTTACCTTTCAATGTATTATGAACCACATGATACTTGCGTGATGGTGGTTTCTATTTGCCATACTAAAGTTGCCCCAAACCTGTTTCTTAATTGCTGCTTCATTCAGTGCATATTTGCATAGAGCCAGATGAGCTAACAGAAGGAGCTGACACATATTTTGAAATTGTCATATTTAATAGTGCTCCTAATGACATTTCTGTTTGCCATCTGCTGACCCTTAAATATATAGATCAGAGAAACATGCCAGCTCTTGTTACTCCTGATTTCTTTAATCCCTGCTTTCCTGGGATGACGCACAAAGCAATTCCCTCTTTAAAACTTAATTTTCTTTATCTTCATTAATATGTACGACAAAAAAGAAACTGATTATTCTTAAAGCAATTTCACCAAATATTATAAATAGAAGGAATAAAATATCTTCTAAATCAATACACTAAAATAATTATTTTTCTATCTACAGTACATAATTCATCAGATTAAGCTGAGTAACTTAATTTTGGGATGGAGGTTTTACAGCCTATATTGTTCTGCAAGTTCTGAATAAATGAAATGACTTTCTGATGAATTCATCTAAAACATCAGAACACATTTATAGAAAGGGAGGCATGAAATGTTAATATCAATATAACTCATATATTAAAATTCCCACTGGATGTGTCCTCTCTCACCTTCAAACATTATGTTTTACATCATATATATTACAATATATTATAGTGAGTTCAACTTACAAATCAGAATCAGATAATATTTTCCATGTACACTATACAATTATGTTAATTTTGGCATTTTATATACAGTAGGAGGATACACCTGGTAATACACGTCCTTAAACTTTCTGTAAAATGACAAGAGCTTCCAGCGATGGATGAAAAAAAGGTTGGCATACAAAATGTTGTGATTTTATTTTTACCTTTGGTGTAATGTTTGTAAATATATCAGTTTATTGATTTATGTCCTCATAGGGTTATGTAAAAGTTATGTTACTTTAAAATCAGTGAGGTTGATTGTGATAGGGGGCTGGAGCAAGCCCAAAGAGAACATGCAAATTCATTGCTAATTATATTATTAGTTTGGCTCAAGACTTAACTTCAACGCAAGCTAATAATGCTAATTTTACCATAGTAGGTAGGACACAGTGGCACTGATATTGAAGTTATTCTTTACAATATTTCTATTATTACATCTGGAACTGTTGGTTTACCTAACT
Source organism: Hymenochirus boettgeri (assembly GCA_019447015.1). Taxonomy (NCBI): domain Eukaryota; kingdom Metazoa; phylum Chordata; class Amphibia; order Anura; family Pipidae; genus Hymenochirus; species Hymenochirus boettgeri. Next base: position 65,558,833 of record CM033471.1, read on the forward strand.
TGTGTTTTGTTTGTTCATATTTGCTTTTTTTCTTAAGAAAACACAATCAAGTGCAATTATATAAAGATATGGAAATCTATGGCAGGCAAAATGTCAACCTATCAATTTTAGAATTATTTAAGTCTTAAATGGAATGTTCACCCTTAAAAAAAACAAAGAAAAAAGAAAACGGTCAATTGTCAGTGCAATAATTTGCACTTTATTACCTGTATTATGCAGATATTTGAGGATAATTATTGTCCCCATTCTGGCATATTTAGCTGGCCCTCCTTTCATGCAATCAATCAAGGTTGTGACAACTGATATCATAGCCAATGATTGACTGCTGTTTCTCCTGCTGCTTCCTAAGCACATGCTCAAGCTTTTATTGATGGAGGAGGCAAGGAATAGAACTTATCATTAACTATTTGGTTTTAAATGCATATATTAAAATAGTAAAAATAGCAGCTGGGAGGTGGGCTGATAACTGACAAGTCAACAATGTTGAAATTTTTATCAGAATCAAATTGTATTTGTGGCATTGATATGGTAAGGAATATACAATTAAATATATCCATTTTGCTATCGTATTGCGGTGAAATTTCATCATATAAAACAATATAGTGCTCATTTATCCAGGGGCAGCAGGCAATATCAATATCCATTAGTGCAAGTATAACTCCTTATTTGCACCGGCTGCACAGGTTTCTCAAAAGGCCCCAGCGCAACCCAGGCTCATCATTTAATATTGTGTTTGCGCAACATTTAGCTCAAGTTTTAAACGCCAGCTAATGCCTGGTGTTAAACTCGCACTGTGAGTAAATCCCTTGCGGGATTAACTCATGCTCACAAACTGATAATAAATTTGTGTGGCAAGATTTATCCGGATCGATTGCGGCTCTGTGTAAGCCTCCGCATAGGTTTTTACAGTATGTACTCACACAAATTCTAGTGTACTACTGTAAATAGGGCCCTGGAATTTGTACAATAAATGCTATAATTATTTGAACAAGGAACATTTTATCATTTAATTAATCACTTAGCACAGCTGTTTCTAGAGGAACGTTCCACAGGTTCAATGTTCTTGTTGTAAATTACCCCTTTTCATAATTAGTGATAAATTGCTTCTCAGTATTTTGCCATTATGTTCTTAGGGTAGATATATTAGTGTACAGCTATTGAGAGAGTTCATTGCTTATGTATTAATTTGGGTAATTTAATCACATTCCCTATATTTTGGCCTCTTCTTCTGTTATAATCTGTTTAACAGCAGAGTTCCTCCATTCTCTCCATCCTTTACATTGTTTCTAAAGCATACAATTTATATACTGAATTTTAAATCTGCACTGATAATAAATGGACCATCACCAGCTATTTTCAACGAGGAAAAAAGTTTTTTTTTTAGTTTTGAGGAGGGGAGGGATAAGTTGGTAGTAGCTATCCCATCCTGACCATTTAATTGGAGGACTTCTGCCTTTAATGATTAGTGCATAGTATGGGGGGCCTCTTCCTTCCTTGGTAAAATGTTAAAAGCCTGTAGGTGGGGGGAAGGGAAAGCCTGTTACACTAATTCAATGCAAGGTCGGGGGAAGTACCTTTCCCAAGAAAATGCAACAAACAGGGGTTGTCAGTCCAGATAAAGGTAATTAGTTAGGACCTTCCACACTGGAATTACCTTGACGTGGTTGAAAGGTTTTACCCTTTTATGTATAAAATTGTAACTAAAACCCCTATGGGGGAAAGCTGTAAATTTCCCTATCACAACTAACCTGCACTCCTTAACCACTTTGCATCCTTTAATATGTCGTTGGACCACAAAACGGTAAGTTGCAATCTTTTGGGAGGCTTTAAATCCCAATTGAAAAGACGTTCATTTTGATGATTGCATCACTTTCACTTCACTCTTTGTAAACAAAATTAGAAATTGTGCAGGCAGTGCATATCAAGTGCAAAACCCATGTTTACCTAATAGTACACCAGGAAACATGGGTTTTGCACTTATTTTCACAATTGTAGGGATATTGCACCTCCCTATATGTTTTTGTTTGCACTAACACAGATATTATGATTAAAGATGGACGAACTTCCTGAAGTATAGTTTGTAAACGACCACATTAAAGTCGCGGGGGGAAATTATTCAAAATGTTTGGATTAACTACAGTGAATATAGCAATGGTAACTTACTGTAAATGGCTCTGGCACCTGGGAAATGGTCTTTGGAACACGTACATATCACCAAAATTAAGGTGCCCATACATCTATAAGATTTTACTTACCCGACCGAGCGCTCACCCGATGTTCCTTCGATCCTGCCGGAACCGCTTCTCCCGATCTTACATTCGACCGGCATGCGATCGCAAAATGAATGGGATTTTGCAATCGCATGTCGGCCGAATGTAAGATCGGGAGAAGCGGTTCCGGCAGCATCGATGAACGCGTGAGTGCTCGGTCGGGTAAGTAAAATCTTATAGATGTATGGGCACCTTTAGTTTAAACACAGTCAGGCAATTTTCAGCATGCTATAGTCAAGGGTTATTGCCTGTTCGAGGGTTTACCGAACAATACATTTGAGGGTTACTGAAAATTGAACAATACATTCGAGGGTTACTGAAAATTGAACAATACATTCGAGGGTTATTGAAATTGAACGATACATTTGATGGTCATTGAAATTGAACAATACATTCGAGGGTTATTGAAATTGAACGATACATTCAAGGGTTATTAAAATTGAACGATACATTCGAGGGTTGTTGTCACCTACACCCAGGATGCCAATTTAGCCATTTCCTAGTTTGAAGTACGGTAAATACATTTGAATGTGACTGATTCACCACACTGTGGATACGAAAGATACCTGTTTGTGAAACATATATTTAGTACTATAGAATAAGAACAGCTTGAATAAAACATTCAGATTTAACATTAAACTAGAATCAATGTGTGTTTGATAAGCATTTAATGTGAATTATAAAAAGTTTATACAGTAAATATGGGATAACATTCTTTGCATAATATTTTATCCTCCTCAGTATAAGAAACGTAAGAGGCATAAAGCAATCAGTTTAAATCCTTGACTAAATTACAATATTAATGCAGTTTGCTAGATGAAATATTTCTGGGCTTTCATATTATTTCTGTGTTACTAGTTTAGATAAAGAAAATAAAAGAATTACATGTTTGACATATAACCAAGGTCATACTGTATTGTCGTAACTGAGAATATCCTTAATGACTCCAATTAACTAAGAACAATCAATTTCAATTGTCAGTTCTTTTTTAAGAATTGTTATCTTTAGCATTCCATTTTGAATTTGCTAAGATGAAAAATTATTGTTAAAAAACAGTATTCGAGCGCAGTAATATTGCAAGCCAGTGCGTCTTACATTATCATACTCCTGTGATGCAGTAATCATTTTCCTACTTTAACTGCCAGCGGCAAAACTGCAGAGGCCCAGGCCCCCCTGCAAGTTTTTTGCCAGGCCCCCTATCTGCAGACCTGGTACCATGATCAGCTGTTTTTAAACTACTGCAGGTCTGGTACTGGTGTTTTAAACAGCTGATTGCATGCAACTTTACTTAAAAGGTATTTTCACTGGTGAAATGGACTTTAGGCATTTCGGTTTAATTGAAGAAGGGGAGGTAAAGGAGCTATGTCTTACCTCCTGTTCTTCAATTAAACCTGCCGTAGCCAGGAGCGAAGGTAAGGAATTTACCTGGTCTTACGCTTCTCATGTGTTCTTCTGACAGGTCCTGGTGGAATTTGTATTGTATGTGCATACAAACACCATCAGGGCCCGTCCCCAGACTATCCAGCCATTGTGGGGACTATAGTTATGCCACTGGTAACTGCATCAATAAAGATGTCTCCTAACCAATAAGGAAGGCTCTGTTTTTAGCCAGCATGATTGGCAAAAAGAACACCCTTCCCAGAAAAAAACTAATCAGCTGATTTTACTGCCTTTTTGCTCATAGTAATTGAATAGGTCCTGGTGGGATAGAGGTTTAGTGCTCTGCTTTTAGCAAGACAGAGTACACGAGTTGGCAGGTTCCATACCCCAAGCTTTCATTTTTGATTGAAATATTCTGTTTCTTAAATCCTAGCTAAGAAATTCTAGCTAAGAAATGAACTGCATTGTATAAAAAAAGCAAATGAATGTGGAATTGCCAAGGACAGGAGTGTTAAAATATGTTTACAAAAAACTACACTTAAATCAATGTTTTGTGTCAAAGAGGCAGGTTCTGTAAGCTGTAACATGATTTTTTGTCAGCTTCTAGGGGGCAAGGCTATAGCTTTCTGTGAAGGGAAAAGCATACACTGAGCCTTGGCATGATTTACACCAAAACGTGGATTATAGGAGCTGACCCATAGTACCCACACATTCATTTCATAAATCACCTAGCAGCCACATCAAAGGGAGAGCTAAAGACGCAGCTTGTTGTTTCTTTGAAAGTTTGCTCTGTCTATTAGGATAATGTGGTCTGGTGACTTTAGTTTCCCTTTAACAAAGTGTATTCCATTTGGTGTGCTCCACAATTTCCAAAAAGTTTAAAATATGAAAACGAGAGTAAAACTCCAATATTATATTGGTTAACATGGGTTTTACACTCACTTTAACAATAGCATAAAATATTGATCACCCCCTATGTAGACGTTGCAGTTTTGTCATTGATTTTCTCAAACCTTTTTGGCTTTATGTTTCCATTTTTTAATAATTAAGATCTATTTGAAACTGCTAACTTAGTCATCAATAATTGGAGATTGACATTTATTGTAGTAAATATAAATCCAATAACGCAAATCTTTACTATTATTTTTAAAATTTGCATTAATTTAGTTTGAGGATGCATCTCACTGAAACACTATTAGGGTGATGTATAGAAACCGATTTTTCTGTCTTTTTCTAACCTACATTAACCTCTTTGTAATATAGTTACATACAGTAGTAATTGAGGTTGAATAAAGACATGTGTCCATCATTTTCACCCTCCATTTGAACCCTACCTTACAGTTGATCCAAAGGAAGGCAAAAAAACCCAAAAAAAACAGCTTAATAAGTGACGGAAATTCCTTCCTGACTCCAAATGGCAACCGAGTCAACTTGAGTTGCAGTGGGGTGCATTCATGTGGGGCCTTATCCTTAATCCAGAGGTAAAAAGATTTTTCCTGGCTTCAAATATAATTCTGAAATATAACTGGATCAAGGTGAATCTTTTGTATTCCCTGTTGCTATCACATTTTCTTTGATTTCAGAAAGGCATTTAGAACTATCTTGAAATATGTCACTTTATGGACTGGATGAAAGTTATTTCTTACTAGAGTTTTCCTAGTTAGTTATGTTAGTCCTATGTAGGGATGGCATAGAACTCGAACTCGAACCCGAGTTCGAGCTCGAACGGACCCGGACTTCTCGAACTATCTCGGACGCGGACTTTCAATATTTCCCGGACTTTCGATGATTTATCGAATGTTCGAACGTTTGAACGTTCGAATCCGCGAGTAAAATTTACATGGTATCTAGGCACGAACATCGAATCTGCGAGTAAAGTCTCCATTACAGCCTATAGGCAAGCATCGAATCTGCGAGTAAAATGTCCATGTTACCTCGAACGTTCGAACGCGAAAGCTCGAAAGTAGCGCGCGTGAGAGTAAAATCGATTTTACGAAAGTCCTGGATATTGGAACATGCTCCCCAGATCATTTCCCAGGTCCCACAGCCATTTACATTAAGTTACCATTAATATTTTAGTTGTATTTGACTCGAACTTTTCGAACTATTTGCCTCCCATAGACTTTAATGGGTCCGTTTTCGAACTTTCGAACTTTTACAATAGTTCGAAAGTTCGAAAACGGACCGAACTTTCAATAGTTCGACCATCTCTAGTCCTATGATAAAGCTTAACAAGCAAATTCATTATTGCAAAGGCGCCTTTTTACCTTTCCAGTATTGCATCGCAGTTGGACATGCAGCCTTGCACTTCTTTAAAGCCCCATACAATGCTGTTTTATGTTTCGCGCCACGAGGTAGCGCAAAACCTAACACTGGGAATTGTATGATTTGCACTGCATTCTTTCCAAAGAGATTGGGAAAGGGCAGTGCCCCCAAAAAGAATCTCCCAGTATATGTACTATTTGTGTACTTATTTATGTATGTTGTCTTTTTTCTCCTTGGATGAAATTTATGTATTATAAATGAATAGTGTACAGTGCTGCTTACCCAGTTTTTGGATGCATACTTTCTGCGGGTAAGGATAATGTAGTGGTTTGTCCCGAACCTGATTCACTACATTAGTTCCTTGTTTATGTTACTATAATTGTCCACATCTTGGTATGATTTTAAATCAAATGTCTGTTTTGTTGCTGCTGTATTTACCGTACTCAGTAAGGGTGTTTACTCAGTGGAACGGAGGTGTTTTCTGGGGTGTCTGGGGTATTCTGTGGTTGAATAAAGGATTCCATTACTGTGGGTGTCTGGGAGATTTGTGGGTGACTGTGGGCCGCCTGTGGTGTTGTATGTTTTTTTTTGGGGGGATAACATTTCTTTTGGTTCCTGAAGGTTTTAATTTCTGCAGGGTGCCAGGAAGATTTGTGGGTGATTGGGTGTGCCCTGGTGCACAGTTTGCAAATCCTGCCCTAAACTGTATTATTCCAAATGTGACATTGTTTTGAGGCATTTAGAAACTAATATTAGTGCATTACTATGTGTGTGTTTAATTGGTGTATACGTGTGTGTATATATGTTATGTGTTTATGTATGTAATGCTGGTTTCTCATTTGGCCATTTTGCCCCTGTTGCCTGGTTCACTGGTTGGGACCAGGTGCCCAGTCACTGCACGTGGGCAACATAGAGAGCTGCGCTATTAGGCTTTTTTTAATGGGACCCTGTGATTTCTAGCTATGCCCTTACACTTTAGAACATCGAGGAAAAAAGAAATATTCAATGTTATTTTTTTTTTTGAAACAGATGTCAAAAGGTTAAAAGGTAATTCCTGGGATCCTGGTTCTATTTTGCAATTCTTTCAGGCAGAGCATGTTTTTTCCACCCAGAGTTAAAAAAATAACAGTATTGTCTTAAAGGGTGTCTCCAGTGGTTAAAACCACTTTGTGCTATTCAGTTTTGTTGAAGAACGGAAGGTAAAGGAGCTATGTCTTACCTTCCATTCTTCAATAAAACTTTCAGAAGCTGGGAATGAAGGTAAGCAACTTGGTCTCTCGCTCCTCCGCCATGCCCTCTGACAGGTCCTGATTGACTCTATATTCTATGAGCATATGCATAGAGTACTAAGTGCGTTGGGACCTGTCAGAGGACATGGCGGAGGAGCATGAGACTGGCTAAGTTGCTTACCTTCGTTTCCAGCTCTTGAATGTTTTATTGAAGAACGGGAATAACAGTAAGACACAACTTGTTTACCTCCTGTTCTTCGTTAAAACTGAATAGCACAAAGTGGTTTTAACCACTGGAGATGCCCTTTAATGATTTTGACCATTCACATAATTTAGTGTATGCATACTGTATTTCAGTGTACTTTCCACTAACTGGACCACCTTGTCTTTCTGGATTACAATATCCAATGTATATGAAACAAACAGTCAAACAAATAATATTTTACAAATATTAGTTATGTTATTCAGATCACCTTCAGAAGAGTAAGCAATAAAATACAATCAGGGTTATTCAATAAAAGTTCGTATAGTTTAAAATGGTTCTAATTTTGCCCCAACCAATCAGATATTAGATCTGATTGGTTGGGGTAAAATTGGCACCATTTTAAACAATAAGAACTTTTATTGAATCTTCCTGAATGATATATAAAATTCTAGTGTTGAGTTTAAATTTTGTAGTACAAGTTTCTACTGAGAAATAATTTGATACTTGTTGGGCGTAATTTTTCAGACCTGGACCCACTACCCACACCCAAACCACACACTTTTCTAGTGGGTTCCATGCCCCTACCCTATCTTCCCCTAACCTGCATTTACAATAAGCTGTCTTCCTATAATTTGTACAGGAAGGTTCAAAAAAGTCTAAAAATGTAATTAAAAATGTTTAATTTATAACCAATAATGTTTACAGAAACAAAACTTTTGAATATATTAATTTGTAAATTAATTTTAGTAAAAAAAGTACATACAGAACTGATAGGGTTTGTCAATATGTTATGTGGTATTGCTAGCCATTGCTAGTAAAACAGAAGTCATGGAAGTTTAACCCCTGCTTTCGGGTCCAGCATTACTTGTTTTTTTACCCAATGATCTCTTGATCTCTGCAAATCCTACGCAGGCAATGTTAGATATAATTATAGTGTTTAAAATAGCTGCCTGTATTTTGATCTACAATAGCATTATTTACACAATTCCAAAGATGGGAAATGATGGTAGATATGTTGATGAACTCCTGTATAATGCTATACCCAACCAATGGCATACATCCCACCCTGCAAAAACTCATTTCAGGGAGGTACCAGCCCCTATAGCCTCTTCCCCAGGATGAATGCATAATCCACATGCATACAGACACACAGACTAATACACATGCATGCACACACAGACATGCATACAGACAGACATACATAGGCATACATGCATGCATACACACTCAGACATACATATAGACAGGTACACACAATCATGTATGCACACATGCATTACCATTATTGCTACTATTTGATATCTGTACTTGGATCTTCTATAGTATATACAGAGGTATATACTATATAGATATAGATATATGTTTTATCTTCATCCTCCATAACTAACTTATCCCCCTTAATTAATGGTGCCACATTTTCAGTCCTCATCTTCCTACTATTAACATACTTAAAACATTTTTAAGATTACTGATGCCTTGTTCTGCTATCCTAAGCTTAATTGCTTTCTTACACTCCTTGTTACAGTTTCTATAATCCCTAAAGGCCCTTTCCATTCCCTCTGACTTAAAGGTTTTAAATGCCTTTTTCTTCCTATCTATTTCCCTTTTTGCATCAGAATTCAGCCACATGAGCACGGATTTATTTTTTTTACATTTATTTCCCAGGAGTATAAAATTAGCTGTGAAATGGCTTAAGCTCCCCTTAAACACAGTCCACTTCTGTTCAGTACCTTTACCTGATAATACCCTATTTCCTGGTCACTATTCCCTAAGCCTCCAATAACCTTTATATCTATAATACACTCCATGATGTTAGATATTACCAGATCCAAAAGAGCTCCTTTTCTAGTAGGAACTTCAACCACCTGTGAGAGGAAATTATCCTGCAGCAAATTCAGGAACTCATCACATTTTTCTGTGATGGCAGTTCCACTATACCAATTAATGTCAGGGTAATTAAAGTCCTCCATAATCAGTACACTCCCCAAACTTGCAGCCCTTGGCAACTGCATATGAAGCTGACTCACTTCCTCCCTGCTAGCATTTGGTGGCTTATAGCAGACACCAACAATGACATTAACCCCTTTCCTGTTGCCTAATTCCACCCATATTGCCTCCGCTTAAATATCCATATCGCCAGTTATCTCCTCTTTTAAATTTGGCTTCAATTCTTTTTTTAACAAAAACATATACTCCTCCCCCTTTCCTTTTTTCTCTGTCCTGCCTAAACAAAGAGTATCCTTCTTAAGTACACATGCCTCCCTACCCCCTATGCTAGCCCCTACCCCTTTCCACCCACTACTGGCCAATCTACATCCTGATTTCCTCCTGGGCTATCCATCCTATTTTGACTGATATTACCCCCTCTCCAACCTAGTTTAAAATCTCCTCCAACCCTCTAGCCACCTTCTCTCCCAAATCAGCTGCACCGCCATCAGTGAGGTGCAACCCATTCACTCACTAAAGAGCCTGTAGCCGACAGCCTGGTGAAATGGAGGGCTGACTGATAAGTGCCCACAGCACAGAATGGTAAATATAAGAAGCTCTTCCCACACAGACTTATAAATATAAGATGCCATCATGTCCAGCCAAAACTGATCAATAGATATAAAATGCTTAGCTCTCACAGATTAATTCATATAAGATGCCATCAGAGCAGGATTATCCACAAGGCACCTGCCTAGGGTCCAGGAAACTTCTGGGGGCCCAGCTTCAGAAGCAGTAACAATATTACAGTCTATACAATATATGTAGCAAAAAAAAAAAGGGCCCCTAAATGATGGCCCTGCCTAGGGCCCCATATGATATTAATCTACCTCTGGATGCTATCATCCTCGGTCAACACAGATTGATACATATAATATGCCCATATGCACAGCCCACGCAGATTGATACATATAAGATGCTATCGTCCCCAGCCCACAACGACTGGTACATATAATATGCCCTCATGCCCAACTCACACAGACTGGCATACAGTATATAAGATGTTCTTGTGCCCAGCTCACACAGACTGGTAAATATAAGATGCCCTCATGCTTTGCTCACACAGACTGGTATATTTAATATGCCCTCATGCCCAGCTTATACAGACTGGTACATATAAGATGCCCTCATGCCCAGCTCACACTGACTGGTACTTATAAGGTGCCTTCATGCCCAGCTCACACACATAGGCACATATAAGATGCTCTCATGCCCATCTCACACAGATTGGTACATTTAAGATGCCCTCATGTCCAGCTCACACAGGCTGGTACATATAAATGCTCTCTTGCGCAGCTCTTACAGATCAGTACATATAAGATGCCCTCGTGTCCAGCTCACACAGACTGGTACATATAAATACTCTCATGCCCAGCTCATACAGATTGGTACATATACTGTAAGATGCCCTCATGCCCAGCTCACACAGGCTGGTACATCTAAGATACCCTAATGCCCAGCTTACCCAGACTGGTACATATAAGAATTCCTTATGCCCAGCTCACCAAGATAGGTACATATAAGATTTCCTCATGCCCAGCTCACATAGACTGGTACGTATATGGTGCCCTCGTGCCCAGCTCACACAGATAGATACATATAACATTCCATCATGCCCAGCTCACACAGATAGGTACATATAAGATGCCCTTGTGCCAAGCTTACACAGACTGGTACATATAAGATGCCCTCATACTTAGCTCAGACAGACTGGTATATATAATGTGCCCTCATGCCCAGCTTAAACAGACCGGTACATAGTATATTCCCTGATGCCCAGCTCATAGACTGGTACATATAAGATGCCCTCATGCCCAACTCACACAGACTAGTACATATAATATGCCTTTATACCCAACTCACACAGAGTGGTACATATAATATGCTATCATATCCAGCTCATACAGATTAATACATATAATATGCCCTCATGCCCAGCTCACACATTCTGGTACATTAAACATGCTTTCAGGCCCAGCTCACACAGACTGGTACATATGAGATGCCCTCATGCCCAGCTCACACAGATTGGTACATATAAGATGCCCTCCTGCCCAGTTCGCACAGATTGGCACATGGCACATATGAGATGCCCTCATGCCCAGCTCACACCGACTGGTATATATAAGATGCCATTATGCCCAGCTCACATAGACTAGTACATATAAGATGTCCTCATGCCCAGCTCACACAGAATGGTACATGTAAGATGCCATCATGGTCAGCTCACACAAACTGGTACATATAAGATGCCCACATGCCCAGCTCAAACAAACTGTTACATCTAAGATGCCCTCATGCCTAGCACACATAGGCTGGTATATATAAGATGCTCTCATGCCCAGCTCACACAGATTGGTACATACAAGATGCCCTCATGTCCAGCTCACACACTGGTACACATAAGATTCCCTCATGCCCATCTCAACAAAATAGGTACATATAAGATGCCCTCATGCCCAGATCATACAGATGGGTACATATAAGATGCCCTTATTCCCAGCTCACACAGGCTGGTACATCTAAGATGTACCAGCCCAGCTCCTCAAGATTCTCTCATGTCCAGCTCATATAGACTGGTACATATATGATGCCCTCATGCCCAGCTTACACAGATAGGTACATATAACATGCCCAGCTCACACAGATTGGTACAAATAAGATGCCCTTAGGCCCAGCTCACACCGACTTGGCACATATAAGATGCTCTCATTGCCAGCTCACACAGATTGGTACATATATGATGCCCTCATGCCCATCTCAAACAGATAGGTGCATATAAGTTGCCATGGTGTCCAGCTCCCACAGACTGGTACATATAAGATGCCCTTATGCCCAGCTGACACAGGCTGGTGCAAATAGGTTTCCCTCGTGCCCAGTCAACACAGAATGGAACATATAGTATGTTCTCATTCCCAGCTCACACAGGCTGGTACATATAAGAATCCCTCATGCCCAGCTCACACATATTGGTACATATAAGATACCCTCATGCCCAGCTCACACAGATTAGTATATATAATATTTTGTTATGCCCAGCTCACACAGACTGGTAAATATAATATGCCCTCATGCACAGCTCTCACGGATGGTACATATAAGATGTCCTCATGCCCATTTCACACAGATTGGTTCATGGTACTTATAAGATGCACCCATAAATAGCTCACACAGACTGGTACAAGTAAGATGCCATCATGCCCAGCTCACATAGACTGGTACATATAAGATGCTCTCATGCTCATTTCATACAGATTGGCATATATAAGATGCATTTCATTCCCAGCTACAGTTTCCCCCACAATCATAGTGAATGCTGATAGGGTTATTCGATTTTAAGCTTGTTGGTGTAAAGTGATGTCTAATATGTATAAAACTACTGTATATAAGAAAATAAATAAAATGTGGGCTGTAAGTCAGGTAAAATGTGTTTTACTCTAAAGGGTTTCTTTCTTTTGCAGCAGATACCTAATACTTTAACACCTTTTTACTATAGCTGCCATTTAAATCTATGTAGAAGCAATGGGGATCGTTCTTGTTCCTCATAATATTGTGCTTGTATATTGTTTGCCTCTTACTGTAGACAAGTACACCTTTTTATATACCCTACTCCCACTCAAAAATGTATTCCACTAAAGTGTCTCACTGTTCATAGTAAGAGGAGAGGATTAGAGAAGAGAAAAGTCAAACAGTATGACATCAGATTGTTACTTACTGATTCTAATACACAATGGAACGATAAAAATAAGTCTTTTAATTTATGCTTGAATCTTTCCATATTCCTGGAAAAATATTTTTATGGCCAAGTTAAATCAATAAATTATTCTATTAATCAAGAGACTGAAGTTATAATCAAAGAAAGCATTTTGAATACCTACACGGTCATATTATCTGCTCTACAAGACATAGAGAGTTTATTTATGACTATACTTTATATTTTGACGCTACTACAAAATGCTTTATGTGCATAAAAAGAACAAGTAATATCAACCGGGGTTAAATAAAATTATATTGGGGTATTTGATGTGCATACTAAAAAGCATTTCATTGAAAATGATAAACAGATAAATCAGTGATCTTTAAATCATATTCTAAAAATGAACATCCCTAAATAGGGGTTATGATGTTATTTGTTCTTACAGAGATTTAAAAGAACAACTAATTTGAAAGAAATGTTACAGATGATTGATATGATGATATGCACATATACAGTATATATTCCAAAGTCCACATTAATGTAAAGGACCCCTCACCATAACCATACCATAGGGATGAATGTCCTAGTTTGAACTCACCAATGTCAAAACAGGTTGCACACACTAAATACTGTAAGCTTCTAGATTGAATGTAAGATGTGAGTTCTATTGTTTATCCTATATAATAAAATGCAAGCATGCGTCCCTGTGTCCGTGTGTGTGTGTCCTGCAGTTACCTCTTTTTGCCACTTGGTGTGCATTCTATTCCTCAGGCTGCTGCTGTTATTTCCCTCCAGGCAATTACAGAGTGCATTGACACTGCTCTAGCTCCCCCGCCGCAGCCTCTCAGCCCCTTCATTTCCTTTTGTGCAGGAAAATCTTTTACTGTGCGGCATAATTTACATCCATCAGCGTACCTTCATGGGCGGAAGTAACACACACGCCGGTTGATTATGCGCATGTGCGTGCGTTGTCATGGTATCTGTTTGACGCACCGGTTGATTATGCGCATGCGCGAAACTAGCGTTGTCGTGGTAACGTTTAGACGCTGAAGCGTATGGATTGCTGCACAGTCCCTGCTATTTTCAGGTTAGCAAGTTAAATAGCATAACAGTTAAAGAGACAGAAGACCTCTTTAGAGAACAAAGGAAAAGGACAGTTAGCTTATAGAGGGCTAAGGTAAAACAGTTCTATCTAAAGTGTATGGACAGGGGCTGAGGGGAAAAGGTCCCTCCAAAGTGTATGGACAGGGGCTGAGGGGAAAAAGGTCCCTCCAAAGTGTATGGACAGGGGCTGAGGGGAAAAAAAGTCCCTTCAAAGTGTATGGACAGGGGCTGAGGGGAAAAAAAGTCCCTTCAAAGTGTATGGACAGGGCGGAGGGAAAAAAAGTCCCTTCAAAGTGTATGGACAGAGGCTGAGGGAAAAGGTCCCTCCAAAGTGTATGGGCAGGGGCTGAGGGAAAAAAAAAGTCCCTTTAAACTGTATGGACAGGGGCTGAGGGAAAAGGTCCCTCCAAAGTGTATTGAAAGGGGCAGAGGGGGAAAAAAAGTCCCTTCAAAGTGTATGGACAGGGGCTGAGGGAAAAGGTCCCTTCAAAGTGTATGGACAGGGGCGGAGGGGAAAAAAAAAGTCCCTTCAAAGTTTATCGACAGGGGCTGAGGGAAAAGGTCCCTCCAAAGTGTATGGACAGGGGCTGAGGGGAAAAAAAGTCCCTTCAAAGTGTATGGACAGGGGCTGAGGGAAAAGGTCCCTCCAAAGTATATGAACAGGGGCGGAGGGGGAAAAAAAGTCCCTTCAAAGTATATGGACAGAAAAATAAATGTTTCTACACATGTATTCTAGCGCCCGTTTATGTAACGGGCTTAATGTATAGTAACAACATAAAGCTAGAGGAAGTATCATGTTTTCAGTTTAAATGTGGAGTCCTTTATCTTACCAAAATGCTTTTTAGTTTATATATCTAGCATACAAAGCAATGCAGATGCTTGCTAAAAAATAAATAGTTAAATATAAATGTAACACAGCACAGGATTCTTTGCCATGTTCCACTTTTCTGGGTAATTGCTTAGTAAGCTATCTGAAAAAACTTCAGAAATGGCCATAGGGGTGAATGACCTGAACCTAACCACAGAAGGGTGCCACCAGCATTGTCATTAGCACTGGTGATCATGTCTCCTGGCCACTAAGTGACACACTGGGACTATTTTTTTAGACATCATATAAACCATCTAGGATAATATATATCCCCACCCAACTATGGTCCCCCTTGACAATAACACATGGCAACAATGTTTTGGATTAACACATGGCCACAGCTTTATTAAAGTTGTTTTATATAACGTTTATTCTAAACAATGTAACTATAACAAAATGCCGGCAGTTGCTTAGCAACTGGCATGAATAAAAGCATAACTGTCCCAGGAGTCTCCTGCTGGTGGGTCAAGGCCAGACTGCTCTGTTAGCCACAGGCCGCACCCCTTCCCACCAGCTTAACTCGCCATGTAATCACATATCGTATATATAGAGCAACTGAACTGTAAATGAGCATCAAACAGGCTGTGACAATAATAGTGAAATGTCAAAACATCTTAAGGCTATCGCAAGTCAGGGTAGGAGGGAAGGGGAAGATTTTCTTCAGCAAGGTGTTACCTTAAGCTTTTTGCTGGGTGAGTATTCTCTGAAGGAATGAGGGATCGTTGCCAGCCAGAATTGTATATATCAATTTATTAGCCTGACCCCTTTCCCCCCCTGACCAATAACACCTGTTATAATAAACAACATTGTAGCAAAATTAATAAACCCAGCCCCCCATTGTCCCAGTAGCCAAGGCTTGCTTCCATTCTATGCAGGATGTCATCTTATACACCTGGCCACTGAGCGACATATTGGGGCTATTTTTTTTACACACCATGCAGGATAATATATATCCCAACCCAGCTATGGCCCCCCTTTGACAGTAACACACGACAGCAATGTTTTGGATTAACATATGACCACAGCTATATTAATGATGCTTTAGAAACCTTTATTCTTTTAAACCATCTTTATTGAACAATATAACTATAACAAAATGCAGGCAGTTGCTTAGCAACTGGCATGAATGAAATCATCACCGTCCCAAGAGTCTCCTGCTGGTGAGCCAAGGCCAGTCTGCCACAGGCCGAACCCCTTCCCACCAGCTTAACTCACCATATAATCACATATCGTTTATATAGAGCAACTGAACTGGAAATGCGCATCAAACTGGCCATCGACAGGGACATCAACGATGACCCTGATGCCCCAGCATTGCCAGTGCAGCCTCAATTCCACCCTGTAGATTCGCATTTAAAATGTCCAAACCTATGGAATTTAAATAAACCCAGTTGTTCCTAAATAATGGGGAATTATTCATTTCAAGTTCTCTATGCTTTAAATGGAAAGAAAATTAAAGTTCACAAAGTAAATGTCCAAATTTGTTGTTGACCACACATCAGAAAAAGCTACTCAAAGTTTCGGGGGGTAGAAATATACTCCAAACAAAACAACAAAGTCCTATGCACCCCTTCCAACAATGGGTGCTGACTTCAGGTACCTACCCTCACTGGGATACAAATTTACAAAGTCGTTCCTAAATAATGCTGAGTTATCCTTTTCAAATTCCCTATGCCTCACTGTGATAACCCCTATTTCCCTTATAAAGGAAAAAATAAACCTCAGATCATACGATCACCATTTTGTTAAACATGGCTTAACACCTGGCCAGGTCCTGTTTCATATCCCTAATCAAATATATGGTATGCATGCCACCTAAATCATTGCCACCTGCTGGTATAAGGAGGACCTTGGGGCCACCGAACATACCTTTTATAGCTGCAAGAATTCTGGAAGGATGTGTGACCAACTAAGGTCTCAAATGCCCCCCCGTCTGACCTGTGCTACGGAGGCTGAAATGCCGTGTTTCCTTCCATTTGGGCGAAGATACGCTCTCTTGGCAACCCAAACTATATGTGAGTGGCCCACGATCCACAAATGTGACCTGGGGAAATAAATAACAGGTAAGTATTATAAGCTAGAATTATAGGAACACAATTAAATAAGAAAGTAAGGACAGATATACATTCTGCATTTGGAGGAGTTCCATCTGCCCACTCATTTTATCCTATCCTCTGGGAGGCCCATAAGATAAGCTTCAGAGGCAGCCTCTATTCGGAAAGATAGGGTAACTAAGCAAGAGCAGAAAATTGCTTGAAATTGGTATTTTGCATTAATTAAGGCTTGCATTAATTGTTCTCTTTAATAAGTACTGCTTCAAGCAATGTACCGGGCAACCAGGGTTCCCTATGGCTAATAGGGACACTAATTTTCCCTTACCTAGAACATCAGTTTTTGAGTCCCGAATCTTAAATCTGTACGGTATTAGGCCCTATGGATAGGACATCTATCCGGATACTCTACCTTTTTTTGGTAGAAGGAGAAAGTTATTCACTAACACTAAAAGCCCATAGAAAGACAAACAGAAGGAAAGGTGAAACAATTGAGCCTCAAAAACATTTAAATGGCATGTCCACCCAAAACTAAAATGTAACCCCATGCTGGCCCCACTGTGTCGTTTAAAATAATCCTTACCTTACATCTCTGCTCCTTATGATTCTTCTGCAATGCCTTTTTAAAGTTCAGGAAAGTGAAGAGTAGAAGCTGTCAGCGATACATCTGGTCCCTGCTATTTCTCTAACCTCAACAAGGCAGTAACATGCACAGGGGAGACCCCCCCCCCCAACCACCACCTGAAAACATCCTCTGCAGCCGTGGCTTCTAGCGTGAATCTCTTTTAGGATAAGGTAGGTACTACCTGCCCACCCCCAACTGCCTGATTATTTCTTTAAAAGAACGCTTAGATTGTTACTTACAGACCCTTCAATGACGCCAGCCGCGTCAGTGATTGGCCATGTCTTAACCAATCACAGATGCGGCTGCTGGTCTAGCCCCTGCTTGCAACTTCCGCAAGCAGAGAGACGGATTGGAGACGATGTGGAAGAGAAAGGGCTGTAAGTAGCGACTTAAGCATAGTTTTAAAGTGGTTAGGTGGTGGGCTGGGATAACTAACTTACACTAAAGTTCATTTTTAGGGTAGACATGCCCTTTAAGCATATAGTCGGGAAAATCACTACTATTCATGACAGGGTACTGGGTGTCTACTGTACTGGCTGGCGCTTTCAGCCTTTTATCATTCTGTGTATAGCAAAACCTTTGGTGATAAAAATCCCATCTAAAGAATCAGAATATAAATGACAAAGCAGCTATATTCTTTTCAGCTGTGCAGCCAAATAAATTCTGACCATACATATGGGCAAGGTAAGCCATGATCATCCTCAGCCTACCCTCCTTCGTTGTAGTGGGCTTTCTGCAGCTTTGAAAGCCGCCCACTTATTCTATGTTCCGGTATAATCCCTTTGAGTGCTTGGGGACAGGGAATTAGCTATCAGGAGAACCTGACTGTCCCTCTCTGCAATCTTCGAATGTTGTGAAACTAAAATCAAGAGAGGGAATCAGTGATAGGATTATCTACACCAGGTACATGCTTAGCCCTGAACAGCATGTTACACTGCAAGCATATTCATATTAGTTCCCTGAGCAGCATGTTACACTGCAAGCATATTCATATTAGTTCCCTGAGCAGCATGTTACACTGCAAGCATATTCATATTAGTTCCCTGAGCAGCATGTTACACTGCAAGCCATTCATATTAGTTCCTGAACAGCATGTTACACTGCAAGCATATTCATATTAGTTCCTGAGCAGCATGTTACACGCAAGCTATTCAATTAGTTCCCTGAGCAGCATGTTACACTGCAAGCATATTCATATTAGTTCCCTGACAGAATGTTACACTGCAGCTATTCAAATAGTTCCCTGAGCAGCATGTTACACTGCAAGCATATTCATATTAGTTCCCTGAGCAGCATGTTACACTGCAAGCATATTCATATTAGTTCCCTGAGCAGCATGTTACACTGCAAGCATATTCATATTAGTTCCCTGAGCAGTACCAGAACTGGTAGAGAAGAAGTGGTTTGTTTATTTATAACATTGACTACACTTAAATTGTCACACCAAGACACCTCTTTGTTTTGAAAAGAACTTCCCCATAACTGGACGACAACCCCGAAATATGGATGCCAGCTCTATCTTGGTAAGCCTTGTGGGACTAGTGAACATTTCTGCGGCCTGCTACACTGGACCAGGTGCTGCCAGGATGAGAGGTGCAGAAAGCTGAGGGGGAAAGGGGAAAGCTGGGGGAATGGTTCCAGAGCTGGCAGCTCTGGAACTGCTGGCCTGATGAGGTGAGGGAACTGGTGGAAAGGCCGGATGATTGGTAGGGCTGAGGGGAATGTCCAGAGCACTCAGGCTGGTGCTAAGCCTTTCTGCAGGTCTGCGAGAATCCTCTGCTGGGGGAGCCACGAGGGAGGAGGTAACAAGCCAGCTTCAGCTATTCAGCTGAATTCCTAACCTGTAGCAGCATAGTCTCAACGGGAGGGCTCTCAGAACTCGTCCCTATGGAATATTTTCTCCAGCAACGTGTTACCCAAAGCTTCTTGTAAGGAGTTTACTCTGGTGGAATGAGGGGTTGTACATATCAATTTATTAGCCTGCCTCCCTTCCCCCACTGACCAATAATACCTGTTATAATAAACAAAATTGTATCAAAATAAACCCAGCCCCCTATTGTCTATTGTTTAACTTCTTAAAACAGCCTCACTGCATATGATTCAGTGATCAGAACTTTTAGGCTAGCAGTTGATTCTGTGTTTTTCCTACCCGTTGTAAGCTCTTGAGGACAGACACCTAGCACATTTGTATGTATATTGCTTAATGTCTGTATTTCCTGCTATTTTTATTAGGGGATTTCTTTTTGTGCATAACCCCTTGCCTGCATTCTGTGTTCTTGCGTTGTAAGAATGAGCATCTCTATATTCTGATCATCCCATGTAGTGTTTAATAAATAAAACTATAAATACATTCTGGGTGAGTCTGATACACAATCCGCAACTGCTCCATCTATATCCAGATTTAGAGCTAATAGCGTCCCAATATATTTCACAGTCAGTAATGGTGTTTTGTAAACAGATTACTGTTGCACTTTCCATTTTTCCCCCTGTCAGCTTTTCATAACAGAACTTATAAAGGTAAACCAGGACATTGATAACTACACTATGAATATAAGAACAGGAAATAAGTGTACAATTTAAGCAGATTTATATAAATTATCATTGAAATTTGCTGTGCAGTTGTATTACTTAATGCTATTGTAATGTACTAGTGGGATAATTAGGAAAGTCTATATCCATTTAGTCACAGTGGGAATGGCTATTTTAGCCATAGCGACTTAAAATATTAATGCCTAGAATAGGAAGGCATAAAATCTCTAAAACGCAGATCGGTCTCATGATTTCGCTTATGTAAACACAAAATAGGCTGGTTTTATTCCAGAGAAAAACGTTGTTTATTAAACAATTTATTTGTTATGTGCAGTAGGCAGTGTATACTTAAGTGCCGGTTTGGGATAAATGTAAGTGGCCATAAAAAAAAAAAGTACATAATGCTGCAGTTTAAATTTTATTGTGTTCGTTCAGCGGATATTACCTTAAATAATGACTTTTTCCCCGTTGTATATTCATAAGCATTAAAAAACAGTTTTCACGTCAAATAGGTAAAAGTTAATATCTTGAAGCTGTTTGGTTTATACAGGGTTTAAATTTAGGCAAGGTGGTTGTATGATGTTTGTAATAAAAAAAAAATCCATATTATATAGAACTATTAACTAAAAATATTCTTGTGCTGAGTCTGGTTTTGACATAACAAGTTGTAGACTCACATTATTATAGAACACATTATTTTAATAATGAAATAAGCCCTTTGCTCCCTTTGAATAAAATCCATTTTTGAATGGAAAGAAGTTTGACTGTATTATATTTTGTCTGCACTTTTTGATGGAGACATTGTCATTGTGAAAAGTTTTATTTCAGTGTGCTTTGATTATTTATTTTTTTAGTCATTTAAATAATTTAAACACATTTTTTAAAGATTGCAGATTCATTTAGGAGATGGGGACATGTTATGGGCATACTATATGTAACATAATTTATGAGTATTTTTAAAAGGGATTAAGCATAACCTGATCAGACCAGTTTAATACTCCTGGAAATCCTGGTCTCTCTTAGGCTCATATACACCAAACTCCACCATTTTTTCACCAATAGACAAGGTCTAGAAACCTGGACACAGTTGTACCCAGGACTTAATGCTTAAGGCAAAAATCTAAAGCCTAGGACACCAAAGAATTACTAGAGAATTACTAAAGTTAGTCAGAACCCTTGGATATCTGGGAGTTCTTAGTGATACGCATTGTCATAAAATATATGAGGCAAGGTGGTTGTATGGTGTTTATAATAAACAATAACATACAAAATGGCAGAGCATCGGTTGTATATGTATTACACTTTATATTATGCAGTTCCACTCTTGCAGCTAACCAAACAATGCAGAAACATTCAAGAGAGGATCATTTACTGTATTTGATCATTCATGTGTTTGTTCTGGATATGTTACTTTCATTTGGCATGCCTTTTTTGGAATATGTGTATAGCCATTGGACATTCACTCTGGGATCTCTGCTGCAGCTTTGAATATTCTGTCCTGTTTTTGTCTACCTTCTGAAAAGCTTAAAGGGAAACTATAGTAAAAAAAAAAAAAACTTTGTCTATATACAATGTACAGATCACTTAGTATAAGCTGCCTTACTTTCATGTTGCTGTGTGGCTTCGTTTCTTCACACTGGCAGAAGTTTGTACCAAGCTGTGTAGTCCCCCTCCCCTCTCTGTCTAGTACCCCTCAAGCAGTAAAGGGCTGTATGAAAAGTCCGGGCATGCTCAGTTGAAAGGACTTTAAATGAAGTGCTGACATCCTGTTGACCCCTCCCTTCCAGAGCTAGACTGCAAGCAAGCAAAGTGTGGGAGAAAGTAGCAATATGCTGAAGGGAGGGGCAGAGGGGGAGAGAGGAGGACAAGTGGTGCTAAGATTCTTTACAAGTAAGTTACTGAACTCTGCCTGTTCTCTAAGTTTGCTAATTGTTATTTATTTTTGCACCTAAAGATTATATCTCTTCCCCTGCTTAGCTGAGATCATAATCACTGAAGACAGAGTCAGTGTAGAAGCAGCTGTAGTGAGACCTTCACAAACACAGTGAAGCTGCTTGTTATCCTGATACATTTCATTTGCTTTAGTCTATATATTTCATAGATTGCACTGTATGTCTTGTTTGGTATATAGTCTGTATTACTGTATTATATATACTGTATTAGTGTTCCATTTGAGTCACTGGTTTTGTATGTATATAAGATTTTTTTGGGGGGAGGGGCTGTTTTATAGTGCTCATATTGCTGGGTTAATGGTTTATTGATTTGTGTTTAGCACTACAGCATTTGACTATGTGACAGTACTGCATGGGAGCTTTGGATTGTGTGGGTGTGTGCCTTTAAATGACAGATGAGGTGTAGCAGCTCCTACAAATCACAGTATATTCAAAGGCTTATATCTCTGGGACTATGAAGAATTTAAAGAAACTAAAGGTACCCTGGTGGTTGTGATGACTTATAGGCTACATTAGAAGGAATTTAAAAAAAACTATTTTCTCACTATAATTGCCCTTTAAAGGATAATTAGACTAAAAAAAACACATTAAGTTTAAATGAAAGCTGTATCCCTAACCTTTTCCCAGGACCATCACGCCGCGTGCGCTTGTAACAGTGCGGTGTGATTTCACGTTGCGCGCACACGGATGGAACTGCCACTGGATATTTGGACACAAGTCTGCAACGAGGTCCAGCAAGTCTTGGAGGGCGGAGCTTACCTGACTGCAGACATTATCCAAGATGGCCAGCACAACTGGGGCACAGGTAGGCTCTGAAGGGTCCTAAAAAAAAAAAAGAGAGATAAAGCTTTCATTTAAACTTAATTTGTTTTTTGAGTGTACTTATCCTTTAATCATGGTAAGTTAATGATTCATGAGCCCTTGATATGGCAATCACCTTTATTAGGAGAGGCACTTAAAAATCTAAGAGGACTCTCAAAGGTAAATAGTTCCCAAAAAGGGCAGCTTATTATTGACTAACATGTAAATGTGGTGGTGAGCAGATATACCTAGAAAATATTTTATTCCCAGTGCTGTATAACAGAATAGTTCTTATAGATATAAAATATACATACCTATACTTGCATGCTTGTGGACAACTATTTGTCAGATTCCTGTTTCTGGGCTCCACTTCGTCTGCTCATTTCCTGACGCTATAACAGTTGGCAACCACACAAGGACAAATTTTTTTGTGGGCTATACTTTCCTGCTGATCCTGCCTATTATCCTATCCTAAGAGCCACCACGTTGGAGGATTTGCTGGTCCAAATGTGGGCTATTATGAAGGAAGAGCTCACAATATCCCTTGGCTTTGGGCATCTGACAAGACCTATAATATTTACTTAACAAGCTTCTTGATATAAGAAATAATACACAACGAAACAGTGTTAGAGAAAAGATATACCAATTGTAATATCAAAATGTCTGCCTTCACAAGCATTGCAGTATACTATTAAAGATCCTAAGCAACATATACAGAATTTACTGAACAATAGGGTAGAAAAGTTGGCAGAGACCATTTTATTACATGAAATGAAATAAGCCAGACAGGCTGTTGGCTAAAATGTTATGTAAACCTACCCCAAAGTTTCATGTAATTGAACTTAAATCATTAATGAGTACTTAAAGAAAAATTAACACATTTATTAGTCTTTCTATGATTATAAAGAAAGAACCGTGAAACTGCAGAACTGTCTTCCATCAGATGTGGTAATGTCAAGTTCATTGAATAGCTTTTAAAGTGGTCTGTATATGTTTATTAAACTGAAAAATATTGAGAATTACTGGTATTAATACATATACTGTAGATCTGGTCGATCCAGAGATACTTTCTTATTGTCATTTGGAGCCAATACTTAGCTAGGTTTTTGGGGGTTTTTGTGCCTACCTATTGATCAACTTTTAGGTAGGGTTAAAGAGGAGAGTATAAACTTGGATTAGATGGACATATGTCTTTACTCAACCTCAATTACTATGTTACTATTACTTTAACTTATGCAGTATACTAATCTTCATTTACATAAAACATTTCTTACTTAGATTTATACATTTCTCCAATTATTTTCCATGCCAAGATTATTAAAACAAACAAGAAGAACTTTGCTAGGTAAACCAATCCCCAAGAAGAGTGTCAGGCATCAATTGGGACTATTGAATTAAAAGGAAGTTAAATTAGACGGATAACATGGGTTTTGTATATGGTTGCCAGGCATCCCACAGCACTAGACAGGTATGTCTAATTGGCTATGTATTTGCATTTGATAGAAAATTCCTTGGGATCTGTAAAACACCTGATATAAACACTCCATCCGCAGCTAACTCTGTAATACTTTGTATTAAGATCTGGAGAGGTGGAATAACACTAACATTTACTGGCTAGGATGGATACATTCAATAAACATTTTACCATGCATTTCTTACCTTTTTCAAAGCATTCTACTCTGTTTTGCCAAGGGAGCACTCAGACATAAACCTTAAATTAGATATTTGCATCTTATCAAACTTAAATCCAAAGGTGGACTGGCAGTTCTAGATATTTAATATTATAGCAGCACAGCTTTTTTTCAATATTACAATAGACCAACTCTTTGGGTCTAAATAGAGTCACTGCCGGTCCCTATTTTATACTAAATCAATCTTACTGTTAAATAAGACATAAATGAAATTACTGTGCACCACTCTTTACAGTACATGGGTAAATCTGGACTAAAACATCACTGACTTGATTAAAGATTTCTTCCCCCTCTCTTCTTAATCCCATTATATAATGACCAATTTTCATGATTTTGTGATAAGGAAAAAAACTCTATTTATAGCACAAGGTCTGTATTTGTGGATGACACTAAACTATACAGAGCTTTGTAAACTTCAAATTATGTGCAAGAGCTAGATAGATTATCAAAATGGGCAGCAGAATGGCAGATGAGATTCAATATTGATGAATATAATGTGTGATTCATTTGGGATTTAACAATCCTGGTGCCACCTACACCATAAATAACTGTGTGCTGACTGAATCTCTAATGGAAAAAGAATTGGGGGTTCTGGTAGGTAACAGACTAAGCTTTAGCAAACAATGCCAGTCAGCAACGACTAGAGCTAGCAAGATATTGTCTTGTATAAAGAGGGGAATAGATTCAAGAGAAAAAAATATTATTCTCCCTCTTTACAAGGCACTGGTAAGGCCTCATTTGAAATATGCAATGCAGTTTTGGAATCCCATATACAAAAGGGACATCTTGGAAATGGAAGCAGTTCAAAAAAGGGCAATGAAAATAATAAAGGGAATGGAGGGGATATGATAACCTTATACAAATATATTGATGGGCCATACAATAAACTCTCTGGTGCATTGTTCACTAATAGGACAGGTGGATTATCCTTAAGTTTCATCTTCAGGTTAGGAAAGGCTTCTTTACAGTGAGAATGGTATAACTGTTGAACTGTCTTCCAGCAGATGCGGTAATGGCAAGTTTACTGAATATCTTTAAAAGTGGGCTAGATAAGTTTCTAAAACTAGAAATATTGAGAATTACTGGTGTTAATGCATATACTGTAGTTATGGTTGATCCAGGGATACTTTCCGATTGCCATTTGGAGTCAGGAAGGAATTTCCCCCCCTTTTTTAGCTGGTTTTCTTTGGGGGGTTTTTTGCCTTCCTCTGGATCAACTATTAGGTAGGGTTAAAAAGGAGGTTGGACTTGATGGACATATGTCTTTATTCAACCTTACTATGTTACTATGTTACTATGTATATATTTTAGTATAGCTAACGATATTCTATCAATATCTACTTTTCTACCTAACATGTATATCTTTTAACAACAATCAAATATTGACTAAATGGGAGTCAAATCTTAATCAAACTTTAGACAAAACAAACTAGCAGGAAATATACTGAAAATTATGAGGCAGTCTGAATAAAGTCTGAATGCAACACTTAGGTAAATGTCTGTGTTGTTTTTATTCCATATGATCTGTAACATAGCAATTGAAATTGAATAAAGATATAAATCCATCTATCCAACCTTTACACCCTCTGTAAAGTATCTCTGGATCAACCAGAACTACAGTTTATGTATTTATACCAATAATTCTCTATCAGGGTTATTCAATAAAAGTTCTTATCGTTTTAAAATGGTGCTAATTTTGCCCCAACCAATCAAATCTTATTTAACATTTGAAAGCTGACATCTGACTGGTTGAGGCAAAATTAGCACTATTTTAAATGATAAGAGCTTTTATTGAATAACCCTGAATATTTTTTAGTTTTAGAAACATCCAGACCACTTTTACAGCTATACAATGAACTTGCTATAACCTTTCCTAACCTGAAGGTGACACTTCTTTTCTTCTAGTAATTAAGAATTGTACATCTACTAAAAAACCCCACTGGTGTAAACCAGATATCCCCAACTGGGAAAAAACACAGAAATTCCAGGTTGCTGGAAACCAGCAGTCAGGAATCTCAATAAATACAAATACTAAAATAAACACCACGTTTATTAGGAATTAATGATTACAAGTAGGTACAGCCCCTAAAATGTTGAGCAGACACAGTTCGCAAAAATTAACAAGTGAATAATCCTCTCCCACGATGTGGATATCCAGTCATAATCCAGAGTTAGTCTAAGTGTGCACACTATAAAACTTTTCAAACAGAGTTATACATCACCACTCCTTCTGATTATATCCCGGCGCTATTCCACATGGACACCTGGTCCCCCGTACACTTCAATGTGTCCGCGGTCATTCCGACTCATGGGATCCGTCCTCAGTGGATACCTGCAAAATTTGGTAAGCGCCGTTCAGCCGTGGCAGTCGGCGGTTTGTTAGCACGGAGGAGTGTAATTCCTCGTTGGTGCTGTGTCCTGATTACGGACTTCCTCTTCCGGTAATGTCACTGAATGCTACGCGTTTCGCTCCAATCAGAGCTTCTTCTTTTCTTCTAGCCTTAAAGGATGTCCACAAGTCCTCTTTTATGACCTACAGTATTAGTGAACAATGCACCAGAGAGTTTATTAATTAATATATTGTACAAACATTGCCTTTCCAATGTAAACAGCCCTAACTTGTCTAATCTGCCTGCATAGTCAAGCCCATCCATTCCCTTTATTATTTTAGTTGCCCTTCTCTGAACTATTTCCATTTCCAAGATGTCCCTTTTGTATATGGGATTCCAAAACTTTACCGCATATTCCAACTGAGGCCTTACCAGTGCCTTGTAAAGTGGGAGAACAATATTTTTCTCCCTTGAATCTATTCCCCTCTTTATTCCCCTCTTGCTAGCTCTAGCCGTGGCTATCTGGCATTGTTTGCTACAGCTTAGTCTGTTATCTACTAGAACACCCAAAGCTTTTGCAATAGAGATTCAATTAGCACAGAGTTATTTATGGTGTAGGTGACACCAGGATTATTAAACTTAAAATGCATCACCTTAGATTTATCACCATAAAATCTCATCTGCCACTCTGCTGCCTATTTTGATAATCTATCTAGTTCTGCTTGCAACAATTGCACATCATTTGAAGTTCCCAAAGCTCTGCATAGTTTAGTGTCATCAGAAAACACAGTCAGATAAGACGGATCATCTCTTTGTAATTCCAGGTGGCGCAACAAAAGGTGACTCCCCAACAAGTAAAACAATCAGTAGCTGGTTGCTACAATGCATTAAGAAAGCCTACAGCTTGAGCGGTAAACAGATCCCTAAAGGCTTTAATCCCATTCTACCAGTGTTGCCTATACATTATGGGCACAAGAGCCTAAGGTGCCCTTGCAAACCATATGCAAGGTGGCAGATAATACTTTTTTGAGACATTATAGACTCAAAATAAAAACACAAAGGGGCATATTTATAAAGCACCGAAAATAGCGCCAAAAAATTACCGCCGCACATCGCGGCCACGAAAATAGCGCTATCACCGTATTTATAACGTCGAGTGCAATTCCCGCGATGTATCGCGGCCGCGATGTGCTGCTGTAATTTTAAGGCCCTTCGCGGCGATACTGTATAGTATCGCCACGAAGGAACTTAAAATCCCTTCCCGACGCCTCTCCTAAGGGGGCGGGGCATACGCCAACCCCGCCCACACCCCCCGCGGCGGCGGCGGCGACCACCCACCGCGCACCCCCTCCCCGGCAACCCCTCCAAACCCGGCCGCTCCCGGGGAGGGGAAGGGAGGGAGCCGCTGGGAGGGGTGGAGGCTCCCTCCAGCGGGGCCCTGAGAAGGGCCTTTTGGGGCTTAGGGGGTCCCGCAGCTCGAACCGGGACCCCCCTCCCCGGCCCTTGTAAGGGCCTTTGCGGCACTTACAAGTGCCCTTGCGGCTCTGACAACAGTATGCACAAATAAAGAAGGTTTTACTCTTATTTGTAATAGTTTAGTGTCATCAGCAAACACTGAGACCTTGCTCTCAATGCCCCCTTCTAAGTCATTTATAAACAGATTAAACAGAAGTACAGAACCCTGAGGCACTCCGCTTAGAACTGTAGCCCTCATAGATGTAGCTCCATTTACCACCACTCTCTGTTTGCGATCCAATAACCAGTTCTCCATGAACAAATGTTTTCTTCAAGGCCAACAGTCCTCAGTTTATACATTAGTCGCCTATGTGGCACAGTATCAAAAGCTTTCGCAAAATCCAAATATACCACATCCACTGCTGTGCCTGAGTCCAACTTCTTACTCACTTCTTCATAAAAACCAATTAAATTTGTCTGGCATGATCTATTTCTCATAAATCCATGCTGACTACTACTAATAAGATGATCTCTGGAGACAAAGTCAAGGATATGATCCCGTAACAAAGTTTCCAGCACCTTCCCTACCACTGATGTTAGGCTTACAGGTCTATAGTTACCAGGCTGTGAACGACTACCTTTTTTGAATATTGGTATTACATTGGCTTTTTTCCAATCCAGCGGCACATCCCCAGACCAAAGCGAATCTGAAAAGATGAGAAACAATGGTCTAGATAGAACTGAACTAAGCTCTTTTAAAATCCGAGGATGCAATCCATCTGGTCCTGGGGCTTTATTGATATTAACTTTGTCTAATTGTTTCCGTACCATATCCTCTGTTAGCCAATGTGAATACTCTTCATTTATTCCCTGCATATTATTACAATCCCTACTGTAAGGATAAGGGTTTTCAACAGTAAAAACCGATGTAAAAAAACGATTTAGCAGATTAGCCTTTTCGGCATCCTCTACAGCCACCTCAGCCCCATTATTTAATGGTCCCACATTCTCAGTCCTCATCTTTTTACCATTTATATACTTAAAAAACATTTTGGGGTTGGACTTGCTTTGTTCGGCAATCCGTATTTCATTTTCTATTTTAGCTAGTTTAATTGCTTTCTTACACTCTTTATTACATCTTTTGTACTCCCTGTAAGCCTGTTCTGTTCCCTCAAAAAGCCTTTTTTTTTTTTCATTTCCCTTTTTACCTGAGCATTAAGCCATGCAGGAGTGGACCTAATTTTTTTACACTTGTTCCCTAAAGGTACCGATTTAGAAATGTAATAGTTTAATATCCCTTTAAAAGTGGTCCACATCTGCTCTGTATCTTTACCTAGAAACAATTCCCCCCAGTCTATGAGCAGGAGTGATTTTAAAATTAACTTTCCTAAAGTTAAAAGATTTTGTTAACCCAGTGCACTTTAGTTTTTTGCAGCCTATATTAAATGACACTATATCATGGTCACTATTCCCTAAGCTTCCCATTACCTTCATCTCCAAAATGAGCTCAGGGTTATTAGATATCACCAGATCCAACAACGCATTCTGTCTAGTAGGAACTTCTACCATCTGTGAAATAAATTGCTCATATAGGAAATTTAGGAACTTTATACCTTTTGAGGTGCTGGCAGTTCCTTACTCCAATTTATGTCAGGGTAGTTAAAACCCCCATAACCAGAACATGCCCCATACCAGCAGCCTTCGCCAACTGCATATGGAGATTCATTTCCACCTCCTCCCCGGCATTTGGCGGCTTATAACATACTCCAACAATTAATTTACCTACCCTCTTGTTCCTCTACACAGTTTCACCCATATTGTTTCTGCCTATTGTTTACTCCCCCATCTATTCCATCTTTTAATTTGGCTTCAATTCCTGTTTAACATACATACATACTCCTCCTCCTTTCTTATAACTCTGTCATGTTCAAATAAGGAGGATCCTTCAATATTTACTGTCCAGTCGTGTGAATTTAGCCATGATTCTGCTATACCAATCACATCATACCTTTCCTTTAAAGCTATTATTTCAAGTTCCCCGGTTTTTCCAGCCAGACTTTGCATTTGTAAACATACATTTTAGATTATCAATTGATTTACTTCCATACATGGCGTACATGCCTCCTTATCCTCTTGCTCCCCCCTGTGTAGTTCAACATACCCCCCCATACCTGTTTAAAATCTCCTCCAGCCCCCTAGCCACTTCTCCCCCAAACAGCTGCACCATCACCAGAGGTGCAATCCGTCTCTACTAAAGAGCCTGTAGCCAACAAAAAAGTCAGCCCAGTTCTCTAAAAACCCAAACCCCATCTCCTTACACCACTCCTTAGCCCCGCATTTATACTCTGAGCTCTGTTGCCTCCTAGAGTAGCACATGGCTAAGTAGTTTCTGAAATCACTACTCTTGAGGTCCTTGCTTTTACTTGGCCCCTAATTCTCGGAAATATTTTAAGGACCTCACCTCCACCTCCAACTTTGTCATTGGCACCAATGTGAACCAAGACCGCTCACTTCCAGCCCCACCCAATAATCTGTCTACATGATCCACCACATGTCGAACCCTAGCACCAGACAGACAACACACTGTTCGGCATGCAGGGTCTTGTTGACAGATTACCCTATATACCCTTCTAATAATGGAGTCCCCTACCACTACCACCTGCCTAACCTTCCTAGCCCCCAGTTCTCCCTCCCTTGTATTGGAGATGGCCGTCCCCTGGGTGCTCAAGGGAAAGGCCCATTCCATACATGCTGCTTCTGAGCCTTTGTCCTCCACATCTTTGCCTAAAATGGCAAATCGGTTGGGATCGACCAACTGGGATGAAGCGCCCCTATCCTTCCGTACCCTACTTCCCCTGGTGACCCTTACAAATCTATCTTCCTTTACCACCTATCTGCCCCATCTCCACCCTCCAGTTACTGGCCCCCGACGTACCTGCATTTCCCCCAGGTTTGCCAAGCACTGCAATGCTGCAAGTTTCCCCTTTAGATTCTGGACCTCAGATTCCAAATGGGCAACCCACTCACATCTGACACATACATAGGTCCCTTGGGGCGGCTGCTCCAAGATCCCATACATGCGGCAGGATGCACATTGTGTGGCCCCAACAAAACTGTCCATACTAAATAGCAATACACACCAACAGCAATACACACCAACAGCAATACACACCAGAGAAACAGCAATACACACCAGAGAAACAGCAATACACACCAGAGAAACAGTCTTGTTCTTAACCCCTTTCTTGTTCTAAACGCTTTTGTTTCTTAACGCTCTCCCCTTAAAAAACAGACAACCCCCTTTAAAACAATTATAGGCTGGATGCTGGAACAAGGTGCTGCTGGGAACTGTAGGCTGAATACTGGACAAGGTGCTGCTGGGAACTGTAGGCTGGATACTGGAACAAGGTGCTGCTGGGAACTGCAGGCTGATACAGAAACTCAAGATGCTGGAGAACTGGAACAAGCAAGGTAAGGCACAGAAACAGGCTAGGTAAGTGGTCACAGGGGCAGGCAAAGTAGGTATAGTCTCTGGAGCGGGAAAGGTAAGTAGTTGGAGCAGGAGAGGAACAGGATCCAAGACAGGTGAGTACAAGGAGCCAGGGAGGTAGCTAATGCTACTATTGGGCACTGGGTCCAGAAGGATGCCAGTTTTTGAACCCACCCGGAAGTGCAGTGCGGCGCGGGACCAGAGCAGGCAGGTAAGTTCGTGACAGAGACATTGCCTTAATTAAAAGAGCTATAGACAGATTATGTACAGGAGAGTAAAATGGGTGCAATTCCTGATGCTTACCTGTAAGATCTATGTGGAAGCAGGTCATAACTCTGCTAAATGATATAACGATTTATCAACATGTTATTTATACCTTACAGCCTATTATGTCTTCTCTTAATAAACTTTTGTCAAAATTAATACTTTAGTTAAGCATCTCCCCTTCAGTTTTTTTGAGTATTCGTTATATCCTTTTCTGTAGGTGACGACTTCTTACCCAACTATTTGCTAGCCCAAAACTTCTGATATCTCCACTATAGTTATATAACAACCCCAGGGATCTTTTATTTGTATTCTTAATGTAATATAGATTTAAAATGTACATACAGTCTCATTTACTGTCGGCCGCAACAGTAAAATTAAGGGTTAAACTCACCCTAACCTATTCAATAGCAGCTTTTCCCTTTAATTTTACATGGTTAGTAGAGATGGCCAAAATTCACCATTTTCGTTCCGTTTTGAGATTCCCGGATCAAGTCCAAAAACTGAATTAATTTTCGATTATTATGTTCGAGGCTATTTTTGAAAAAAGACTTGAATGTTCGATAAACCTTGAAATTACAATCAGAGACTACTTTCGAGTTTCCGACTGTATTTTCGAGGATTATCATACGTTCAAGGCTATTTTCAATAATCCTCTAATGTTTGATAATTATAGAAAATAGGATCCGAAGTCCCGAAATCCAGACTATGCTTTCGGATTCAGGGAGATCATTGGGATTTCGGACCCGGGTGCCATCTCTGATGGTTAGTTGCCATATTATTAGATTTTTAAATTTTTTTGTCCACATGAATGTATATGATACCAAGATTAATAAACTAGATAAAGCTAATGCTTTTTTATTTCAAACTAGACTGCAGTAAGTTATGCCACTTATTTGTGTGTTGCTTGCAAGTAGAGACTTAACCATTTAATTCAACAATTTAATTTCCATAATTGTAAACTGAACAGCTTGTGACAGTTACATCTATTCAAGACACTCTAGGGATCTTTATTCATATGAATTAGTTTTCACATTTTAAACTAGAAGAATCAGCCATGCTAATAAAAACAAGCATCACTTTGTCATGTCTCAATATAATTATTGCTCTTACAACACAAATTATATATACCTAGGTACAATAGGTTATTGTTTTATTATACATTTATAAAAAATCACCACTCAGTATGCAGATCATATATATTTGATATTACTAAATTCAGTGCATACAGTATGTCAGTGTAACATTTCCCAGCTTTAAATACTCCAGCAAGCAATGGCTATATTCCATCAACACATACAGGTATCTACAATTTTATGCAATCCCACTTGAAATGACATCATACAGGTGTTTAAATATATATAAAATGATATTAATATATGCATGTCCATCTAATACCAATGTATTAAATTTTTATTTTAAAAAGGGAAAAAATATATAGAGACAAAACGGTATAGAATTCATTACGGACTAGGCCACACCACAACTTTTAATGAGCGATCCAATCGCTTCTTAATATTTATCTCTATCTATCCATCTATCTATCTATCTGCTATCTATCTATCTTAAAGCATTCATATGGACTTTAAAAAATCAATCGTTATTTGACCACACAAACATCTACGCACTTCTGCCAGCAGGAAGTTGTTATCAGGATGTGATGCACGGGAAAATATAACTGAAATGAAGGCAGTATGGGGTTAATCAATAAGCCTATACAGCTGATACGAATACCTCAAATCCTCTACTGCATCTGCAATGGGAGTGTCAG
Organism: Hymenochirus boettgeri; assembly: GCA_019447015.1. Lineage (NCBI taxonomy): Eukaryota > Metazoa > Chordata > Amphibia > Anura > Pipidae > Hymenochirus > Hymenochirus boettgeri. The sequence goes on from CM033471.1 coordinate 65,592,796, forward strand.
TCCACGGAGGGTCTGGATACTCCAAAATAACATCACAGAAGTATAAAAAGCAGGACTATATGACACCATGAACTATTAAAAGTACTAATAGCACTAAAAACATGGCTTTCCGGGGAGATGGGTGTGCTAGCATTACGTAGCATAACATAGACGGGACACCTGTTATAGGGAAGTTAGGTTGTTGTGATATCACATCCTGATGACGGCTACCTGTTAGCTGAAACTCGTAGATCTCATACTATATATGAGATACAACAGCAGTAGCACAGCATCATTGGAAGTGTGCAAGCAGGATTGCGGAGGAGACCAGTGAAGTAATATATATATATATATATATATATATATAATGATGTGAAGAGATGCACTCACAGGATTAGGAATCTGCAAACAAATTTTATTCCACCATTAACATGTTCCAGCCTCAGCCCGCAACAATTTCTAATCCCATATGTGTATCTCATCACATCAAGTTGTATATCTAACATAGACTGCACCCGGTTCGTATTACTGGAGAGGAGTATATATATTTATATATCAAAAAGCAGCATCCGCACTCCTGCAAATATTGTCCAATTTGTTTGCCCGGGTGCTCTCCATGTAGAGTATATATAGAGAGATATCTATATATATCTATATATATATATATATATATATATATATATATATATAATGAATCAGGGCACTACTTGGACTTCCACACAAATGGGTTTATTCACATCACATCACAATATCACATTGTTTAGCATTTTTAATTTCCAGGGCAACAAAAGCAAAAGTGTCCTCCTATCAGATGAATGTTAAAAAGGTACATTTAATATAGTAATAAATACTGGATTGTGTTAAATCATCATTTAAAACTTTGTATTTAGTGCCATTACATTTAATAGGTTCCATGTTGAAGTTTAAAATTGACCTGGCATGTCATGGACTGAAAGAGTTTTCACTGAAAATATTTGAAACTTTTAAAGACCAAAACCAGTGAAATTAACTTTTTTTATATGTACTTAATAACTACCATCAAAGCATTTGATGCTGTGATAATATATCTGTATAAAAATATAAAATCTGTATCATTGAAAAGAATGAATTAAAAATTCTCACTGATGATTCATCAAAATGAAATCCGAAAGCTGTGAGGTGGAAATGTAGTCTCTAGAGTCATCTTTCTTATATAAGTTCTCGCCCTGTAAACATCTAAAGCCCCTGAAATTATTCAAAATATTTATTTGAAAAAGAAAACAAAGTGGAAGGGTTTTAGTAACTGCAGCACACAGGACGACTTCAAAAGCTCATTTGAAAACAGAGCTCTTTTTTGTGATGGAAATGTCCTTCCTTTGGGGGCTTCAAGCAATATTTGATATTTTGCACAGTTTTCCCAAAATGTTTTGTCTGTCAAATTAACAACCTTTTTATTGCCATGAATGTGCACTGCAAAGAACAGAAGTCTTGGAAGATTAAGTATATAGTAAAGATTGTTTTTGTTTTAAACGATTCTTATAAAGATTATGGCATGTACAGGGTGATTTCATTTCCTGCATTGCTATAACAGTGGAGGTAAGCAGAAACTGCAGTTCTCAGTATAGTTTTGTAATGACTTCTTTGTTGGTCACTTATTATTCTTTTATTTCAATATGCCTGGAGTATATCACTGCATACCCTAATGGACCTATTTTAAAAAGTATTTTTTTTTTTAAAAAGGACATAAAAGAAAAGGAAAATTCCCTTTGTTTCTTACTTTTGCCCCTATTATTATTATTATTATTGTTGATTTATGTAACACCAACATCATCCGTAGAGCTGTACAATTGCATTTACATCAGGCCCTGCCCCGGACAGCTTACAATCTGAGCACATTTATTTGACTCATGCAACCTATCATTATGTCTTTATGATTGTGGGGGAAACCAGAGTGCCCGAAGGAAACCCACGCAAGCACAGGAAGAACATACAAACTTCTTGCAAATGTGTCTGAGGCTGGAGACAGCACTTGAGCAGCTCCTATCTCCATTTTTATTGTACTTTTTTTATTAAAATAAATCCTCCGCACTTTTACCCTTTAATAAATATATCAAGACCTTCCATTTAAACATACATTACTTTATTATGTCAAAACATACTGTTGTAGTAAACAAAAACAAGTTAAAATGTTAACTAGTGAGTCAAAGTGTGAATGCTCCCCTTTGACTTGTATAAGCAGAGACACAGATGTATCACTGTAAGCTAATTTATCATTATTGAGCATTATAAAAAACCTGCATGTTTTTGAGAGCAACAACTATAACCAGTGGGTACATTGAGCATTTATCTAGTGTCTGAGTGCCCTGTTACTTCTTGGTCTAGAGAGAGAGGCCAAGGTTAAACTACACTATCAAGTGTGTGACTACAATAACATACAAACATATATGTTTATTTTTTCCATACATCTGGATCCTTCTGCCTTAACCCTCTCTCTCCTTCTATTCCTTAGCTTTGGAATTCTTCACCTATTTACCAGGATGCACATTATTACAGGTTATTATTACAGGACTGATGTTGGAACTGTGAATAACATATTTATATATTGTTCATAAGAATTGTAAGTCTTCTTATGTAGTACATGCTGGTTGGCATACCACATAGAACATTTGTCGTAATAAAGTTCAATAGTTATATATTATTATTTTTTATTATTTTATTTATCAATAATTACAAAATACCATAAAGTTTCAGTGTAGCAGCAACTGCATCATTTTGCATCAAAAAATGCTTAAAGGAGAACTAAACCCAAAATACAAAGGCAGTTCCATAGACTCTATAACTGTCACTTTGTAAAACCATTTGTATCTCACCTCTGAATTCAGCCTCTTACTGTAGAAATCATTTATAGAACATTTCTGAGTACTGGCAATCTATGATGTCACAGCTGGCTTCTAGTGTTGCCTCTTCCTGGTGGTCCAGGTACCAAAACTCCTTCTGCACATACTAACTAGCTGCCTTGTGTTTGTTTCCCACTCCCCTTATGCTAAGCTGCATGTAACAGTTGAACTCAGAGTCCCCACCTGCCGGTGTCTCCCAGCCAATCATCAGAGATAGCAATGAATATTATTAGCAGATTTTCCTGGTCAAACAGAGTGGGGGAAGGTGTTAACTCTTTTCATATGTATTTAGGAAGCAACTTGTTAACCCTTTATATTTGTGAGCATTTCTGCAAGACTGTGTCTTTGTATGTGTTTATTTCTGCACTCTACCATTTATATTAGTGTGTGTAATGCTGAAATGTACATTTAGGGCACGGCCACACTGCAACACACCTGAATCGCACACGATTTACATGTGTTTGCGCTTGCGATTTGTCCATTGTCATTATGAAAACGCATGCGATTGCACAAAAAACGCATGCATTACCTAATTGCTGATGAATTACAACACACCTGAAATTGCAAGATTTTGGTGAGTTGATGCAATTTCATTACAATTGGAGAATTGCAATTGCCTGAAAAATGTGCTTGTGTGGCCTAGCCCTTAGAAGTGTATTGCAAGCTGCATTGATTTCAGTTTAGCCATACAGCATGTATTTAATGCAATGGAACTTAGCAATTTCCTGAGGCTGTGGCCCCACTTAAGTGCAAGGGAGGATGCACATTTGCAATAATGCACAGCTAGCCCTAAAAGTGTTTGAGTTTTAAAGGAGATAGGTGGCAACCCCAGTAGAATTGAACTGACCACTTTAGAAGGTACACATATAAAAACAAAACATCATTTTAAAGGGGAATGTTGGAGCCGGGAAGTAGTTTTGGAAGTAGTGTAAAGTCAAAGGTTACCTTTGACTTTAAGACCCAAACACGTATTAAATCTACATGATGCAATGCTAAGTACCATTGCATTAAATACATACTGTATCAGCCTGCATCATGCTTCTAAAGAAAATACTAACAACCTTTTGTTGAGTAGATATAATCAGGTCTATGTAATAAAAGTTCTTATGCTAAAATCTGATTGGTTGTAGCAAAATTTGCACCATTTTTAACGATAAGAACTTTTAATACATAGGCCTTGTATATATGTTCGGGTCTTAAAGGCAAAGGTGGGAACCCTAGTTGGAAGAGTAATTTTGTTTTTGCAAAACTTCCCACAGGCAGCCCTCCTGCTGCATTAATTTTATAGAACATGTTTGCGTTCTCTCTAACAGTGCCCCTTTAATTGGCATTCCCTCCAATAATTCCTATTAATATGTACATTTATATAAACAACATGGTGCAGAGCTGTAAATGGTATACCCTTCAACATTCCCCTTTAATACGTACACTTATAGAGCATGGTGCAGTGGTGCAGGTGGAGGATAATATAATGACCCTGATCTTAACACAGCTCTGAGAAATGCATTTTTCTGTGTAATGTATTTCTTAGCTTAGCTCTGTACTACAGTTTGTTGTATTTATACAGACAGCTGAATCAAAAACACACTCTTCCTACTCTCCAACATTCATTTGATAAGGTACACTGATGAGAAATGCATTGCACAGAGCTTTGCTAAAATCAGGTTCACTTCACTATCCTCTCCCTACAGTTCTGCACCATGTGGTTTCTATAAAAACACACTCTACCTACCCTCCAACATTCCCCTTTAAGAAGCTACACTTTCCACTAATATTGCTGCAGCTGACAGGGAGAGCTAGAGACCTTCACACTACAGGCCATATTTATAAAGGTGTGGTATTGTCTTCTTTAGCGATCGTTATGGCAATTGTCAATTTATGATCGCTATTGGAAATCTTGTAAATGTAGGATAGTGAACGTAAATCTATGACCACTTGTACAATATCATTACGGAAATTTATTACCACATGTTATACTACTGCCACGGTTACCGTACAGTACAGTACAGTAACGGAAACCCACGGTATCGCAAGTTTTTTAATATGGCCCTGAAACACTTAAACAGTACATTGCAGGTGAAACATACAAAGACACAGGTCTGTAACTGTGAATAGTGCAGGTTTATTGCAAAACATGCGTGCTAAATTTTTCTGACCCACTTGTCCTTCCTTAAAGGACAACTCCACCCTCATAAGACATCTTTTAGAAAGAATTGCCTCTTTAAAATATGTTGATATATCATACATTGTCCTATGAATTACTGTATGCCTGCTATGCTTCTGGATGCCTTATGGAAACTGAGCAATTTAGAAACCTTTACTGAGCATTTACTGAGCCTGGGCATGCTTAGAAGAGGCAGACAGGGGATAAACATTCAGTCATTGGCTGTGATGTCAACTGTCAAATCCATAACTGACAGTTACTAACTGGAATATCCAGGAAGCAGAAACAGGGGCAACAGGACATTGTGCAGGATTTCAGGTTAGACTTATATATTTCAGATTTCAAACTATTACCGTTCAGGGTTTTTTTTTGGGGGGGGGGGGTGTTTAACCTGTATGTAAGTTTTCATTTTATGGCTAGACTTGCCCTTTAAGTGCTTGAGTGGGTCTGAAACATGTAGCATGCATATTTTGCAATAAACCTGCAATATTCACAGCTACAGACCTGTGTCTTTGTATGTTTCTCCTGCAATTTATTGTTTATATATTCAATTCGGTGGAGTGAAAGCCGTAGGTTAGATACATTATTTCAGATCCAGACAGACTAGATACCCAGATCTATGTACATCACACTACAACACTGCTACTAGGAAAGGGTTAATCAGTTGCACCACCAATTTGAATATTGATGATTTAATATATTCCTACATCATAGGGGTTAAGATGTGGGAGTGGAAATCACACAGGTGCTGAAAATGTAATCAATGCAAAAGTACTGACAGGCAAGGGAAATGTCAGCTTCAGAGTTGGGGAACAAACAGAACCTAAAATGAGCTCATAGAGGTAATGAAAAGGCCCCTGAGTGGAATTTTCCATGCTGAGAAGGATGTTGGGGCAAGTACTTTCTAACTTAAACTTTGAATTTTTAGGTTTAGTTCTCCTTTAATACAACACCGTTTTTAGAAAATTTCTATAAAAGTGTGATGGGTTTATAAAATGCCAGTGTGGCTCTGTATTTTATAATAGCACAGTTGATCAACATACTGCCCCATAATTTACTTTAATAGAAATGGTAATGACATTAATGTAAATTTAACCCCCTGAAGAGCTGGACTAGATAACTGTATGTGTGAGTGTGTGCACTTGCAGGCCTTGCTTTTTCACCACATTCACAGGCTTAATTTGGAGTGTAACAGCATTGGCTAAAGATTAAAACTGGGTGTGACTTGCTGTAAGCAGTTCCTATAGAGTAGCTTAGGCATTAGCAAAAAACATAATGATCAATGGGCAAATTATGTGAGGCTGGAAAATAGAGTAGGAAATGTTCCAGCACCCACATTAAATTTAGAATTGAGACACGGATTAGTGCTTTAATGTCATGGTGCTCTGCCTTTTCAGTCAGTGTTTATTTGTCCTTTAACTTACCGTTTTATACCATTTAACATTCCTCTTTTCAAACTTATAAAAACAGCATGTTGCATCTCTGTGAATGCATTTCTAATCCCCTCTGATTAAAGAGAAATGTTGGGGAGTATAGAGTTTTCAGATTAAATTCCTCAAATCATTATTATTTTAATTTCATCTAGTTGTTCAAACTAGATGAACCCACCAACCTTCAGAATTAACCCCCCACATTTCTGGTGATTTCCAAAGTATGAGTTTTTAACAATTTGCTGGAAACAGTATTGGTTAGTGCAACTTTATCCCGTTTCTGGCAGAAGCTGCAGGGGTATTGTAAAAGACACCTGCACAACTGCCACAAGCTATTCACTAGCAGCTCTCACTATGTGACTTTTAAATGCCATCTAATAGCTGGCATTAAATAAGGGTTAATGGGGAAAGTGATTTACCCAAAGCCGCATAGCAGCTAGTGAACATCCGAAAGGAGGATCTACCCTGAAGGGCTCTGGGTAAATCTCCTAAAATGATCTTTATTTTAAAAAGGAATCATTGAAAAATGTGTCCAAAGTTTTAACTTTTGTAGGTTAGTGAGCATGATAACATTATTGGCATGCTACAAACATTGCACAAATGCTTTCCGTTTTCAAATTCCATTTTACTATATACATCAAATACATTTTTATAGATATTATTTGAAATGTATAACTTCCTATGATTTGGTTTATGTTACACTATTTTTGCACACAGATGTCTCATTCCCTGTCCAAATAAATTTTCTTTCCTGAATACTGTTAAAAATATTTATTGAAGATAATTTTGTTGATATTTATACTACAGGGTCAAAAGTAATAGCATCATCAAATTCCAGCATGCCATTATATTTCTATTGGTATATTTCATCAACTTTTTATGTTGTTTAAAGATAATTACAAACATTCACTTTTATTTTTCCACCACTGTTTCCCAGTTTGCCAAGTAGCACACATTGTAATTGCAATAATGTGGAAACTTGCATTCATGTACATTTTCTATTGAACAATAAATACCTTTTCCATGAACAGCTAATTAGACTCATAACAGCAGCCACTGAGAAAAGAATTACAATTTAATCCCAAGGTTGTAGTGATTACTGTGCATGATGCTCACTTTTTATTTAGTATGGAATTTTAAAACTAGAAACTAAAGCTAATGCATTATGTAAAAGAGTTACCCAACTGTAAAATAAAACCATCTCAGAAGCAGTCTCTTTAAACCACCAACATTGTTTTAAAAAGGCCCCCAAATCCTGACAAAACAGTTCACATAAAATCATTTACCGTGCATTTCATTTGCATTGGTTTTCCATCCTAAATGTATCACAAATATTTCTAACTGGGGAAGCAGCATTATGTTGTTCATTTTCAGACAGAAGAAAAAATATTTTCACATGGAAAGAAGGGGAAACATTCTTATAATTAACTAGCATTGGACTACAGGCTAAGGGCAAGGCCACACTGCAACTCAAACGCAATCGCAATAGCATGCGATTTCATGTGCAATTTTTTTGCGTTTGCGCTTGCGATTTCTTCAATAAGTATAGGAAAACGCATGCGATTGCGATTAAAAATGCAGAATGCAAAACGCAATCGCACCGAAAAACTTTTTTTGCATTGCTGCGTTTTCAATGATTTTGTAAAATCGCAAGCGGAAATGCAAAAAAACCGCAGGCCTAAAACACATTTTTCTAGATGTAAAGCCCAGATCCTGCTTTTTTTAAGTGATGAATACAAGTCCCAGAGGGACATTACGTGATGCGGAAGTGTGCTTTGGACTGTTTGCACCGGTTAACTATTCCAAAGTAGCGAGGACGCTACTGGGTCGCTACTTGATTCAGTGGATCAACTGACATAAGGGCAGTATTGTATTATGGAGGGGAGAGCACTCCTGGGTTGGATGATTAACATGCGTGACTCCAGCTGTCTGAATCTTATGTTCTCACTCTGTGTAAAAACTGCCGCTAAGAGGGAAACAATATAGCGCAATGATTACAGCTAAGCCATGGTTAAAGTATGAATGCATAATCCGTGATCATGTGAATGCCCTTCTATTTTTGTTTTGTTTTGTTTCTTTTATATGTACCTAGGCATGCTTATCTGTACACTTTGGTTTTTAAAGGTTAAGAGGTATAATTTGATATACTAGGGTGATTTCTGGTAAAAGTTTTTAATCAAGTCAGAATGATGATATGGTGCCAATTGGTTAAAAAGGCATGATCCTATTATTATTATTATTATTATTATTATTATATCACAGGGTAAGATATCTGATCTGATGTTATTTGAAATTAGGTTGTGCTGTTTTACAGTTGTAGTTGATACATTTTGACTTTATTGCTATATTGCTATATAAACTGAAAAATTCTTATTTAATTTGGTTCGAATCAGATTTTCAGAACCCCAATATGTTCTGTGGAACCTCTGTGTGAACAAAACTCATCTATCTCATTCATCTTATTTAACATAAAGCTAATAAAAAACATAAAGAAAAAACACTAGTGATGACTTATTGTCTAATGTTGTAGCATTTGAAGTTATACTAAGATTATACTGTTACATAAAAAAATTATTACACATTCAGCCCTATATTCTGTTTGCATTAAAACTTTAGATAGAAAAAAAGAAAGCTGTTTAATTATTAATTTTTTTAAAATGCCTTGTATGTTTGCAAGTTTGTAAGTAATATATGGATAATATTTGGGGAGTTTATGGGTCTGGATCCCATGTATGACTATTCAGTTTCATAGTTAATTTGTTTTGTCCAAGTTCAATCCATCCATGAAATACCCAGCTTCCTCAACCCAGCAACTGTGCAGTTTCCCCCATCACCAAACTAGACAAACATACAACCAATCACACATGCCATAATATAGTCACCATCTGTAACCCTGGGTATTCTGCCTGTCCAAGAAGACGTCTAAGCCTCATTTGAATGTGTTCAGAGATTCAGCAAACAGAACATTTTCAGGAAAAGAATTTCACAATATTACTTGCCCTCAAAGTAAAAAAATATTTCCTTTGCTTAAGCAGAAATTTGAAAAATTATCGAAACACTGAACTTTTCATTACATTCCAAATAATTCAAATTCCTATTGAAAATTTTACAAATTCTACTGAATACTCGAAATTTGTGATAATTCAAAAAAGTCCAATTCAATAGGGTTTTAATTGGATTTTTGGAATGTCAATGCTTTCCATTGTACCACTTTCTGTTTCGTTCATCTCTGTGACAATTCATATTTATTCATGAATCATGTTTTATGTGTATATACAAAACATACATGATTAACCCAGAAATCTAAATTGTCACAGCTAAGTTTGTGTACTGTATGTCAATCTTTCTGCTACTGATTTCTGTTGCCTTGTGTTCATTATCACACTCTGATGAATAGTGGCTGTGGTTAAATAGAGACTCAGGATGAAACATTAATCTATTAATCACTGTACATTTGTGTTAGCAGTTAGGCATCAATTTGACCCTATTTTTGTTTATGTATTAAAAGTAGCAGCAGGATTGGGTGTATAGGTGGAAACTGGATGCAGGTACAGTATGTGACTGGCACAGGTAGAAGTAGTACTAGAACACCAGATAGAGGCAGAAGTAGGTAGAAGGAGGCAGAGGCAGTAACTGTATACTGGAAGCAGGTAAGATGAGTAGCTGGGAACTGGATACAGGCATGGTAAGTAGCTGGATACTGGATACAGGCTGGGTAAGAAGCTGAATACTGGCTAGGTAAGTAGTTATAGGCTGGATACAGGCAAGGTAACTAGGCCAGATACTGGCAAGGTATGTAGGTAGGCTGGATACAGGCAAGGTAAGAAGGCTAGATATTGGCAGGGTAAGTAGGCTGGATACAGGTAAGGTAAGTGGAGCTGAGGGGTAGTGAAAGCCACAATCAGGTGCCGGGTCTAGGAAAATGCCATCATGTGAATCCTCGGAAACCCAGAAGCACCAAGCTGTTCCTTGAGCAGCACTGGACCGGAGCGGCAGGTAAGTTTGTGACACTAAATTTCTAAGGCACTTCTTCATTTTCCAAGCACATGGTAAAAGGCATTCTTGGTCCTAAATACTGTTGAACAACTATATCGTGAAACTGAAAACTTCCGGAGACTTTCTAATCCTAAATTAATAAAAAAAATCTGACTGTTTCTTACCACCCTGTGCCGTAATACATAGAATAACAAGGAATCCGATCATATTTAAACTATTATGTATTTCCCTGAAGTTTCTAGTTGAAAAATTTTTTTTTCATATGGGGAGAAATATTATTTTTTTCAAATAATAATTGCTCTTTAAGTTGAAATCTTTTCAAAACTATAAATCATTTCTTTTTTAGAAAATAAAATGTGTATCTGCAATCTGATTTCTTTGTTTTGCAATGTGTGCGCAAAAGTCTGCCTTGCAAAAATGATATTTTATATTGTAAGCAAATGCTATTCATAAGCACAGATAATGACTATCATTTCATTTCAAGTGTTGAGTACAATTTATTTAAAGCTATTTGCCTTTTGACTTCAGAAACAGACAGCACTGCTGTCTCTTTTTCTTTTCTAAAAATGTTGATTACAGTTATGATTTGTGCAAATTGTCATATTTCAAAGAATGATGCTTTATTTGACAGTGCAATGTAAACCACAATCTAATGTTTTTTTGTTATTTTAAAAAAGAAACACTACTCCAATTGTTAAAGCACGTGATACTATAGAAATATTGTCAATTATAGAGATTTTTTAAATGTGGAACAAGAAAGTAAGTTAGGGTTTTCAAGCTGCATGTTAAAGGAACACTTAATCATCTAACAGCTGTTCTGTCCTGATCGTGTGCCCTACCTTTTGTATTGGCGCGCATGCGCCTAAGATAGGGCGCATGGTTGGGACAGAACAGCTGTTAGATGCAGGAGCGGCTTGCGGGTGGAGCGTGGTAAGGTAAGTTCCAGGTCCCCCGAGCAAACTATTATTCAAAGGGAGGTGGGAATAAGCGTTCTCAACTCCCTATGCATAATAGAAACGGATGGCAAATACTTTAAATACTTGATTTAGGAGGGTTTAGTGTCCCTTTAAAGTGCTATTCTAACCACCTCTACCCCCATAAGGAAAAAAAAGAAAAGAATTGCCAATAATCTCAGATATGATGGTAATGATCATATGTAACTCTGGGAGATTTACTGGGAGATGATGCAGACATGCAGCACTCTCTTAAGGGATTAAAGTTATGGCAACGATTTACAATTGTTTAGCGCAACTTTAACCCATAGGTTGTGGCGGCTGTTCAAGTATTGCAAGAGACCCTCCCCAGCCCCCATAGCCTAATTACCAGAGACTGCATGGCTCGTATTTACTATCAGGGAGATTCACCCTGAGCTCCTCTGGTAAATCTCTTCTGGTAGATTTGCCCATAGAATGTGCAGCTCTGAATGAATCTTCTGCCTGACTTTTTTTTTTAATTACAGTACACAAAATTTTTCAAAGGAATTATTTACACTAAATTACAATAATGTATGGTCAAGGAAAGGATCAACACATGTAAAATGCTGCAGTCACAGGCATTAAAACCAAAAAACTCTGTTAAGAAGTAAAGTAAATCAACTGTTGATTGTCCTATTGGAGTATATAACGTTTTAGTTTGTTGTTTAGTAATTCAAGTTGAAGAAAGACATATGTCCATCTAGTCCTTTTTAGCATACTACCTACCTAACCTTACCCAACCTAAATTAATCTGGGAAGCAGGAAAAAAATTGTTCCTGACACCAAATGACAATCGGAAAGGATCCCTAGACCATAAGAACTATGTATTAATACCACTAGTGATGTCTCATTAGACATAAAACCAGAAATGGAAATTAAGGTGTGGCCCCAACTGGGTAGAAGCAGACCACAAGCGCACACATTTCCTGTGTACGTTGCTGTGCCCTGCGCATGTACAATGTTGGGCAACCGGAGCACATGCAATTGTGCAAAAAAAAGCAAGATTGCATGTCCTACAATATCGAGGTCGGGATGCGCATTAAAACGTGGTAGTGTGGCCTAGCCCTTAACGAGCTACCTTGAAGAAGTGAGATATAACATTTTCTTACAAGTATAACATTACTATTCTTGTTACCCACACAACTTTTATATTTGTCTTCCATACCTCCGGCTGCAGAGAGGAATTACCATTTGTGTATATAACTATAAACTGCTATATCTGTAATGCCCACACTATCATTATACTGTTTAGCAGGAAGAAAGGAAGACAAATACATTTACATTACCAAATACTGATTTCAGGACAAGGGAGACTCTATGTAAAAAAAATGGTAATTGTGCTCCTTTAATTTGAAATTTGCATTTCTCAGATATTTTTTTCTTGCTGTTGAAATAATACATAATTATCCTGTTAAACTTTAATGACAACTTCTGTTCTTTGATCATTTTTTGTTTTCCATTTTCTATTTGGTCCAACCATAGAACCTTCAGTAATTTGTTGTTTTAATTGGATTACACTTCTATAGAAAATGAATGCATTAACATTTCTTTTCAGCTGTTTCAGAATCACTGATGTTCCCAAAATGCACTATGTTTCATTTCCAAATCATTTATTTTTATGTAGAGGTGGTTATTTTCGTGTGTAATTTAAGCAGATTGGCAAATAAGTATTAATAGTTTCTATCACAGAATGCAAGCATACTATTTTGCATCTGTGTTAGAGTAAGGTAAATCAATTTTCAAGCAATTTTATTTTATAATATCTACAGTTTGTGTGAGACTTGTTCTCAAATTTTGCTTCTGTTTTAAAATTGACCAGTGGGACAAATGAGCCTATGAGTAAGAGCAGTCGGCTCGAAACGCGTAAGGCTATGGATCTGATGTACACTTGTCTTTTGTCTTGATGATGTGTGGAATAAATTGTATTGCATTTTGAACAAGCTGCTGGATTTTGTCTACCTGAGTGCGCGGCCGTATTGTATGTATTTGATGCCTATCAGTGGGACAAATGAGTCAAACAGTCAAATATATATCTTCATACATGAATACACAAATGATTTACTACACAAAAAAAGAAGGAATTTTCATACTGTGGCTGGTGCAGTAGTTTAGGCAACATGTTTGGGGTTGATTGTCAATTCCATTACTTATTTAGAACATACAAAGAAAATTTCTTGTTCACAGTAAATTGTATTTGTCTTTACAACCAGAAAACAAGAGTTATTTCATTAGAGTGAGTTAAATAGAGATGTCTCTTGAATTACTATGAGCCAGTGATGTCCAACCCATGGGGGGGGGGGGGTGTTGGGGGCCACACCTGTTGCCTGGACAGAGCATGGTTCTTAAGATATTTGCAAACGAATGCTGTGTTTTGTTTGAGGGAAGGTTAACATCACTAGTTGGCCACTAGGCCATTATTTAGAGCTTTATCTTGTAGTGGAACACAAGCTCAGTTAATATAACCACCTCTATTTTTTAGCCTTTATGTATTCATATAAGTGCATGTATGCCCTTTTTAACTAATCTTGTATATTTTTTTTTAACTTTAAAATTTTCATTTCCCATGTTTATTTTTAATTGCTTTTTCCAGTCGTATATTCCTCTTATAGTAAGGAGTCTAATACCACTGGAATTTAACCATCTCTCAGTTCAGTGTGTGAGTCAGTGTCTAAATTGCTTGATTAGGATATGGAAAAAATGTCAAGGTATCATTTACTTTCAGATAGGTACACTGATGAGAAATACATTCCACAGAGCTGTGCTAAGATCAGGTTCACTTCACTACCGTCCTCCTGCAGCTTTGTACTATGTTGTTTGTATAAGTGTAACTATAGTGTGTGCAGATAGCATACAACCTTTGAGAGGCTGTTGCACAATACATTCTTTTGAGATTTAGGCAGATTGAAAGCACTATCTAGGAGATTGTGTCAGATAAAAAGCAAGCTTGTGGCAGATTAAGTCTCAACATATATGAAATCTTCATATTACAAGGCTATGTAGCATTTTGTTTAAGAACAATGATAGTGTGGCTCTCCCCCCTTATAAATGCTGTGGATTAGAAAGACCTCTTATAATCAAGAGGGGCCTAAAGGGAAAATGGAATATAGCTAAACTGAACTCACCAGCCATTTAAAAAGAAGGAATGGTGGAAAAGTCCATTACACAGGAACTTAAACCAATAAACACATCCACCTGAGATAAGGTAATAAACCAATACTTTATATATCTTAAAATATAAAGTGCTCACAGATCACAAATAACCCTTCCCATAAATCCCAATACAACCCTTACGTAATCCAAAATATATACATAAAAAACAGTACTGCAGTAGTCCAACCAAAACCAGGCTTGTGTAAGTAGGTGGTAATAAGCGGTTAACATACTCACAAACTTGAGCTTCAAATGTAGTAATCACGAAATCTGTGGCAAGATCCTCCATGCACAGCCCTCTGTCTGTTTAAGGTATATAAAATATTGGTTTATTACCTTTTCTCATGCTTGTGAACCTTTTCTCATGTGGCTGTGTTTATTGGTTTAAGTGCCTGTGTGAGGGACTTTTCCACCATTCTTTTTAAAGGGATGGTATGTTCCGTTTAGCATTTTGTTTAAGACATAATGTATGTGTTATGGTTAGGACTCGGAGCGAGAATCCTGAGTTCCACCCCCTCTGGGCTCAGAATCTAAGCACCCCCAAGGATTTCACCAGAGCCTCTGAAGGTGAGGATATTACACTGCTTGGGAGTGCCAGGTTGTGGCCCCAGAGGGGAAGAGGATGGGAACTCACAATGTCAGGAGAGTGAGCCAACAGGAGCACCAATAGGCAGATGTCAGGAACAGAAATAAGGCAAGAAGATGGGGCAGCGGACAAGGCCCAAGGACAGGAAGAACACTGTCAGGATCTGGGAAAAGGACAACCAGCAGGAACAGGGATGTGGTTACAATACTGGAGTAAGGAGTCAGACAGTACAGTCTGAACAAACCACACTGGGAGGCTGGTGAGGGAGGTTTAAGTAGGCCTACGGCATCTTAGTGACGTCATCCAGGTGCGCGAAACTGGCTTCCGTGGACCATAACTGTATGGTTACATTCAAACTAATGCAGTTTGTTTTTAAAGGAATAGTTCACTCAAAAAGTGAACTATTCTTTAATGTATTGCTTGAAGACCGGGAAGTTAAGGGGCTATTCCTTACCTCCCATTCTTCAATCTATGGAGCGGCGGAGGGATAACAAAGAAACTTAGCTTACTTGCGACTTACCGCAACAGCAGTGAAAATTCCCAACGCTTCCTGTTCAGAGTAACTATAGCCCGCATTATTTGGCACGCACGCTATAGTTACTCGGAGCCAAGGAGCGGTCGGGACCTGTCATTGCTGCTGTGTTGGATCATTCGCTTTTTGCGTGAACTATTCCTTTAATGTAAATATAAAATCTACACAGTTGAAAATCTGGTATTTACACTAGATGCATGATGCAGGCTGCATTAATTTCAATATAGACATCATTTTTATTTTTTAGATTACTAGGTGGGTTGGACTGGATGGACATATGTCTTTATTCAACCTCAAATACTATACTATACTAATTATAAGCTGTTAAAATGCTAATTATTATTATTCACAGTGCAAGCAGCAAGTTGTGTTACAACAATTTCAGGGCTATAAAGTAGGCAAAATGTATTTATTGTGTTGTCTCCACATGGTTTTGGTGTGCATGAAGGTGATGTGTTTTATTGTGCACTTTTTAAACATACTTCTAACCAAAAGATAAAGCTTAACATTCAAGCTGAATGGATCTCTCACAATTGATATTTATGCTGACCTGTGATTATCAGTGCAATCTGTCGCAATCCCATCTTAAAACCTGTGCCTTTATTAGGGATAACCATTAAATAGAGAAGCACTGAATTCTGGCAATATTTTTTTTTATTTTGGCCGTGCTACTTTTTTAAAGTCCCAAAATGACCTGGACAACCATTTAGAAGGTATGCAACAGATTATAACAACACTTTTCCTAACTGTAAGATCACTGTTCCAGCAGTCAATGTTTTACAGTGTTTAGAGAGCTGACAGTGACAGAGTAGGGAGAGTTTAATTCCTAATAAAAACATTTGTGTGAATTTCAGCTTGTCATCCTTCTTTTTTTATTTGATTAAAACCTTAATTGACAGACAACCCAAAAGGTAGAAGCAGGGCTCATCCAATAGTGTGTAAAGGATTTTTTCAAGTTAGAAGAACTCCACCACCAGTGGTGGAGAAGATACAGAATGTTCTTCAAAGTGGCAAATAAGGCTTAATGTTGATAAATGTAAGGTGATGCATATGGGATTAACAAGCATTGTGCTGTGTATACAGTATTAAGTGAATATCTGTTGGAAAAAGATTAGGAGGTTCTAGTAGCAACAGCTATAGCAATATATTGTCTTGTATATAGGGGTATAAGTTCAAGGAAGAAAAATATTATTCTTTCTCTTTACAAAGCAGTAGTAAGGCGTCATTTGGAAAATGTATTGCAGTTTAAAAATTCTTTATTTAAAAGGGACATAGTTCAGAGCAACTATGAATAAGGGGGGTGGAGGGGCTTGACTATGAGGACAGAATAAACAATGTTGGGCTTTTTACACTGGAGGAACAACTTTTACCCTTTTGCTGGGTGAACTATACAGTATGTGTGTGTGGAGAGGACCTGGTTGTCTGTTTTTATCATGTTGTTATTGTTGTTTTTGTTCTAAACAGATATAAAAATGCAATTTTGCAGCTGCAATGTGTCTTTTATCCCTTTACTTTTAACATGTATCCATTTATCTGAACTAAACAATATTTTCTGCCAGAACTTTTGAGGTACAAATGTAATAATGGAGTCTTGAGAAATGCTTGGATCCTATATTCTTTTAATGTTCTTCAGTGTTTAATTATCTTGGAAAGAAATGGTTTTTAAGAAGGAAAGTTGCAGGAGAACTGTCAGATACAAAGCAAACGATATGACACTCGAAAGAACAAAAGAGAACTAAAGATAACAATTAAAGCAGAAAAAAACTCTTATTAAGCAGGCAGAAATATGTAAAGATCACAAAAGAAAGTCATAGCAGGACTTGGTTAGAGGTCATACTGTACATGGTATCCAATGAAATAAAAAATACAGATAGTATTGGTTAACAATTTGAGGAACAGATAAAAAGGCACATAAATAACTAGAATAGTGAATAGTGCAGCATGATTGTTATAATATTAGTTTAGTTCAAGTTCACTAAAAGATACTATTATATATGCCTGTGTATGTTTATATATGTTTATATGTGACCATTTTAATTGAAAAACCACAAGGCTTAACAAGACACTTGTGCAGTTGGTGCAAGCTATTCACCAACAGCTGGATGGCTGGACTTAAGCGGAAATCACTTCTGTGATTTACCCAAAGCTACACAACCACTGGTGAGCCACCAGGGACATATACTCACAACAGCAGAAGCTCTGAGTAAGTATCCCCAAAAGTGTCATTAGATTGTTACACTGAGAGCACTATTGATTTGTTTACAAACAAAATGCACCTTTTTAGATTATGCATCTTTTAAGTGCTGGCTGTTAGCTAGAATTCTCTGTTAGCTAGAGAATTACCCCAGATAAACTATTATGTTTTGGAATCTTCACACCTTTAGCTACGTAACAGTGCAATTGTCTCAGAATTTCAAATGCTATTTTGCACAGAATTCAATGCTTATATTAGATTTCTGAATACATGAAGGAGCAAAGGTGTTTCAAAGTATAAAATATTTTCCAAAAACCAACATAAGTAAAAACACCCATTAAATATCAATCTCCCATATACCCTGAATCAAATGTATGCCACATGTACACACAAATATGGCTACTTAACCCAAAAAGGAAAAAGGCATAAGTGCAATTACACAGAAAAAAATTAACCAGCTCAGAATTAAAAACTAAACACCCCTAAAATTCAAAAATACCAAATATCTGGAATCAAACGGTATTCCACATGTATGGGTGTACAGCTACCAAGAAATAAATGAAATTACTGAAATAAAAATTAACCAGCTTCCACCATTTCAAACTAAACACCCTTCCAACTTGGAAACACCCCTAAATGCATAGTTACCTAAGAAACAATACTCAGAACTATACATTATTGGGATTGACACGTTCAGCTTTTCTTTTCACTAAAAGAATCCATGCAGGATATGGCGCACAATTCTTTTTAGAAATTTGCACTTTGTAGCAGATTTTCCGTAAAAAAATGTTAGATAAGTGTGTCAGAGGAGAGCTTACAGGTGAGACACAGCAGCCGCAGTATGGCGCAACAAAAAGTCCAGTGTTTTATATTAATAATGGCATAGGACCTGCCATTAAAGGGGCGGGTTGGGGGTACAATACAATCCTTGTATTTCATGTATTTATTGGAAAGCATGGTCAAGCTTCCATTCACCCCCAACAAAGGGGGTCCTATGCCTTTAATATAAAGCACTGGATGTGCTTTAGGCATAGGCTTCATTTTAAGAAGCCAAAGGGCTGGGGGGGAGTGAGAGAGCCTGTTATATGGATCCAATGTGCTTGTATGAGAAATGCAAAAGTTTGCTAATGGTAATTAAAGTAAAAAAGGTTAGAAGTTAGGACCTTCCAGACTGGGGTTACCTTGACGTGGTTGGAAGGCTTTTCATTCATGTGATCACAGTAATGTATACTAAAACCCCTTTGTATGCCAATGTGCAGATAATATGATATCGTATGGGGCCTAGGTATGTGCATTGATTATCTTTTCTATGTTTGTATAAATGTTTGACCAGATTAGTAACATTTCCGCAAAATGTAGCTGTAAATTAGCCTAATTGGAGTGCTTCCACAATCCTTGTATTATCCAAAAGATTTGTAAACCTGCCACCAGTTAGACTTTTTCAGCAGGGCCCTAACTAATCTAAAGAGTCTAATGTACCCTAACCATATGAAATCTGCTGCAAAGTATATGTTTGGTAGAGCAACCTGGGGAAATGTTTAGTCCCCATCACATCTGTTATTTAGGCAAATTCAATGAAAACAATAAAAGAAAACTAAAGTAGAAACAGAATTGATGTTTTCCAACAGTTTTTAGCGTGGAACAAAAAATAAAAAGTGTGTACTTAAAACACGGACCTAAAAGATTCACATTTATTCAGTATGCACATACGTGTATTCTATGTTTCAGCTTCATTCTCACTTCAATATACACCGGGTGCCACTGCCATTACCAGAGTAACCCTGTTGATTTGACACCTGAGTAAAAAGTAGGAAATACTCCTTTATGGATGGTAATGGGGTCAAAAAGTAGTGTGTGTACTTAATATAGACTCAAAAGCAGATTCTGTTATAAAGATTATAATTAGATCATTTTCTGAAATACTGAAAATGATAACAATCAATAGGAAGGATGTACAACTTATGTTATTCCTGATGTTTGGCTGCCTACTCTTAGGTGTTGCAGAGAGCAAAAGGGGAAGGCTGGATTGTTGCTTTCATCTGGAGAGATGCAAGTTGGACATTTTGTTTTGCTTTAACAAATTTTTTCAGCTATATGTAGGGTTTCCAGGTCAGTGAAAAACCAGAGGAGGCCTATTAAAAACACATGCAGCAAAGCTGAGTCAGCAGTAATGGAAGCAGGTCCAATTTACTGACCTAATACATGGGCTGCATCGGGTCAGGACATTTGTTAAAATGGGCTAACCCCCTTCTCCCCCCCCCTCTTTCCTCTCTTCCTAGTGATGGGACTTACGTGGCCTGGGTCCAGCAAGTGAACCCAAATCGAGGCGCTGCTCCTAGGGCATTAAAAGTGGAACTTGGCCTTTTGACTTTTTTGACTTTTTGTCTGGTATATATATATATATATATATATATCTCTTCGTGGTCTTCCGCACTCATCGCTTAAGGATCAGCTGCCGTGGTGCTACTGTCAAGATACTTATGTATAGAGAATAGATAGCCAGAGCACTCAACGGTCTTGGTGAAAAAAAGATAAAGTAGTTTATTAACACATATCAACGCGTTTCAGCTATCCAGTAGCCGTCATCAGGATGGCATCCATATATATATAAAATAACAGTTTGTAACAGGCACTCACTCCTCCAACCCTTTCAAATGCCTGGATGCCACTGGAAAAATCTAGGATATGTATATAAACATATAGAAACACTCCAATGCACTCACATGTCTTGTTCAGTGTAACCAAAATTTATTCAAACATCAGGTGCAGGCAACGTTTCGGTACCTTCCTAGGTCCCTTTCTCAAGCCAAATAACATCAGTGTATTGGATCATCAACAATTTAACAAATCAACCACGCCTTCTATTATGACTTCAATCAGGAGTGAATAATTACCTCGTTAAACTTGCAACATTTTTAAAGTGCAATATATTTAAAGTGCAATATTTATTACAAAAGTGCTGGTGCTTCCATAAATTACTATTAAAACCCTAGTATGTGCAATACTTTGTCTGTTATACTGTGCCAAATGTAAAACTTGTGTCAATTAAGCACATACTACTTAAACTTATCTCCTTAGATTTTTAACCCTTAGTGAATACATAGTGTGATAAAATGTATATTAAATATATTTAAAAAAAAAAAAATCATGTGATTAATACTGGACTGTCTTATAACTAAAATTAACTACTAACTCTGCTACCATCATAAACAATATTTTTCCCCCCAAGCGGTACCTTCTACGTCACCTGTGGACCTATTTTAAAGGGCAATTATAGTGAGAAAATTGGTTTTTTTTTATTTCTTCTAATGTATCCTATAAGTCATCCCATCCACCAGGGTACCTTTAGTTTCTTTAAATTCTTCATAGTCCCCGAGATATAAGCCTTTGAATATGCTGTGATTTGTAGGAGCTGCTACACCTCATCTGTCACTCAAAGGCACACACCCACACAATCCAAAGCTCCCATGCAGTACTGTCACACACTCTCTCACCCACACTATATGTACCATGTGCAACATATAGTCAAATGTTGTAGTGCTAAACACAATCAATAAACCATTAACCCAGCAATATGAGCATAACACACTATAAAACAAAATATCTTGTATACATACAAAACCAGTGACTCAAATGGAACACTAATACAGTATATATAATACAGTAAGACTATATACCAAACAAGACACACAGTGCAATCTATGAAATATATAGACTAAAGCAACTGAAATGTAACAGGACAACAAGCAGTGTCACTGTGTTTGTGAAGGTCTCACTACAAGCTGCTGTTACACTGACTCTCTCTTCAGTGATTATGATCTCAGCTAAGCAGGGGGAGAGATATGAACTTTAGGTAAAAAATAAATAACAATTAGCAAAGTTAGAGAACAGGCAGAGTTCAGTAACTTACTTGTAAAGAATCTCAGCACCACTTGTCCTCCTCTCTCCCCCTCTGCCCCTCCCTTCAGCATATTGCTACTTTTTGCAGTCTAGCTCTGGAAGGGAGGGGTCAACAGGATGTCAGCACTTCATTTAAAGTCCTTTCAACTGACAATGCTCGGACTCTGTATACAGCCCGTCACTGCTTGATGGGGAGTAGACAGAGAGGGGAGGGGGACTACACAGCTTGGTACAAACTTCTGCCAGTGTGAAGAAATGAAGCCACACAGAAACATGAAAGTAAGGCAGCTTATACTAAGTGATCTATACATTGTATACAGACAAAGTTTTTTTTTTCACTATAGTTGCCCTTTAATGCTAACAAAACTCAGTATGGCTGAATTATAAATACAAGATTTTGCATAAAATCACATACATCAATAGGAATTAGCATGAACAAACATTGTCTTTATCGTTCATTGAGGAAACATTTATATGAAACTGACTCATTTAAACCCGAGGGTGACCTCGTGTGTAGTTTATTTATCCAATATGCTTCCCTTTGGGATAGCATTTTTGCCCTATCAGGAGGGGCAAAAATGGCTGATGTTTATATATATATATATACAAGCAACAGAGTTCTCTAATGCACTCCGGTCCGAATTCGATGGCCTGGGTGCCAACAGTCAGAGGTAAATACAACGTAAACAAGATACTGGGCACTCCAAGGACTTAACAACAAGTTTATTCAAGCATATACGGTCAGTTTCATCGACGCATTTTAGCCCGGAACCATTGGGCCATCATCAGGGTTAATTTGATGAATTCAAAGTTGTAAATAATTAAATTAAAACAAGCTGTGGCATTTCCCTCCAATTCTAATTGTGTGTATAAAGTTATTGTGTGTGTTATTGACCCATATCAACCATATGCAGTTTAAATGCAATGTAATCAGTGCAGCCCTGCTAACTACATTAATTAGGAGCACTCTAGCACCCACCAGCAGATGATCTGGAAATCAGTTTGAAAAGTGTTTTTTCTTAAAGGGCAAGTCCAGCCCTGAAATGAAAACTTACATATAAACGGTGGCTCAGCGTTTAGCAGTGATGCCTTGCAGCGCTGAGGTCATGAGTTTGAATCCACCCTCGGACACTTTTGCAAGGAGTTTTATGTTCTCCCCATGCTTGCTTGGGTTTCCTCCGGGCATTCTTGTTTCCCCCACAATCATAAAGACATAGTGATAGGTTGCATGTGTCAAATAAATGTGCTTAGATTGTAAGCTCTGCGGGGCAGGGCCTGATGTGAAATTTGTAATAAGTTTTTAACAAGTGTGTATCTAAAACCTGTGAAAATTGTTTTCCAATTCTTTGATACAATGCATAAATATTGCTTCACTGCTGCTCAGACTACCAAAGAAAAAAAGGTGTTACATGTGAAATACAAACACTAGCAGCTTATTTAGAAGCAAATCCACATCAATATTACCTAATCAAACGAAGGGACAGATCAATAAGCGCAGAAGAATACTTCAATAAAAACAAAAATTGCCATTTGTAGGGAAGATTTGTTTTCCTGTGATTGCATAGGTGAAAATGGTTAGGACGCAGCATAATAGCAATTAGAATAATTGTTAACTCCAGAGACACACTCAAAATACTTATCAATCCAACTTTACATCTGTAATTGACTCTCCCCACCTGTGATTGAAGCTAATTATATGTAATTTAGGAAAAAACACCTGCAGATGTCTTACTTTAGAAATCAAGCAGAAATCCCACTTCTCCGTTTATTCATTTCTGATCAATATTGTGTATTTTATCTGTTTATGATACATTGATTTTGAGTTACAGCAGGATGTATAAAAGCTAATAAGATTGTGTGTGTATATGTATATATATATATATATTACATAAGATTTTGGCGGGGATTATTAATATGTACATAGTAATGCAAAAAAATAATGTTCCCGTCTCCACAAAAGAATAGACAAAAGGGTGTAGGCAAATATCACTACTAAAAGTGCGTGCAACCAGGAAAGCGATAGTCCATAGACCACACGTATACTATACAAAACCTAACTACTGACCAGAACAGGTCGTGATTATACTGAGGACACAAAGTCCAGAGGCACTCTACTGCCAAAAAAATCCCCAAAAGAGTAAATGACTGGATGGTGGGCCTCCATAGGTAGCCTGTAACTCCACACATAGACCGGGGTATAGATTTAAAGTGCATATACATACATTTATTCAAAAATACATAGGAGTGTAATAAAAACTCTAATATACATAAAAACTGTGAACCAATAAATTAGCAGCGAAGGTAGTGTCTCTCCAATGTAAACAAACATCAAATGGTAGTCTTTCATGTACAAATCCCATATGAATAAGTAATCTCCTAAAGTCCTGGACCAAGTCACATGGACTCTAGAACCCAGTAAACGGAGCTTGAGTAGTAAATCAAAAGAATGATCTCCCCCAGTTGAGCTGGACAGTGTGAAAATCTGGTCAAGCATCTGTGGAATGTGGCCAGGTAAGTAGAAACAAATCCATAATGAGACAAACAGCTCAGGAGGAATGTTCAAACCAGTCCTGTCTTCCAATCATCCAGTACAGCAACAGGCCGTACAACCTTTTGTGTCTTTCTCCTTCATTTTATTAATTATTGTACTAGCTGGGGCTGTGTGTCCGGTTGGTCCTGATATTGAATAAGGAATGGTGAGGCCATATCCTGTTTGTTGCTTATAAGAAAGGATGTTACTTATCCATGCTCTGCCTGAGGAAGGGGAGGTATCTCAGCAAAACATTGCATATTTATGAGCAAATATATAATAAAGGAGGAGTGCTGTACTCTGAAACTTTATTCTATGTGTAGAAATATAACATTGAAGTTTGGCTTGACAAAGGCCCAGAATACAGGGCCGAAATGCTGTCTGCTTATTGATGTAGCCAATTAAAGGCATTTTTGTAATAAATACCACGTGTGCACTGGAGTAAATTCATCTTTATATATAGCCAAACAACGAAAGGTAGAGCACTCGCGGGACATCTTTTTATAACATCATCATGCTGAATGCTTCAGAGTGCCTTGGTGCTTTAAAACATAATATAATAGATTCTGGAGAAGGAGCACTCATAGGACTTGTTACAAATCAATATAAAGTTGTTTATTTCGTCTACGTGTTTCGGCTACAATTGTTAGCAGAGTACCCAGCGTTGACCCTTTTTTCAATCAAAACATAGTTAAACTAAATTGACCCATACCTGATCCAATCTCTGGTCATACAATATTGCGATATCATGTATGAATGATTGCCCTATCATCGGGAATTTTTTCCACCCTTTTAAGGAAATTGAAAAAAAATATTAGATGGATCCTGATCGGTCAATCGTTCATTAAGGATTGTTTTGTGTATTGCCCACTTAATCAGCCGATGTCATAACAGATGGAAGCACAAAGGTCCTGCACTGGTCTAATTTTTCAGACCCACACCTAAACGGCAACCGTAGAGCCGCTACCTACACATAATATTTAACAGACCCGCTCCCTGTCCCGACCTGCACCCACAGGTTTCTAATGGAACACAGTTTACCTGCAAATCGGTAAACCGTGAGTACCAAAACAGATGCAGGACTCTGGGTCAGCTATCATCCCCAATTTAAGGACAAGTATACCCATTCTTTTACTCACCTTTTGACTTTTTCCCAACTTCGTAAGTTTTCATTTCCTTTTTCGTTTTTTTTCCCTGTCATTTATAAATAGAAGATTCTATCACTTTTTCAAGTCTAACTTCATTATATAGAAATGAGTCTCACCACATTGGATTTCAGTGAGATTTAATTCTAGTTCTCCTTCTAGCTTAACAAAAATGTGGAGTCGGATTAATCTGCTCTGAAGGTTTCATTCACCTACTGTACACTATTGACAAATGCATTCCACAGAACTGTGTGAAGATCAGGTTCACTTCATTATCCTCCCACTGCAGCTCTTTACTATGTTGTTTTTATGTTTCTGTTGACAATACCCCCTTTTCCCCATCCAATCGGCACACTCCCTAAGTGTAATTATTTAATCCTTTCTCTTCTTTTCTAACCCCATTAACTATGTTGCGAAAACCTGGTATTTTTTCCTTTGCAATATAGCCAAAGTTTGCAGTTTCCTTTCTCTCCCGACCACTGCTATGCTTATGCATTCTCTTGTCCTATCGCGGCTGGACTATTGCAACCTACTATTTACTGGTCTTCCTGCTTTCCACAGTGCATTGGATGCAAAATCATTTTCCCTTCGCTCTGCTCCTCCTCTTTATATTTCCTCTCTAGTGTCCCCATTTGTTCCTGCCCGTTCCGTCCGCTCATCACAGAACCAGCTCCTGTACAGACCCCCCGCATGTACTGCTTCCTCTCACCTTAAACCTTTCTCTCTCGTGGCTCCCTTCCTCTGGAAGTCTATTCCTCTCTCTCTACGTCATGAAACCTTAATTATCAGGTTTAAATCTAGCTTTATATCCTACCTATCTGGTATCCAGCACAGTATATGATTGTTTTATTTGCACTGCATACGTTTTACTCCAGCACTTATACCCATTCTATTGTATCTGTATGTTACCCACCTAACTAGATTGTAACCTCACCTCTGGTGGCAAAGCTCTAGAACTTAAATTGATATAATTTATATATTTATGTACTGAGCTCTCTATGTATTTATCGCCTTTGTATGACTTTATTGTATTTTTAACACTTTATAAATAAACTTACATATATATATATATATATATATATATATATATATATATATACATACTATAGAAGGGGGAATGTAAAGTGTATGTATACTGAAAAAATAAACTTATGCCATCTTCAATCTATAAATAAATATGTGTAATTAGCACTTACTCTGAGGTGTATGTGTTGCTACATGCCTTCAATAGAGTACTTTTTTTGCTCTGCATTTTTTTTGCTAAACTGCATACAGTTTATAGCACACCAACTGTCAAATCTTTCAAGCTACAGCAAAACTGCTTACAGAAATGCTGAAATGTAAGATGTTTAAGATTGGATATCTAAAGAAATAGGGGGCAGATCGACAAAATATGATACAGTGATAGTTGGGATGAATTATAGTTTGCAGTAATGGGCAATTTAAAAAAACAAATTTCCCATTGTACATACCCTTTAAAGGGTTTGAAGATAGAATGCAATTAGAGAATGCTGCTAGAGACTGTGACAGATTGATAGTAATTTTTAGGAGATTCTGGCAGATTGAAAGCAATATCTAGGATACTGCATGTAGGAACACATGCAGCATTGGTAAATTAATGTTGTCACCTTTCCCTTTAAGACATAATCACATAAATCTAGACCAAGAAAGACTGGTTGGTATTTACATTATGATGCAGGCTGCATTGATTTCAATATAGCCATATATCACATCATAATGAATTGCTACATAGCCTCGTAATATGTAGATTTCATACGTGTATAGGCTCAATATATCACAAGATCCACAGGTTACTTTTAATCTGCCACAGTGTCCTAGATATTGTGTTCAATTTACCTATATCAACAACAAATCAAAAATGTTGTAAGATGAACATAAGGCAGAAGGATTTAATTCAATAGTGATGGACCCGAACCCGAGTTCGGGCCAACTTTATGAGTTCGGAGGAACTCAGACTATCCTAACTATATCCGAACTTTGAACTAGTTCAGGTTTTCTGATCTCGCAGACTTATTTTCGATAATTATCAAATTCACTAATCAGTAATGCTCGAATGTAACTTTCGAATTCGGTAACCCTCCAAAATAGCCTTCGATTTTGTTATCCCTCGAATAGATCATTCGATTGTGGTAACACCTGAATGTATCAGTGGATTTTGGTAGCCTTCAAATGTAGCAGTCGATTTCGGTAACCCTCGAATGTATTGTTTGGTAACCCTCGAATGTACCAGTCGATTTCAGTAACCCCCCAATGTGCAGTAACAAAACCTTGATTTATATTATCTTATAACATACAAAAATACATTTAAAGCAATATTTAAAGTGAACAAAGAAATCCATGACCTTAGAAATGTTCAGGATAATAGTGTATTTACTGTATACTGGTCCTGTAATATTCAAGGTTTAATAAGTCATCTGACACTGTTAGCTTAGCTAAGCACTAATTGGAACTGATGACATAGCTAAGCCCTGTTTATAAATAAATTATTTAGTTGGACTATTTGTGGTTCTTGTGTTTTACACACACATTGATTCACATATTTGGAGGAGGCATTCTTTCTGTGTGATTTTTTTTACATAGCTTCTGTGCCATCTAGGAATTTGTCCTTCAGGCATCCTTGTAAAAAAGTCATAATTTAAAAATGTTAATAATGCCTTGGCTTTTAAACAGCCTGCCCCTTAAGACACAAAGAAATCGTAAAAAAAAGTTTGATTTAAAACATAATAAAAAGCATATTTTATTATGTGACAGGCAGAAAGTTTGTGTTCTTTGGTGCTGCATCCAAATTAGTTTTTTCTCAGGCCATGTAAAGCTACTTGCTTGATCTGATTTCTATTTCTGTTTTGTTTTCC
This sequence comes from Hymenochirus boettgeri, assembly GCA_019447015.1. NCBI lineage: Eukaryota > Metazoa > Chordata > Amphibia > Anura > Pipidae > Hymenochirus > Hymenochirus boettgeri. The sequence continues at coordinate 65,621,125 of CM033471.1, forward strand.
TTAATAATGTAAATTCTGAACTACCTCAGCAATGAAGAATATGAAGCACCAAATACATATCATTTCAGAGTGAAAAATTGCTGCTCTGTGATCTTGCTTGACCAACTTTCAACAATTGAAACACATTGACATCATCAGTTTTTGAAATAATTCAAACTCGAGCAAATATCTCCCTATTTTCTGCACCAGAGTATTGGAAATATTTACAATGCTTGTTTTGAAATAAATAGTTTGTTTGTTAAATACATAAAAATGTCACAGAAATGTTATTTGGGTTATATCTTTATACCTCTTATTCCCCAACCAAATAAATGTGATATATATAAATAAATAGAAAAACAGCTGCAACTTTCTTTCCCAAATACTGGCAAAAAATAAGCCCACTGGCACAGCTCACATAAGATTTAAACTCTGAGGTTCTCACCCCCTAGAAATTCTTGCCATGCTGCTGACCCAGCTAGCCCTGGTAGAGGGAGTTTTCCACCATGAAACTCACATTTACCAACATCAAAGGAGCTTATGATAGTAAGGCCCTTGAATGACAGCTATGTAAGATGCTATAGATTGGTTATCTAAAGAAATAGGGGACAGATCAACAACAAAACAGCACACTACAACACAGTTCTATAGTTTCCAATAATGGGCAAAAAAAAAACTGTTTTATAGTTTCTTGCAGGGCATGCCTTTTCATTGGTTCAGAAGTTTAGCAGGCTTTTTCCAGACATTTATCCATTTCCACATATTGCCAATCCCATTTCTCAATTACCAATGCAAGTTTATGACCTTAAAAATGGTTTTAGGCTAAAATCAGTTGAGCAGTAATGTTAGGTTTGCATATTTTCACATAACAGCTAGAATTTCTCTTTAAGGTATTTTCTCAAACCCTTTAAGAGGCACAAAACAAGGCTGTCCCCTATCTATCCATTTTTACTGTTTAAATATATTGTTAGTTAAAAAAATGTAATCTATTATTCAACTGCATCTAGAATGAAGGAGAAATATCAAAACAATCCAGCTTGCTGACAGTCTTATAATGCCTCTTTCCCAGCTATGGTATTTAATACATAAAACCACTTTTCACCATTGGTTGGTTTCTCAAATTATATTAAGGTCAATAGGAGAGTAATAGGGCTATGAACGGAGAGCTGTAAATGGCTTTTTTCATCTAAAAGTCCTGTTAACCCATGTAACATGGCTCTTTTAGAATCTTTAATGCTAGCAGATCGCTCAGAATGGGAAAACCCCATTTGCTATGCACTGAGTGCCGCTATCGGCTTAGTGCATTGCCTAGAGGAGGCCATAGAGAGTGATACCGGCTTTCTGTGCATAGCCCTATAAATGTTACAATCATAGGCAGTTTTTCAAAGTCTAATAGGTTTAAGGCAGGGTACACACAGAGAAATTATTTGTCCCGACCGAGCATTAGCTACTAGTGAGTGCTCGTTCAGGACAAATTACTGTCAGTCACAGTAACAGTGGCCGTGGTTGACAGCTTTTATGACTAATCATGTAGTGGTCCCATATGGAACCGCACTATCGCCTGCAATTTACCAATGGGCGCATTCATCCAATCCGGTCGGTTGGCTGAAAATATCCCAGCCTAAAATTCTTAACAAGTACTGTGCTTTGTGAATAATATAACTTTGCTTCAACTTTGAACCATTTTAAGGTTTTAAAACAAGGCAAAATCTGAGCTGATACTGTTTAACAAATCGGCAACCAAGAAAAACAAAGACTTACCACAAGTCCATCAGGAAAAGGGAGGAGCTTTCCAATTATATACATCTTTCTGTACTATGGTTAGTAAGTGCTTAACAAAAATCTGACAGTAACTGTAGAACTGCTGTAGTTAAAGATGTTATTAGATTTACACAGGTAAATCCTTTGTTTGGAATAATTTAAAAAATCGTGAGATATACAGTAAAAGGCCCATATTTAATGACAAATGCTATCATTAAGAGCAGCTCTATATGTGCTGATTAAATATCATCTCTCTGTGTATGTACAATCTGTACTGTAGGGTTTTATTTGCAATTTAAATGACCATAAGCATTTATTTTCATATTTATATTATTTTGATCATTAAAGGGGAACTGTGGTCCTAAAATGACTTTAGGTAAATTGACAGAAATTGCTCTCCTGAGAATTTTTGCTATGTATTGTCATTGTTTATTTTGCATAGTTTTGAAGATATTTACATTTTTGTGTGTGATATGGCAGCAGCAGCACCAGATCCCCTGCACTTCCTGCTTTCTGCTCTGAAATCATGTCAATGGATGACAGTCAACCTGCCCTGTGTCTCCTCCTCCCCTTGCATGCCCCCCTTGTCCCTCCCACTCGTGGACCCTACCACTCATGGACCCCATGGCCCCTCCATTTGCAGGCCCCCTTTGGCCCCATGTGGCCCCGCCCACTTGTGGGTGCCGTGGCCCCGCCCACTCGCAGGTGTCATGGCCCAGCCCAGTCATGGGTGCCGTAGCACCATCCAGTCATGGGGGCCTGCCCACTCGCAGGTGCCGTGGGACACCCAGACACCCCCTACAGAAAACTGTGCAAACAGCCTTTTCAGGCAGAGTGAGAACTCTGCCTGAAAAGGCTGTTTTCACATAGTGGGAGAGTAAAGTTTAAGATTCCCTTATCTTCTTTGTGGGGATCTTCACACAGCAGGGAGGGGGAGGGACTTCCTGTCTCCTATCCTGTCACCGAAGTCTGAGACTGTGCTCGCCGAACCTATAGGCTGGGTGAAATGAATATTTGGAAGGGCTGGAGTTGCACAGCCATTAGACACAGTTTTTTAAGTCCTTTAAGTTACAAGATTAGATATGATAAGATTCCAGCATTGTTGTTATATGCTCTCTATGAATGATGATTTATGGTATCAGTTTTTATATACTGAATTTTAAGGTTTCTTTGATTCCGTGTTATATATTTTATATTTATTATTATTATTTATAGATTTAATAAAGTGACCAAGAAAAAGAAGTAGTAGTGCATGCAAAGCAATTTTCTGTTTTTTCAGTTCTTTAATAATTTTTGACATATGACCAACTGAAGCTATAAAAATGTGCAACTTAGAAAGGTGTGAGCATAGGAAGCTGTGCTGTGTCCTGAACTGTAATATCTCCTGTCTGCCTCTTTATTTTCAGCTTCTTCATTACCTGCAGGATCCTTTGAAATGTAACTGCTATAGCTCTTATGTCCTGCCTCCATGTCTTCCATCTGTCCTGTCTCTCTGCATGATATCCAGACCCTTTCACAGCTTGACTCACTAAAAGCAGTAGGTGGGGGAATAATCACTGAGCTTTTTGTCCTGCTGAAGCTCTTATACACATTTATATTCCTATCAGTGTATAAGAGCTTCAGAAAAAAGAATGTATACATATGAAAAAAGCATTGTCTTAAAATATGAACTATTGTAATACCCCAAAGAGCTTACAATCTCAAGACCATGCTGTGTCGACTCTCTTTTCAAGAGACAAGTCACTTTTCCCCCCCTCATTTGTTTCATCAGTTTTTCTCAGTGTTAGTAATAGAAAGCTTAAAGATCAGGGATGAGAGGAGCACACTACATTAGTGTCTTTATATTTATTGTGAAAACATACAACTTTTGGGGGTATCCACTGTTGGAAAGATCCTATACTAAGTGGCCTCAGTTCCCTCTAACATATTTGCATAAGGTTACAAATGCCTCTTTTCTAGGGAAACAAACCCAGCATGATGTCTTCATAACACAAATTCTCTTTTCCTTTTATCAGTTTAGTTACCCATCTCTGTACTCAAAACTACATTGCATGCTCAATAGGCCCTGTCCAGGGCTTTATACAGAGGCTGAATAATGCCCTGCTCCTTTGACTTTATGCTCTGTATATAGCAGATACTGCATTACACTGCTTAGAGTTGCTTAGTCTATTGGCTACAATGACTCCTCAGTCCTTCTCTATTGAGTCACTCTTTCAATCATTTGAGACAATTACATTCATAATTTATTGATGCATTTTGGGCACAGAGGAAAGTAAGCAGTGGAGGGTTATGGTGTTTGAAATGCCCTGATTAAAGTGCTGTACAACATGGCAGATCAACAAACGATGCCCAAGGGAACACTAACAGGCATTAGTGGTGCGCTCGGGGGTCAGAAAATATATATTTGCACACTTGTAAATGAGGATTTTTAAGTTAATGACACTAGATACTTGTTTTAAAACTATCAGGGTTATTCAATAAAAGTTCTTATCATTTAAAATGGTGCTAATTTTGCCCCAACCAATTATATGTTAGCTTTCAAATGTTAAATAAGATCTGATTGGTTGGGGCAAAATTAGCACCAATTTAATAAAATACAAAATAAATAAGTCATGTAAAAACACATAAAATCAGGGAAATATTTTGCCATAACCATCAGTGATCAGTATGTGATAATTTGTTAGGCTCTTTTATTCAATAGCCTTGTAGCCATTTCATATCTTAGAATCTCATTTTATGTGAAATATATCACAGAATAAGCAAAAAACCCCATTGAACAAAGTCGCGGATGAGTTATGCTCTTCGTTTTATTCCATGATTATTAATGGAAATACATATGAAATATGAAATTGTACTGAAATGAAACTCTATAAATGATCTGTTCTAATACAACAGACTCATATTTTAGTATCTACATGAAGATCACAAAGCATGTTATTCAATTTAAATTTAATGTAGATGTATTAGTCACTTGACAAATGTATTAGAATGAAATCTAGTGCACTTATACTGGAGCATCTTGATATTTTTTCTGCGACTCTCTAACCAGAACCTGTGTTTGATTATATCTGACAAGAAACACAAACAGTTTTAAATAAGGCTAATTCAGGAAGTCATAGCTGAAGCAATGATTTAAATCAGGTGAATACATGAAGTCAAAATGACAACTGCCTAAAGCTTTGTAGTATGTATGTAATGTTAAATAAAACAGGATTGTCACCTCTTGTAAACACTCTTCTGCTTTCTTCAGGCTTTCATAAAAGTCATCGGTCAAAGGATCATGCTGAAAAGCAGAGTCTAATGTGATTCCAAGTTAAAATTAAACTTGTATCTAAATGTAAGTGCCATTTGTTAGAGATACAGTTGACATAATTATTCATCCGTACACTAATTTCCTCTGCAAATCTGTCTCATTTTTGTCTCGGGTCACCTGCTCACATCCTATCATTTATTTGTTTATGCTCTGTTTGCACTAATGATAGCACATAGATAATCTACTTGAATGCTGATTTTTTTTCACTTCATTTAATGGATTAAATATCTGAATCCAACTGGAACACCGAGCTGAATATTAATGAAATATTTTTCTAAATACATAGAATTTGAAATTATTAAAGAGATAACCACATCATATATTATTTTTGTTGATTATTTTTGATTTTCACTCAAAGGCCTAATTATAAATCAGCGAAGGTAAAATTGTGGGTGTATTTTTTTCACTATTTTTGCCCCTTTTTATTAAAAGGGCATATTTACCCCTTAAAAAATGTGGAAAATGATGTAAATCACCCCTTAAACCTCAAAACTACAATTGTCCGAAACCTGACAGACAAAGAACAAACCTGTTATACAGTGAAATGTTCTTCTCCCCCTTTCCTCTGCCCCTCAAAAGGTTTGTGCATCCTCTTCAATCTCTCTAAACTCTTCTACAAGCCCACACATACTCGGAGGAGACGGCATAGGGAATTGCATTGAGTTGCTGGCTATGATGTCAACTGTCACTTCCACGACTGACTGCTAAACACAAGAACCAGGAAGCAGAAAAAGGGGTAACAGGACATCAGGCATTTCATGTTAGTCTTACGTCTTTCAGTTTTCTGACCATTGGGTTTTTTGGGTTTGGGGAGTGGTTTACCGAACTTTTTGCCAAGGCATTTTTTTTTGGTGTCAAACATGTCAAAAATACCAGAGGTATTTATAAAGCATTAAAGGAGAACTAAACTTCAGTTTTTCAGATCCTAATGTTTTTCTCCCCAGAACACCTACATGTTGAAAGATTCTTCTCTAGTTATTTGCATTTAGTAGATATAAGTAATAGATTCTGTAACAAAGGAGGCTTCCATCTTGTTGCCAGTACAACTCATAGCCCATGTTGGCTTCAAAGAGCCACGCCCCCTGACCCCAGGATTCACTGTCTATGTGCAGAGTTTCTAGCATCTCTTTCTAGTGAAAGATAAAGTTTCTAAATGTACCTGTGATCACAGTTGAGATGCTGGTGGCGCACCATGTAAATGCTGTGAGTTTAGGAACAAACAGACCAAGAAGTCACAAGTTCAAATCAGTTTACTTATGAAACAATATAACAGTCTACTGCCTGAGTTTAGTGCTTTTTTTGTTTGTTTGTTTCCATGTTTCTAGAAAAATATGAAGTTTCTACATATGTACAAACTTTATATATAGCAGCTCTGTTATTTATGTACCAACCAGCATGAATTACTGACAGTCTTCCAGTAGCAATACCAATTAGTGAACTGGTTTTACTTGCATTTACTTCTCTCAATTGAGAGTTCACCTGTGGCGTGTTCTGCTAAAGTGCTGGGTTAGGAAAAAAATCAGACTATTGGGACACAGGTTTGATTCCCCATGTTCCCTTTTTTTGTTTCTATTATGTGTCTAGCAAAAGATAAAGATTCTTCATGTACTGGTTCATCATTTATTTTCCCTTGTGGCCTAGTGGTAGAAAGCTTTCTTTTTAGAAAGACACAGTATAGAAGGTTGCTGGTTCGATTCCCCATACTGAATGCTGAAATGTTAAATGTTCTGTTTCTTTCATCCATGCTAGCAAAGACATACACTGCAAAGATTACTTTTCTTTTTTGTATGAAAAGCAAAGGAATTTATCATTGTTAGGGACAGGAGCATTTCTAATGTGTTTACACAAAAACTGCACTGATATCTGTGTTCTGTGTCAGAGGGAGGGATCTCTGAGCTGTAACATGATTGGCTGTCAGCTTCCAGGAACCAAGAATGCAGTTTCCTGTGAAGTGTCCGGCGGGTGGGTGTTCCCAGATAAGGTGAATTATGGTAGCTGACCCTTAGTACACACAGGTTATTTTCATAAATCACCCAGCATCCACAGCAAAGGGAGACATGAGACACAGCTTGTTGTTTGTTTGTGAATGTACTCTCTCTATTGGGACAATGTTTTCTTGGGACTTTAGTTCTCCTTTAAATAGTAGACCTTAGGGAACATCTTTTTGTTTTTCCCCACTTACTGAAAGGTGTAATTAAATTAATATTGATAAAAATTGGCCGTGTTTCTCCATAATAACATAACAGCGTATTCTGGGGTGTTAAAAATGTTTTGCATATGACAAGACAAAATGTTTTATGGTTAATTTGGATTAACTTAAAACTATTACCCTGCTATGATCTTGTATTTGAATAAGTTCTGTTTTTTTTCACCTCATCTGCAGATTGTTCACAATTTTATTGCTACATTTCACCATGTCTAAATTTAACTCCGAATCTACCAATGGATAGCATGACATTAACCCAAGGAATTGTGATGGCTGCACGAGAATCACAAAAGATACCTGCGCAGCCAGCGTAAGCTGCTTAGCTTAGGGGTTTCAGTTGTTTTTTTGTGCGACTTCTAACATCAGCCAATCTGTTTTCTTCTGGCCAAGACAAAACCAGGACTGCATAGTCTGTAGTCCAGTTATCTATGAATAAAAGTATAGGAAGCTCACTCTATGAAAACTAGTCTTTATTACAAAACTGTTATGGGAAGCCCTGCAGCACTTCTATTTTGCAGTCTAATTCCATTCTCGGATAGGGAAAAAGTATGGCTTGTAAGTTGGATTGTAAGCTCTTTGAGGCCAATTCTTTATTAACTATAATAGTATCTTTTCATCTATATACACAAAAAGGACTTTATGTATACTTATGACAAAGCTATTGTAAATAAAAATCAAAGCACCATACAAGTCACAGTTGTAAAATGCAAATTAGCTCTAACATTCTATTAACAGCAAAGGCACAGAGAGAGGTCAAGGAGTGATTTATGATTTATAAGAGAAGGAAGGTGTGTGTGTGTGTGTGTATGTGTTAGTTTATCATACTCCTGAAACTGCACCTGCATTCCAAGGATCTGTATTTTTCTAGTTCAAGGTATTATAAGAAGCCCATTCTTTGTGGGTTTACAGCCCACACACTATCACCTTCAAGCCTAAAAATGGAACAGAAAATATAATTGATCACCACTGACACTGATTAAAAGGAAGTTTCTGCTAGTATGAGATATTTTGTTTAATTGAAATATTACAATGTTAATAAATAAAATAAATAAAAATGCTCATAATAAATAGAATAGCATATTTTACTCATATTTATAGTGTTATAGTAAACGAATTCCCTTTACGCAATATAAAATTTACTGGAATATTATACATTTGCATTGTCTGAGTTACTGATGGTCCATCATCTGTTGGCATAATCAAGGGAAAGGGATTTACAGTAAATAACTGCAACTGATACATTAAATACAATTCCTTTGTAAAGGGGATGTACTGGATTTTTAAATCCCGGTTCCAACATATACATTTTTCTGGTTTAAAGGGCACGTCCAGCCTAAAATAAAGTCAGCTGAGAAATGCTGATCCCCCCACGCCAACCTAGGTATTGTATTCTCTATAAGTTCCTTACCTGACCCGGTCCCTTGCCGCTCCTCCTCTGCTCTGTGGCTGACAGACGATCCACCGTGACCAGCTTTTGCTCAAAGCGAGCTTGAAACAGAAGCAGGAGAAGGTGCCCCGGTGGGGGGAATTCCCTTTAGGGGAATATTTTAAAATATAGAAAATGTGAAACCTAGGTTTGGGGGGTGATTAACATTTCTAAGGTAACTTTGTTTTAGGCTGAACATGCCCTTTAAACTAGAGCAAATATTTTGGAGCAGAACTACTGAAAATTTCACCATCACAACTTTTCATCATAGAAATTTAGTGGTTTCGATGCAGAATTGTAGAGTTCGATTACAAAATGTAGCATAAAATGCTGCATGGTTTTGATCAGTATCTAGGATACTGTCCTCCTACCTCTCCAGTATGACTTGTGTTTCCCACTCTGGTGTAAGCCTCATCCATCACCCTATGGACAAGATTGTTGTTTTCCTAGCCACTGGATCTATTTCCCTGATGATTTATGATGAATATACATCATACATGTGATAATATGCACAATGTATGATCATCCCCCTTTTTCTACCTTCTTTAGAGATCTGCCAAAAATTGAAAATATTAGAATATGGCCAACGCTAAAGGTAAAGGTAATATGGCAGATTTCTGGTATACCCATTGTATACCTAGCTTTCGTTTATATGGTTATACAGACGCTATACCTCTTATAATATATACGTTTTTTCTTTATGGGAAGGGCAATTGTGATGTCACTTCCTGTGTGTGTTATAAAATGGTGGGTGGGTGGTTGATGGTTCACACTTGAACTTAGAAGAGTCCAAAACATGTTCAGGGAGATTCAATAAAAGTTCTTATCGTTAAAAATGGTGCTCATTCTATCCCAACCAATCAGATGTTAGCTTTCAAATGTTAAATAAAATCTGATTGGTTGGGGCAAAATTAGCACCATTTTTAGCGATAAGAACTTTTATTGAATCTCCTTAGTTGTGTCGTATTAACTGATAAATCTGTTTGCAATACCTTTTGTGATTGTTGCCAGGTACCCAACTCCTCACACATTACCTGGAAATAACGCTAGAATTCGGATCATCTCTTTCATCCGTCCTTTCCTTTTACATCATGCTGCTGAAAGTCTAGTTCATGCTCTTGTCCGATCCTGGCTTAACTAATGTAACACCCTCTTGTGTGGTTTTCTAAGCAACTGCTTGGTGCAACTATAATCCTTCTTAAACTCTGCTGCCATCTCATTCTATTTATTCTCTACTCACCCTTCTCTCATACATCTCACAGCTGATCCACAGGTACAACCAGAGGCATAACCTCCACTCTTCTCCTCTCGTCCAAAAGATCTTCTACTCTCAGCCACCCCAGTCAACATTTGCTCACACCACCCTTTGCTCTGGAACTCACTTCCTTGTTTCATCTTTCAATAATCATCAATTAATATCTACAAATGCAACCTAAAAAATCACCTCTTCAGGCACACATATTACCTGGCATAAGATACTACTGGGGTTAAAGTCAAGCTAACCAATATACGATAGGTTAGCGTGACTAAAACCCTAAAGTTGCGGCGGCTGCACAAGTATCGTAAGAGAAGTTACTTACATGAGGGTGAGATTCAGATTCACTGGAATCTCCCTTATAGGTCTTGTTGATCCTGTTGATCCTTTCTGAATTATTTGGAATGTTTTGGGTTTTTATTGGGTTAATGAGTAGGGTATTAAGGTTCAAATAGATAAATGTATGTCTGTATTTCATTACTAAGTTACTATGTAATTAGAAATATTATCTGACCTGCTTTTTTCCTCTAATACAAGCCTAGTGGGGTTCATATGCTTAAATCCATGTGCTACTTTAAGGCTTTTGAAAAAAATGTTGATTACCTTGTCCTGTATTATACACTGTTTTAGGTTTTACCCACAGCCGCAATGACTAGGGGTAAATCTCCCCTCCCGAATTTAATATCGGGTTTACATGGGTGTCAGATAGTGGTAAAAACTCACCTAAATCTAGCATAAACACAATATTAAATTCCTTGTGCCAGTTTTGCCAGTGTCTTTTCCAATACACACACAAGAAGCCCAGCGAAAGAATTAAAGTTGTGCCAACCAATATTAAATTTGCATAGCGGCCCTGGATAAATGAGATGTTTTTGCGTTTGTCCATAACTACTAACTACTAATAATTGTATAATAATTAAAATATTGAATTATAGGAAACATGTCTAATTCAACCAATATGGCTATACATGTATATTTTCCCTTTTTGTTTTTTTATCACATTGAACTGTCTATAGCCAGAATCAAAACCTGTAGAATGAGAAGAAAGAAAAGGTCATATTAAAAGTCAAGTCCATCTAGTGCCTTACATTTCTATTCTGCTAACATCAAGATAATTTTCACAAGGCATTTCTAATTCTGCACCAAAGTCTAACTTTGATATGACTTCTGATAACATAAGCAATGCATCACAACCACATTTTCTAAGACATTAAAGGTTCTAATGTTATAAACTAAGCCCAGATAGATGAACAGCACATGAGGTTAAGCTAACACCATAAAGCTGACCTTTATACCCTTTTTTAATGGTTTGTTTGTATAAAAAAAAAGTATTGAGTGGTAAAATTCTTAATCCAATCCAATCCAATAAAATACTGAATGCATTTTATTATATTGTTATGTACAATTGAAACTTAAACAAGGATAAGCTAATTCGAAGGGTTTAGTAAAGCTTGACGGAACTACAGCTGCATGGGCATGTTTCAGAAGTACTGCTGTGTTGGCTTGTAGTGTATGCAAGATACCTCATGGAGGTGCTTAAAATAGTTTTTAAAAAGCTGTAATACTATTCACATAGGCTCATAGTAATAATAAGTAGTTTGGTTTGATTTTTTAAACTGCATCTATGAAGTGAGCTTCTGTCCAAGAACCATTGGCCAGTCTTGATAAACAATCCCTGGCTAAATTCACAATTACAAATATAGATTAAACCTAGACTTAAGGATTATTATTCATTACAAACATGTGTAACTATTCTTAGGGAAACACATAGAAGTATGCACTGTAACAAAATGTGTTGAGTCTCCTTTTGTAAAGGATTTCTGAGCCTTGGTTAATTAATATATATCAGGGTATTGTTATAGCCATGCTGCTGAGAAAGTTGATCTTCAAATGCTTGTGCAGGTTCTCATTCATCCAGGTCATGGTATATCTGTTGTATTCAGTTAGATCAACTGGACATAAAGTTTAGTTCTTGAAGACGTTTCGCTAGTCATCCGACTGGATTGTACAAGTCATTCTGAATTGAGAAAGTCAGTCGAATGACTAGCGAAGCGTCTTCAAGAGCTAAACTTTATGTCCAGTTCATCTAACTGAATACAACAGATAGAGCTTCAAATGCACAGTTTTTGCATTTTTCTTTTTCTGTGGACTCTGGCAGCCTGTTTAAATGGTTAGGAAATCATTAATGAATAGAAACCTGTATTATTTGACACACACTGATGCTATACATCTATGAGGTCTGAAACAAGTTGTGTATGAGCTACATGTAAAGCCGCCACTAGCAATTACTCTGCCTGCTGCCTGTTTGATACCTCATTCATTATACTTCTTGTTGGGTTTACTTAATGCTTTTGGATGGATGCATAGTTTGGGGTAACTCAATTCGACACAAACCTAGCTGTGGATTATCTGTGTGTATTTAATGATGCTACTGTATGGTTTTCATTTTGAAATAACCCAGCTCTTTCAGATTGAAAATAAAAATTATATTGCCCAGAAAACCTTTAATATAAATATAGACATTTGTAACTATGTGTGCATTAACCATGTTAAAATAGATGTTGATTGTAATAAAGCATTTGAAAATAAAATAGAAGATACTGCATTAAATCTGTTAAAGAAATAATAGTGCCCCTTGAACTGCAATGGTTTTGTTTTGCAGAATATTTCACTGTTAGCAATTAATGTGTTCATTTAAAACATGTTGGAAGAGTTATTAAACATGTCGTCTTTATTTTTATTTGTGTTATAGTGTGTTGAAGAGGACTAGTGAGATGTTTAGGCAATGAGATTAATTTTATTATACTTATAGCGATGAGAAACCAGGATTGTGTGCAGAACTTTAAAGGATAACTAACTAGCCAAACTCAGTTTTAAAGCATTTAGGATTTAATAATCCCTGTGCCACATACACCATAAATAACTCTGTGTTAAGTGCATCTGTAATGGAAAAAGATTTGGGGGTTCTGGTAGATGACTTAGCTATAGCAAACAATGCCAGGTAGCAATGGCTAGAGCTAGCAAGATATTGTCTAGTATAAAGAGGGGAATAGATTCAAGAGAGAAAAATATTATTCTCCCTCTTTACAAGGCACTGGTAAGGCCTCATTTGGAATATGTGGTGCGGTTTTGGAATCCCATATACAAAAGGGACATCTTGGAAATTGTAGCAGTTCAGAGAAGGGCAACTAAATTAATAAGGGGAATGGAGGGGCTTGAATATGCAGGCAGATTAGACAAGTTAGGGCTGTTTACATTGGAGAAGCGACATTTGCGTGGGGACATGATAACCTTGTACAAATATATTAATGGGCCATACAATGAACTCTCTGGTACATTATTTACTAATAGGTCATATCAGAGGACTCATGGACATCCTTTAAGTTTGGAAGAAAAGAAGTTTAATCTTCAGCTTAGGAAAGTACCAGCAGAAGTGGTAATAGCAAGTTCATTGAATAGCTTTAAAAAAGGCCTGGATAAGTGTCTAAAACTAAAAAATATTGAGAATTACTGGTATTAATGCATATAGATCTGGTTGATCCAGGGATACTTTCCGATTGCCGTTTGGAGTCAGGAAGGAATTTTCCCCCCCTTTTTAGCTGTTTTTTTTTTTTTTTGCCTTTCTCTGGATCAACTGTTAGGTAGGGTTAAAAAAAAAGAGGGTGAATAGGTTGGACTTGATGGACGTATGTCTTTATTCAACCTCAATTACTATGTTAAGTTTGGATGGAAACTGCAGCTTTCAAAGAACGAATGGCTTTCCCCCCCCTAGGATACTCTAGAGCCTGCTTTAAGTTTGCTGACATTTTGCATCTCTTTATGTGAACGTGTAGCTCCGCCCCTTTGAGATTCCCTGGTTCCCAGATCTTCAGTAGTCGCAAATGGTAATTCTCCTGCTTCTCAGCTCACTCACATAAACTGAAGCAAGATGTCGGCAAACTTAAAGCAGCAAAGGTAGGCTCTGGAGGGTCCTAGAAAAACAAAAAAAAGCCATTAGTTTTTTGAAAGCTGCAGCTTCCAACTAAACTTAACATTGTTTTACGGCATACTTATCCTTTAAAACTAAGTTTGGCTAGTTAGACAAATTTCAAGGGATTTATGCTTGAAAACAATTAGAATATGGTTAATATAAATGAAGCTCCGGGACCTTAGGAAATCTAAGGGTCTTAAGAGAGCTCAGTTCAGTTCCATGTAGATCACTGTTTCTTGTGTTTTCAGATTCACTTTGGCTGTGTTCACAACCTGGTAACTAAAGTTTAACTTTAGTATGTATGTATTTATTATTATTATTTATATAGGGACACAGCGCTGTACAATAGGAAAATACGAAAAAGACATACAAGATCTGATGTTATAATCAGCATGGATTCATTGCTTCATTTTTAGGATTTTGTCATAGCATTGAATTTAGTATACTTTGAACTTCTAATTCTTCTTTTGACACAGGCATGAATAAACTGTGGTCTGTTGGCCTAGAAAAACATTTGAACATGGATACAGAATTGGTTTTTAGATTACGGACAGAGAATAGTGGTCATTTCAATGGAGCTACATTGATGTAGGCTAAAGTGGACAGCCCCAGGGTTCAGAGGAAGGGGCCATCTAGTACCCCCCGAAACATTGTGTGTATTGATGTTGGTCACTGATTAAATAAGTTAATTTATTTTGGAGTGCGACCCTCAATTTGTTTCTCTGCTGTTGACCATTATCCATGGAGGGTTGGATCCCAGAGGAGTGAGCACCCATGGGTTGGACAATAGTGCATTGGATCTTGTTACTTGCTTCTGTACTGGGGCCACTTATTTTTAATCTGTTTATAAATTACTTAGAGGGAATTGAGAGCAAGGTCTCTGTGCTTGCTGATGACACAAGACTATGCAGAGCTTTAGAAACTTCAAAGTATGTGGTATTTCTGCATGCAGACCTAGATAGATTATCAAAAGGGACAGCAGAGAGACAGATTTAATGTTGATAAATGAAAGTTAATGCATTTGGGGTTTAGCAATTCTTATGCCACCTACACCATTAATAGTTTTGTGCTAAGTGAATCTCTGTTTTTGGGTGTCTAGAAGATAAGACCTTGCTGTAAAAAGTAAAGTGTCAGACAGCAACAGCCAGCTCTAGCAAGATATTGAGGGAGATTTACCCATAGCGTGACTTTAAAGCCAGGAATTAGCTGGCATTATAATGTTGCACTAATAGTAGTCCAAAACTAATATAAAATTGGTTGTGCGGGTGCCTTTGTGATACCCGTGCTGCCAGTGCAAAGAAGGAGTTGTGCTAATCCATATTGAATCGGTTAGTGTGACTTAAACTCCTGAAATTAGCAGAGTGGCTTGGGGTAAATGAGATGATTGTCTTGTATAAGGAGGGGAATAGATTCAAGGGAGAAAAACATTCTCCCTATTTACAAAGCACTGGTAAGGCCTCATTTGGAATATGCAGAGCTGTTTTGGAATCATGTATCCAAAAAAAAATCTAAAACTGAAGGGGGTTCCAAAAAGGGAAACTAACTTTATGAGGGGAATTGAGAAGCTTGACTGTGTAAAATGATTAGATACAGTAGCTATTTAAACTGAAGAAGAGGTACAAGTGTATGGGTTTTATAACTTTATTCAAATGCATTATTGGGCTGTACAATATATTTTTTTAATTTATTTTTAACATTGAGCCTATTAGCAGCATTCAGAGAGTTTGTGGCAATTTGCACACCAGGCTTGCCTGGCTGTAAGTACCTTGTCCATAAGGCAATCCCTGCTCTGTGTGACCATCTGCAGGGCAATATCATTAGCAGTTGGGTCCATCTAGTCATGGTTAAATGGTCCAAGTAGGGCCAGGGATGGTAGATCTGATTTATTATCCATTATCATACTTGGAAACCTAGGCAAAGACATGTTATGAGGCACAGACAAGGAGATCATGATAACACCATTCTTTGGTTATATGCCAGTCTCCACCTACTCATCAGGAGTACAATCCAACTGCCCCATGCCCATTACCCCATGAGATGTTACAATGCACTGCTGCAGCTTTGGTGCCACAGGGATAAGATCCAGAAAAGTAGCCAATATGATGCGGAGCCCAGCCTTCAAGGCTCTGCAATGGCATTTTTATGTGAGCTGCCGCACCTTTTTCGGCCACATATTCTGACTATTGGTTTATATTCTTTATTCAATTTTTTTTAGCTTTCTATGCAATTTGTATGCATTTTATAATAATAATTTCATAATTTCCCACAAACACATACACACAGTATATATATAATTTATTTACAGATCAGGTATCAACGAAGGAGTTAAAAGTAGGACTGAAGATGGCACTAATAAAAATAAAGTCTGAATCATATCTGAGTCATTCTGCAGTGGGCAACAGCAACTAAAGGTATAGCATTCTGCCAGGTATTTACATCATTATGTCTAGTGTCTATAGCAACAATGGAGAAACAGAGCAGGAAAAAGTTTCTATTTAAAAAGGATACTTTGCAGTATATTTTTCTAAATCAATAATTAAATAGGAAATATAAAGTACATCACTCACATTCTGAAAGAAGTTTGATGAAATGTGCTTCATTCAAAACAGCCCAAAATGGGAAGTAGAAAGAAAAGAAAAACATTAAACTACCATCGGTACTATATAAATTACTATATACTCTGCCAATAATATACAATGTTTTATGTTCTGTGCCTTTCTTTACATTCATACATGGACTCCTGTTTTATTAGTCAACTAAGTAATTGTATTTGCTATAACATTAACCTGATTAATCTGGATTAAATACATTCATACAACTCACTGTAATTCAAAATCCATTTTCATTAATTTTGAATTAAACCCTAATTTCCCCCATTTTGCTATTTTGAGTTTCCCGCTTATTAAAACACTTTAATGCTGTTTACTTTGGTGATCTCTTGCAAGCTTCTTACTCTATAATCTACAGTTATACAATATCCAGTGAACAATGGCTTTGCATTTCATCTAATCACTCCTATCTTGGTTTTAGTTATTAGCCTTGTTTATCACTTTCCAGACAACACACCTTTTGCATATTGTATGTATGACTAAAAAGCATTTATAAACTAAAACATTGACATTCATTTACATGCATATACAATTGTTATAATAGATAAGTAGTCTAAGATATACTGGGGAGCAGCGTGAATATTTTGTTAAAAAATGAGTCGGCTATGTAGAAAGAAAATATTCCACTGTTGCTCCCGGCCCTCTCCCTGCCTGCATTAATGATTTGAAGAGGAAATCTGTCAAAGAAACTAACAGGACAAATCCTGTTAGTAAAATGCCTATGAATGAACAACCCTCTCATTACTCTCTTTTAGTTCCAGTGCAGAGAAGGAGCAGGCAGCCCGGGTCACTTCTTTATGACTCACTAGAATTAGGGGGCTGTCTGCTCCTTCTCTGCATCGGGTATTGGGCTTTGTGTGTCTGTGTGGTGTGTGTGGGTGGGGGACACAAACACACACAATAAATTCAAAAGATTAGAAAACCCAGTTATATTAGCTATACTGTGCTCCTTACCATTATAATATAAGGCTATTACACTGTAAGGGGTGCATTTTCTCTTCTATGTTACTTTATTCAGTTAAAATCATATGCATTCAGGCATTACCAATCTTCTAGAAAGAACCTAAGTGAGTTTTTTTTTTCCAATTATGTTAAATTAAATGGGATACATAGAATCTAATCTGCACAATTCATCACTGACTTCACAATCATTACCAGCTAATGCAGCCTGGTTTGGTCAACCTACAATATTTGCTTTTGAAAATCACTAGTGTGTAGTTTTTTGTTTTTTTTAAACACTTGTCTATGCATTCCAAGGCTGACAGCAGCAGTAGGGGTTCAATACTAAACACAGCATGAGTCCATCTGACCTTTCCAAAGCCTGAAATAAAAAAATAAAAAAAGACAATAAAAAAAAATAAGAATTGTGTAAACCAACTAATAGGCAATTTATTTTAAATTGTATAAAGAACTTTAACAAAACCTTTAGTAGATGTTAAAGTCACTGTTGGAAAAAAATATATATATTGAGGAAAGATTAGCTAGGTGCATTTAGAACAGATACTATATAAAACCATTATACATAAGTCAAATTCCATGGGATTCTAATCTCTGTAATAAAATGTCATAATTACACTGAAACAGCTACAACTTGACATAACAGTGAAACAGCAAGTGTAGTAAACGTATAAAGAACTGCAATAGATTTTTACATGTTTTACCTTATAACTAGGGTAAGCATAAATCATAAAATTACAGCTAAAAAATTGCTGGAAATAAACTTATTCACAACAAACTTTGTGCTACAAACATGGTAATGCATAATGTAAAGCTCCCTGTGTTACATAGGCTGTGCTGCACTATATCCAAAAAGTTTTGGAAATGTTGCAGCCACTGCAAAATTAGTGTAAACCCCAAACTAACCCTATAATACATTAAGTTGCTTGGGTTTTGCCTGGTAAGCAGCCAATAGAGCATCTCTCCTTATGTATGTAAAGGGCTGGGCCACACTAGCGTGTTTTTCACGCATTTGCACCCGCATTTTCGTTCACAATTGCGCCCAAGATTTCCCCCAAACCATAAATTGCGGGAACGTGAAAATCTCCACGATTCCGCTTCCGGTCGCGTTTTGCGTTAAACCATTTTTCGTGCAATCGCATGCGTTTTTCGAAATTTTTGGGGGGTTAGAACCCTGCACACCTTAACCAATGCAGATAGGGAAAAATCCAATAAAGTGCTAGGTGCTCCAGTCGCTGTAGCCAACAGTCCATAAATCAATAAAAATGGTAGCTGGGCACAACAGTCTTGAGTGCAAACAAATTTTATTTGTGACCTTTCTGAACCTTGGTGTGGTTCCTTCCTCAGACAAATAGTGAAAACGCACGTGCAAACGTGAAACAACGTGCAAACTCACAGAAATCGTGCACACAATTGATGCGTGATAATTGGGGTTATTTTGTGTTTATATATGAAATATAAAACTAACAACAAAAAAGTTGTCCCTAATTAGTAAAAAAGCCTATCCAGATAATATATCAAGGAAAAAACACTAAAACGTGTAGAGGATATCAAGGGCTAAAAACATATATCTTTATTATCACAAGTAGTAAAAAGGATCAACAACTGATCAAATAAAGTAACTAAATCACACAATCACAATAATCAAAGTAGATAGCAGTAATCAATATTATTTTCATAACACTAAAATAAAATACATCCCTGTGGAAAACCCCCTGTACTTAAACCACCTCCCAGATCAATCAATATCAAATCAGTGCAGTGAAAGGAGAACTATACTTATCAGTCATAAGGTCTCAGTCCAATAGTCCGTGCACGGAGCCAGTCTCAGAAAGATAACGTATCCCCGAACTCCTAACACAAGGTATCACAATAACATAATATGGGACAGCGGCCAGGGGGTATCTAGCACCCAAACGCGTTTCGCTACATAGCTTTTTCAATGGCGCTAAACACAGTAATGTGGACCCAGCTATTTAAACATAAGTCCACCAATCGGGACTCTCTATTCGTGCCACGTGTCTGTACTCGTCATTTCTTTAAGTCACATGACCAAGCTGTCGGTCTCAAATGCTCCAATCATAGATGGAATACACAATTTAAATTCACAATAACACAATGTAAATAAGTATAAGTATATACAAGACACACTACCGGAAAAAATGCAGCATATAGGAAATACGGATCCAATATTCATCCCTATGGGTAAAACATGCAATATATAAATGCTAGCAGATCTACAGAGACTCCGGAGTCATCTTCCGATCGACCACACCAATGACTGAACGCTACTGCCTCAGTCATTTAAAGAGTGCGGACAGTCCGAAAGATCAAAAATTATTTTTCAATACGATACAGTAAAAAACATAGAACCCTATATAATACAGATGGTATTCTATGCACCATCTATCAAGTCACTTCAAGGTAGTTACGGGAAATCCAAAGATATACCCAGATTGGTAAGTAATAAACCAGGTAAATATAAGGATATCGATACATCTTAAATCTCCCCCTGTTAGGTTCCACTGATCCGTAGCAATCACACATTTCCAATCCAGGCTAGTCCTTTGTTCCTGTCAACGATAATGGCAAATCCCCTTTCAGATCTATAAGAGCTTCACGACTGCAATCCGGGAACTAGGTCCAATGAATAGGTATCACCCATATGACCTGGAAGATAGTCCAACACTCGGGTCGATACCAATCCAAAAATCAACAGATTGGAAAGTAATAGACCAGTAAGTATGAGGATATCAATACATCGTAATTCTCCTCCTGTTAGGTTCCGCAGATCCGTAGCGATCACACATTTCCAATCCAGGTGCTAGCCTTTGTTCCTGTCAGCAATGATGACAAATCCACTTTCAGAATTATAAGAGCTTCACGACTACAAACCGGGAACTAAGTCCAATGAATGGGTATCTCCACATATCAGGAAGATGGTCCAAGCTCGGTCGATACCAGCTTCAAAAAATCAATATATAAGAACTTAATATTGGTAAAATCAAATAAACGGGGTGAAATTCATCTCTTCATTTAGACCGTCAGTTGAACAGTATTAAGATTAAAGATGTATCGAGTTTCTGTGCGTACAGGGCATTACTATGTCCCCACCTCTATTGTTAAGTGATACCTTGTGTAACCCCATACACTTCATCCCATAGTTTTCCCTTGATGGAATTTTAAGAATGTGAAGCCACACATGGAGAGGTGTGTCATTCTGTCGTGGTCGCCCTGCCTGTCTGATATTCGAAAGATGGCTTGCCAATCTTTGTTTTAGCATTTGTTTAGTTTTGCCTATGTAAATCAAGTACAGGGGCAGATCAAAGCATAATCACATTTTGTGATTTACAGTTGAAATACTGTTTCACATATGCTTTAAAATTATTGGAAGTGCTATGCAAGATCGTTCTAGAATCCATATATTGGCAAAAAATACATTCACCACAGGCAAAGGTACCTATTAGTCTTACTCCTCTGTTGAGTGTGGTGGATTCTCTTACAAAGTGACTGTGTACCAGTTTGTCTCTGAGATTCGCACTTCTCCTTGCGGTTATTTGTGGAAGATCTGTAACAAAATGTTTTAATATTGTCATTAGTAAGTAGATGCCAATTCTTTTTCAGAACATTTTTAGTCTCTGCCCATCTTTCATTGTATTGTGTAATAAATCTCACATTGTTACCTGTGTGATTCATACGTATTCTCGGGCGAAGTAAATCTGATTGTGTATGACAAGACGCTGTGAAACGACTTTTTCTCAGTATCTGGTTGGGGTAACCTCTCTCCTTCAATCTATTTTGTAAGAAAGTCGCTTCCCTTCTCAAAATCTGAAGTTTTTGTGCAATTCCGTCGTATCCTTAGGAATTGTCCCCTCGGTATGCCTTTAAGTAGACCAGGTGTATGAGCACTTTTGTAATGTAGCAAGTTATTAGTTGCAGTAGGCTTCCGATACAAATTGGTATATAGTTTATCATGCTCTTTTATAACCAACGGTCAAGAAATTCCACCTTAGTGTTGGAAACCTGGTGGGTAAGGAAAATGTTAAGATTATTATGATTTATCTTCTCCAGAAATAATGAGAAATCATGTCTGGTTCCTTTCCAAAGTATAAAGATGTCATCTATATATCGATGCCACACATCCACATGTGATATATATGAAATATAAAAAGCTAATTATTTAAAGAAAGTGGTAAAAAGAAAAAGGTAGCTTTTTACAGGCGTGTCACTAATTCTCAGATCCTCCTAGTAAAGATTGTACACACTCCACTGTTGTATAATTGTATATCTAAATGCAATATTTCTTTTTAGATGAGCCCAGTGGGTTAAAAACAATAAACAGATTCATAGCTCATTTTTTAAGTAGCTCAGTAGCTGTTTAGTGGTAAGTATTTAACGCCAGCTAATAGCTGTAACTGTCACCGCAGCCCTAATACAGTTCAGATCCATAGCTGATTATCTTTTCCTAATTTTAACATAACGGTTCTCTGTTTTGTAATAATCTAACATGCATGAAGGAAACGTGACAAACATGCAAGTACTGTAAATCAAATTATTATAAATAAAATGGTCAATGATTTAAATTTAAATCTACACACCGAGAGTGATTTTACTATAGTATAAGGTATAAAGCAAACATCTAGACAATCTATTTTTGTAATAAAGCAGTGCAGAACCTGGTTTTTGCTGTGATTCTTTTTTTTATGGAAGATCATTAGATCTTCATGTAATTCCTGTAAAAAGTACAGAGACAAATACACAAACTGCATGGGTTACTGTCTTATATTTAATGCTACATAGCTAAATAAAGGCAAACGTTCTTCTATAGTATGCATCTATGGATCGATCAACCATTATTCAGCATGAATGAAGAATACTCACCAGATCATTTAACGAGTATAAAAAAAGTTTGTAAAATCTATTTTGCAAGGCAGCTATGAATTTATAAACCCCCCACCCCCAGTATTTATTTGTAAGATTTAATGGTTAAACTAGTGATCCACAATGCCGATGGTTTCCTAATTATTTCAGATATTTTGTACAGAAATTAAATGATAAGTTGACTTGCAGATGACATGTGGATATTTTTATCCAGACCATAAATACTCTAAATAACCCATTTATGTATTTTTTACATTTTGCATACTTCCTTTTATTATTGTTACCTAAGGCAGATAAGAGCACACCGTGCATGTGGATGGTAACATGCTAAGACTATAAAGAAACTAAAAGTTTATAAAATACATAAAGATAGTTACCTTCAGGAGACATCCCAGCTTAACTGTCCTGAAGCTGTTGTGACATTTAGCTAATGCAGTAAGCATTACACACTATTTCTAACCCACATAAAATGTTAACTTTAAATCTACAATGGCATAGTTGTAACAAAAGGGACTAAATTATGTGATAGTAATTATTTTATTTATGCAGAGAAAAAGTCAATGTGTTTAGGCAAGTGTCATAATTTAAAATACTAAAATAATCTGCACCACACCTTCCTCACACTACTAAAACAACTTAATCACTCTGACTCCATCTAGCTCCTCTAAAATGATCCTATTCACATATCCCTGCTATTTGAGTATTTACTAAAGATGTTTAGATCTGACTCTAATCGAAGTTCCAACAAATTATCCGATTTTCAATTTTTGAAAATTCTAACGTTTTTGAAATAGAAAGTGACATGAAATGCAAGAATTTTTGAAAATTATCTAGCCACATGACCATGACCTAAACTCCACAACCACAGTAGTGCGAATCCCTTGGGTATAAAAGTCGACTTTCTGGGACAATTTTGTCATTGTGTTGTGCATTACCATCTGTTTGCAATGCAATCTGTTCAATTTTATGTAATTGGATTGCATGCAATTCGCAAAAAAAATGCTGATAGCATGCGCTCTGAAAACGGATTGCAGCGGATGGCTGCGTTTCTCATGCGATAAGGAATCACAAGCATGTTCGTAAACACTTGAGAATACGTGCTAGTGTTGCCTAGCCCTTATTGTGCCCAAAGATGCTACAATCACTTTAACAATAAAGGGACAATTCCGTCAGATCCAACGCATGTAGCACGGAACCAAACGTTCCAGAGGCTGAGGAATGTTTACTAAAGTATAACCGTGGCTGAAGGGAATGTGTCAGTCCCAAAGTTCTATATACTTTTTATACTGTGTAGCCTGATCTTTGAAAAAGTACAGACAGATACTTTAAGATTCTGTCTTTCATCTTTCAAGGATAGGCCACACTGGTGTGGTTTTGCTGAGTTTTGCGCTCTGATTGTACCCCACTGTGTGCACTGCGATCCATGGGGATTTTATAATGCATCCGATCAACATTTTTGGTCTATTTCTGTCAAAATCTATGTAAGCACACAAAAAAATCGAACAGAAGCAAATATGAGTGGACACAAGTCAATAGACCATGTGACACAAACAGAAAAAGCACAATGCTTTTTTTGTGCATTGTAGTGTGACCTCAGTCTTAAATATCTTCACATTTATTCAGTGTAACATTCTGCTAAAACAAAGAGCTAAGTACTCACAATATTGTATCTTTTGTTCTGGTGATGATCTCACAAATCAGCATCAGAAGTTAAAGATACCATGTTGTGCATAGGGCTTTGCTTCAGCAGAATGTTAAGGAGATCGTATTTGTGACAAAAAACATTCATATTCAAATTTGTGAACCCTCAAATTCATGAACCATCGAATATTCAATGCAGAGCCTCAAAGTTTTGGTTATATATGTTTTCCCAGGTCCCTGAGTTATTAACAGAAACTTACTATTGCTATATTTATACCTTAAGTTTAACTGGAACTTTCAGGTTTTTATCTCACATTGACTTCTATGGGTCCGTTTTCGGATTTCAGAATTGGAACGGTTTGGAACATCTCGTGTTACTTCCTTTTAAGGTTTCATCAGCAGCTATGTTTCTACTCCTGCAGGTGTTAAATACATGTTTGATTCAGTAATATTACTTATTATATTAAATGTAATTACAAAAAGTATTCCAATATACACCAGAATTGTCTTGAATGTCTCCCTTTTTGTAATGATATTGTTTGAGAAAACGATGCCTTACTAAGAGTCAATGCCCCATAACACAATAGATGCACTAACAATGAACTTTATTACTGAATGGAGATTGTTTTTTCTTTTATTATGAATTTGTTAGATCAATCTGGATAATCATTTTACAGAAGCTGTACATTTTAAGACTAAGATGAACTAAGAACTGTCTAAGAACACATTTGCCAAACGTTTATAAGTTGGAAAAAGTAAGTACAATAAAATAATTCCACACCTGCTCACCAGGGTCTTTTTATTTGATCTTTCCTCTTTGTTTGATTCTATTTTTCACAAACAAAACCTTTCTGATTCATTGTATCTAGAGTGACATTTGCATGGTTCTCTTAAAAGGGCAATAAACAGAGTATTTGTTCAGAGATTAATTTATGGTAATTCGGGATGTACTGGATTTTTAACCTGAACCTGTATTTGAATCAGACTCTCAGTTACAACATCAAAATTTCTTTGGGCGAAACTATTAATGTAGCTAAAGCTGAAATGTTGTGGTTTTAACATGAGATTTCAATTTTGACTGTGGAAAACACAACATCAAATCCTTACTTAATTCCAGGAACCAATCAACAAACACCATCTGGTTTGTGCATCTCTGATGATAATAGCCTTTGTGTTAGGGTTACCTATAACTGTTATGTTACTATAGTGTTATGGATCGACTAACTTTTACTGTCAACACAACAGTTTAAAAGTAAACCGGTCCCTGTAAGAACTACTGATTTCAATTAGTCTCATCATTTTATGTCTCCCTTATGTCTAAGTTTTATTAATATGTTATTTTCCTACACAACCTTGCTTAAAACATGAGACTTTAGTCTGATCAAGTAGCCATATGATTTGATAAGCTGATTTTATCAGAATGTTGTATTGTTACTCTTCTTTGTTTTTTAATGTTTCTCTTTTTATTTTAATGTTCTATATAATATTATCAACTGTTTTACAGTTTCGAATTACATATTTTATTTAACATAATCTTGACACTGAGCAAGTACAATACTAATGCATTGATATTATCACAAGACAAAAGATTATAAATGTAATTTCCATTACTGAAGCTGTGATAATGTTTCATCGTGTTGATAATGTGAATAACATTATTGTTATACAAACATTAAACTAACGCTTGGGAGGGGCGGCGTTTATTTTGTTTTTTGCAATTATTTTTTTCTTAGCTTTTTACCAGTGACTAGAATATATGGTGCACTTTAAATAGGAGTGAAGGAAGCAATTTATGAACATATTAATGATGTTAAGAGAATGGACCAAAATCACAGATACAGATATGTTTCCAAGGGGGATTTTCGACATCCACGCCTCGCGGAATTTTTGGGTTTCTGCTTTCTGCATTTTTACAAACCGTGTTCAGAATTTTTCGAAAAGTTCAAGGATCTCAGACATTTTTAGAAAATCAAGGATTTTGAAAATTTTTAAAAATTCCTAGAAATTTCCAAAAAATTTCAATTTTGTAAATTCTAAATTTTGAAAAGAAAATTTTAAATATTCCGCTCATGGATTTTCGAATTTCTTTAAAAATCCGCTAATCCTTGAATGGAACAGATTTTCAGAAGTTCAGACATCTCTTCTGATGTTAAGAAAGGAACTAAGAAGGCCAGCATCTAGTTTTGAGGATTAAACTTTGGCCTACTAGTATAGGGTGCTGCAATTTCCATTGTGTGCATTTTAGTGAAAACACAATTCATTGAGCCCGGTTCCCTTTCATTATGGAGGATAAAGTCACTAGTTCTCCAGATCATTGGCCAGCATCTATTTTGCTCACAACTATTAATGACAAAACATTTTCTATTTTTTGCCATTTTAATATTTAAAGTTGCTGTCAAGAGAGAGCTACAGCCTTGTTTCGTAGCTGCTGTGTATGTCTCTTGCTTTGTCCTAACATTATGATAACTAGTGAAATGCTTGAATAAAAATGTCAGATTGTAAATATTTCATGAAAGATGTCGTAAATTTCTTCCTTAACCACAATCAATCTTTTTTGTTCCTATGTAAAAATTTGAAAATGAATTTCTTTTATTTAATTCATTCTCTTCAAGAAAGGACAAACATAGCATACAGAACATAATGCTGGGTATTTTCTATTTTGAATGTCAAGGATTTGTCACATAATTACTAAAGAGATTTTTGCACAACTGTCATATTATCTGTGTAAACATGTCAGTTGAAAACTAAAACCAGCAATTTGCAGAACTGATGTTGAAGTTAACATCCACAGAATGACTGCGTTAGAATGCCATTTTATTTGTATGCAATTTTAACTTTGGTAGAAAGAACACGATCATGTCTTGCATTCTTAACAATCAGTGACCGGTGAGTGCAAGAAAACTGTTAAGGATTTAAAGAAAAAGTAATGAGGATTTAACATTTTTTTAATCACATTCTTTGGAAAGTTTAACAAACATGATTTTTAGTCATTCAGGCCATTGTCTGATAATAGTAGTAGATAGCAATGACAAGAAATCATAGGTATAATGGGTATAATAAGTAGATAGCAATAACAAGAAATCATAGGGCCTTTAAGCAGTTCTAAGACAAATCCAGGGGTGATGACCTAGTAGTTTTGGTCCTCACCCTGGCAGGCAGAAGATTAGGGGGGGAGGTACATAAAATTCCCATTTAATGTCTACAGGAAACCCACAGAAACCCCAAGGTCATGAGAGCTTTAAATACTAACTTTACTCAGGTGGGGCATTTCTTAAAACAGCAAGCAAAAGTTAAACTGAAACACTGGCCTAAACAAAAGGGAGAAAAGCTAACAAATAATATAGTGTGAGATCCATAGGATGTCTAAGCAGGCAGGCATTTAGTGGCATGTTTAGTATTCCTGGACATATTTGGTCTAGATTTGGGGCAAATGGTCCAAGGTAATAATTAGTGCAGCTTAGCGGTTTTTACTGGATTCTTTGGGATCCAGGACCAGCATCTATTGGTAAAAGGATAGCCATTGTATTCCCTTGAAAGGCCAGGTTTTGAATGTGAAAGAAATATTTTGGCAGTTGGGGGTGGGCAGGGGATACGGATACCTACCTTATGGCCAAAGTGTTTCATGCTAGGTGCCACGGCTGCAGAGGATGGATCTGGATGGTGGGAGGGAGGGAATTGACTTCCATGTCACAGTCCTTGTTGAGGTTAGGGAAGCAACAGTGACCAGATGACTCACTGACAGCTTCTACTCTTCACTTTCCTGGACTTTGAAAGGCACTGCAGCAGAACCATATGGAGCAGAGATGTAAGCTAAGGATTTTTTTAACCCTTTCCTTGCCACAGAACGTGAATATACATTTTCCATTGAAAGGCTCAAACTGCAACATAACGTATATTCACGTTCTGTGGCTTCCCCTTTAAAAAAAAAAGTGCTAGGGGCAACCGGGGGGCAGTATTCAGGTGCCCCCCTAGCCCCCTCGATCCCCCTCCTGTTTCATGAAAATCAGATGGGAGGATCAGGAAGGGTGACTCCGGTGATGTCACTGAACTTCCTCCTTCACAGGGGTGGTAGAATGGTAAGATGCTGGTGCCCCTGGTGGTCTAGTGGGGGTACTGCACTGCGATCTCCATTCAGATCGCAGTGCAGTACCTGTCATAGTAACCTGTCACTGAATGACAGGTTACTATGCTTTTTTGTAAATGGAACTCAAAATAGGATTTTTTCTTTGCTACGTATGCCCATATTCCAAGTTCGTTATCATTCCCTAAGATGATCTGTGATGATGGGAATAATCACTTTTTTTTACTATAATTTTTTTTAATAATTAGCAAAAAAAGTCATCTTCTCCAAGCTGCTTAATGTCCCCAGAAGTATATGCAAGGTAAACCCAGATTATTATTCCACTGATTTCAAGGGAACTAATCCTATATTTTAGGAAATTTTGCAGAGGTACTAATAGGAGACCGAATCAAAATAGTCTTAGTAAAGTGTGCAAATTCTTGTGCACCTCTCAGTACCAACTGTGTTTTACTTAAACACCGCTAAAAAGGGTGGTGTTTTTGCGTAGGGGGTGGGTTGTGGCTTTTTTAAAAAAAAATTCTTGTAATTGCACTTGGGCATGCGTCACATTTGAGCTAGTTGGTGGCCATGTCTCTGTTTGCACCAATGCATATGGCATACCGTTTGATTCAGGACATATGGGAGATTGACATTTAGTCTTTAGTTTTTTACCTGTCAAGTGGGTTTAGATAGGATTTCAACCCTTGAATTATCCTATCTTATTTTTTCACAAAATCTCTTAAAAGCACTGAGTTATACAGAGTACTGTGTCTGGAATTCTTCATGTATGTATGAAAGCATGACACTGTTACATAGGTGAAGGTGTGTAGATTCCAAAAATATATAGTTTGTGTGGGGTATTTCCAAGTTTCATGGCTTCTTCCTTTCAAAAAGAGTAGGCTGTTCAAATTACAGAGCACTTGGATTGTTTTTGTAATTGCACTTGGGTATGCGTCCCTAGTTGGTGGCCACATCCCTGTGTGCATCCACGCATATATCATACTGTTTGATTAAGGACATGTGGGAGATTGGCATCTAGTGGGTTTTTTACTTGCCAAGTGGGTTTAGGTAAGATTTCAACCTTTGAATCATCTTATTTTATTTTTCACAAAATCTCCTAAAAACATAGAGTTCTTTGGATTCCTGTATCTAGAATTTTTTTAAGTATGTCTAAAAGCTTGGCACTGTAGCTAAAAGCATGTAGATTCCAAAGATATATAGTTTGTGGGGGGTATTTCCAAGTTTTGGTGCTGTTCAAATTACAGAGCACTGATTTTTTCTTGTAATTGCACTTGGGCAAGCGTCCCATTTGAACTAGTTGGTAGCAAGGTCTTTGTGTGCACCCACACATATGGCACACCGTTTGATTCAGGACATATAGGAGATTGACATTTAGTGTTTTTTTTTTTAACTTTCAAGTGGATTTAGGAGGGATTTCAACCTTTGAATTATCCTATTTTATTTTTTCAGAAAATCTCCTGAAAGCACTGAGTTCTATGGATTACTGTGTCTGTAACTCTTCACGTATGTAGGAAAGCATGACACTGTTACATAGGTGAAGGTGCGTTTCCAAAAATATATGGTTTGTACGGGGTATTACTAAAATGTCCGAACTTCACAAAATCCGGTCTGCTCGAGGATCCGCGAATTTTCAAAAAAATTCGAAAATTCGAAAATCCGCGAAATCCGCGAGCGGACCCATTAAAATGAAAAATACCCTTGAAATTACGAGTTTTTTCGTATTTTCAAAAATTTTCTAAATTACGGGTTTTTGCGTATTTTTGAAAATTCGCGAAAATACGAGAAAACTAGTATTTTCGAAAATATGTATTTTCGAAAATACGAGTAATCCTCGTGATTTCGAAAATTTTCGAAAATACGTAGTTATGAAATAAGAGAAATCCTTGCATTTTCGAAAATTTTCGAAATTACGTGTTTTCTCGTCTTTTCGAAAATATTCGAAAAGACGCGAAAACCCGTAATTTCGAAATTTTTCGAAAATATGAAAAATCCGCGAATCGGAAGTTCGGAAGGCGGAAAATCCGGAAAAATCCGCCGTTCGCGAACGGGATAAATTTGTGGCGGATCCGGGTTCGGATCCGCGAACCGGCCATCCCTAGGTATTACCAAGTTTTAGGACTGTTTCCTTTGAAAAAAAATAGGCTGTTTAAATTACAGTGCACTTTGATTTTTTCTTGTAATTGCACTTGGGTATGCATCCCATTTGATCTAGTTGGTGGCCATGTCTCTGTGTGCATCCACGCATATGGTATACTGATTCAGGACATGTGGGAGATGGACATTTAGTGGATTTTTTTTCTTGCTAAGTGGGTTTAGGTAGTTTTTTAACCTATATCTCCTAAAAACACAGAGTTCTATGGATTACTGCGTCTGGAATTCTTCAAAACCCAACCCACTGTACCTCCCACCCCTTGTTTGTGGGGTGGGAGGTACAGTGGGTTGGGTTTTGAGTGTTTATATATTTGTCTTTGCCAATAAATTGCATTTTAAATTTTGAATTACAAGTGTTTTGAGTGCTTTTGGAGGTACTGGGGAAGGGTATCTTCCCAAATTGTGAATATTGAACACCCATGAATGTGGCATAACGTTTTTTTCGGGAGGGGTTAGGCTTTCATATTTGAGATGCGTTTGAACTTTCCTCCACAGTTTTTAGTTGAAATTTGCATTTGATTTTGTCTCATTTTTGATTTTACAGTTGAGGAAAAAAAAGAAAATGTGAGAAAATAACTAACAATTGGATGAAGAGCTGCGTCCAGGTATCTGCATTTTGATTGAAACTTACCTCACTCATAATATCCTGTGAGTATGTGGTTTCTAAAAGTATCTCACTTGTGTGGATATTTAGTTAATTTGGTAGATATTCTATGTTAACTGTCGGTAGTGGTTATACATTTCAATTTGGTGAAATATTCTTGAAGGTGCAGTTTTAGTTTGGGGGGTCTCCTGTACAGGAAAAGTGGGGTACCTACATATATCTGGTATTGTTGTACTCAGGCGTATCACAGCTTTTAGAAACAGTAAGATTTTTGTGTGTAACCTTAAGATAACTATAAATAAAAATGGGAAAAATCCATAAAAATTTGCAAATTTAAAATTTTTTGGACATATTTTACCCATATTTCCAGTAAAATTTCCAGAAAAGTTACAAAATTTTGTTACCATGTTAAAGTACACTTTGTGTGAAAAAAACAATGTATAATATTTCCTACTGTAAACTTTGACTGAACCAAATGTGTCTAAAATCCTGAAAACTCTTCTGGCATTTAACGCATGGAAAGTGGGGAATTCTGCTGGCAGCGAAAGGGTTAAACTACACAGTGGGGCCAGTATGGGGTTAAATTTTAGTTTTAGGGATGGACATGCCCTTTAAATTGTAAACGGACTGCTGCAACATCTGGCCAGGGACCTCTCTTATAATTTCCTTTAAATCTAATTGTATGTACAGTATGTAGATTCTTAAATCATTTCTTGGATTTCTACCCTGGTTTGTAAAACTTATATTATTATGCAGTTATTTTTATTTATCTGTATATTTACTTGCACTTATCCTCTTGTTTGTAAATGTACAGCACTTTCTTCCCAAGTGGCACTTTATAAATAAATATATACATATTGTACATGTACACTTAAGGTCCACCTAAGGCCGTGACATTCTGTGCAAAATCCCTGGGTCTGATTCACAAATCACAGCATGTACTTAAACCCATGTGTACCACCCCTAAAAGGCTTCTTAGTCATGCATCGGCCATCACTATGAATGCAAATACAGTATGTGTCTATGTGCAAAAAAACTGACTTTTTCAACTAATAAAACCTTAATCTATGGCAGGGCTATTGACTTTTTTAACGATTGGAAATAGTTCTTATTCATGATCAGCTGTAGTATGTGAATCATTTGCAAATTTTCCAGCTTTCCTGTTTTAAGGTTTGCTGCTTTTATAGAACTTGAACAATTTGTAATAATGAACATTCTTTTAGTATTTCAATGGAACCCAGCAGGTTTCAGAGTCACAAACAGTGAATTGATTTGTTTCTATTGTAAAAATGCTTGTTTGTCCATGTGCTAAATTGATCACAGGCAGGGTATTTAGAGAAGGGATATACCAGAAAAAAAGAATGACAGTTATTATTATATAAATTAACTGTAATTGTCACAGCAATTTTATTTTTAAGCATTAAAGTCTGCAACACATTTATGCATTGGCTACTAACCATTATTTGAGCAGCTCATGTTCCCTAATATAAGGGATTTAGTAGTGATGCCCTTAAATTACTAGCTCTTCTAGCAAGTCTGAGTTTGTTGTACTGTGTTTACTGCATTTTTACTGAATTTACTATCTTACTGGTAGTGTACTGAATTTACTATCTTACTGGTAGTGTTCTGAGCTTACTACAATACAAGGAAGCACTCCAATTAAGCTAATTTACAACTACATTTAGCGGAAGTGCTACTGATCTGGTCAAACATTTATGCCTTTAATATAAAGCTCTGGATGGCCTCTTCGCTCATTTTAAAAAGCCAAAGGGCTGGGGGGAAGTGAGAGAGCCTGTTATATGGATCCAGTGTGTTAGAATGAGAAATGCCAAGTTTGCTAATCGTAATTGAAGTAAAAAAAATTTACCTTCCAGACTGGGGTTACCTTGACGTGGTTGGAAGGCTTATCATTCATTAGATCACAGTAATGTATAAAACCCCTTTGTTTATAAAGTATGCCAGTGTGCAGATAATATGATATTGTATGGGGTCTAGGAATGTGCATTGATTATCTTTTCTATGTTTCTGAGTTAACTACCTTAATGGCAGTGTACTGAGTATACTATCGTTCTGGTAATATACTGAGTTTACTATATTTCTGGTAGTATACTGAGTTTACTATATTTCTAGTAGTGTCCTGAGTTTATTATCTTTCTGGTAGTGTACTGAGTTTACTATCTTACTGGTAGTGTACTGAGTTTACTATCTTTCTGGTAGTGTACTGAGCTTGTCTTTCTGGTAGTGTTCTGAGTTTACTACCTTACTGGTAGTGTTCTGAGTTTACTACCTTACTGGTAGTGTTCTGAGTTTACTAGCTTACTGGTAGTGTTCTGAGTTTACTACCTTACTGGTAGTGTTCTGAGCTTACTACCTTACTGGTAGTGTTCTGAGCTTACTACCTTACTGGTAGTGTTCTGAGTTTACTACCTTACTGGTAGTGTACTGAGTTTGCTATCTTTCTGGTAGTGTATTGAGTTTACTATCTTTCTGATAGTGTATTGAGTTTACTACCTTACTGGTAGTATACTGAGTTTACTATCTTTCTGGTAGTGTACTGAGTTTTACTGTCTTACTGGTAGTGTTCTGAGTTTACTAGCTTACTGGTAGTGTTCTGAGTTTACTACCTTACTGGTAGTGTTCTGAGTTTACTACCTTACTGGTAGTGTACTGAGTTTACTATCTTTCTGGTAGTGTATTGAGTTTACTACCTTACTGGTAGTATACTGAGTTTACTATCTTTCTGGTAGTGTACTGAGTTTTACTATCTTACTGGTAGTGTACTGAGTTGCTTGTAATCATGTAAAGCTAAGTATGTTTTTTTTTAATCAAATAACAAACTTGTGTGCACGGTGGGTTACTTTTACTGTGCTTTAATTTGTTTGCAGTGCTTTTTTTACTCCGAGTTGCCTGTTATCAAATGAAGCGAAGGGGGTTGTTTTTTAAATGAACTTTTTTTTCTTTCCTTCCATATGTTCTATAATTCTCTCCTAACCCCAGAGTGTTTTCACTTTCTTCAGTTTCCCTCTGTGTCCTAAGATATACAAATTAGAAGAAGACATGATTGCCTTCTTCTACTCCTACTTTCTGTCAATCAAATCTCTGAGACATAGCCCATTCCCTGCAAAAGTAAATCCCTCCTCCCTGCTCTGTTACAAACAGAAGATTAGCAGGGGTAGAGAGGTAGCTTTGATGGCGGAGATAAGGCTGCACTTGACCCCCATTCTTGATAGCTTTCACTGATTGATGATGGGTCACAAATAGAGATATCATATTGCAGCAGTAAACTACTGTTCTCCCATCTCTTCCGTGTCTCCAGGACAGCTTGCTTTCTATTGGCTACTGTGCGTGGGTGTGTTTTTCAGGACGTTGACCTTTTAACTCCTGCTGCACATGATAAGCTTCTCTGGCAGCCGTAGTTAAGACATGGAGGAGGTAACAGAGGGGAGGGGGAAGGGGGGAGTGCTGCAGAGGGATCTTACACCATGGAAAAACAGAGCCACTGACAGAGGTAGGAGAAAGGCAGCACAGTGTACATGAATTTAACTTTGCAATGGGGCAAAGAGACTAGAATGATCCGCACAGAGGCACGGTGAAGTGCTGTCCCGAACACTCTTTAAGCAGCCATGGTGGAGATACACCTTCTTAT
Organism: Hymenochirus boettgeri; assembly: GCA_019447015.1. Taxonomy (NCBI): domain Eukaryota; kingdom Metazoa; phylum Chordata; class Amphibia; order Anura; family Pipidae; genus Hymenochirus; species Hymenochirus boettgeri. Next base: position 65,655,605 of record CM033471.1, read on the forward strand.
AACAGAAGGCCTCTTGCAGTCTCATGCTATATGAATAGCATTGCCCACAAAATCTAAGAAAAAATAAGTAATTTCTTACTCCCAGGTTCCCCAGAGTAAGGGGCAGGGATATGCAAAATACTCCTTTGTGTCCCTTAGCTTATGCATGAGTCTAGAATAGCTGGCTTAATAACATGAGTCAATCATCTGACCTGTTGACATGACATGTTTTGATCTTGTTAGATCTCATTAGTGCAAGATACAGATTCATAGCTTTATGGTGTAGGTCTCTCAAGCAGCCATGGTGTGATCCCTCCCTCTTCCATGATCAAGAGTGCACTGCAGAGAGAGTGAGCGGGAGACTCAAACTCCTTCTTTGTCAATCACTGCTCTGCACTTGCGATCTTTAGTGCACAGCAGAAGGCAGCTGGTGTAATTTATTTCAGCCCAGATCAGAGGTGACTGGGGGAGGATGACAGCTCAACAATTCCAAGGCCAGACGTGTAGTAAAGGTATGGGGAGTGGGGGGTGGGAAGGAGGAGGTAGAAGAGGATCTGTACCTGGTTGTTACTGATATATGCTACTGCTAGCTGTAAGCTTGTTTCTTACACATTTTGGGTCCCTTGGCATGGCCCCAGTAGGGGATTTGTGGGTCATATGCCCAATACTACCACACACAGGTACTCACTAGAGATGGCCGAACTTTCGAAAATTCGGTCCCTTTTCGAACTTTCGAACTACATGGAAAGTTCTAAAGTTCAAAAACAGACCCATTAAAGTCATAGGGAGTCAAATAGTTTGAAAAGTTCGAATGAAATACAATTAAAATATCAATGGTAACTTAATGTAAATGGCTGTGGGACCTGGGAAATGGTCTGGGGAACATGTTCGAATATCCAGGACTTTAAAAAAAGTAATAATTATGCTATAAACAACTCACAGATTCGTTAATTTGATATTTATTTGCGTATTGGTATAATAGACATTTTACTAGCATATTCGTTAATTCGATATTTACTCGCGTATTGGTATAATAGACATTTTACTTGCATATTCGTTAATTCAATATTTACTCGCATATTGGTATATAGACATTTTACTCGCATATTCGTGCGCCTCGAAACATTCCAATATTCGATAATTATCGAAAGTCCGGAAAATATCGTAAGTCCGAGAAATCCGGTTCCGGGATAGTTTGAGAAGTCTGAGTCCGTTCAAACTCGAGTACTAGTCCATCCCTAGTACTCACAAATACACACACATTTACATTCACATACACAGGGACACACACACACATTTATAGTCACATACACAGGGACACACAAACATTTACAGTCACATACACACACATTTAGAGTCACTTTCACTCACATTTACAGTCACATATACAAACACACACACACACGCATTTATAGTCACATATACAGAGACACTCACATATACACACATTTACAGTCACATACACAGAGACACTCACATACACACACATTTACAGTCACATATACAGACACACACACACACACACACACACATACATTTATAGCCACATATACAGAGACACTCACATACACACACATTTACAGTCATATATACAGAGACACACACACACACACACTTATAGTCACATATACAGAGACACTCACATATACATACATTTATAGTCACATATAGACACACACACACATTTACAGTCACAGACACACTAACACACACATTTACAGTCACATATACACAAATTTAGTCACATACACACATACATCCTACAGTCACATATACAGAGACAATCACACACACACATTTATAGTCACATATACAGAGACATTCACACACACACACACATACATACTTACAGTCACATATACAGAGACACTCACATACACACACATTTATAGTCACATATAGACACACACATTTACAGTCACATACACAGACACACTAACACACACATTTATAGTCACATATACACAAATTTAGTCACATACACACATACATACTTACAGTCACATATACAGAGACAATCACACACACACATTTATAGTCACATATACAGAGAAATTAACATACACACAGATTTACAGCCACATATACACACACATTTACAGCCACATTACCAGACACACACACACACACACACACACAGTCACATATAGAGATACTCACATATACAAACATATACACATTGACAGTCACACAAAGAGACACTCTTACATATTCAAAGACAATAAACTATTCAGAGACAATCTCACATTTACTGTAAGAGAAACTCAGATTTACAGACACTCACATATACAACACTCACATATGTGACAGACTCGCATAAACAGTAACACACTTACATTTACAGACACAATCACATTTACACTCTCACATATACAGACACAATCACATTTGCAGACACTCTAACATACTACATTCTTACATATAAATGCATTGAGACACAGGCAGCCAGAGAGTCTCTCTCATAGGGTGTGGCTTATTGGGATGGAGAAAGGGGTGTGGTGTGTAAAAATGGTCATGGGTCATAACTTAGCTCCTCAATTATTCAGTATAATGCATAAAATTTCATTTCACTTGACAAATTTTGCAACAATAAAATTGGTGCGCATACAGGGTTATGGAAAATTAGAGGGAACATTGCCTGCAGTACCAGTCAATATAACATAAGGCATCAATATTTTCCATTACAGACTATCAGGGAGATTCAATAAAAGTTCTTATCACTTAAAATGGTGCTAGTTTTGCCCCAACCAATCAGATCTATTTAACATTTGAAAGCTAGCATCTGATTGGTTGGGGCACAATTAGCACCATTTAAATGATAAGAACTAAATATTGAATAACCCGTATATTTTTCAATCATGTTGAAGTATGGGAGGCATCGTAAACTACCAGTCTCTATTGACAGTTTACAATGATACATTGTATAGCAAATTTACAATACTGTTCCTAAAAAATAGTATGGCCCAAATATCTTTATAAAACCAGAAAACAAACAGTGTATAGTAAATTTTTGTTTGTATAGTTTTTTTACCTCATACTTACTACTACTTACTACATAGCAGTAAGGAAGATATATCTACCTGGGGTTTAAAAATTATGGTCTGACTGCATAGTTTGGCATTTTTTTTAATATACATTTGGAAAAAAGGTTGAGTTCCAGTACTTGAAACTGGAACCAACTGAGCAGATTTTCAAAGCTTGTGTTAATGTTAGACGATCTGGGGGGGGGGGGGGGGGGGGGGAGAGAAAGGCTATTCTTTATTACCCACCCACAGAGATTTGCCAGGTTGTGTGAAAATGATTTTTGGTGAATTCAGGTATAACAATTCTAATTCTAGATAAATCTGATATCTCTAATGGGCAGATAATTTTCAAATTTCAGATGCCCATTGCATTGGTGGATGGGGAAGGAGAGATGGGCAGTACCCAGATATCTAGTACATATTGCTACCCTTATATATGTCAGTACTAATGATAGTACCACTCTGGTACTCTGGTCAATAGACGACGATTCTAAAGCAGAGTACAGAGAGGTTGTTACCTTAAAGGAGAATGAAACACATTTTTTTTAATCTAGGGCCATATTTATAAAGCCGCAGTATCGCTTTTTAGCTTTACCGCGACTTAACGAGCGGTATCGTAAATTTACGATTGTAAATTACGATAACAAAATCTTAGATTTACGATCCCCATAGAATACCATTGCGGTAGTTTACTACTGCACGGTTTCTACGATCAAACGTTCATTAATTAATGAATGTTCGGCCATAAGTGTACGATCGCAGTCGCACATTTACGACCGCGATTGTAAATTAACCCCCGGAATCGCTAAAAAGCATACTGCAGCTTTAGAAATATGGCCCTTAATGTAAAAGCTTTTCTCCGAGAACACTTATACATTGTAAGAAACTTTTCTAGTACCGTATATACTGAAGTATAAACCGATTTTTTAAAAAAATTTAAAATCATCTTGAAAGTCCCCCTTGATTTATACTCGGGCTCGTGCTGATCTGGATGTTGCCGGACAAAATCACATAGCCCTAGGAAAACAAAAATCTGTACCCCGTAACACAGAGAATCCTCTTGATTAGTGGGTTAGGCATGTTGTCCTGCTCACTCAAATCAGCCCAGACTGCAAGACAAATGGAAAAAACAATCTTTAAATGTTCAGGCTGCACAGAAAGGTATGCAGGTCACATCTGTGTATGGGACTGTGTATGGGACTTTTTATGGGGCTGTGTATGGGACTTTCTATGGGCTGTGTATTGGACTTACTATGGGACTGTGTATGGGACTTTCTATGGGGCTGTGTATAGGTACTTCTAGGGGCGTGTATGGGACTTTCTATGGGGCTGTGTATTGGAATTTCTATAGGTTCCAGGGGACCTATGTCTGTGTCAGGTGTGAGTGGGTTGCCGTTTGGAAGCTGAGGTGGAGATTCTAAGGTGGAAATTGCAGCATTACAAGGATTGGCAAATCTGGGGGGACAGCAGGCACTGCTGGGGCAGTATAGAGGTGGTGGAAGTGGGACAGGGAAGGTTGAGGGGGAGGTCTTTGTGTTAGGGTTACTGGGGGAAATGGGGGGACAGAATGGTAGGGTTGCTTCTTCCCAGATTGCCCATCCCAATAGATTTGCCATCTTAGTGGATGAAGTGAAGGAGGACAGCTTGGAATTAGCATTTATGGAGGGGCTCAGTTCTGAGCACCCAGGGGGCTGCCATCTCTGATACAAGGGAGGAGGAACTTAGGATCAGGAATGCAAGGCAGGTGGTAGTGGTAGGGGACTCCATTATAGGAAGGTAGATAGGGGTAATTTCCTCCAAGACCCTTAATGCCAAACTGTGTGTTGCATGCTGGTGGTAGGGTTCGGCAGTGTGGTGGATCGTGTAGACAGATTATTGGGTGGGGCAGGGTGTGTCTTGGTTCACTGGTGCCAATGACAATGTTAGGAGGAGGGGGTGAGGCCCTAAACACGATTTACGAGAGCTACGGGTTGGAGGAGATTTTAAACTAGATTTTTTTTGGGGGGGGGGGTATTAGCAGTCTCACTGGGATAGATAGCCCAGGAGGAAAGAAGGGTGTAGCTAGGCCAGTGGTGGGTGGAAGGGGCGTGGGTCTAGCATTTGGGGATAGGGAGGCATGTGGATTAAAGTGTATGAATAAATTACAGGATCATAATGTAAAATGTATGTTTGCAAATGTGAAAAGGCTGGCTGACAAATGGGTAAGTTGGAAATTATGGCGTTGAATAAAAAGTAGGAGTAATAGGTATAGCAGAAACGTGGGTGAACAGTTCTCACAACTGAGCTGTAAATTTAGAAGGATACACTTGTTTAGGCAGGACAGAGAAGAGAAAAGGAAAGGGGAGGAGTATGTGTTTATGTTAAAAAGAATTGAAGCCAAATTTAAAGAAGAGATAACTGGCGATAGTGGATGTTAAAGTAGAGGCAATAGGGTGGAATTAGGCAACAGGAAAGGGGGGGTAATGTCATTGTTGGTGTCTGCTATAAGCCGCAAATGTTAGCAGAGAGGAAGTGAGTCAAATTCTATGCAGTCTGGCAAGGGCTGCAAGTTTGGGAGTGTGCTCATTATGGGGACTTTAATTACCCCGACCTTAATTGGTGTAGTGGAACTGCCATCACAGAAAATGCGATGAGGAAAAGTGCGCTGGGTAACAAAGTCTTTTATTTTAGGAAGGCAAATTTCTCAGGTTAAAAGTAGCTCTTCAGAATGTCAACTGGGATAATTGATTATCAGGTAAGGTAGACAGAAGTGGACTGTGTTTAAGGGGATTTTAGGCCAGTTCACATCTAAATTTATACCTTGGGAAATAAATGTAAAAAAAATAAATCGCGCGCATGTGGCTGAATTCTGAGTAAAGAGGCAAATGGAGAAGAGAAGAAAAAGGATTTAAAACCTTTAAGTCAGAGGGAACGAAAGGGCATTAGGGATTATAAAAACTGTAACAAGGAGTTAAGAAAGCAATCAAACTAGCTAAAATTAATAATGAAGTTAGGATACCTGAGCAAAGCATCACTAAGCCTAATTTTTTTTAAAGTATATTAATGTAAGAAGATGAGGACTGAGAATGTGGCACATTATAAAATAGGAAAGTTAGTTACGGAGGATGGCGATAAAAGCAAATAAATGAATATTTTTTTTCTCGTATACACATAGAAGATCCAAGTACCGTATCATAGAGTATAGTAGCAATAATGGTATAAAAGATTCAAGTGCACTTTGGTTAACCGAGGATATGGTAAAAAGAACTAAATAAGGTTAATATTAATCCTCGGGAGCTAAGTTAGTTTTTATCTAGGCCATTGTTTCTTATTTTGCAGATCCCCTCATGTCCAGAGGTGTGCCTCTGGATTGGAAAAAGGCTGATGTATTCCAGTATTTAAAAGGGTAGTATTCAGAGCGGGTAATTACAGGCCAGTAAGTTAAACTTCAGTGGTGAGGAAGATACTGGAAAGTTTAATAAGGGAACATGTTCTAGAGTATGTTTCAAGGACTGACATTATATGTATGTATGTTTCAAGGACTGACCAGCATTGATTTAGGAGGAATAGATCTTGAAACTAATTGCTTGGCTTTTATGAGGAAGTGAGTAGAAATTTAGACTCTGGCATAGCAATAGATGTAGTTTACTTGGATTGTGTAAAGGCTTGATATAGTCCCCCATAGGCGACTAATGTATAAGCTAAGGTCTGTTGGTCTGGGGAGGCACATTGTACATGGATAGAAAATTGGTTAATGAATAGGATGCAGAGAGTAGTTTTAATGGGGCTTCATCATTATGGACTAAAGTGCTAAGGGGGGTGCCACGGGGTTCTCGTTGGGGGCCGCTTCTATTTAATCTACTTATTAATGATTTGGAAGTGGGTATTGTCAGCAAGGGTTCTGTGTTTGCTGACGACACAAAACTTGTGACCATTAAAAACTTCAAAAGTATGTGCAATCGTTGCAGGGGATCTAGATAGATTGTCACATTGGGCTGCTAAGTGGCAGATGAGATTCAATGTTGAATATGTAAGGTGATGATCATTTGGACTTAAAAATCCTTGTGCTACTTTACTATAAATGGCTCTGTGTTAAACGAATCCCTGTTGGAAAGGGATCTTGAAGTTTTGATGGATAACAAACTTAAAGGAAGCAAGCGTGCCAGGCGGCAACAGCCAGAGCCAGCATGGTATTGTCTTGTATAAGGAGAGGTATGGATTCAAGGAGAAAAATGTTAATTCTCCCTTTAACAAAGCATTGGTAAGGCCTCATTTGGAATATGCAGTGCAATTTTGGAATCCTGTGTACAAAAAAGGGCATCTTTGAAATGGAAAGGGTTCAGAGAAGGGCAACTAAATTAATAAGGGGGTTGGGGGAGCTTGAATATGAAGAAAGACTGGAAAAGTTACAATATGTACGCTGGAGAGAGAAAGGCGCTTGCGTGGGGATATGATTACTGTGTATAAATACATAACGGGCACACAGTATAAACTATATGGGACTAGAAAAGCAGGGAAAAAGTTCCCTATAGAAAAAAGAACCCTAATATACGGACAAAATACGTTGGCTATATAAAGTAAAACAAACGTTTATTGGTAATCACAACACAAACAAAAAATCAAAAAAATCATATAAACAAAACCCCCCATACACTATTGCATATGTGTATAAACCTACTACGACCAATGAATAATACAAACACCCTAAACTCCCCGGGCGGTCCCCAGCTAACTAAAGAGGGAGAGAGGAAAATCAAGGGCAGTTATAGTTCTGTACAGGAACCTAACCACACGTGTTCAGCCCTTGGCCAATAAGCCTGATGAAGCCTGGAGGCTATTGGCCAAGGGCGAAAACACGTGTCGGTGTGTAGGAGGAGGACGGAATGATAATTTGCGAGGAGCCAGTGAGGAAAGACGTGCTCGCAGGTAGAGGAAAGGATACCGGAGGCGTATATCATCACGCTGGAAGCTCGCGCTGGTGAACAACGGGTGAAGAGTTGTGGTCCGACTGAGGGCCGGGTAACTGTCCCGATCTCAGTCTTGGTTCACGTGAGTCCCGGGGATCCGTGAGTATGTAGATTTAAGCAGCCTGTACTTTGCTTCCAGGACAAGGGGTTTCAGGATCGTTGTATGGACAGTGACTGTTGGATTCCTGTACAGAACTATACTGCCCTTGCTTTTCCTCTCTCCCTCTTTAGTTAGTGGGGACACCCGGCGGAGTTTAGGGTTGTTGTATTATTCATTGTCGTAGTAGGTTATACACATATGCAATAGTGATGGGGGTTTTGTTTATATGATTTTTTGATTTTTTTGTTTTGTTTGTTGTGATTACCAATAAAGTTGTTTTACTTTATATAGCCAAAGTATTTTGTGCCGTATATTAGGGTTCTTTTTCTATAGGGAACTTTTTTCCTGTTTTCAGTACTATACAGTTTATCCCTATTGTGCACCGCTGTACTACAGCAGTTACGAGGCTTAATCTGAAGTTGTGCACCTGCCCATTTATATATACTCAGTAAACATATGGGGCATTGTTCACCAATAGAGCATGCCAGAGAACACTGACCATCCTAAGTGGTATTCAATTAGATCAACTGGACTTGAAGTTTAGTTCTTGAAGACGTTTCGCTAGTCATCTGACGGGCTTTTCTCAATCAGAATGACTTGTACAGAATCTGTGGCAATTATGTACCCTGGAAAATCCCAATTAGCATATTCAGCCAAGTGTTAGGGGTGATTGAATAGTGGCTAAGAGTGTTATAGGGAACGCCCAGAGTAAGGTGTCAAAACAGCATTGTACATGGCAGACAATTGGTGTTGAACCCCCCACCTCTTATTTAGGCTTGGTTTCTTTATTTCACATAATGGCCTCCTTAACACCTCACATGGCTACTAGTATGTGATGACATTTCCATGGTACCAGTATGTTATGAAATTCCCATGGCTACCAGTATATGATGAAATTGCCAGTTGCTGACAGTTTGATATGAAAATCCCAAAATCCCATGGCTAACAGGATATAATGAAATTGCCAGTGTGCTACCAGTATGTAATGAAAATTACAGTTGCTACCAGTATATACTGAAATTGCCAGTTGCTACCAGTATAATGGATTTACTGTGCCTCTGTGCATTCGTTGTGTATCTGTCCTCACCTTATCCGTCTGTCTTTCTATTATAACCTTCGGCTGTGTTTTTATCTCTCGATTTGTCTATGTTTGTCTGTCGTCTTTCTCATTAAGTACATAGTGGACGGGGCTTAATTAGGGGGTGGGGGCATGGCCTAAATATTTTCCGCTGCACTGAGGTGCACCACATAAAGTGCCCTAAGGTGCCCTAATCTTCTCGAGATGCTCTTCTCCTGTTTTTTTCCCCCTTCACTGATGGATTTATGGTACAAAGTATTGAGGTTGAATAAAGACATGCATGCATCAAATCCAAATTTTTCACTCTACTTTTTAACCCTACCCAACAGTTCCAGAAGAAATCAAGAAGAATGCTACACAAAAAAACCCAGGTAAAAAAAAAAAAAAGGGGGGGGGAATACTTCCTGACTCTAAAGAGCAATCAGAAAGTATCCTGGATCAACCACAACTGCAGTATAGTATTATACCAGTAATTCTTAATATTTTTTTGTTTTAGAAACGTATCTAGCCCACTTTTACAGCTATTCAATAAACTTGCTATTACCACATCTGCTGGTTTCTCACTGTAAAGAAACCTTCCAACTGAAGATGAAAACTTCTTTTCTTCCAATCTGACAGGATGTCCATGATCCTCTGATATGACCTATTAGTAAACAATACATAGAGAGTTTATTGTATGGCCCATTATAATTTGTATAAAGTGATCATATCCCCCACGCAAATGTCGTTTCTCTAATTCTTCTAATCTGCCTGCAGTGTCAAGCCCTTCCATTCCTTTATTATTTAGGTGCCCTTCTTGAACGGCTTCTATTTCCAAGATGTCTATGGGATTCCAAAACACACAACATATTCCAAATGAGGCCTACCAGTGCCTTGTAAAGAAGGGGAATAATATTTTTTCTCTCTTGAATCTATTCTCGCTTACACAAGACAATCTCTGCTAGCCCTAGCCGTTGCTATCTGTCATTGTTTATCACAGTTAAGTCTGTTATCTACAGAACCCCCAAATCTTTTTCCATATAGAGTCACTTAAACACAGAGTTATTATGGGTGTAGGTGGCACAAGGATGTTAAACCCCCAAATACATGCAATTTAGTCATCTATCAGCACAAAAAACTACTCAATGCTCCCTTTCAAGTAATTTATAAAAGATTTTAAAGAAGTGAGCCCCAGGTTACAGGAACCTAAGGCACTCACATGTCTTTTTTTTTCTTTTACCAGTTGTGCACAAAGGACAGAGTCCTGACATACACAATTTTAACAGCGTAGGTGTCTTCTGGGACACGCAGTTAAATGTTAAGGTTATCATATGTTGGCCTTGTGTGATTGGTTGGTTCTTTGATAGTTGGTGTTGTACTGGTGGGCAGTGCAATTGCGAATTAACAGGAAAGGAATAAAGGAAACTACTTTTTTATTGGGTTTGCATGCGAGCATTGAAACAATTTCACTTTGAAATAGTTGGGGGTTGGTAAAATTTTGTTAATGTCAAACTCTTCACATTTACTATATTATAAACGGAATAGGAAGATTAAGGATGCTAGACAGGCTTAATATGATTGATACGATTAATTGGAACATGAGAAAAGGCTGCAAATGGATACCTAAATCACAGCGCAACATGCATGGGTTGTCTTGCCAAAACTGCTTATTCAACACTATTTCTAGTTGTAATGTCAATATTAACAGTGGTAATAGGTTAGGTGACCCTTAAAGGCGGAACTGCAGATTCCTTCAAATTTTGTGATTGCTAACGCACAAACTGTTAAGTAAACCATAGAGGCTAACACAATACATAAGCAGCTTATAAATTACCCTGTATTAAAAATTGCAATTAGACAATTTTTGAGACTAACACAATATTCCTTGCATTTAGGTAAACAGCCTACCATGAGACCAAATAAGACCACGTGTACCAAGGCTCAAATGCATTTAACTGGTTGAATGTGATTTGAGTGGTGGACTTCAACAATTGCAGCGTTACAGGTAAATGTATTGCTTGTGCATTGTGTTCATTATTATACTAGGCCCTGGACATGTTGACGTGAGGGTACCATGTTATTTTTAGCTAGGTGCCAAGCAATATGGAGAACAGACACTTCTGCTGTCTCTTCATGCACAGAACACGTAGTAAGGGGCCAGACCCGTGATGCGTCCTCTGCTGCCTTTTGTGTGTTAAGAGCAGCACGAGAGAGTTGAGGGAACTGAGGCTGGGGAGTACCTTTAGGAGCCGATTTACTTCATGCTAATCTTTGTGTATACTAGTGCAATGCTGTCTGAGATGCACTGCGTTATCCAAAAGGAACCCAGAGTGAGGGGGAGAGATCTAAATATGGATGACCCACTTCTCAGAGGAGCATGGAAGAGCCAGATATCGGATTACACACAGAGATGTTTTTCTATCTTTAGATTCTGGCCCTTACAAGACCGCAGGACAAAACCATATCAGCAGAAGAGAGAAAGGTATCTTATTCAACACTACACATTGGGCTCAACAGTAGCGGCAAGTTTTGGGGGTGGTGGAATGCCCAGGAACTAAGTGATCAAAAAAGAGACTAGAAGTAGTTAAGTTCTTCATTAGTCTTGGACAATTAGGTGGTCTAATGGTTCTCAAGGATGGTACTAAAGAGAGTCTAACTAAAGGATATGAAAACAGAACCACATTTAAATACTGGAGGTAGAACAAATTGTGCACACCAGACCACAATGTGTGCTGAGGGTGGAGGGAACTTGCCACATTGCTGTGTTATCTGCAGGACAATGCATAGTGTTTCGAGCATTAGGATTACTGCAATTCTTTTTTGTCTATGGTAGCCACTAGCAACAGCTGTGGCTGTTAGGGTGTTTAGAATTGAACCACCTTGATACGATGGCTGCGATTGGGTGTCGTTTGTGAAAACACACAGCCTGTGCACAAGTAGAGGGTTTAAAACTTTTGTTATCCCTTTTGAATAGGTTGGCAAAGTTTAACCATGAATTTACTGTGTGGTGGCAGAAAATAAGGCAAAGCAACTGGAGACGACGGGTGTTATTACATAAGATCACAGAGTAAGCTATGTTAGAAGATAGGATCAGATCAGACATCCAATGCCACATCATTCTGAAAGCTATTAAGGAGTGAAGATCTGCATAGAAGGGAAATGCTAACGTGGCAAAAGCAGGAAAGTCCAGACGATTAAGATAGGAAGAGTGACCGTGGCCTTGGCAACAAAAATCAGTTCACAACCGTAACAGAAGCCATCTCAGTGAAAATGTGAGGACAGGAATCCAGACTTGCAAAGGATCCAATAGTTTTGAGCATGAAGGTAGTTGTGATACAGAAGACCCAACTATTCTAGACATACTGGTGTATAATTAGATCAACTGATTGAAGTTTAGTTTCTGTGAAGACCGTTTACGCTAAGACATCCGACTGGGTTTCTAATTTAGGACATGATGTACAAGACATCTGTGCAATTATGTACCCTTGGAAAAATCCCAATTAGCATATCTCTGCCAAGTGTAAGGGCGTGATTGGAGATAGTGGCTAAAGGAAGGGTTATAGGAAGCCAAAGTAAGGTGTCAAAACGCATTGTACATGGCAGACCAGTGGGTGTGCGAAACCCCCCCACTCTATTAAAGGCTTGGTTGCCTTATTTCACAGAATAGCACTCCTTAAACCTCTCTTGAACCGTCACGTCCTTGCCAATTGTTAAACCATACAATCTTCAAGGTGTCCGTATCCTTAAGATGCAGGGTACACAGATAGTCTGCACCGAGGGATGTGGCTTCTGTGCTAGGCCATGTACATTGATGGCAGTTGCTGTTTGGTCTCCCCCAATATCACAAATAAGAGCATCTTCATGCACTGCCACGCATATATAGATGTCGCTTTTGTGTTTCGGTTATGGGTCTTTCGGATTGTAACCAATGCTGCCTCAGGGTGTTGTTTGTTTTTAAAGCAGTACAGGGATAGTTTGGTTGTGTTTGAAATTCTTTTAATTTCTCGGAGACCACATGCTACATATGGGATGAACAGTTCTATAACACCTCATGTCCTATAACACCTCTTAGCCACTGATCCCATCACGCCCTTAACCACTTGGTCTTGTGATATGCAATTGGGTTTCAGGCCAGATTCTTGTACAATTCATTCTGAATTGAGGAAAGCCCAGTTCGGATGACTAACGCAAACCGTCCTTCAAGAAACAAACTGCAGCCCAGTTGATATAATTGGATCACAGAAGAGAATAGCATGACCCTGAGAATAGACACCTTACACAGCATACAATCATTATAGCAGTTATAAAGCTTATTGTAAGAGAGACCCGGGGGGGTTAGTGATGGAGTTTTTTTAGTATGGGTTTAACATGGCAAGCTTAAAGATGAAGGTGGAAATTCGACAGTGAGGCATTGAAGGTTGTTATGATATCGGGGTAATCACATATTACAGTGGTCAATAATACAGGGCATGAGAATCAAAGAGGACATGTCATGCAGCAGGACCGTAATAGAGCAGTGGGAGACTTCTGATTGCTCTCAAGGATTAAACACCCCAAGAGTGGCAGAGGGAGCGAGAGTGCAACATAAGCTGAGATTCATCCCAGGACCAGAAGTCATGCATGCAGATGTAGCTACTTATGTTGGGAATAATGCGTAAAGCCCTGGGGAGAAGTGCAGGGACAAAGACGGGAGGAACAGTGGCCAACGGGTTGAAGAAGGGAGTAAGTTTTGGTTGTTAAGCTATGCCGAGCAGGCTGCCGCACGTTGTGTAGTTGATGGAGTAGTCACATATACACAAATTTAGTCACATACACACATACATACTTACAGTCACATATACAGAGACAATCACACACACACATTTATAGTCACATATACAGAGACATTCACACACACACATACATACTTACAGTCACATATACAGAGACACTCACATACACACACATTTATAGTCACATATAGACACACACATTTACAGTCACATACACAGACACACTAACACACACATTTATAGTCACATATACACAAATTTAGTCACATACACACATACATACTTACAGTCACATATACAGAGACAATCACACACACACATTTATAGTCACATATACAGAGAAATTAACATACACACAGATTTACAGCCACATATACACACACATTTACAGCCACATCTACAGACACACACACACACACACACACACAGTCACATATAGAGATACTCACATATACAAACATATACACATTGACAGTCACACAAAGAGACACTCTTACATATTCAAAGACACTAACATATTCAGAGACAATCTCACATTTACTGTATAGAGAAACTCAGATTTACAGACACTCACATATACAGACACTCACATATGTAGACAGACTCGCATAAACAGTAACACACTTACATTTACAGACACAATCACATTTACACTCTCACATATACAGACACAATCACATTTGCAGACACTCTAACATACATACATTCTTACATATAAATGCATTGAGACATAGGCAGCCAGAGAGTCTCTCTCCTAATGGGTGTGGCTTAATTGGGATGGAGAAAGGGGTGTGGTGTAAAAATGGTCATGGGTCATAACTTAGCTCCTCAATTATTCAGTATAATGCATAAAATTTCATTTCACTTGACAAATTTTGCACAAATAAAATTTTGGTGCGCATACAGGGTATGGAAAATTAGAGGGAACATTGCCTGCAGTACCAGTCAATATAACATAAGGCATCAATATTTTCCATTACAGACTATCAGGGAGATTCAATAAAAGTTCTTATCACTTAAAATGGTGCTAGTTTTGCCCCAACCAATCAGATCTTATTTAACATTTGAAAGCTAGCATCTGATTGGTTGGGGCACAATTAGCACCATTTTAAACGATAAGAACTAAATATTGAATAACCCTGTATATTTTTCAATCATGTTGAAGTATGGGAGGCATCGTAAACTACCAGTCTCTATTGACAGTTTACAATGATACATTGTATAGCAAATTTACAATACTGTTCCTAAAAAATAGTATGGCCCTAAATATCTTTATAAAACCAGAAAACAAACATGTGTATAGTAAATCTTTTGTTTGTATAGTTTTTTTACCTCATACTTACATACTTACTTACTACATAAAGGCAAAGTAAGGAAGATATATCTACCTGGGGTTTAAAAATTCATGGTCTGACTGCATAGTTTGGCATGTACATTTTTTATATATACATTTGGAAAAAGAGTTGAGTTCCAGTACTTGAAACTGGAACACAACTGAGCAGATTTTCAAAGCTTGTGTTAATGTTAGACGATCTGGGGGGGGGGGGGGGGGGAGAGAAAGGCTAATTCTTTATTCACCCACCCACAGAGATTTGCCAGGTTGTGTGAAAATGATTTTTGGTGAATTCAGGTATAACAATTCTAATTCTAGATAAATCTGATATCTCTAATGGGCAGATAATTTTCAAATATTCAGATGCCCATTAGCATTTGGTGGATCGGGTGAAGGAATGGGCAGTACCCAGATATCTTAGTACATATTGCTACCCTTATTATATGTCAGTACTAATGATAGTACCACTCTGGTACTCTGGTCAATAGACGACGATTCTAAAGCATGAGTACAGAGAGGTTGTTACCTTAAAGGAGAATGAAACACATTTTTTTTAATCTTAGGGCCATATTTATAAAGCCGCAGTATCGCTTTTTAGCTTTACCGCGACTTTAACGAGCGGTATCGTAAATTTATGATTGTAAATCTACGATAACAAAATCTTAGATTTACGATCCCCATAGAATACCATTGCGGTAGTTTACTACTGCACGGTATTCTACGATCAAACGTTCATTAATTAATGAATGTTCGGCCATAAGTGTACGATCGCAGTCGCACATTTACGACCGCGATTGTAAATTAACCCCCGGGAATCGCTAAAAAGCAATACTGCAGCTTTAGAAATATGGCCCTTAATGTAAAAGCTTTTCTCCAGAGAACACTTATACATTGTAAGAAACTTTTCTAGTACCGTATATACTGAAGTATAAACCGATTTTTTAAAAAAATTTAAAATCATCTTGAAAGTCTCCCCTTGATTTATACTCGGGCCTGTGCTGATCTGGATGTTGCCGGACAAAATCACATAGCCCTAGGAAAACAAAATCTGTACCCCGTAACACAGAGAATCCTCTTGATTTCAGTGGGTTAGGCAATTGTTGTCCTGCTCACTCAAATCAGCCCAGACTGCAAGACAAATGGAAAAAACAATCTTTAAATGTTCAGGCTGCACAGAAAGGTATGCAGGTCACATCTGTGTATGGGACTGTGTATGGGACTTTCTATGGGGCTGTGTATGGGACTTTCTATGGGCTGTGTATTGGACTTACTATGGGACTGTGTATGGGACTTTCTATGGGGCTGTGTATAGGACTTTCTATGGGGCTGTGTATGGGACTTTCTATGGGGCTGTGTATTGGAATTTCTATAGGTTCCAGGGGACCTATGTCTGTGTCAGGTGTGAGTGGGTTGCCCGTTTGGAAGCTGAGGTGGAGATTCTAAGGTGGAAGCTTGCAGCATTACAAGGATTGGCAAATCTGGGGGGACAGCAGGCACTGCTGGGGCAGTATAGAGGTTGGTGGAAGTGGGACAGGGAAGGTTGAGGGGGAGGTGCTTTTGTTAGGGTTACTGGGGGAAATGGGGGGACAGAATGGTAGGGTTGCTTCTTCCCAGATTGCCCATCCCAATAGATTTGCCATCTTAGGTGATGAAGTGAAGGAGGACAGCTTGGAATTAGCATTTATGGAGGGGGCTAGTTCCTTGAGCACCCAGGGGGCTGCCATCTCTGATACAAGGGAGGAGGAACTTAGGATCAGGAATGCAAGGCAGGTGGTAGTGGTAGGGGACTCCATTATAAGGAAGGTAGATAGGGTAATTTTCCTCCAAGACCCTTAATGCCAAACTGTGTGTTGCATGCCTGGTGGTAGGGTTCGGCATGTGGTGGATCGTGTAGACAGATTATTGGGTGGGGCAGGGTGTGTCTTGGTTCACATTGGTGCCAATGA
This sequence comes from Hymenochirus boettgeri, assembly GCA_019447015.1. Classification (NCBI taxonomy): domain Eukaryota; kingdom Metazoa; phylum Chordata; class Amphibia; order Anura; family Pipidae; genus Hymenochirus; species Hymenochirus boettgeri. Next base: position 65,672,761 of record CM033471.1, read on the forward strand.
CAATGTTAGAGGAGGAGGTGAGGTCCCTAAACACGATTTACGAGAGCTACGAGGGTTGGAGGAGATTTTAAACTAGATTTTTTTTTGGGGGGGGGTATTAGCAGTCTCACTGGGATAGATAGCCCAGGAGGAAAGAAGGGTGTAGCTAGGCCAGTGGTGGGTGGAAGGGGCGTGGGTCTAGCATTTGGGGATAGGGAGGCATGTGTATTAAAGTGTATGAATAAATTACAGGATCATAATGTAAAATGTATGTTTGCAAATGTGAAAAGGCTGGCTGACAAAATGGGTAAGTTGGAAATTATGGCGTTGAATAAAAAGTAGGATGTAATAGGTATAGCAGAAACGTGGTTGAACAGTTCTCACAACTGAGCTGTAAATTTAGAAGGATACACCTTGTTTAGGCAGGACAGAGAAAAAAGGAAAGGGGGAGGAGTATGTGTTTATGTTAAAAAAGAATTGAAGCCAAATTTAAAAGAAGAGATAACTGGCGATATGGATGTTAAAGTAGAGGCAATATGGGTGGAATTAGGCAACAGGAAAGGGGGTAATGTCATTGTTGGTGTCTGCTATAAGCCGCCAAATGTTAGCAGAGAGGAAGTGAGTCAAATTCATATGCAGTTGGCAAGGGCTGCAAGTTTGGGGAGTGTGCTCATTATGGGGGACTTTAATTACCCCGACATTAATTGGTGTAGTGGAACTGCCATCACAGAAAAATGCGATGAGGAAAAGTGCGCTGGGTTAACAAAGTCTTTTAATTTCAGGAAGGCAAATTTTCTCAGGTTAAAAGTAGCTCTTCAGAATGTCAACTGGGATAATGTATTATCAGGTAAAGGTACTGAACAGAAGTGGACTGTGTTTAAGGGGATTTTAGGCCAGTTCACATCTAAATTTATACCCTTGGGAAATAAATGTAAAAAAAAATAAATCCGCGCGCATGTGGCTGAATTCTGATGTAAAGAGGCAAATGGAAAGGAAGAAAAAGGCATTTAAAACCTTTAAGTCAGAGGGAACGAAAAGGGCATTTAGGGATTATAAAAACTGTAACAAGGAGTTAAGAAAGCAATCAAACTAGCTAAAATTAATAATGAAGTTAGGATACCTGAGCAAAGCATCACTAAGCCTAATTTTTTTTTAAGTATATTAATAGTAAGAAGATGAGGACTGAGAATGTGGCACCATTAATAAATAGGGATAAGTTAGTTACGGAGGATGGCGATAAAGCAAATAATTTGAATATTTTTTTTTCTCTGTATACACTATAGAAGATCCAAGTACAGATATCATAGAGTATAGTAGCAATAATGGTATAAAAGATTCAAGTGCACTTTGGTTAACCGAGGATATGGTACATAAAGAACTAAATAAGGTTAATATTAATCCTCGGGAGCTAAGTTCAGTTTTATCTAGGCCATTGTTTCTTATTTTTGCAGATCCCCTCATGTCCAGAGGTGTGCCTCTGGATTGGAAAAAGGCTGATGTTATTCCAGTATTTAAAAGGGTAGTCATTCAGAGCCGGGTAATTACAGGCCAGTAAGTTAAACTTCAGTGGTGAGGAAGATACTGGAAAGTTTAATAAGGGAACATGTTCTAGAGTATGTTTCAAGGACTGACATTATATGTATGTATGTTTCAAGGACTGACCAGCATTGATTTAGGAGGAATAGATCTTGAAACTAACTTGCTTGGCTTTTATGAGGAAGTGAGTAGAAATTTAGACTCTGGCATAGCAATAGATGTAGTTTACTTGGATTGTGTAAAGGCTTTTGATATAGTCCCCCATAGGCGACTAATGTATAAGCTAAGGTCTGTTGGTCTGGGGAGGCACATTTGTACATGGATAGAAAATTGGTTAATGAATAGGATGCAGAGAGTAGTTGTTAATGGGGCTTCATCATTATGGACTAAAGTGCTAAGGGGGGTGCCACGGGGTTCTCTGTTGGGGCCGCTTCTATTTAATCTACTTATTAATGATTTGGAAGTGGGTATTGTCAGCAAGGTTTCTGTGTTTGCTGACGACACAAAACTTTGTCGACCATTAAAAACTTCAAAAGTATGTGCAATCGTTGCAGGGGGATCTAGATAGATTGTCACATTGGGCTGCTAAGTGGCAGATGAGATTCAATGTTGATAAATGTAAGGTGATGCATTTTGGACTTAAAAATCCTTGTGCTACTTATACTATAAATGGCTCTGTGTTAACCGAATCCCTGTTGGAAAGGGATCTTGAAGTTTTGATGGATAACAAACTTAAAGGAAGCAAGCAGTGCCAGGCGGCAACAGCCAGAGCCAGCATGGTATTGTCTTGTATAAGGAGAGGTATGGATTCAAGGGAGAAAAATGTTAATTCTCCCTCTTAACAAAGCATTGGTAAGGCCTCATTTGGAATATGCAGTGCAATTTTGGAATCCTGTGTACAAAAAGGGCATCTTTGAAATGGAAAGGGTTCAGAGAAGGGCAACTAAATTAATAAGGGGGTTGGGGGAGCTTGAATATGAAGAAAGACTGGAAAAGTTACAATTATGTACGCTGGAGAAAAGGCGCTTGCGTGGGGATATGATTACTGTGTATAAATACATTAACGGGCCATACAGTAAACTATATGGGACTAGAAAAGCAGGGAAAAAGTTCCCTATAGAAAAAAGAACCCTAATATACGGCACAAAATACGTTGGCTATATAAAGTAAAAACAAACGTTTATTGGTAATCACAACACAAAACAAAAAAAATCAAAAAAATCAATAACAAAAACCCCCCATACACTATTGCATATGTGTATAACCTACTACGACCAATGAATAATACAAAACACCTAAACTCCGCCGGGTCCCCAGCTAACTAAAGAGGGAGAGAGGAAAATCAAGGGCAGTTATAGTTCTGTACAGGAACCTTACCACAACGACCCACGGTTCGCCTTGGCCAATAGCTGATGAAGCCTGGAGGGTATTGGCCAAGGGCGAACACGTGTCGGTGTGTAGGGAGGAGGAGGAATGATAATTGAAGAGGGACAGTGAGGAAAGACGGCTGCCGGTAGAGGATGGATACCGGAGGAGTATATCATCCACGCTGGAAGCTCTTGCGCTGGTGAACAACGGGTGAAGAGTGTGGTCCGACTGAGGGACGGGTAACTGTTCCCCGATCTCAGTCTTGGCTTCTCACGTGAAGTCCCGGGGATCCGTGAGTACTGTAGATTTAAGCAGCCTTGTATCTTTGCTTCCTAGGACAACGGGGTTTCGGATCGTTGTATGGACAGTGACTGTTGGATCCTTGTACAGAACTAAACTGCCCTTGCTTTTTCCTCTCTCCCTCTTTAGGTTAGCTGGGGAACCCGCGCGGAGTTTTTAGGGTGTTTGTATTATTCATTGGTCGTAGTAGGTTATACACATATGCAATAGTGTATGGGGGGTTTTGTTTATATGATTTTTTTGATTTTTTTGTTTTGTGTTGTGATTACCAATAAACGTTTGTTTTTACTTTATATAGCCAACGTATTTTGTGCCGTATATTAGGGTTCTTTTTTCTATAGGGAACTTTTTCCCTGCTTTTCTAGTACTATACAGTTTATCCCTATTGTGCACCGCTGTACTACAGCGTTACGAGGCTTACTCTGAAGTTGTGCACCTGCCCATTTATATATACTCAGTAAACTATATGGGGCATTGTTCACCAATAGAGCATGCCAGAGAACACGTGACCATCCCTTAAGTGGTATTCAATTAGATCAACTGGACTTGAAGTTTAGTTCTTGAAGACGTTTCGCTAGTCATCTGACGGGCTTTCTCAATTCAGAATGACTTGTACAAGAATCTGTGGCAATTATGTACCCTGGAAAATCCCAATTAGCATATCTCAGCCAAGTGTTAAGGGCGTGATTGAATAGTGGCTAAGAGGTGTTATAGGAACGCCCAGAGTAAGGTGTCAAAACAGCATTGTACATGGCAGACAATTGGTGTTGAACCCCCCCACCTCTATTTAGGCTTGGTTTCTTTATTTTCACATAAATGGCCTCCTTAACACCTCACATGGCTACTAGTATGTGATGACATTTCCATGGCTACCAGTATGTTATGAAATTCCCATGGCTACCAGTATATGATGAAATTGCCAGTTTGCTGACAGTTTGATATGAAAATCCCAAAATCCCATGGCTACCAGTATATAATGAAATTGCCAGTGTGCTACCAGTATGTAATGAAAATTACAGTTTGCTACCAGTATATACTGAAATTGCCAGTTTGCTACCAGTATAATGGATTACTGTGCCTCTGTGCCATTCGTTTGTGTATCTGTCCTCACCTTATCTCCGTCTGTCTTTCTATTTATAACCTTCTGGCTGTGTTTTTATCTCTCGATTTGTCTATGTTTGTCTGTCTGTCTTTCTCTATTAAGTACATAGTGGACGGGGCTTAATTAGGGGGGTGGGGGCATGGCCTAAATATTTTCCGCTGCACTGCGTGCACCACATAAAGTGCCCTAAGGTGCCCCTAATCTTCTCGAGATGCTCTTTCTCCTGTTTTTTTCCCCCTTCACTGATGGTATTTATGGTACAAAGTTATTGAGGTTGAATAAAGACATGCATGCATCAAATCCAAATTTTTCACTCTACTTTTTAACCCTACCCAACAGTTCCAGAAGAAGATCCAGAAGAATGCTACACAAAAAAACCCAGGTAAAAAAAAAAAAGGGGGGGGGGGAATACTTCCTGACTCTAAAGAGCAATCAGAAAGTATCCCTGGATCAACCACAACTGCAGTATATGTATTAATACCAGTAATTCTTAATATTTTTTTTGTTTTAGAAACGTATCTAGCCCACTTTTACAGCTATTCAATAAACTTGCTATTACCACATCTGCTGGTTTCTCACTGTAAAGAAACCTTTCCTAACCTGAAGATGAAACTTCTTTTCTTCCAATCTAACAGGATGTCCATGAGTCCTCTGATATGACCTATTAGTAAACAATACATTAGAGAGTTTATTGTATGGCCCATTAATATATTTGTATAAAGTGATCATATCCCCACGCAAATGTCGCTTCTCTAATTCTTCTAATCTGCCTGCATTGTCAAGCCCTTCCATTTCCTTTATTATTTTAGTTGCCCTTCTTTGAACTGCTTCTATTTCCAAGATGTATATGGGATTCCAAAACCACACAACATATTCCAAATGAGGCCTTACCAGTGCCTTGTAAAGAAGGGGAATAATATTTTTTCTCTCTTGAATCTATTCTCCTCTTTACACAAGACAATATCTTGCTAGCCCTAGCCGTTGCTATCTGTCATTGTTTTCTACAGTTAAGTCTGTTATCTACCAGAACCCCCAAATCTTTTTCCATTATAGATTCACTTAACACAGAGTTATTTATGGTGTAGGTGGCACAAGGATTGTTAAACCCCCAAATACATCACCTTTAGTCTCATCAGCAAACACAAACTACCTCAATGCTCCATTCTAAGTAATTTATAAACAGATTTTAAAGAAGTGGCCCCAGTACAGAACCCTAAGGCACTCCATTGTTCTTTTTTTTCCTTTTTCCAGTTGTGACAAAGGCAGAGTCCTGACATACACAATTTTAAATGCGTAGGTGTCTTCTTGGACACGCAGTTACAACTGGTAAGGTTATCATATGTGGCCTTGTGTGATTGGTTGTTTCTTTGATTAGTTTGGTGTACTGGTGGGCATGCATTGCTTGAATAAAGGAAAGGAATAAAGGAAACTACTTTTTTATTGGGTTTTGCATGGATGCATTGAACTACAATTTCACTTTGTAACTATGTGGATTTGGTAAAATTTTAATTGTCAAACTCTTCACATCTACTATATTAATAACGGAAATAGGAAGATAAGGAATGCATAGGACAGGCTTAATAATGATTGATACGATTAATTGGAACAGTGCAGAAAAGGCTGCAAATGGCATACTAAATCACTAGCAGCAACTGCATGGGTGTCTTTTGCAAAACTGCTTATTCAACACTATTCTAGTTTTAATGTCATATTAACCTGTGGTAAATAGGTTAGTGTGACTTAAAGGCCGGAACTGCAGTTCCTTCAAATTATTTTGATTTGATAAACGCACAACTGTTAATGTAAACCATATGAGCCTAAAAATACATAAGCAGCTTCATAAATTACCCTGTATTAAAAGATAGCAATTAGACAATTTGATGACTAACACAATATTCCTTTGCATTTAAGGTACACCAGCATACATGAGAACAAATAAGACCACGTTTACCAAGGCTTCAAATGCTTTTTAAATGGTTGAATGTGACTTTAAGTTGGGACTTCACAATTGCAGCTTTCAGGTAAACTGTATTGCTTGTGCATTGTGTTCATTTATTTATATAGGCCCTGGACATGTTGACGTGAGGTACCATGTTATTTTTAGCTAGGTGCCAAGCAATAGTGGAGACAGCACACTTCTGCTGCTCTTCTGCACAGAACAGTAGAATGGGCCAGACCCGTGATTGGTCCCTTCTGCTGCTTTTGTGTGTAAGAGCAGCAGAGAGAGTTGAGGGAACTAGGGCTGGTAAGTACCTTTAGGAGCCGATTTACTTCATCTAATTCTTTTTTTTTTACTAAGATGCAATGCTTGTCTGAGATGCAATGCGTTATCAAAAAGGAACCAGAGTGAGGGGGGAGAGCTCTAATATGGATGACACCAACTTCTCAGAGGAGCAGGAAGAGGCAGATATGGATTACACACAGAGATGTTTCCTACTCTTTAGATTCCTGGCCTTTAACCAGACCCTGCAGGACAACCATATACAGCAGAAGAGAAAGGTATCATTCAACACTACACATTGGGCTCAACAGTAGGGCAAGTTTTGGGGGTGGTGGACATGCCCAGGAAATAAAGTGATGCAAAAAGAGACTCAGTAAGTAGTTAAGTTCATTTATTAGTCTTGGACAAATTAGGTGGGTTCTAATGTCTCAAGGATGTACTAAAAGAGAGCATAACTAAACATAGAAACAGAACACATTTAAATACTGGGATAGAACAAATTGTGCAACACCAGACAACAATGTGCTGAGGGGAGGGAGGACTCTGCACATTGCTGTGTTATTCTGCAGGACAAATGCAGTTTCCAGAGCATAGATTACTGCAATCTCTTTTTTTGTCCTATGGTAGCCACCTAGCAACAGCTGGTTGGGTAGAATTGCAACCACCTGATTACGATGGCTCGGAGGGTGTCTTTTGTGATACACACACAGCCTGTGCAAGTAAGGGGTTAAACTTTTGTTATCCCCTTTTGAATAGGTTGGCACAAGTTTAACCACTGAATTTACTGTTGTGGCTGGCAGAAAATAAGGCCAAAGCAACTGGAGAAGAGGTGTTATTAGCATAAGATACAGAGTAAGCTATGTTAGAAAGATAGGATAGAAATCAGAATGCCACATCATTCTGAATGCATAAGGAGTGAAGGATCTGCATTAGAAGGGAATGATTAACTGTGTCAAAAGCAGGAAAGTCCAGAACGATAAGAATAGAAGAGTGACCGTTGGCCTTGGCAACCTAAAAATCAGTCACAACCTTACACAGAGCCCTCTCAGTGAAATGTGCAGGACAGAATCCAGACTGCAAAGGATCCAATAGGTTTTGAGCATGAAGGTAGTTAGTGATACAGAAGACCAATCATTCTAGCATACCTGTTGTATTCAATTAGATCAACTGGACTTGAAGTTTAGTTCTTGAAGACGTTTCGCTAGACATCCGACTGGCTTTCTCAATTCAGAATGACTTGTACAAGAATCTGTGGCAATTATGTACCCTGGAAAATCCCAATTAGCATATCTCTGCCAAGTGTTAAGGGCGTGATTGGATAGTGGCTAAAAGGTGTTATAGGAACGCCCAGAGTAAGGTGTCAAAACAGCATTGTACATGGCAGACAGTTGGTGTCGAACCCCCCCACCTCTATTAAGGCTTGGTTCCTTTATTTTCACAGAAATAGCCTCCTTAACACCTCTCTTGAACCAGTCACGTTCCTTTGCCAATATGTTAACATTACAATCTTCAAAGGTATGTCCTTTATCCTTAAGATGCAGGTACACAGCTGAGTCCTGACCCGAGGAATTGGCTCTTCTGTGCTAGGCCATGTACATTGATGCAGTTGCTGTTTGGTCTCCCCCATATACAAATCAGAGCATTCTTCACTGCACTGCACTGCATATATGATGTCGCTTTTCTTGTGTTTCGGTATTGGGTCTTTCGGATGTACCAATTGCTGCCTCAGTGTGTTGTTTTGTTTAAAGCAGACAGGGATACGGTGTTTTTTGAAAATTCTTCTTAATTTCTCGGAGACCCATGCTACATATGGGATGACCATGTTCTATAACACCTCATGTCCTATAACACCTCTTAGCCACTATCCAATCACGCCCTTAACACTTGGCTGTGATATGCTAATTGGGATTTTCCAGGGCACAGATTCTTGTACAATTCATTCTGAATTGAGAAAGCCAGTCGGATGACTAACGAAACGTCTTCAAGAACAAAACTTCAAGCCCAGTTGATCTAATTGAATACAACAGATATAGCATGACCTGGATGAATAAGAACCTTCACAAGCATAAATCATTCTAGCAGTTTATAAGCTATTGTAAGAGAGACCAGGGGGTCTAGTGATGGCTTTTTAGTATGGGTTTAACATGTGCAAGCTTAAAGATGGAAGGGGAAATTCCAAGTGAGGCATTGAATGTTGGTTAGTATAGGGGTAATCACATTATTACAGTGCTTCAATAATACAGAGGGCATGAGATCAAGAGGACATGTCATGAGCAGACCGAATAGAAGCAGGTGGGAGACTTCTGATTGCTTCACAGGATTAAAACACCCAAGAGTGGCAGAGGGAGGCGAGGGCAACATAAGCTGAGATTCATCCCTAGGACCAGAGATCTGCATGCAGATGTACTCTACTTTATGTTGGAATAAATGCGTAAAGTCCTGGGGAAAGTGCAGGGAGAAAAGAGAGAGAGTCAGTGGCCAAAGGGTGAAGAAGGGAGTTGAAGACGCAGAGCAGGCGGCGTGGGTTAGATTTGTTGTTATTTTAAAGTTTCTGGTAGTACTTTTGTTTTGCTAGCAGGAACCCAGAGCCGAGGCATTGCAGCATGAACTTGTAATGGAGAAAGTCAGTCTTTGTACAGGACTATCTCCATGTAGGTTCAGCAGCCCCTGTGCACCTGTCTATAAAGCCAGAAATGTGGTTGTGCCACGGACAAGGATTAGAGGGGGCAAAATAGTCTATTGTGTTAGTCAGGATAGAGTTATAGGGGTTTGCAAGGGAGTCAGGTTATTGATGGTCAAAAGGGAGAAGGGACTATAGGACAGGGATTAGGCGGATGCCAGGAGATCTATGGCTCTAGTATTATGAACAGACACACAAGAGGAAGGGACAGGAGGAAGAAGAGGGTGTTGAGCCTGAAAAGTGATAAAATGATGATCAGAAAGTGGAAAGAGGTTAGATTTAAAAGATGAGACAGAGCTTTTAGATCCAGGAAGTATCCATCCTAATGAGTACTAGCATTATTCCACTGTTGAAGATCAAATGAGGATGTGTACGGGTAGAAAATGAGAGGGCCAGGAGATGGAGGAGGTGTCAATGTGACAGTCCCCAAAAATCAGAACAGGACAGTCAGTAGAGAGGAAGAAAATAAGCCAAGTTTCAAAGTCAGAGAGGAATGCAGACAGAGATGATGTAGATGGTGGTCTGTACACCACAACTACTTGTATTGGCAAGGAGTATGAGAGCTGAATTGATTGGGCGTTAAAAGATGTTAATGAAAGGTCAGGTGCGAAGGTGATGTTATTAAATCGTCAGAATGAAGAAAGTAGGAGATCAACACCAACACCACTACCTGATGAGCGAGGTGTATAGGAGAAGCGTAGACCACCGAGAGCAAGCAAGTCCTGGATTACAGAGTCATGTTGGGAAAGCCAGGTTTCAGTAAGGGCAAGAAGATGAAAATTATAAGAGCAGAAGATGGTAGATATGTTAACTAGCGACCAAATATTAAGCAGAGCACAGGAGAAGGGCAGAGAAGATGAAGGGAGCAGAGATATAGATAGAAGGTTGGAGGGAATTGAAGCATGACGGGGGGTGAGAGAAGGAAAGACAGGTGCTGGACTATAGCAAACTGAGAAATTACATGGGCCAGGATTTAGAAACACATCACCAGCAGACAGAAGTAGGAGGACAAATAAAGACAAAAGGAGGATTTGTAAGTGTTTGTTTTTTTTTAATCTGTATTTAAATGAGAGGAAAGTGCAGTGTATGGGAGCAGTAAGAGGGGGTTGAGAGAAGAGATGGGGAGATATAATCCAAATTGGGACATTGGTATCAAAGGGTGGAATATGAATACAATTTAGGTAACATGGTGCAGAAAACAATGAAAAACAGCCACAGTAAACGCATAATGTTTACAAGGCAAGGATAGTTAGGCAGAATAAAACACTTAATTGATAGTAGAAATTGGATCCCAGACAGCTTCTGAAGTTCTTTGTGTTGATATCCTTGTTGAACTCCCTTGTTAAACTCTAATTTACTTAGGGCATCTTTACTTAGGATGATCTATACTTGGGGTGATTTATTCCTGCACAGCAATACAAACAGCACAGCACATCTACCCCTTAGGATTTTCTGAACTTATAGGGATACAATCAGATACAAGCCAAGGTGATTAAGTAATTAGCAAGATTCAATTTTGACTACAAAGTGATCTGCTGAGCTACAAGGGCTGAACAGGTAAGATACCATCTCAGGAGTTAATATGGAGTTTGTCAGGAAGTAGCAAACAAAAAAAAAAGCCTTTCCTTCACTAACCTTTATAAAATATAACACATAGGAAAAATAATGGAATGCGTACCAGTTGTAAAATTTACAAGGTCAAAAATAACAATGGGGACACAGGAGGAAAGGCAATGGAATGCGTACCAGTTATGAATTGTAAAGGCAATGGAATGCATACCAGTTATGAATTGTAAAGCCAATGGAATGCGTACCAGTTATGAATCGCAAAGGCAATGGAATGCATACCAGTTATGAAACTTGCAAGATTACATTCTCTTTGTGTCCATGCTGTCATTTTGCTTGACACTGATCTAAACATCTGATGCTAGGAGGTTTCCTCCTGTGGCACAAATAGAAATATTTTATTAGGTGTGAATTGTAAGCACACTAATGAACAGATTTCTAATAATTAATCAAATTAGATACATGGAGTGGTTGTAGACTACAATGTGTTCAGAAATAAGACAGCAAGTATGCAAATAAAACTTAAACTCTAAACTGAACTGTGGGCTGATTATTGGTTTGGACATTAAATACATATCTATACATTCATTGTACATATTTGAGAATGTGTGTGTGTATACAGTATACTGTATGTATAGCATTTTTGGTACAATAACTGATTTGCTGTATTTCACATAAAGATATCCTCTCTTCAGCTCAGTCTTTTGTTATATAATATGAGATTCAGTAGGCAAAATAATGCTATTTTATATTGCTTGTGAAGGGTCTCATTCATCCAGGTCATGGTATATCTGTTGTATTCAATTAGATCAACTGGACTGAAATGTAGTTCTTGAAGACGTTTCGCTAGTCATCCGATGGCTTTCTCATTCAGAATGACTTGTACAAGAATTGTGGCCAAAGTCATTCTGAATTGAGAAAGCCAGTCGGATGACTAGCGAAACGTCTTCAAGAACTACATTTCAAGTCCAGTTGATCTAATTGAATACAACAGATATGCTATTTTATATTCTTTTGTAGGATCTTTGAACAATGAACTATTGCTGACTGTCTGCCAAGAGTCTATTTGCATTATGCAACATAATCACTGGTATTTAATCCACAGTGTTCTCCTATTTATCATACTGTTTTATTGTGATGTTTTATTCAGTTTATTGTAGCTTCTCTTTAGTTAGGCTATAGTGTTTCTGCACTTTGTCAGAAAAAAAATATTTCTTAGCCTTTATTTTGCCTTTGAATGCTGAGAAAGGAGGGCCTGTATACCCTTGTATACTTCAAAGGTACCTAACACATTGGCCTGGTTTTCTTCTGATTTGGAGATGCTAATGGTGAGGCCGAATTACTTTCTTTTCTTTTTCTGTAATGTTAATGGATTCATGCAGAACTTCATTCTTCTGTACTTTTTCCCTTGACATAAACCTCTTCCATAATTTCTCTTTCTGTCCTAATTGTATTTGTGCAAGAAAAATCAACTTCTGAAACTCATTTTACATTTTATTAAGATATTTCCATTTTATTTTCTCATTATTTAGAAGAAATGTTGGGGTCAGATTGATACTTATACCCCAAGGACCAGTTTCCATGGTGATAATCTCTCTGTTTAATGAGTACAGAAAAGATTCCCATAATATTTCCCATTAAAGACTCAGTGAGACATTATTTTTTTGTTTACAAGCCAAGTGTTTAGTAGGTTTTAAAAGTACCCATATGTTGCTTAGCAAGCTGCTAATAACAAAAGTTGGAAGATTACTTTGTAGACTTATTTGAGTGAGTATTGAAAAGATGTGAAGTACTGTAATAAATATTTCAATTGAGTAATGCTACTTTTTCTTAAAAATATATATAACCCAGTCTCAATGTTTCTGCACATAATTATTCCATATACAATGACCAATAAAGATACTTTTTGTTTCGGAAGGAGGCATATTTAAGTGTTGAAAGGATTTTCCTGCTTACATAGTAACATAGTTACATAGTAATTGTGGTTGAATTAAGACATACATCCATCATGTCCAACATTTTCACCCTCCCTTTTAACCCTACCTAACAGTTGATCCAGAGGAAAGCAAAAAAAAAAACAAAAACAGCTAAAAAAGGGGAGGGTTAAATTCCTTCCAGACTCCAAATGGCAATCGGAAAGTATCCCTTGGATCAACCAGAACTGCAGTATATGTATTAATACCAGTAATTCTCAATATTTTTTAGTTTTAGAAACATATCTAGCCCACTTTTAAAGCTATTCAGTGAACTTGCCATTACCACATCTGCTGGGACACAGCTCCACAGTTTCACTGTTCTCACTGTAAAGAGATCTTTTCTAACCTGAAGATGAAACTTCTATTCTTCCAATCTTAAAGGATGTCCACGTGTCCTCTGATATGACCTATTAATAAACAATGCACCAGCGAGTTTACTGTATGGCCCATTAATATATTTATATAAAGTGATCATATCCCCACGTAAATGTTGTTTCTCTAATGTAAATAGCCCTAACTTGTCTAATTTGCCTGTATAGTCAAGCCATTTTATTCCCCTTATTATTAATCCCTTTTGTATATGGGATTCCAAAACTGCACAGCATATTCCAAATGAGGCCTTACCAGTGCCTTGTAAAGAGGGAATAATCAGGGAGATTCAATAAAAGTTGTTATCGTTTAAAATGGTGCTAATTTTGCCCTAACCAATCAGATGTAAGCTTTCAAATGTTACATAAGATATGATTGGTTAGGGCAAAATTAGCACCATTTTAAGCGATAAGAACTTTTATTGAATCTCCCTGAATAGTTTTTTCTCTTGAATCTATTCCCCTCTTTATACAAGACAATACAGTATCTTGCTAGCTCTAGCCAATGCTGTCTGGCCAGAATCCCAAATCTTGTAAATGCATAGACATGTGATTAAAAGACTTGTCCACTTTAAATTTGTATCTAAGCAGATCACCCCCCCCCCACCAACATATTTCCAGTTCTCGGCTTTGTTGCTGAATAATTTTTCTAAATAGCAGTAGTTAATCAAAGCACGGGACTAACTTCTGTTGTCTCACATATGTGAGCTTGTAGAAAGCACATACAGCTTAAAGAAAAGGTAGCAGCAATAATAGGGGATGTTTATTTGATTGGCTCTATTTGTTGAATTTATTTTTCACATGTCCATTTAAAACTTAAAAGTAAACTTTACTAAAAATGATTGCCCTGGAACAGATTTATTAAAATAAGGTATTTTTGACATAGGGGCATATTTATAAAGGGCACGCCAGCTGCCTTTTGGGGCTTAAGGGGTCCCGCAGCTGGAACCAGGACCACCCTTCCCCAGCACTTCTAAGGGCCTTTGCAGCCCTTGGAAGGGTCCTTTGGGGCTTAGGGAGTCCCGCAACCAGGACCCCCTTGTAAGGGCTCTTGCGGCACTCAGAAATACCCTTGAAGCCCTGACAAGAGCCTTTTGGAACTTAAGGGGTCCTGAAGTTCTTACCAGGACCCCCCACCAGGGCACTGACAAGTGCCTTCTTTAAGGTCCTGCATTTTGAAACAGGACCCTCAAATGGCTCTTAGAAGAGCCCTTGGCTGTGTCTTCTTTCTTCTCTGCCGGCGACATGAACTCCGCTGAGGTCGCCAATACCAGGCCACCAGTAACACGTCGGCACTGGCAACTTGAACGTAGCCCATGTTGCTGTCTTCTTCTTTCTTCTTTCTTCTGCCATCAACTGGGATGACTTCTAAGCTCTGCAGGGTTTGCATCTCTTTGGGAGCTGTGGGACCCTTAAGCCCCCTTGTCAGGGCCACAAGGGCACTTCTAAGTGCTGCAAAGGCCCTTCCAAGGGCCAGGGAAGGGGGGTCCCAGTTCGAGCTGCGGGACCCCTTAAGCCCCAAAAGGGGGCCAGGTGGTCTCCTCCACAGGGGGAGAGGGAGGAGTGGGCGAACAATCCACCTGCCCCCTCTGGCGACAGATGCAACCACCTGCAGCACCATCCTTTCACAGCAGCCCCTCCCAGCCCCCTGCTCCATATGTCGGGACTTGAGCCCTTTGCCGCAATACTATACTTAGCGCATTACGCTAAGTGCGTTATCACAGCGAAGAGAGTTCAAATTACTGCCGCGATGATGATCGCCTTCATAAATATTGTGATAATAACGATCTTTTATAAATATGCCCCATAGTTTTGCTTTAATATAGAATGAAATACCAAATAACAAAACTTGCATACATATCTTGTAGGGGGCAGTGTGTAGTGCTGATAAATTGTCTATAAGTAAGTATACCGGAAATCACTAGCAAGTTACCTATGATTAAGTACGTGGGGTGCGTTCAGGATGTTTTTAATCACTATTCAGAAAAGCCATCTATTTTATGGGAACTACTGAGTGACCTGTTTCAGAGTGCGGGTCTTACCTTCTCTCTGCAGGAATCCCATACATATCTGTTGTCTGGCATTAAACAGACACCAGATTGGCCATTGGAGGTGGGGTCACCTTAACTCTTAAATGGAGCTTGGGTGTCATAATAGACAAAATAGACAAGTACAAGGCAGAATGAAACATATTCAGTGTTGTATATGACCAATAAAATAACAACATTACAATACATGAAGAGATTTCTGTCTTTCTTCTGTCTTTTTTTTTTCCAAGAGACTACGGTTTACTGAACTTATCATGAAAGCCCCCAGCTGATAGCTGGGCTGTATGTGCCCCCTCCACCCCCAGTCTCTCCAGATAGTTATGTCTCTGATTAAACCTCATTCTTTAACCTACAACAGAACTTCTTTGGATAAGAAAAACAAGCTGAAGGTATGTATTTGTGTAGGTAGGTAGTTTTTTTATGACAATATGTCTACAGATCAGATATTGTTTTGGGTCATAGCTTTGGGTGCTGAGAACAAAGTTCCATGACAAAACTAAGAAATTTCGATGTTAAAACCAGTTGCTGGTCAGCATATTCCTAATGATAATGTTGTTTTTTCTCTTATTGTTTAATATATAAATGTTGTTCCCAAAAAGATGAAACTCTTGTATTTAATTAATTTTAAGAAACCTTTCACAGAACATATAGAAATGTCAAACGGTCTGCTTTGAAAACATTTGAGGAGCGAAAAGATAACAAAATAGAGATGTAAGCCAAGAATGTGAAAGTAAGACAAATGCATCCTGAACATTATGTTCAATTACTGTTCTGGCAGCTAAGCTTTGAATCAGCAACAATCCGTGCAGTATTCCTTTTAGATATTATGATAGCAACAATTTTAAGAAATAAAGCTAAACTAAAATATGTATTGGGAATGTCAACATAATTATTGCAGATTTTTATTTTTTTCCCTTTCATTTCTTCTTTAAAGGAATAGTCCACTGAAAAGTTCCTTTCATGTATTGATTGAAGAACAGGAGGTAAAGGAGCTAAGCATTACCGTGTTTTAATCAATTGTACAGGAGCCTGGAACGAAGGTGAGTAAATTTACTTTATTCGCAATCCACCACCGGCTGAAATGACAGGTCCATACCACTTCTGGTTTCACTTTAAATATAGAGTGCATTACAGCGTAGGCGCGCTATAGTTAAATTGAAGCAGGAATGGACTGTCACTTCAGCCAGCAGTGGATCACGAGTAAGGTAAATTTATTCACCGTCATTCCAGGTTCCACTTTTGTGAACTATTCCTTTTTTGTAGCAAATAATCTTGTTTACTTTTATAACTTAATATTAATCTAACAGGGAGATGCACAGATAGCAGTTTTCTTCTCCACCGGTGCAATCACACTGCAATGTTTCACTGCTAAATGTATATAACATGGCAATCAATGAGTTAACGTTGTACTGAACCATTTTACATTAGCTAGTTTAACATTAATTCCCTTAAGGAGCAGTATATCATAGTTTGTTTGTTTTTTTGTAACAAAGTAATTTTACCTTAGTGATTTAAAGAACCCCTTGGCCCTATTGAATAAGAGCAAAGCAAATTGATTTGGACAGGAAAATTAAAGGGACACTAAACTGAAAAAAAAAATGACTTGACTTTATACTTTTTTAGATTTTTAGTGCTGCCAGGAACATGATCCCTTTTTTGCTCTCAGTGCTTCCTGTCACTAGATCTCCTCATGTCCTGTTCAGTTCACTCCTAGTTAGTACATGTCTCCTCTCTATGTATCCATCACCTCCCAAAACTGAGGCTCAAATGGAGTGTGGAGAGATGATCTGTGCCCCCTACAGCCAATAGCATTCACCCAGTGATTTTGTGTTATAGTGAAAGTAAAACTGTTTTGCTATGGGAAGGTAAGCAACAAACATCAGGGAGATGTAATCACTGGCAATTATATAGTTTGAAGAACGCACTCCTGTAGACCTTGCTCTTTCTTTTATATTTATTAGTGACATGCGTGCACAACGTTTCGGGGTGTCTTCCCCTTCCTCAGGTGCAATCACTGCTTGATTCAAGTAAGATTTTATTTTAGCTGTAGGAGTTGGTGTGTGTGTGTGCGGGGGGTGACGTAATTTATTTCTTTAGGTACTGTGCTACATTGGGGCTTAAGTAACACAGACAGCAGCTAACTGCAGGATTGGGTTTATCTGCACAGAAAGAGCAATGCTTATGCCTTTTCCTGATCTTGCTGAATCAATTAGCCATGCAGTGACAGAGAAATAAGCGTTCATTTTATAGAATGGATAGAATGTGCCAGGGGGAGGAGCTGGGTGATTGACTAGCTGTGCCCCGCCCCCTTTAAAAAGTAAGCTAAAAAAAAAAAGGACAAGGTCAGAAGAGAAAAAAAAAGCAGATTTAAGATTGGTGGTAATTAATCCTAATAACTGTGTGTGTGTTGTTTTTAGGCTTTAGTTGCCCTTTAAATGGACAGCAGAATCTCCATACAGTAATAGCCAAATCCAGTATGGTTATTACTGTATGGGACTACTGTATGGGAATTCTGATCTCCATTTAAAGGGCAACTAAAGCCTCAAAACAATACAGAATCAGAGGGCAACAATAGATACCCTTCTCCTTCTGATTCAGCATTGTTTTGAGGCTTTAGTTGCACTTTAAATGGACAGCAGAATTCCCATACAGTAGTCCCATACAGTAATAGCCATACTGGATTTGGCTATTATTATATGAGAATTCTTACAGTAATAGCCATACTGGATTTGGCTATTATTATATGAGAATTCTGCTGTCCATTTAAAAGACAACTAAAGCCTCATTCCATGGCACTCCAGATGTTTTGAAACTACAACTCTCATGCTTTAGTAGCTGGGAGTTGTAGTTTCCAGACATCTGCACCTTCTCTGCAAGTTTGTTATCCATCTGCAAATTCAGTCACTTACTTTGGAAATGCGGCCGGGGGGGGGGGGGAGGAGCTGGGTGATTGACTAGCTGTGCCTCGCCCCCTTTAAAAAGTAAGTCTCCCAGAGCTAAAAAAAAAAACAAGGGATAGGAAGGTCAGAAGAGAAAAAAAGCAGATTTAAGATTGGTGGTAATTAATCCTAATAACTGTGTGATTGCCACAGTTTACATGTCCTTTAAGTAATGTGTTCCTGTACATATTTCATTAATTTATAGTATACAGCAAGTGCATAGTTTGACTTTTTGAGTTGTGGATTTTCCAGTACATTGATTAGATGTGGGTTGACTTATCTGTTTGGTGAGTTACAGGTCATTTCTGTCATTATCTTTTGGTTACAAAAAACCCAAAAGACTAACTAAAAGATTACAGTAGGTTCATACATTCATAAGAATTCCATAATTGTCTCAAAAAGCAACATCCTTCTTTCCATCCTACCCTGTCATAAACATTTAATTTCTTTTTCTTCTTTGTATTAAGTTTTAGTATATTTGTAAAACATAAAATTCTGTTAATTTTAAAATAAGTTCATGGTAAACAAAGTATCACAACAGGTTTTGGATATCGCGGATTGTTGCAGGACCTAAAATATTACCTCACTATAGTTCTTAACAGGGCATAGCATAATGAATGGTTCATTTCTAAAAGTAAAGACAATACATCGATTTGTAGAGGTATAATAAGAGGGATAAATACTATATATATACCGTATATACTTGAGTATAAACCGACATGAGTATATACTGAGGTTCCTATTTTTACCCCCCAAAAAATTGTAAAAGTGATTGACTCGAGTGTAAACCGAGGGTAGGAAATATGAACACTGTTGCCTTCTGATTCTGTATTGTTTTGAGGCTTTAATTGCCCTTTAAATGGACAGCAGAATTTCCATACAGTAGTCCCATACTGTAATAGCCAAATCCAGTATGGTTATTACTGTATGGGACTACTGTATGGGAATTCTGTTCTCCATTTAAAGGGAAACTAAAGCTTTAAAACAATACAGAATCAGAAGGCAACAATAGATTCCATTCTCCTTCTGATTCAGTATTGTTTTGAGGCTTTAGTTGCCCTGTAAATGGACAGCAGAATTCCCATACAGTAGTCCCATACAGTAATAGCCATACTGGATTTGGCTATTACTA
Organism: Hymenochirus boettgeri; assembly: GCA_019447015.1. Taxonomy (NCBI): domain Eukaryota; kingdom Metazoa; phylum Chordata; class Amphibia; order Anura; family Pipidae; genus Hymenochirus; species Hymenochirus boettgeri. Next base: position 65,691,976 of record CM033471.1, read on the forward strand.
TATGAGAATTCTGCTGTCCATTTAAAAGACAACTAAAGCCTCATTCCATGGCACTCCAGATGTTTTGAAACTACAACTCCCTGCATGCTTTAGTAGCTGGGAGTTGTAGTTTCCAAAACATCTGCACCCTCCCCCCTAGTTCAGTGGACTTACTTGTAAATGGGTTCCTTTCTGTGGGCATCCTTCTCTTCAAGTTTGTTATCCATCTGCAAATTCAGCCACTTTGGAAATGCGGCCACGACTCGTTCCTTTGCTGCCTGTCGTCACTACTCGGCGCCGGGCTGTGACATTGGCTGGCGCATCAGTACAGACAGCGAGCGAGTGAGTGAGCGGCAGCCGCATTTCTAAAGTAAGTGACTGACTTGAGTATGAATCGAGGTTGAGTTTTCAGGCTGATTTTACAGCCTGAAAACCTTGGTTTATACTTGAGTATATACTGTACAGTATATAACGTTTTTAAAAAAAACAAAAAAACAAACCAAATGCATATTAAAAGGGCATGTCTACCCCAGAACACAAATCTATACTTACCTTCCCCACCCAAGTTATTGTGGACAGTAGACTTAGTAACTCAAAGCAGTGTTGTCCAGTATTTGCTAAAGCAAATCATTAAAAAATGATTTAATGTATAAAAAGGAATATAGTGTCAAAGGAGCAGGGTATAATTCTGCCTCTGTAAAGAGCCCTGGTAAGACTTAGTCTTGAGTATGCAGTGTAGTTTTGGGCACAAGTGATCAGAAAGGATATAAACAAATTAAAAAGTGTACAGAGGTGTGCAAAAAAACCTGATAAACGGTATAGAGAATTTGTGTTATAAAAAGAGATGATCAAAGTTAGGTTTGTTTTCCATGGAAAAGAGGGATTTGCAAAGGGACATAATAAACCCTATACAAATTTGTAAGAGGGAATTATGGCCAATTTGCAGGGATCTTTTCTATCATAGGGGTAAGCAAAAGATTAGAGGCCACCCGTTTAGACTTAAGGGAAAGTCCATTTCAACTTAAGCAACATAAAGGGCTCTTTACTGTGATGGCAGTGAGGTTGTGAAATGGTCTGCCTAAAAATGTAGTGTCAGCTGATTCCCTTAACACATTCAAAAGAGGCTTGGATGTCTCCTTGGTCAGGCAGAATATCCAGGGTTATAGCTGGTGACTGAATCTTGTGTTGGCATGTATGTTTGTTTGTATCCTTGTCTAATTTAGTGTACTGAGGGGCATGAATCATTTGAGCGGATGAGACTGTGCTTTTTTATTTTTGATGGGTTGGGGTTCTTAGAGTTTCTTCTTTTTTAAGGGGGTGTTTGTGGAGGGGTTGAACTTGATGCACTGTTTTCTTTTTTCAACACAATATTAACTCTGTGTGTAAGTCTGTCCTCCACTAGAACCCCCAAATATTTTACCATTAGAGATTAACTTAGCAAAGAGCCATTTATAGTATAAGCAGCACAAGATTGTTAACCTCCAAATGCCTCATCTTACATTTATCAACATTGAATAGGATTGGGTTTATCTGCACAGAAAAAGCACAGAGAAACAAATAATGCTTATGCCTTTTCCTGATCTTAATGCTGAATCAATTAGCCATGTAGTGACAGAGAAATAAGCGTTTATTTTATAGAATGGATAGTTTTACATGTAGTGTGCCGGGGGGGGGGGGGAGGAGCTGGGTGATTGACTAGCTGTGCCTCGCCCCCTTTAAAAAGTAAGTCTCCCAGAGCTAAAAAAAAAAACAAGGGATAGGAAGGTCAGAAGAGAAAAAAAGCAGATTTAAGATTGGTGGTAATTAATCCTAATAACTGTGTGATTGCCACAGTTTACATGTCCTTTAAGTAATGTGTTCCTGTACATATTTCATTAATTTATAGTATACAGCAAGTGCATAGTTTGACTTTTTGAGTTGTGGATTTTCCAGTACATTGATTAGATGTGGGTTGACTTATCTGTTTGGTGAGTTACAGGTCATTTCTGTCATTATCTTTTGGTTACAAAAAACCCAAAAGACTAACTAAAAGATTACAGTAGGTTCATACATTCATAAGAATTCCATAATTGTCTCAAAAAGCAACATCCTTCTTTCCATCCTACCCTGTCATAAACATTTAATTTCTTTTTCTTCTTTGTATTAAGTTTTAGTATATTTGTAAAACATAAAATTCTGTTAATTTTAAAATAAGTTCATGGTAAACAAAGTATCACAACAGGTTTTGGATATCGCGGATTGTTGCAGGACCTAAAATATTACCTCACTATAGTTCTTAACAGGGCATAGCATAATGAATGGTTCATTTCTAAAAGTAAAGACAATACATCGATTTGTAGAGGTATAATAAGAGGGATAAATACTATATATATACCGTATATACTTGAGTATAAACCGACATGAGTATATACTGAGGTTCCTATTTTTACCCCCCAAAAAATTGTAAAAGTGATTGACTCGAGTGTAAACCGAGGGTAGGAAATATGAACACTGTTGCCTTCTGATTCTGTATTGTTTTGAGGCTTTAATTGCCCTTTAAATGGACAGCAGAATTTCCATACAGTAGTCCCATACTGTAATAGCCAAATCCAGTATGGTTATTACTGTATGGGACTACTGTATGGGAATTCTGTTCTCCATTTAAAGGGAAACTAAAGCTTTAAAACAATACAGAATCAGAAGGCAACAATAGATTCCATTCTCCTTCTGATTCAGTATTGTTTTGAGGCTTTAGTTGCCCTGTAAATGGACAGCAGAATTCCCATACAGTAGTCCCATACAGTAATAGCCATACTGGATTTGGCTATTACTATATGAGAATTCTGCTGTCCATTTAAAAGACAACTAAAGCCTCATTCCATGGCACTCCAGATGTTTTGAAACTACAACTCCCTGCATGCTTTAGTAGCTGGGAGTTGTAGTTTCCAAAACATCTGCACCCTCCCCCCTAGTTCAGTGGACTTACTTGTAAATGGGTTCCTTTCTGTGGGCATCCTTCTCTTCAAGTTTGTTATCCATCTGCAAATTCAGCCACTTTGGAAATGCGGCCACGACTCGTTCCTTTGCTGCCTGTCGTCACTACTCGGCGCCGGGCTGTGACATTGGCTGGCGCATCAGTACAGACAGCGAGCGAGTGAGTGAGCGGCAGCCGCATTTCTAAAGTAATTGACTGACTTGAGTATGAATCGAGGTTGAGTTTTCAGGCTGATTTTACAGCCTGAAAACCTTGGTTTATACTTGAGTATATACTGTACAGTATATAACGTTTTTTTTAAAAAAAAACAAAAAAACAACCAAAATGCATATTAAAAGGGCATGTCTACCCCAGAACACAAATCTATATACCTTCCCCACACAAGTTATTGTGGACAGTAGACTTAGTAACTCAAAGCAGTGTTGTCCAGTATTTGCTAAAGCAAATCATTAAAAAATGATTTAATGTATAAAAAGGGAATAAGTGGTCAAAGGAGCAGGGTATAATTCTGCCTCTGTAAAGAGCCTGGTAAGACTTAGTCTTGAGTATGCAGTGAGTTTTGGGCACAAGTGATCAGAAAGGATATAAACAAATTAAAAAGTGTACAGAGGTGTGCAAAAAAACCTGATAAACGGTATAGAGAATTTGTGTTTATAAAAAGAGATGATCAAAGTTAGGTTTGTTTTCATGGAAAAAGAGGGATTTGCAAAGGGACATAATAAACCCTATACAAATTTGTTAGAGGGAATTACCACCAATATGCAGGGATCTTTTCTATCATAGGGGTAAGCAAAAGACTAGAGGCCACCACTTTAGACTTAAGGGAAAGTCCATTTCAACTTAAGCAACATAAAGGGCTCTTTACTGTGATGGCAGTGGGTTGTGAAATGGTCTGCCTAAAATGTAGTGTCAGCTGATTCCCTTAACACATTCAAAGAGGCTTGGATGTCTCCTTGGTCAGGCAGAATATCCAGGGTTATAGCTGGTGACTGAATCTTGTGTTGGCATGTATGTTTGTTTGATCCTTGTCTAATTTAGTACTGAGGGGCAATGAATCATTGAGCGGATGAGACTGTGCTTTTTATTTTTGATGGTTGGGGTTCTTAGAGTTTCTTCTTTTTTAAGGGGGTGTTTGTGGAGGGGTTGAACTTGATGCACGTTTTCTTTTTTCAAACAATATTAACTCTGTGTGTAGTCTGTCCTCCATAGAACCCCCAAATATTTTACCATTAGAGATTAACTTAGCAAAGAGCCATTTATAGTATAAGCAGCACAAGATTGTTAACCTCCAAATGCCTCACCTTACATTGAATCTCATTTGCCAATATATACCATCTGTCTAGATCTGCCTGCAGCATGTGGACATCATCTTTAGTTTATAGTTTATTGTTTATAGTTTAGTGTCATCAGAAAACAAAGAGACCTTGCCCTAGTACAGTACCATAAGGCACCCCAGTTAGAGCTTTAGTCCATGTAGATGAAGCTCTACACTCTGTATGCAACCCATCCAATTCTCTATCCGTGTACAAATTTGTTTTCAAGGTTAAAATACTTTAGTATACACATACGTTAATACATAAGTCTCCTAAAGCCTTAGCAAGTACCTTAGTCACTGCTATGCTAGAATCTAAATTCTTACTCACATCTTCATAAAAACCAAGCATGTTTGTTCTATCTGTTTCTCTTGAATCCATGCTGATAAATACCACTCATAATTATATCAAATCTATTTTTAATTTTCATAAAAGAGAAAATGCCATAGACAAATGTAACAATATATTTTATAACTTTTTGCATTTTTTATTCAGAACACAGAGTGATTATTTATGAAGATTAAATAATTATTATATTGTAAAGCATCTGTTTGTATAAAGGCAAGTTTGGTTCATAGTTACCATCCAGTATTTCAGATATAAAGTTGGCAGATTTCAGTGTAATTACTCTGGTACAGATGTTTATTCAAAGCCATCCACATCTTATTTATAAAACCACTAATAATTTACTCCTGAGATCAATTAGATAAATAACCAGAACTCATGTAGTGACACTTTTTATCAGTGATTGCAACAGTGGCAAATACTCACAGCTGCCTATGTTAGATACTGTACTAGCAGAGTTTTTATATAATTCAATTATTGCCGGGTATATACTATTAGCAGAATTAGCATTTGTTGTAAACACTAGGAAAAACTATTGTTTAAAAGTAATTGTTTCAAAATGTTGGTAAAAAAAAAAAATCTGTTTAGTGGATTCACAAACAACAAAATTATAAACATCACTGAGTTTAGTCAGGTTTTTACATAATATTACAATTATATCTGTTATTACTCCTGTGTTACCATTTTGCACAATACTGCTTTCTCCTTATAGCATCACAACATAATACAAATAATCAATAGAATCACAAAACCCTGCGTGTTACCTTCTGGGTGTGTACTCATAGACACCAATTCATTCAGGTGCATTAAAAGCCAGAATAAGCTTTGTAGGTTAGTGAGGGACTCAATGTGCTCCCCACTGGTGTTATCAGTAAAGATATTTTCCTCTAATCAGGTCTCCGATCAGTGTTCTTTGGGGTCCCTTTACAGGCCCACGTAACTATCTGACATTTAGCAAGAAACTGTAGATAAAGTAAGCGAACCTTTGCATAAGCAGAATAAAATGAAAAGAGTTCCTCTCACTCAGTTATAATGCTTGATAAAAATAGCATAAAATATAATAAATATGCTGTTAGATGATACAGTCATATAAAAGTCATATTCCTTCAGGGGATCTTCCTAATGATCTTTCATAGTCCCTTTTATTCCTAATCCTCATTAAAGTCATTCATTTCCATAAAAAGACCTACATACATTTAAAAGGCCATTATAAATTAACAAGGGACATATGCAAAGAACACACTACAGTACATTATATCTTAAATGCAAAAATGAAAAGCTACTTCAAAGTAAACATTAATTCTGATCTTAATTGTATATAAGTACACAGCACACACCTAAAATAGGCACAATTTTGTAGGAATGCAAGCAACTGGCCTTAAATTCTACATTTACAGTATTTCAGCCATGAATGGGTGAACGTGTTAGGTAACAAATAAATAATCATTGAATTTTTCACATAATTTTTCCGATGAAGTTAAATTTGGGTGCAAACCCTTTGTGCCAATGTTGTAAGGGGTTAGCATGGGTTTAACACTGAAATAGCAGAGGCTGTGTGAATTCTTAACATCTCTCACTGTAATATGGCAATTAAAATCAAGATGGGATTAGAGTAATAGAAAAAGTGGTATTGTCTTAATGTATCACTGGGGAAAGCTATTTAAAGGTAGTGCCTATTTATGCATCTCCCTATATGTTTATAGTCTAAAGCAACAGGTCACGTGGATACAAATCTGTATTATCAATGAGTGAAAATGTGTTGAAACTATTTTTTTCTACTTAGGTACATGGTGTGTCTGGGAGGGGGGTTGTTGACATTGTATCTCTGTCATTTTGTTTCTCTCCTGTGCTCATTTTCCAGTCGCCTACCCTACAAATATTTTCAGAGAAAATATTCTACAAAACTAGGAACATATAATATACATATATTAGGTACATTAACATTTAATACTTTTACCTTGATTTACATGGCAAAATGTAAGTAGTATAGTAAAACTTCATATGCTGCCTGGACATGAAGCAGCAGTCTTTTGGACCTTTGTACACCACCCATTCAGCAAATGAGTCATCAATCCAGATTCACCAAAATAAACAGGTAGGATCTGCACTCCTAAACAGAATATATGTACTGGGTGCGTAGTGGTGATTGCCGCTGAATAAGCAATATAAATAACTATATCATTGCAGGTTCTACCGCACACCAGATTTAAATCACAACGTTTCGGAGTCAACATGACTCATTGATACAGGAGTAGTGTTGACTCCGAAACGTCGATTTAATAAAGCAGTTGTGAATTAAATCTGCTGTGTGGTGGAACCTGCAATGATGCAATCCTGATTCACTTGATGCTGTGAATCTGAATCTTGATGTTCACAATCCAGTAAATTCTTTTGGCAAGTATACCATTGAGGGTGGAGTATCCTATAAGCTTGTGTTTGGTTTGCATATGACAATGAAGATACAGCATTTTACTATGGATGTGTATTCTGGGATGTTTTTAAAATGTTTTTGTATTCTGCTATAATTTAATTTACTGCTACATTCTTTTCCAGAATAAAATAGTAATAAATTATAGCATGATTTGGAACATTGGAATACCAATACCAATGATTTGGAACATTGGAATACCAATCATGAACACACTATTCTATTGGGATTCCTGTACCATCCAGATACTGGACAGAATATGTTTAATACAGTAAATTGAAGTGAATTCATCTTGTGTATCAGAAAAGAGTTATCATCTATCTTGTTAAAATTGACCAATTCCTCAATTGCTTGATCTGTCCGCTTCATTTTCTATAGCTTTAGTCTGAAAATCCAGAATTTGTTTAAAATGTTTAACATTAATTTTCTGGAAGAATCTGTAACTGAATGCCTAATCCAGTGGTAGTATAGTGATGTTTGCTTAAATATGGACATGGGATTCCTTAGCCACTATCAGGAATATGTTTGATCCATTCCCACTTCCTCCCTCCCTGTCTGCTTGTACCTTGTCTGTATCCCACTAATTACTTTCACTAATTATGTCCTATTTATAGTTCCCTAATGTTTACTTTGTTGTTGCTTTTATTGCTTTACTGATTATAGTTCACCCTATATGCTTATCCTTGTTTTACATTCCTGACATAATAGGACTTCCAAAAAAAAGTTTCTAACTCAACTTTAAAGATGTGATGTACCCTGTGTTTCTTAGTACTGCTTGACCTGAGGAAGAGAGAAGTGTATCTCTCGAAAGCTTGTCTGTTAAAATGAACTGTTAGTCCATAATAAAAAGGTATCACCTTATTCTACAGTACTCATCTCTTGAGGTTGAGGTTGAGGTTTTGAGAGGCAATAAGGCTAAATTCAAAAGTTTATTTTGGGGGTGGACATACATTTAAAGTGTTGATCATTAAAATGAGAAATGTTAAAACATTTAAAATGCACTTTCCTCCCAAGCTCTTATACTTGAAGATGGCTTCCAAATCAGAAAAAAAGAAAGACAAAAATGGACACTAAACAAAGTTGAATTATGATAAGGCCATAATTATTCTGAAACACCACACCATCAAAATTAATAAAAGAACTATTTACAGTTCAAAGAAATGAAAGTCTTTTCGAGAAATTTTAACAAAAGTGCAGAAAATCATTAATACAAAACAAAGCAAAGCTTGATTGGCACGCTAAAATGTGTGCTAATGATAAAGCCTGGGTTTTCTGCAACTCTTTTAAAAACATTGCTTTGCACAGTTTGAATGAAGGGGAAAAAAATCAAATTTTCCCAGCAAGTGTTTGTTAAATGTATTTCCAAATAATACCTCAAAATGAACTGATTAGCATTCATAGTTGGTGGATGTATTTAAGTCTCTATTTATAAAAGCTATTCTGTTGCTCTAAAAAAAAAATGAAATGCAGCTGTTTAACACATTGATCATTTTCATTAGTTTTAAAAAGCCTCAATAGAATTTGAAATTTTATTCATTACATTTCAATAACGTTGGGCATCTGAACTGAAGGTGACCTTAACTATCTTTTTCTTTTTATTGATGGTAGGAAAGAAATCTGAAAGGAAGGGGAACAATATAATAAAAGACAAAGAACAATATGCAATAAAGCGCAACTAAAATGTGTGATTAAAAAGTAAAGACTCAGAAAAGAAAAAATGTTGTACTGTAAAAAGCAGCTCAATAAAGACATCTGGAAGTAATCTTAGCAGAAGGATTGAGAATCTTAAACTTTAATCATTGTTTAATTACCAATTATCTTGAGTTTTACCATTGCCTTTTTCCATGTGTCTATCATATATGCAAAGTGATCCAAATGGACTGAATTTTAGCTCTTCCATACAGAAAATTTGATATTTTCTTTGTGTGTGTGCATATACATGTACATTCTGCCTCCCACATTCTTTACAGTACGTTATTTTTGTATAGGCCACACGCGTAATGATATTCCCACTACTTTTACTAGTAACAAGTTAGCTAATAATGACAAATTAAAATGAGATAAAAACAGGGAAATACTGGCAGATAGGATCGGATTTGCCCGATATTAGCAAAGTGTAAATTTCTTCTCCATGGTTGGTTGGCCTGAAAGATTTGCTTGTGTGTACCCAGCCTGAATGGTAGGATAGTAGGTGGGAGATAAAAACATGTGAGCCCTTATAATATTACTATATTTATTTATCTTTTGTCTTGTGTTCTTACAAAAGTTTGTGGTTAATCATTCAGAATAACTATTTATTTGAAAATTTACCAACAAAAGCTTACCTGACCTGGAAACCCATTTATTACTCTGTGTTAAGAACCTTTTTACTTGCTGTCAGTGAAAGCTCTGAATAAGGATTTCATCTCAGTTTATTTATATATAATTTGAATTGTAAGAAATCTAATCTGCAGGTGTGATATTGTAGTTCTTAAATCTCTTGTACCATTTGAATAATTATTTGTACCATCTTGATTTAAAAGAAGCTATCATGGTAGAGAAAGAAAAAAATTACACACCTGCCACAGTATTCCCTCTGCACGGTCAACAAGAGTGGAATAAAATGGATATAGCCAGCAATTTCTATTCCAAAATTGTATTATACTGATTTAGTTTAACTTAAAACAAAAGCCAATAATCTGCAATGCATCTGCCACCCAGAATTAACAGCTACTAAGCATGTTATCAGACAGTCAGATAATCAAAACAATGTAGTGTACATTCGCTTAAAATGATAATGATGTTATTGATTTGGTAGCTATGTTATTGTTTGCCTCTTAAAAAGAAGAAAATCAACTGAAACCATGTAACATAAATTGAAGAAAAACTGCAATAAAGATATTTTCCATTTTTTTTTCTAAAAAAAAATCAAATTAAACGCAATAAGTATTGTGAGAACCAAGGTACTAAATCAGATTGATTCAGTGCAAAGCGTTCAGCAATCAAGACCCGCTCCTACCATGAAGCAATATGAAAATATTGCTCAAGAACCCACCCCTGGTCAGAATTGAAAAGGTGGCAGCCTGTAATCCCCACACCCACTGTCAGAGTGGGGGCAGTACCAGAGCCTGTAAATAGAGAGTTTTGTGCCATGTGGTAGCACATTACCAAAAGGTAGGAGGGGGAAAGAGTGTGTGCGTCTGAGTCTTTGTGTGTCTATGTCCCTCCTTTTCTGAAGGGGCCTTCCTGTCTGCAAGGCCCATCCTCTGATCAGGGCCCATTTTGTCTGCAGGGCCCATTCTATATGCAGAGACCATCCTGTGTTAGCAAGTGCCGACAGCAGCCAGAGGAAAACAAGCGCCAACAGCAGTCAGAGGACAGCAACCGCTGACGGCAGTCAGAGGACAGCAAGCGCTGACAGCAGCCACGGGACAGTAAGCACTGGCAACAACCCCTGCAGTTTGTTTTCTTTACCTACTGTAGCAGTCTGGTCTGGTCTATAAATTAAGTAGCACAGCAATCTGAAATGCTGTGCTACTTGATTTATAGTCCAGCCCATCTTGCTAAGGAAAGAAAACAAACGGAGTAACTTTACTGCAAGTGGGTTGCTGAGTTCTGTAGGCCAAGGAGCAAAGAGATATATAGTGCACTTCCACCGCTTCCCACAGTGCAAGTATCTCCATGATAATGGAGCTGCCTGCTAGCTATAGGCTGAGGAGCAGAGGGGGGTGTTCTAAGTCTAGCCTTACTGCACTCGTCTGACAGCTAAAGCAGCTAGTGTTCAGCTGTGTAGGAAGGGATCTTGATGGGAGGCTTAATAGACTATGCAAGAGGAGTAGCCCTGAAAACTGTAAAATGGAGCCCTAGCCCTAGCCTAAGAAAAAGGGTAAGATAGCATATTCTACATAATTAATACATTCAATACAGACAAACATGAATTTTTACTATAGTTGCCCTTTGAGTGGTTGAAAGGAAAGAAATGTATATATAAGTACAGTATCTTCAGAGAAAGCAGCTCTACTACTATTGAGATTCCTTCTATAAAGATCTAGAAAAATAGATATCACAACCTGCAATAGATAAATGTACAGTAAACTATGTGTAGAATAGAGACAATATTTTCAAGGAGATGAAACGTTTCCTTTAGCAGTCACACAAAGTACCAGTGTTAATTTACACAATTCTGTCTAGAGACACATTGACTGTCTAACTGACATTGCCTAGGTTATGAATTGGCTGAAATGGCCAGGCACCTCTCTAGGTACCTATACCTGAAAGAATTCCGACAACAATTCCGACAACAAGAATTCCTTTTCAAATGCTTTAACAGAGGAAGAAATGTATGGCATGTTCTTACACAGAATAAAAGAAATTCTGACAGCAGTGAGAGGCCTGATTATAAGGAAGTTGCATTGATGTCTATAGACATAATACTCATTGGGATTCATTTACCCAAAGCTGCAATAGCACTGGGAAAATCTCCTTTCTGGTATTTAATACCTGATTAGTGCCTGGGGGTAAATACTGAAAAGCTAAACCCCAGTGCAACTTTAACCCCAGCTATTAGTTACACTTAAACTAGCGCAAAGTCCTGTATTGAATACCTTGTGGCGGTTGCACAGGTTTCTTTTGCTATTCCCACAGATCCACCCTAATGAAGCGGTTAAAGTCATACTATCGATATTGAATCAGCTAGCATGACTTAAAATCCATTAAAGAGTGCTGTTTCTAAATAAAGCCTTTCAGTGACTATTATTTTTATTTGTGCAGATGAATAAACCGCTTTATTCAGCTAAAACACAATTACACAGTTGTCAGTGACCTTACTTTGGTTCAAGGTATTATAGAGATTTTATTCATTTATTGGGCATTGCCATTTCACACATTTAGGGGCATATTTATAAACGATCGCTGCTATCGCAGGACATTGCAATGAAAATAGCGCTATTTTTGCCTTATTTATAAAAACGCGTTCGCCTTTGCGGAAAAGTATCACTGAGATGATGTGTGGCTAAAGTTTTCGCCTTATTCATTGCGTTAAGTGTAGTATCACTGTGAAAAGAGAGATTGCTCTGTAGTGTAATTTTAGAGCTATTTTTGTCACTATTTTATTTAAAGCTATAAGTGAATTTTCGCCCTTTACCCCCTTTTCTCCCTTTTGTTGCATTTTTTTGCAGTTTTACCAGAAATTTGCCCAAACATCATTACTTACTGGAATGTTCCATTAACATGACTATTTCTTACACAGCACTATGGTATGTTCCATATTAATGGAACTGGTTAGATAATTAGCTGTAGTTTGCTGAAAATAAGCAATACTAAAAAATGTGTCCTATTAATAAAATAGAGAAAATTCGCCTTTTGAGTTTTACACTATCATCCTGTTAAAATATAGAAAATTTGCCTTTTGAGTTTTACACTATTTACCATGTACTATTAATAAAATTGAGAAAATTTGCCTTTTGAGTGTTATACTATTTATTATATCTTTGGCTGAAAAAAACACCAAATGTGTTAGGCTATTTTTAAATAACAAAGATAGGGGGTTCAGTGTGTATTAACCAATTTAATACTACTTTGAAAAACCACCAGGGTTTTATATGTGCTGAGCTTTTTCAGTATTATTAGTGCTACTTTTTGCTAGATAATTTTCACTTTTGATGAAAATTTGCCTCTTTAATAACTAATGAAAGGAAAAGTTGAAAGTTAAAAAAATTATGGTAAAGGCTGCAGGGAAAAAAAGCAGAAATAATGCCCCTTTTACAGATATGTCCCTCAGACCCCCATTTGACTTTATTAAATGGGGGTCTTTATTAAATGTCAAATGTAAATAAAGAAAATCAAAACTGAAAAAAAAAATCTTTAAAAAGCGAAAAATTAACCTTAAAAAGGTGAAATCTCAGATCGTATTACAGTAAATGCTGGAAAAGTATCTAACATCCCTGAGTACTTATTAGTATTGAGAAACACTCCACAATGTACTGACACCTTCCATGGACCCATTGGCAGGATAAATAAATGGCCACTTGCGTTTTCGCCACCTCAGACTCGGCGAATTGGAATGGCTGAACTTAACGCAAAAATACACCTGTCGACATTTTATAAATATGCTGCAGTGATGTATGGCGAAATGACCTTTCACCTCTGGTTATCACTGCTTTATAAATAGCGAAAATTCCAAATTAGGCGAAAAGGCTGTGTTAAAGAAGGCGAAAAGTTCTAAAAAACCTTTATAAATATGCCCCTTAGTAAAGGTTCCTTATTAGAGTTCTATAGGACCAATTATAGTGTTAAAAAAAAAGGATCCTTGTTTTCTTAATAATCTTTTTAAATTGAGGCACAAAGAGATCAGTTAAATGTTAAAAGTGTAGTTAAGTTATCATAAACATAGTGTTCCGGACACAATGAGTAGAAATCTATAGGTAGATTTTTATTTTATTATTCATTTTTATTGTCATTTTGAATGAAATTGAGTAAGTCTCAGTGAACATATTTTATTTGCTTTGTACTTTAGTCAAAATTCGAATTTTAGGAAATTGGGAAATACCAGATTCAAACAATCACAAGTGACTGAATTGGGATATAACTTTATTATAAAAAAAAATAAAGCACAAATCTTAAAAGAAAAACTTTTTTAATGAAAAAAAAGTTAATATATTGTAAAATATGAAAGATAATGGCAGACCATTCCATTAACTTATACCTTGAATCAAATGACAGCAAAAAAACCCCAACCATATCAGCCTTTAATTTCATTTAATTTTGTGAAGCAAGTGTAGAGATGTTCAAAACCACCCAGTCCTGTTCCCCAATCGGATTTTCGAAAAAAATCCAAATACAGACATATAGAAGTCAATAAGAGGTAAAAAAAACAAAAACCCAAATAACTTTCATAACATGCAAGCTATTTTTGAGGTTCCACATTGAATATTCAAAATTTTTTGAATATTTGGGTTCTAGTGCTGGCATATTCAATATTTAGCCCATATTTGGAGGGTTCACATATTCGATATTTCTCGAAATCGCCATGTATTTCTTAAATCAATTTTCTGAAAATCAACAGTTCTTGAATATTCAGTTTTGAAAATTTGCTAAGTATTTAAAATTCCACGATCCAGAAAATCAAAGCGTTCCATTGGAACTGACAGTTCCGAGTCACAACTGGGTTCTACTTGGAACTGGAATTCATCCCTAATGATGTGTGGATGCATTTCTGCTCTAAATATTAAAACATTATTCTGTACTTCTCCTTTAATAAGGCCAAGTGAATAGCTGAGTATAGCAGTTGGATTTCTCTACATCACAGACTCAGAACAAACAAATAAGGAGGATTTAATAAGCATGTTATAAATTATTTAAAAATGTTTTAGAGGAACTTCAGCTTAACAGATTTTAATTATATTAAAGATATTTTTGATTTTTTTTTCTCGGCTAACTCAAATGAAAATGCAAGTTTTCAAACCACTTTTTTCTTTCTTCATCTGGCATGATACAATCTTTAATTATAATGAGCTTCAGTCTTCAATTATAGTAAATCAGTAGTTTTTTAAAGTTATGAAAGAAAATATTTTGTCAAATAGAATGTATGTTTTTTCTACAATGATGGTTCTTTGCTTGTGTTACTTATTTTATAGTGGATATGTACAGTACTTTTTTCATGTTGTATTTTATTTTCTTCCCAAATTTATCTTCTTAAAATCATTTATTGCAAAATACTTTTACTGGTTGAAATTTATTAATGGTAAAAACATGTTTTATATATATTAATTTTAGACAATAATAATTGTTTAGGGGATGAGAGCAGATTTGTAGAAGAAGAGCTTGTTTGGCTTCCTAATTAATTCATCTTTCATTCTTTAGGGAACTTGTGTCTCCAGCTTTCTTTAATATTTGACAGCACTTTCTCATTTATACAATTACTTCACTAGTATCTTGGTGTAGTTTTCTATTAAGTCATTTAAAGTACAAATATAAATCTATTCCTGCGTTTCTACATCAATCTATTGTCTACCATTTTCAAAATGTATTTTGAAAAAAAAATGTATATTTTTCCCTAACTTTTGAACTGATATTCTGTTTACTGATTTGGACTGTTTTTAAATTCATGCTTTTATATTTTCTAATTAACTATAGCTATAGTTTTAAGCTCTCTGGTTTCTTTTTGATAAGACATGCCTACATTAGTCTACTTACTTACACATTACCTGCCAAACTTTGTGCAATTTCTAAACTGAAACACTGTGATGGTTAATCATGGAGTGTTCTTATAGCCAATTATGAGATTGCTTAGCCCCTTAGCCCCAAAAATTCCTCCAAGCAGTTGTACAAATAGTATAATGATGTTTCAGTTATTTAAAACCTTTGCCCACCTGCATATCTATGCGGCTATGTGATTAGTTAATATTAATTTAGAGGACCCGTATCCATTTAATGTCTATCCAATGCACTATTAGCTTTTGTACGGATGTGGTTAAATGCTCCATTTACCATTCAATAAGTGAAACTTCCCAATATAACATGATTATAAGAAAATGCTACCTTCTAAGCTTATTGGTTTAAGTCAGCAAGTGGAGTTAATTATGCAGTCCTCGGAAGTTGTATGTGATTTCTAGTCCTTTGGCACAACTTGTATAGAGAAAGATTCTTGAGATTACAAGATCCGTTAGAAAGTCCTTAGTATAGATAATAAAAATTATTTCTGGTGTGAGTAATTATGTTTTGTAGTCATCTTAAAAATATAATTAAACTAAACAATTAAGAAGCCAAAGGAATACTTTTGTATTTTCCCCTACTAAGAATGTGTATTGCAGCCAGCACTTCAGCTAAGTGAGGGTACTTTAAGTAAAGCGTGTTTGAAAACATTTCCTGCCAATCATCATGACTCTTTCAAATTCTGGCAGGTCCCATGTCTTGTTAGGTTGGTCTCTGAGGACATAATTCAGATGCTTCACCTTTGGCAACCATCCTTCATCTGTTGCTCAGTTCCACAATTAAGTGGATTGTTTTCCATGTTCTTTAAAGATTACCCTGACGGTGGCTCATCCCCATGCAGCTACTGTAGTTCTAAAGCATTGTTATTTCTTTCATGTATTTCCTTAGATTTTCCTTTTGAGTTTAAAAATGAACAAATCAAATAAAACAGTAAGGTTGATAAACAATTCTAAATAAGAAATGATATTTGAAAGACTTGTTATAGGTAAATAGAATTTAAATCTTCAACACATAATCCAAAGATAACAAATAATTATATAAATAATCATATATTATTATTATATATACATAGTTTTACATTTATGTTCAATATAAAAGCTATGTTTTTTTATTAAAGTTAAACATTTAAAACAGTAAATAGAATATATTGTACTGCTAATAGAGAACTATCCCAGCAAATCAATGACAACACTTAATTCTGTGAAATACCAAGTACAGGACTTAGTAAAAATATACCATCCTATACTTAATAGCTTCTTTTCAGCTATACACCAAACCTTTTCTATTGTTAAAAATGAGTCTAGCATGTGAGTGGCAAGTGAAAAGAATTTATGAGCACAGCTGATACATGAATATATTTTTGGATTTTAATGCTAACAGGTTATCCAGATTTAAACACAAAAAATATTATTTAACAGGAATTAAATGATTAACTGGTTGCAAATGGGAATTTCATTCTATACTTGTAGCAAATGGGAATTTCATTATTTACCGTTAGCAAATGGGCCATTTCAGTCAATAAGGTCTTAAGGGCTATTAAAAATGCAACTTACAAAGGCCAACGTAGGCTGTTATGCAGAAGATCAGAGGCACTCCTGGGCACTCTAAACTATCAGGCCATGTCCCTTCCTCTGCCCCAATTAAGCCACATCCACTAGGAACTTAATAGAGATAGACAGATAGCAAGAGAAACTCAAACTGAGAGATAGATACAGATCCAGATAGTGATAAACAGAGAGACAGTGAAATAGACAGATAGAGAGAGAGAGATAAAAAGGAGTAAAAAGTAGGGTACTGTGATACTTTTAATGGACTAACAGTTTATTTTAGTAGACAAGCTTTTGAGGGATCAACCCTCTTCCTCAGGTCAGAGCAGTACTCAATAAAAGGGAGGCAGAAATAAACTATTTAATTACACAAAGGCACATTATTACATTATACTGGTAGAAAACTGGAAATTTCATTATGTAGTGGTAGCAAACTGGGAATTTTATTATATACTTGTAGCAAATGGGAATTTCATTACACTCTGATAGCAAATGGAATATCATTACATACTGGTAACAAACAGGATATTTATTATATACTGGTAGCAAACTGGGGATTTTATTATATG
This sequence comes from Hymenochirus boettgeri, assembly GCA_019447015.1. NCBI lineage: Eukaryota > Metazoa > Chordata > Amphibia > Anura > Pipidae > Hymenochirus > Hymenochirus boettgeri. The sequence goes on from CM033471.1 coordinate 65,709,321, forward strand.
GGAATTTCATTACACTCTGATAGCAAATGGGATATCATTACATACTGGTAACAAACAGGATTTTTATTATATACTGGTAGCAAATGGGAATTTCATTTCATACTGGTAGCAAATGGGAATTTCATTATATACAGGTAGCATATTGGAATTTCATAATTTACCGGTAGCAAATGGGAATTTTATAACAGTTAGCAAACTGGCTTTTTTATTGCATACTGGTAGCAAACTGGTAATTTCATTACATACTGGTAGCACATAGGAATTTCATTACATACTAGTAGCTATGGAAATTTCATTAAATACTGGTAGACATGGGAATTTCAGCACAAACTGGTAGCTATACTGGAAATGGAAAAAGGCTATTACCTACCACATGTGCAGTGCAATTCACTCACTATAACAGGGTAGGCAGTGGTAACATTTGGTAATGTGAACCCACTAGGGCAGACAGGAACTACTTAGTATTAGGAATTGTGTGCAGAGTATAATAACCAGCTACTTACCAGACTGTGGGCACTTTGCAGGCTATGAAGTACCTGTAGAAGTGCACATTACCAAATCTTGCCACTGCCTGCCTGATATAGTGAGGGGATTGCACATGGGGTAGGTAATTGCCTAATGGGGCTATTACCTACCCATGTGCATTGCAATCCACTCACTAAAACTGCACTTACTAGGGCAGACAGGCATTTAGTATGTGAAATTGTGTGCTGTGTGCAGAGTATGATGGAAGCAAATAGCCAGCCACCAGTACTGTATATAACTCAGCGTTCGTTAACAGTGATGTTACTAGTGTTCCTGCTATTCACTGGTTGAATTAAGGTCAAGGATCCATGTATGGCTCTGCAATTTATTACCTTATATTTTAACTATTCTCACAATGATTATAATTACAGTAAAAAGACCACATAGTGACACATTGGGCCATATTTAAGAAAGCACGGTATTGCGGTAATTTAGCGATACCGTGTGTTATCGCTAATGTACGACTGCAGCCGTTAAAAAAAATTATACTATACCTTTATGAATATGGACCAGCAGCTTTAACTAATCATTACCCTCCCTTTTTTTTTCCTAGCTCCCTCCTGAGCCTACCAGTGCTGACATCTTGGATCTGCATTCTTGTCTGCTTAGCTCTGCCCCTCCGTGAGTTCCTTGTTCTCCTACTTCTGAGTGTACTTATCCTTTAAATCTTGAACTTTGGAAAGGGTTTTTCACTATAAGAATGGTAAAACTATAGAACTGTCTTCCATTAGACATAGCAATACCAGGTTCATTGGATAGTTTTAAAGAAAAAGCAGGATGAGTTTCTAAAAATAAACAGCAAGATTTAATATCGTTAACAGCAGCGCCCTACCTTTCCACGATCCTGCAATGACATACGCAATTACGTCTGGTATCGCAGTAAGATACTCCTGTTTGCGCTACCTTAAATTCCCTATAATCCATTAAATTTTGAGCTATTAGGTAGCGCAAAACTTAACCTTAGGGGTAATGTATAGGTAGACCTAAAACCCACATTAAGCTATTACATCAGGTTGCTTTGGTTTTAGACTTGAATTCCCTTACTGAAATGTTGCATGTAACTGTAATTGATATATAAAGTTGAAGTTGATCCAGAGATGTCTCCAGTTGCCAGGAAGTAATTGTTTCCCCCTTCATAATATGTTTTTTTTTTTTGGATCAACTGTTAGACTGTGTACACATGAGGCATTTTTCTGGCAAACCAACTGATAACATATATAGGTCGGTCGAATAATCACGTTTCTGCCATTGCTGGCGACCCATGTCTGTCGCCTGTTCGCAAGGATCGGGCATGTCGGTAAATCATGGGTGACCTATGGACCGCACGATCGGTTGTGGTGAACTGTTGGCCGCGGCGATTGTCTGTGTGCACCCAGCCTTAGGCAGGAAATGTGGGGATTGCTGAGTACGTTGGACTATTCTATACTATATACTACTCACTTTCCATACATGTTTCATCCTTAAATGTAACTGTATTGAAAAAAGATGGGAACATGTAAAATGCAAATGTAATGTTAGATATTTTCATATTACCTTTTAAAAAGATGGAACTGCAAATTTAACACCAAACTGAATATAATAAAATCTGACAGCTGTTAAGTTATAGATTTTTTTTTTTGGGCTTTGCACCAAACTTTCAAACAATACACATATCTTTTGTGTTTGAGAATGGCCGTCAGCCAAGGGAAATTCAGAATTTTGATCAGCACTTAACTAAAGAAACAGCATTCATCCTGAATTTTTTAACGATTCTCAGTTCCATAAACTATTCTCCGTATTTGTCAATGAGTCACTTCACATTACCAGACTTGAAATGCTGCAGATTGAATTAAATAGAAACTTTTTTCTGTTATTTGATTAATTTTAAGAAAAACTTTCATAAATAGCAGCTACAAAAAAATAGCATTTTTATATCATTTATTTGTGTATGCGAACCTTAAATTGTAAAGATTATAAAGAAAATAGGCAGTAATAACTAACGCTTTGCAACTCACACTGATAATTCATTATCTACAGAGATCAAATTAGGCTTAATCTTTTTATAATAATGTTTTTTTTGATGCACGTTAATAATGCATACTTATATAGTACATAAGTTGATAACTGGTAAATCTATATTTAAAAGCTTCAGAACAACATACAGAAAATTATAGATGGCACGAACCACATAAAAATATCTCCCATATTAGTAAATTCTTTAATTTGATTATACTTACAATTCAGAACTCCTTTCTTCTGTTTTTTATTATTTATTTATTTTGTTTAAGGTTCTTTGTTCTAGGGTAAACAAATCTTTTAAAGAAAACTATAGAGTGTAAAGGTTCGTACACACGTGCGATCCCGGGTCCCGACCCGTGCCGCACGATGTGTACGAACGTTCGTTTCGGCCGATAATTGGCTCATGTATGGGCCCTTTATCAGCCGAAACGGCCGGTCGTTCAGAGATCCGCCCGGTCGGTCAGCAACGATCCCCAACCGAACGGCCGCTTCAGCCGATAAAGGGCCCATACACGGGCCGATTATTGGCCAAAACGAACGTTCGTACACATCGTGTGTCGCAGGTCGGAACCCGCGATCGCACATGTGTACGAACCTTTAAGTCAATAACCATGTCAAATAAGCAGTCCCGGCACTAACCCTCCCCATACAGCGGAATTCAATCACTTTATTAGCACATATTAAAATTCAAAAACATATATAACAGGGTGAGCATACCTTTAAGAAAAGAAGGAACACTAAGCACGTCTAACGCGTTTCAGGCTAGTTAGCCCTTAATCATAGACTGAGGATCCCTAGAGGGAACCGTCCCTTTTAAACACATCCAATTAAAAATAACCATAATATTAACTCTTGAGTGCATAGTGTAAACCAGGTTAATCTTCCCAATGAACTTCATAATAGATGGAACATGGGGTTATCAACATAATGTAACAATTTACATAGTTACCTAATTATAACCACTTTGTTTCTTTGATAGCTATTTGGTTACAAATCCAATACAAAAAATCTCCTCCCATCTTATTGTATCATCTACATATATAAAAGTCAATGTATGCATGTGTGTATGTATGTTTGTATGTTCCAGAAAAACTTCCAAACATCTGGGACAATTTTCCGGAGACTTGGTATACTTGTTTAAGGAGCTGGAAAAAAAGCATAGGCTACTTTACAACTTTTAAGAATGCCTTTGTAACCCCTTTTTTCGTCATTTTTAAAGTAAATTACCCTGTGTGCTGCCATCTGGTGGTGAATCACGTAATCACCTAAGTTACAGTGCAATGCTTTACTTTATTTTCTTCTGTTGTTGCTAATCCGAGTGCAGAGCTGTGCCCCCTCCCATCCCTTGCCTAAGCTTGTAGCTCTTCTGTGCTGTGATCCTCCATAGCAGAGCAGGAGGAAGTAACTGTAAGTTATACTAAACCCATTACTGATTGTGAGAGTCCACCAGGGGGGCCTTGTTACCCTCTGTCTCACTGCTGTGTACAGGAACTGACAGTGACTGATAAACTTCCTCTATGGGGCTTCTGGTGCCAGAACCTATATAGCAGTGATGGAAAACCTTGTAAGTTCAGATGTTCAGATGCATTCTCCCACAAAGGCATGCTGGGAGTTGTAGTTTCCAAAACATGGTCTTTAAAATGGGTGCAACCTATTCGCTATTGCACACACCGTATCTCTTCTCCTGATGTGTCCCTCTTTTCATTTTAGAATGTTGTGAGGTCTGTTAATTAGGGATCCTGCATGTCTAGGTCTAAGTGGGTGAGAAAGTATTGATGGATGTCACCTGGCGAAGTGAGAGAGGGAAAGACTTTCAAAGAAAGGGAGCAGCAAGAGAGAATGATTTAAGGTGGTAGGAAGCAGTGTTTGTTGGAGGTTTGCGGATAAGATTTCCCTTCGAGGAATGGAGGGCACGTCTAAGAATATAAGGGACCAAGAGAGAAGATAAGTAGGAAAGTGCAGTAGAGTGAAGGGATTTAAAGGTTAAAAGAAGGGTATTAAATGTGATTTTTTGTTTAACGGGAAGCCACCTTATGGATTGAAGTATCGGGGTTGTGGGTTCTCTTTTAGGAGAGAGAGATGATCCGAGTTTCTGAGTTAAAGATAGACAGGAGAAGAGAGAGATAATAGGCCGGGAGTCCAAGTAGTATAATGTTACAGTAGTCAAGACAGGAGGTTATAAGGGCATGCATGAGCATTTTAGTAGTGGAGCGAGAGAGGAAAGGGTGGATCTTGGCGGATCTGTGAGTTTGAATGGGTCAGGTTTGATTAGAAAGGGTGTGGGTTTGTTGAATTTTGGATGCAGGTTCGGATCAGATCTTTGCAAAAACCGGACAACAACGGGTACTCTGCTAGTCACTTATAAAGGAAGAAAAAAAGGGGGGAGGCAGAAAACAGGGGGACAGACACGGACTTATGGGACCAAAAATTTCCAAACTTCCTAATTCTAAAAAGTTCTTGATAGATACAGTTCTAATAAACAATCTTTCTAAATTTAATTACAGGGTTATCCTAATTAGCAGAGCGATGTTGAGGGGTAAAGATATTAATTTCCATCAGGAATTCAGTGCCCCAGGTACTTTAGTGCTGTCAGGATCGTTCCTTACCTGCACTGGGTCCCACGGCGGCCAGGAAAGTTCAGAAAATGCACAGGTGTGTGCATAGACGTGCGCACATGGATGTACTATTTAGACCTTAAGCTCAAACTAAATTTATCCCCAACTATCATTTTGGGACAGACTTTACAAATCTAAGCATCTCATTTATGATTACCTTGAATAACCAATTACCTTGAATATTCGGTCTGTTACGGTCACTCCAATTTTCTAGATACAACATGTAACCCTGCTTTTAAGATGCTCTCGGATATCCTGTCCCTATTTAGGACTGGAAGATGTCAATAAATGATGTGTTTAATTAAATTCAGAGCTGAATTCAGTTACCAGGAACAGTGATTAACTTTTCGCAATCTTTGTTTTATACCTTTGGCATCCTCATGTAACCCTTGTTTAATTCCTTGCTTTCCTAAGAGCACCCTGTATAATTTCTTCTTTAGGAGCTCTTAAGGAGACTTTCCTTCAACTGATTCAAAGCCTTATCAAAGGACATATCCATTGTGCAATTCTGCCTTAATCTTGTTTTATGCTTATATGGTATTTCTAGAGACTCCAAAATAGTGACATCTGAGCCATTCCAGATGATCAACAAATTGTCGATGTATCTACCATACCGCATGATCTGTTGTCTGAAGGGGGTTCCACCCCTAAAGATATGGGACTCCTCCCACCACCCCATAAACAGGTTGGTGAAGGCTGGCATAAAGGACACGCCCATCACTGTCCCACATCTCTGGAGGTAGAACTCCCCCTCAAACAAAAAGAAATTGTGGGTTAGTAGAAACTCTACCAATTGTAAAAGAAAATCCCTTAGTTCCACAGTAATTGGTGTATTTTTGAGTTTCCAATCTAGTTTTTAATCCCAAAGGATGTTCAATTGTTGAGTAAAGAGACTTGACGTCCAATGTTAACCAAACATATTCCTCCTTCCAAGTCACATTTTCCATTTTTCCTTTAGAACCTCTTTAGTATCTTTAAGATAGGACTGTACCACCACAGGATGGAAATAAAATCTACTAACTGACCCAGATTTTCCCCCAGAGCCCCAATGCTTGCTACAATTGGTCTTCCTTCCGGTTTTTCGGATTTTTATTTATTTTAGGGAAATGGAGGAAAATCGGGGTAATTGGATGTTCATACATAATATACTGTCTATCTCTTTCTGATAGAACCCCTATCCATTATCATATCTAATTGTTGTAAATATTGGTGGGGTCATTAGATAACGGTCAATAGACAATCTCTTCCCTCAATTGTGCTTCTTCCACATAATCTGTAGTGTTCAAAATGACCCCCCCCCTTGTCTGCTAATTTTCTAAAAGGTATGCTCACCCTGTTATATATGTTTTTGAATTTTAATTTGTACTAATAACGTGATTCAAGTTTTAATCAGCTTGCCTAAAATTCCGCTGTATGGGGACGGTTGGTGCCAGGACTGCTTATTTACCATTTTTGAAGTAAGGAGAGGAATGTTCCTTTTGTTCTAGTGCACACGGATCCCAACTACATTCATGCCCCTTTCAGGTGACCATTCAGGGAGGAAGACCAGAGCCCCAAATAGGTACTGTAATTTGTAAGTCAACAACCTCTGGTTTTACAGCATTGTTTACAGCAATAGGTCGTTTCAGAGTACTTATGGACATCCTGTAAGATTAGAAGAGAAGAAGATTCATCTTCAGGCTATGAAAGGTTTCTTTACATTGAGAATGGTGAAACTGAGGAGCTGCTCCAGGGATCCTTTCTGATTGCCAAGAGTCAGGAAGGAAAAATGATTGGTCAATATGTGACCATACGATCACATATTGAAATCTTAAGCAGTCAATATTGGATTTGGACTTTTAGCAATTCTATATACAACCTGTGAAGAACTCGGATGTCATTTAAGGGCACTTATAAGTGCTGGGGAGGAGGGACAGTTTCAAGCTGAGGGAGCCCTTAACTCCCAAAAGGCACTTAATAAATGCTGGGGATCTAACTGGTAAATCTAACAATGAAATGTTGATGCAGAACTTCAGTTTCGATTATCGAAACTCCAAACTGAATGACTAAATCTTGCACTGTTGTGCAAACCTTATGGTGGAACAAACCCAGCATGTTTATGATTCTCTGCTGGACACTTGATGTAAACCCTAGTTTAAATGTGTCCAGAATTTAATTTCCCAATACAAAATAAAATTAAATTGCAAAACAGAATTAGTTTTGGTTTACATTTGGCAATTGTTTGAAAACATGTTGTTTGAATTTTATTATTCAAATATGATTGGTTAATGTGTGAATCATGATTGCCACAAGGGCACTTCTAAGTGCCTGGGAGGGAGGTCCCGGTACAAGCTGGGGTGACCCCTTAAGCCCCAAAAGGCACTTGTCAGTGCTGCAAGGGCCCTTCCAAGGGCCACAATGGCACTCGTAAGTGCTGGGGATTGGAGTCCTGTTTCGAGATGACTTTTGGTCATTCAAGGATTAAAGAAAAGTCCAGCAGAAAACTGGAAGTAGCACACGTGTGTGCTACTTTGGGTTTTTTTCTGTTCTTCCTGTAGGGAAGTATCCCCCGGACCATTTCCCAGGTCCCAGAGCTAATTACAGTAAGTACCACTGCTATTTAAACCAATATTTTAGGCAGAAATTTTCGGAAAAAAATTCCCATGGACTTTAATGGCAGATTCAAGGATTTTCTGATTTTTGCAAAAATCCATGAAGCCTTGAGTGGAACGGATTTTCGGAAGTTCGGTCAACTGTAGTCTCTAGTTAAAGATTCCATACCAAGAAGCCACTATGTGCTTGGTGCTTTAGTAGTGGTTGTTACACAACCCTCTTTTTGCAAACCACCATAACCTCCTTTATTTCCATCAAAAAGCCACATTAAACCTTGGTGCATTGGCATGCTATGATTTCGATACTTTGCCCTGATAGAATTTAGCAAGGCTTTGTAAATAAGTGGAACCAGGTCATGTTGTTATTTAAAATAAATGACATTTCTTTAAATTAGGGCTTTTTTAAAAGACCAGTATCTGTTTTTAAAGTAATAATTATTGAGGTAGTTAAACATTAATTAATTGTTAAAAATAATTTAAACAACCTTATTGCAGTTAATTATTAACTGAAACTTGTAATAGAGTTTTTTTTTATAATGTGCATATTGTAAATATTAAAACTATATTTCACATGTTAAAATATAGATTGCTTAGTGAGGTTAATTAATGTTAAAAAGTATACACTTTTACATGCTTGTGAATATATAATTTGTAAGATAAATTATAATTAAAAGGATGCTTTCCAGAGAAGATTCATAATTTTCAGTAATTTACTGCAGACTAACTGCATGGAACTTTTAATTTATATTACTTACAGGAAACAATATATGGAGATGTTAAAAGAATTATGGAAAGTGTCTCTTTATTGCCTTAAAAAATAAATCAAATTTGTCCTTCTGCTAGTTGAATTTTATTTGCTAAATGAGTCATGATTTGCATAACTCTACCATGCAATAAAATATAAAAAATTGCAAAAAAGGTCCCATGTTCAGAAGGACTTCCTCTAACCCTTTAACTGTGTTCTTTCTGCAATCTAATCTGTACACTTATAAACAACAACAAAGCTAATCCACTATGCCTGTTTTAATTCAACACATCTTTGCACTTTTTACCACGGAATTTACCCCAAAATTTCACAGATTTCGTTAGAACTATTAGAACTTTACCTACAGTTCTAGAATTCTCATTTTCTCTGCTCACGTGTCCTCCTTTTCACTTGACCATCGTATTAATATATTTTCCCTTCTGTTATGTACATAATAAAGCCTTTGTGGCTTTAAAATATTTTCCTGCTTTCTTTTAACATGCATTTTAAGTGGTTTTAATGTGACATATCAGTATTTTGCACCATGGATGTATAATACAAACAATTCATGGACAAAATACTGGCACTGGCACTACTACTTGCATTATTTTGAGATCTTGATAAAGGAGAAGTACTTGTTCACCCTTAAAACAAAAAACGGATATTTTTTCAATTATCTGTCCGCAACCCTGTTATTTTTACCAGTTAATTATCTGGTTAATTAAACCAGATATTTAATGATACATTTTATTGCTTTTTGGCAGAAGTATCTGCCTTCTCCTCTCTGCTCAATGAGCTTTATATAAGCTTGAGCATGTGCAGTGGAGGCAGCAGGTGAAACAACAGTAAATCATTGGCTGTGATGTCAATTGTCACAACAGAATCAAACAAGAAAAAGGTGGGTCCAAGTTTGACACTAAGTTACCCATTTAAACTCCCCTTAAGGGGAGGCACTCCTCCGAACAAGTAAAAAGGGGAAATAATGATAATCATTGGCTAACAATATTGGGGCCAACAATAAATAAAGTATAGAGTAAAATCTTCAAGGTCTTGATTGATAACCACAACTAGACACTAAAACCCTAACCAAAGTAACAAAAAAATAGAAAAGGTAAAAAAAAGTTATAAAACACACCACAAAAACTCGGCATCCCCAGATTTTAAACCTAAACACAGTGCGATCATATGATATACGGCAGAGGTAATGAGTCTGGAGCGGGTGTGGTCCAGTATCCTAGTGCCCCTCCACGCAACCCCCTTAGTGAGTGGAGGTCAAGGTAAGCACCCAATTGTGAATAATTAAGATTAGATATCTTTGGACATCTTTGTGCAATATATATTAGTTGAGGTTTGAGTCAGGTAACTAACAATTGATCAGGCACTTTACACAGTGATAAAAAAGCAATTACATACATATTAACATAGTATTTGAGGTTGTATAAATGTTTACAGGGTAACCCTTTTGAAATAAAAAATAACAAAAGGGGTATAAAGGTGTTACCTTTATTGGCTAACTAAGATAATCATAGCTAGGGATGGCCGGTTCGCGGATCCGAACCCGGATCCGCCCCGGATTTATCCAGTTCGCGAACGGCGGATTTTTCCGGATTTTCCGCCTTCCGAACTTCCGATTCGCGGATTTTTCGTATTTTCGAAAATTTTCGAAATTACGAGTTTTCACGTATTTTCGAAAATTTTCGAAAATACGAGAAAACATGTAATTTTCGAAAATTTTCGAAAATACAAGGATTTCTCTTATTTTCATTAATACGTATTTTCGAAAATTTTCGAAATTATGAGGATTACTCGTATTTTTGAAAATACATATTTTCGAAAATACAAATTTTTCTCGTATTTTCGAAAATTTTCGAAAATACGTGAAAACTCATAAAATCGAAAATTTTCGAAAATACGAAAAATCTCGTAATTTTGAGGGTATTTTTCATTGTAATGAAAATTTGCGGATCCTCGAGCGGACCGGATTTTGCGAAGTTCGGACATCTCTAATCATAGCAAGCTTTCAGAACATTCTAGTTCCTTTTTCAAGCTGAATACAATGAAGCTGTGGTGCTCTCTGATATTTATACAACATTTGGCTCATATTTCAAATAACCAGAAAAAAGGAATATCAGGGTGGAAAGTGTTAACAAAGTCATATAAAGGGGTCTGCAAGGGACAAACAGATAAGGTACAAGATACTGTGGATCAAAGTGGCTGATATAAATAGTAGTAATGCATAAAGGCATACGTTCATCAAATACAACCTTTTCAAACTCCTTTTTTACCCTACCTAACAGCTGATCCAGAGGAAGGCAAAAACCCAGCTATAAGGGGGGGGGGGGGATCTTCCCTGACTCCAAATGGCAATCGGAAAGTATCCCTAGATCAACCATAACTACAGTATATGTATTAATATAAGTAATTTTTTAGTTTTAGAAATTTAACTAGGCCACTTATAGCTATTCAATGAACTTACCATTGCCACATCTGCTGGAAAACAGTTTCACCGTTCTCACTGTAGAGAAACTTTTCCTAACCTGAAGATGAAACATCTTTTCTTCTAATCTTAAAGGATGTCCATGTGTCCTCTGATATGACCTATTATTGAACAATGCACCAGAAAGTTTATTTTATGGGCCATTAATATATTTGTATAAAATTATCATATTCCCATGCAAACGTCGCTTCTCCAGTGTAAATAGCCCTAAGCCCCTAACTTGTCTAATCTGCCTTCATAATCAAGCCCCTCCATTCCCCTTATTAATTTAGATGCCCTTCTCTGAACTGCTTCCATTTTTAAGATGTCATTTTTGTATATGGGATTCCAAAACTACACTGCATATTCCAAATAAAATGTATTATGCCTAAAATGCAATCCAGTGCTTATGTATAATTGTAAATCTGCATCATAATTGGTCTATATGTTTAAAATATATACACAAGGTGCAGAAATATTTAAATCAATCTGACTTTCAATAAAAAACTAAATCAGAAGCAGGAAGCTAAAAGGACAATCAGAATCCCAAAAGGAGGGCCCTAGAGACCTCCAGGCACAGTATACTATAATAGAGCACAACACTGTTTAGCAGTTATAAAAATTTAATTTATTGGCCACAAAATCAAACCTCACAAACAATGGCAATAAAGAAATAAAGAAAAATTTGGAAGCCCACAGGTGTAAATCATTACACGGGTGAAACGCGCATAGGTGTACCTCTCAGTACAACACTGCCATAGGGATGTGTATTATACGCGACAGGCTTGAGCAAGTTTTGATTTTTGGATACCAACAGCCCTCCTAAGCGCCCCTGCGCGGGACCACCTACCCCGGCGGGTGAAGTCGGAGTCCGTGAAGACCACGGGAGAAAGACGCTATACAAGTGGGGAGAGAAGGTGAAGTTTGTGCCTCGAAAGATAGTCGGGAAGTCGAAGTCCCGCCGGAGGATGGTATAAACCCGGGGGCGGCATTGCTTGGAATGGTAACTGTATCAGTCTGTTTTTTTTGCTATTCCGGTGTGAGACAACAGATACTTTTATCTATAGGATGTGTATTGGTGGTGGTTTGCTTAAGAGGCCGACATTATATCATATGCGGAACTATTACACGTTGGTGTGAACAGCTACGCTATCATTTCATGGATACGGCCCACATTGGACACCACATTCCTTATTGATCGAGTTAGTAGTGTTACATTGTATTCAGTGTTTGTACTCTGTATTCCATTTTCAACACATTGTATCTGTTTTGACAGGTTATCTCCATTGGTTATGTGGTATTATGCTGTACTCGGAGGGATTAGTTAGTCACGCATGGGGGGGCGCCCCGATTTTAGAAGTGTGTAAGGGAAGGGAGGGTTGGGGTTTCATTATTGCCATTGTTTGTGAGGTTTGATTTTGTGGCCAATAAATTCAATTTTTATAACTGCTAAACAGTGTTGTGCTCTATTATAGTATACTGTGTCTGGAGGTCTCAAGGGCCCTCCTTTTGGGATTCTGATTGTATTTATTTACTAAGAGCACCGCCTTGAATAGTGGCGTTACACAGCAGTAATCAGTGGGGCTGTGCGACAGAGACATCCAATTTTGTAATTATAGCTTAAAGGACAATGCATGTTGATGCCAAATATTTATATCATATCTAAGTATAAAATAATCAATGTGTGAAAATCTAGATATTTCTTGCCACCTTTAATCCTTTCAAAATCCAAATGAAAGTATAAGGTAGCATAGTCTCTACTCCCAATCACATAAAGCAACATTGATACAGCATAGAGGATGCTTTTAAAGGATAAGTGCACTGTAAAATCAAGTTATGTTCATTTAGAAGCTGCAGCTTTAAAAATACCGTTGCCATATTTTTTTTTACCTATGCCCATCCAGAGCCTAGCTTTGTGCCTTGGAAGTTGCTGACATCTGGTTACTGGTTTGCTGAATGTTAAGCTCCACCCCTCTGAGATTTCCTCTGCTTTCTCCTGCTTGAGCCTTAAAAAGTAATGCTTGTGAGTTCCGTGCACTCTCCTGCTTAAGCCTCAAACAGAAATGCCTGTGAGTTCCGTGCACACGCACGTGCACGGAACTCACAAGCATTACTGTTTGAGGCTCAAGCAGGAGAAAGCAGAGGAAATCTCAGAGGGGCGGAGCTTAACATTTAGCAAACCAGGAAAAAGATGTCACACAAAGCTAGGCTCTGGAGGGGCATAGGTAAAAAAAAATATGGCAACAGTATTTTTAAAGCTGCAGCTTCAAAATGAACATAATTTGATTTTACAGTGCACTTATCCTTTAATTGCTTTTATTCCAGCACATTTGTCCACATTGAAAATTTTTCAGCAATTCTGAGTCGATGCAAACAATCAGGTGTCAGTCTTCCTTGCTGGACAATGATTGTATTATTATTATTAATAATAAAAATATTAATTGATTGTCTTGGAATGGATAATTGATTTATTTTTTTAAGTTTATTTTATAAAATACATTTTGACCTGATCAATTGATTAATTGAATTTTATGGAACAGAACTAAAACATTACACACCTTCTATTAAAAATGTCAACTAATAATATAAAAATCAAATGAACCAGGTATATTAATTTATTCTTTTAATAAAATCCAGTTTTGCAATCACTATAATGAGAATAAAGTTGAACCTATTTTCCCGACCCTTCACAACAATCCAAGTTGTCATGAAACCCCCTGTGAAATGTAATTGCCCATCCCTGGTGTAACAGCAAAGCATTACATTGAGACTGGTGGATTTACTGTAACTTGCTCCCAAAAATGAAAAAGATTTACAGTTAGAACAAAATAAGTAGCAACTCCTGTTTGACTTTGTGACATTCTGCTGGCTTTGTTTTAGATTATACTTTTACACTCTGAAAAGTGTTATTTTGTTAAAATGTGTTTTCAAAACACTCTACTTTAAGAAGACTTTTCACTGGAGATTATCAGCAAAAATTGCTATAATCAAAAGGAGATGGTTATGTTTAAAGAAAAATATTAGGTTCGGACTTCAAAAACTGTATAGATTATAATGGCAGATAAATCAAACGCTCTGAACTTCCAAGGTTTTCAATGTTGCATGCAGATATGTACAAGGCAGGATTGTAGCAAAAATATTTACAGCTATCGCTTTTTAACAAACACAACAAAGATAACTGAATTTATTTCTACAAATCAAATCACAGTGTAAAGCACAAGGTCTTTATTTAAAAGTAAGAGATATGAGCTACATTTCCAATTTATATGTGTAAATATTATTGAAAACACTACACATGTGTAATGGAAGAAAGAAATTGAATTAATGTGCTTAAACATTTTTTGGGGATCTTTTTTGTGATCTTTGGCTCACTGTGCTAAGCTGATGTTAATAGTGAGCTTGCAGAGATTGTGTTCCACAAGTAGATAGAGAAAGCTGCACTCCTTTGCCATAAAATAATACATAGCTTTACATAGTCTTTATGTAAAAAAATAAGAGATCAATTTGGCCATCGAACTGACAAGAGATTATTTAATTATGTACATGCAGGCAATGTTTTCAAACTATTGCTAACAGTTGAAGGAAAAATAATCCCTGGATCAACAAGAACGTAATGTATTAATACAAGTATTTTTCAATATTAGTTTTAGCAACCTATCCAACCCCAATCTTAGGCTGGGTACACACGAACGGATTATTTGCCCCCACCCATCGCTCGCTTGTCGGTCAAGTGCAAACTATTATCCTATAGGGAACAGCACGATCAATCAGAATTTACCAATCGTTCTTTCGTCCGATGCGCGTGAACGATCGAGGTTGGTCCCGGCCAAAAGTGCGAACAATCGATCGAGTGGCCCCACAGGGAACCGCACGATTGATCGGAATTTACCAACATGTCTGATCGTTTGTTCGTCCGATCTAGTCGAACGAATGATCGAGGTCAGTCATGGCCGCCCCACACCAGCAGATATTTTCAGCCGACTGACCGAAAGTGCCGTGAATTGGTCGATCGGCCAAAAATATCTGCTGGTGTGTACCCAGCCTTAAAGCTATTTAATAAACTTGCCATCCCAGTTCTCACTTTTAAAAAACCTTTCCTAACCTGAAGATAAAACTTTTATTCTTCTTATCTTAAAGGATGTCAACAAGTCCTGTGAAATCAGTGAACAATGCATCAGAGTTGTTTATATGGCCTATTAATATATTTGTACAAAGCGAGCATATCTTAGTGCAATCAACGCTTCACTAATGTATACAGCCCTAGCTTGTCTAATCTGCCTGCATAATTAAGCCCCTCTCTAAAACCCTTTCCAATTTCCGCATGTCTGTTTCCATTTTAAAGATGATATATATAGAATTTGAAAACTGCACTGCACATTCCAAATTAGCCATTACCAATGCTTTATAAAGAGAGAGAATTACATTTTTCTTCCTTGAATCTATTCACCTCTTTGTATAGAGGAGAATAGTGCCAGGCAGCTCTAGCGGTTGCTGCCTGGCACTGATTGCTACAGCTAAGCCTGTTATCTACTAGAACCCACCAAATATTTTATAAACTGAGATTTACTTAGCTCAGAGCTATTTGTGGTATAGTTGGCGCAAAGCTTGTTTAAATCCAAATGCATTTTTACATTTATCAATATTTCATTTCATTTGCCAATCTGCTGCCCATTTTGATAATTTATCTTGGTCTGTTTGCTTCATTTGCACATAATTTCAAGTTTTCAAAGCTCTGCATCGTTTAGTATCATATACAAACACAAAGGGGTCAATTTACCCAGACTCGCTGGGCAAATATTTGGCGTTAAAGTTGCAATCCAACAGCCAATTCTATATCCATGTTTTTTTCTAGTCCAACAGACCTCAGTCTGGCACAGTATGATAAACTTTAGTAAAATCTAAGTATACTACATACACTACTATGCCAGAATTCCTACTCACCTTTGTACAAAAAACAAGCAAATTGGTAAAGTTAGTTTGACAAGGTCTATTTCTCATGTATCCACGCTGACTTCCTCTATTAATCTGTTCTAGAGACAAAGTTTAGAATATGCATTAAATTATTGAAACACCCCACTATGTATGTATCACTAGTTTTGGGGTTCTGTGTGGTGTATGGCATTACAGTATCTGCCTGTACATACAGTATGTGCATAAGAAAAACACCACACTCCAGACTTTTCACAATGCTTTTTGGCGATAGGGAGAAGAGACTTTTAAAAAGAGAATGCCATTGGATACATGAACTTCAAACATTAATACCGAAAGGATTAAATGTTAACCTATCTTTTACTTGTTTTCTTTAAAATGTATACAATGTTGATAAAGAGACTTGAATGTTTCACTTACAGGTTTTTATGATGTGACGAATATGGAATGACAGAATACCTGTTCTTGTGTTAACTCTAATAAGAAACTATTTGTACATCTATAGCCCAAAGGGGATTTTAAAATATACTTGTTCTTAGCCAGCCCCAGGGGGGAGTGGCCTATTGACTAGGGGGTGGGTATAACAATATATAAACAAGCAATAAATACGTGCCAAGGATTTTATCCTTGCCAAATGTTCCTTCGAGAAATAAAACATTGGAATAAACAAAATAGCACTGTGAAAGTTCTGGAGTGCGGCAGTTATCTTATGCACAAAATTCCAGAATATTATCCCATAAAAAAGTTTTAAGCACCTTTTTCTACCACTGATTTTAATCTTACAGGTCTATAGTTACCATGCTATGAATGACTACCTTTTTCAAATATTGGTATTACATCAGATTTTTTCCAATCCAGAAGCTGACTAAAGTCAATAAGAAAATAGAACATTGGTCAAGATCAAACTGGACTAAGCTCTCTTAAGATCTGAAGATGCATTTCATCTGGTCCTGAAGCTTTATTGATATTAACGTTGTCTAACTGTTTCCATACCATACCTTTCTGTTAGCCAGAGTGAATATTCCTAATTTATACCATTTAAATTATTACAATTTCTGCTGTAAAAGACTAGGATTCTCTCATGTGTATACAGAGGGGGGGAAATGGTTTAGCACCTTTGCCTTGTAGGCATCCTCTGTAACAATCAAAAGGAAAATTAAAGTAAACGATTAAGTATTTTCAACTGCATTTTAATTAAGTTTAATTTTTTTTATGAAAGGCCAGGTTTTAATAGCAATACAAAATATAACTATAGAACATGAACAATTCATGTAACATCTAGAAAATTTAGCTTTAAATAACAGTATATGTTATTCTTTAGTAGAGATGGGAGTCGGACCTGGATCCGACACAGAACCCCTCAGTTCTGAAATCTGAATGATCTGTCCAGGACGGATTTCAGGACCTCGGAGAGCATTTTCGATTTTTATCGAATGTTCAAGACTGTTTTTTCATAATTTTCAAAAATAGCCTTGAAAGTTTGATAATCCTCGAAAATACGATCAGAAACTCGAAAGTAGTCTCCGATCATATTTTCGAGGATTATCGAACATTTAAGGCTATTTTCAAAATTATCGTAAACAGCCTTGAACATTTGATATTAATCCAAAATTTGTTCCATTTTCGGATTTTCGGATCTTCGATATCTCTAGGGATATTTCTAAAGTAAGCAGAACATGTGTGTTTAATGATGTTTAAATCCCCTTATTTGATTCTGCTGCACTTTTCCCCCCCATACATGGAAATTTTCTCTTATGCATTCCTACTCCCCTTTGTATTGCTAAATATTTCTATTTTTATATATTTAAAACTCAGAAAAACATAGGGTGGGTGTTCCAACACCTATGGAAATACAAACAAATCATGAGAAAAGAAAAGCACAAGTACATAATTAGCAATACAAATGTATACCTTTCATTACATATGAATGAAACACCCATACAACTAATATATTTTACTTATTTACATAGTATTAATTATTATTATTATTATTATTATTCAAAACACAAACATACACATTTATATTTCAAACATTCAGATTTTACTCATGAATATGCACATTCAGGCCTAAAAAATGAAAATTATTCATCACGCCATTGTATTTTGGTAATGTATTTCTGTGCCATTGTTGGTAAAAATAAATAAACACTGTCCAAAAAAAAATCTGTGTTGATATACATTAAACATTTCTGTGCAAATCATTATTATTATTATTATTATTTTTATTATTATTATGATGGATTTACCGGTATATAGCGCCAACATCTTCCGTGGCGCTTACCAATTACATAGTCATACATTACATACAGGGTAATACATGTTATACAAAGTCATACATATTACATACACAGGTGATACAAAATATGAGTAAACAGAGTGATGCGTTTCCTACAGCAATACCATGATACAATAGGAGAGAGGACCCTGCCCAAAGAGCTTACAGTCTAGAGGATATGGGGTGAGACATAAGGTTGCAGCAGTTGGTAGGCTGTAAATAGATTGGCAATGGAGTGTGAAAGGTGGGTTGGATCATATTGGGTAGTAAGATGGGTAATGTTTACACCAGGTTATATGCTTGCCTGAAGAGGTGGGTTTTCAGAGCAGAGGGGCAGCACTTGCAAAGTCCTGAATACGGGCATGGGAAGAGGTGACAAGGGTGGATGAGAGGAGGAGATCGTTTTCGGAGCAGAGGTTGCGTCTGGGACGATATCAGTGGATCAGCTCTGAGATATATTAAGGGGCTGTGTTGGATAGTGCTTTATAGGATGGGGTAAGCAGCTTGAACTGGATCCTTTGTGTGATGGGCAGCCAGTGGAGTGACTGACAGAGAGGAGAGGCATTAGAGGAGTGAGAAGAGAAATGAATGAGCTGGGCAGCAGAGTTGAGGATGGATTGAAGTGGAGCCAGGCGGTTGTTTGGTAGACCACACAGGAGTGTGTTGCAGTAGTCATGCCGTGATATGCCTAGGTCATGGACTAGGATTTTTGTAGCTTCGTTCAAGAGGAAGGGTCAGATGCAGGAGATGTTTTTGAGTTGGAGCCGACAGGAGTCGGCAAGCAAATTGACATGGGGTTTGAAAGAAAGATCGGAATCTAGCATTATTCCCAGGCAGCGGACATAAGGAGATGGTGATATAGGTGTGTTGTTAATATTAATAGTAAGACTAGGGAGGGTAACAGATTGTGAGGGTGGGAAAAGAATAAGTTCAGTCTTGTCCATGTTGAGTTTGAGGAAGTTGGAGAAAAGAAAAGGAATGAGTACCGAGCCTTGCGGGACCCCACAGGGAGGGGGCGAGGGGTGGAGTTAATTTCAGAGTGGAAAACACTAAAGGTACTGCCAGAGAGATAGGAGGATAGCCAAGAAAGCGCAGTCTCCTGGATACCCAAGGAGGCAAGGATATGAAGAAGTAGAGGGTGGTCGACAGTATCAACAGCAGAGGACAGATCAAGAAGAATGAGAAAAGAGTAGTGACCTTTAGATTTAGCACTAAGTAGATTGTTGGTCATTAGTGAGGGCAGTTTCCATGGAGTGGTTAGGGCGGAAGCCTGATTGGAGGTGGTCAAAGAGAGAGTTAGCAGACAGGTGACTGACCAGATCTGCATAGACATGTCTTTCCAGTAGTTTGGAAGCAAATGGGAGAAGGAAGACAGGCCTGTAGCTGAAGGGGAAAATACCAGTACCAGTGGATTGGGACAAGTTAAAGAAAGAGTTTATGGCTGGTATGAAGGAAGAGAAGAGAGGGGGAATAAGATGAGAGGGAATGGGGTCAAGGGGGCAGGTGGTGAGACGTGTCATGGATAGGAGAGATAAGAGTCCCTGTTCTGTAATAGTGGTGAAGCTCATTAGGGTGCAATTAAAGGGGTTAACCAATGAAGGGAGGTTAGCCGGTGCAGTGGTAGGAGTTGGAAGCTGTATGGAGGAGGTAGGGTGCATAGGAAAACCATTTTGGATATTTTCTGTTTTTTTCTGTGAAATATGAGGCTATTTCTTCAGCCGATAAACAGGGCATAGGCGGAGGAGGAGGCGAACAGAGCAGGGAGTTGAATGCTTTAAAGAGCTGTTTTGGGTTGTGGGACTGTGTGGATATGAGTGAAGAGAAGTAGTTTTGACGGGAGAGGGCTGGTAAGGGTGTGATGGGTATGAAAGTACAGCTCTCATAGAGAAGAATACCAACTTCCCCACCACAAGCGCGGCAGGTGAGACAGAGTCAGAGAGCAACAGCCATGTTTCGGTAAGACCAAGAAATGTAAAGCGGTTAGAGATAAATAGGTTGTGTACGTGTGCAAGTTTATTACAAACAGACCGTGCATTCCACAGAAAGGAGAGGTACATTTGTGATATTATGTGTGTTTAGGGTACTAATGGATAAAGGAGAGTTATGGGCAGTAGACATTAGGATGGGGATGGGTTGATTATACAGGTGCAGTATGGGAGTGGGGCCGGGTTAGGGGAGCTGCAAGAAGAAGCAGGGAGAGAATGAGAGGAGGTGAGAGTCGGATTTAAATGGACCATGCGCTTGTCTTGTAGTGGAGGAGGCAGGGGGGTGTTTGACAATGGAAAGCAGTTCATGGAGGGTGCAATATAAATGGACTTACCAACAGTGGGGTGTTGTAGTGAGGTGATAGAGCTTAGTATGTAGATAGCCAGGCAGATAAGGAGCAAGCTTATATGGAAAATGATGATGGGTTAATAATACAATGGGAAGGGTTGAATGGTGTGATCCAAATGAGTAAAGATCAGTGTCAGGCACTTCAGGTTGAATTCTGGTGTTAATTCAGCCCTACACTTGGAAAAGTCTGCAGAAACTGACCAAGGTCAGAATCTGACTAGGGCTCTTTCAGATATAGCTGGCCTGATTACAACTACAATTAGAAATACTGTTCAGCTGGGATGTGGGAGGGGAGACAGAAAAATTAAATGAAAACTGAAAACTGAAGAAAATTGAGGATCAAACAAATGGTGAAAGTCCCAATAAACAACCAGACAAGACTAAGATAAGATAGCATATCATACCAGGCAAAAATTACAATAAAGCATAGGAAGGGATGCACAGTGGAGTGATGAATAGGACAGTACAGCAGATCATACCAGGCAAAAATTACAACGAAGCACAGGAAGGGATGCACAGTGGAGTTATGAATAGGATAGTACAGCAGATCATACCAGGCAAAAATTACAATGAAGCACAGGAAGGGATGCACCGTGGAGTGATGAATAGGATAGCACAGCAGATCATACCAGGCAAAATTACAATGAAGCACAGGAAAGGATGCACAGTGGAGTGATGAATAGGATAGTACAGCAGATCATACCAGGCAAAAATTACAATGAAGCACAGGAAGGGATGCACAGTGGAGTGATGAATAGGATAGTACAGCAGATCATACCAGGCAAAAATTACAATAAAGCACAGGAAGGGATGCACAGTGGAGTGATGAAAAGGATAGTACAGCAGATCATACCTGGCAAAAATTACAATGAAGCACAGGAAGGAATGCACAGTGGAGTGATAAATAGGATAGTACAGCAGATCATACCTGTAATGACTATAAGATGGTGTCAGGAAAGATGGAGAGTGATCCTGATGGTGCCCTAGTTAATTCTGGTGTTAATTCAACCCTACACTTAGAAAATGCTGCACTTGGAAAAGGCTGCAGAAACTGACCAAGGTCAGAATCTGACTAGGGCTCTTACAGATAAGCATTGCTGCTTAGATCAGGAGGAGATTTGAAACTAAGGAGCACAGCAAAAATTTTTAGGGGGAATGTTTGCATCAATGTAGAAAACATTTTTGATACCATGTAAAAATAAAGCCTTTATATTAAATTTTTCAAAAGGCATTTTGATGACATTTTGACATAAGCAACTTGCCAGCTTTGCACACTGTCATCTGCTGATCCCTTATTATGAGAAAAAAGGTATTTTCCTAATGCACACCCAAAGATATCAGGGTAAACTGGGCATGTAGCTGAAATCCCAAGTTATTGAAAAGCATAATATAAAACATAAAAAAAATCTTTTAATTTTATGTTAACATGTCTTATCCCAGAAATCCTAATTAAGATTATTAAGGTTATATAACTTTTATGAAGTAGAAATATATTAATTACAATATGTATCTGTTATTATATTAAAGGGTTAGGGAATATTTACATAGTATCTATTATTATTATTATTATTGTTGTTATTATTAATAAGCAAAACACAAATATACACATTTATATTTCAAACATTCAGATTTTACTCCTGAATATGCACATTCAGGCCAAAAAAACTAAAATTATTCATCAAGCCCTTGTATTTTGGTACTGTATTTCTGTGCCGTTGTTGGTAAAAACAACGGCACACAAAATCTGTGTTGATATACATTAAACATTACTGTGCAAATCATTGATGAAAAGAGTGCACTACTTAGATCAGGAGAAGATTTGAAACTAAGGAGCACAGCAAAATCTTTTTTTGGAATGTTTGCATCAGTGTAGAAAACATTTTTGATACCATGTAAAAATAAAGCCTTTATATGAAATTTTTCAAAAGGCATTTTGATGACATTTTGACATAAGCAACTTGCCAGCTTTGCACACTGTCATCTGCTGATCCCTTATTATGAGAGAAAAGGTATTTTCCTTATACACACCCAAAGATATCGGGATATGTAGATGGAGAAAAAACTGGACATCTAGCTGAAATCCCAAGTTATTGAAAAGCATAATATAAAACATAAAAATCTTTTAATTTTATATTCCCATATCTTATCCCAGAAATCCTTATTAAGATTATATAACTTTTATGAAGTAGAAATATATTAATTACACTATTTATCTGCTATTATCATATTAAAAGGGTTAGGGAATAAGCAATTCTTTTTAGCCTAAGAACCTGTTTGCAAGATGTATAGTTTAAAAATTAAATTAATTTGTGCTCTTAACAAAAATAAACTATTTTTTTTGTAAACAAATTTTTATATTTTAATGTTGATTTTAGAGATATTTAAAATTAAATCTACAATTTCCAAAAAAAAAAAAGAAAGAATATGCACTGTTGTATAACAGGGATTTTAGTTATTTTCCAACTAATTAGTTGCTCTTATTAAAAAGAACAAGATAATTGATTTTAGAATACACTACCCCTTATTAAGTCCCAATTAAGCTGTATATCAAAGACTAATTAAATGGCATTATTCCATCTCACTGATGATTCTTGATGCTTGTAAAATAGATTTGGGTGGTTGATCAAGAAAACATTTTGTTTCCTTTGCCAACACAAATAAGTATACAATGCACATTTGTTTGCACTTTATACGGTAATTAAATGCTAATAGTATAAATATCCATATACTTATTAAAATATCTTATTTTTTATTCGTTAGAAAAAAGGCAAAATAATGGTCATTTTATATTTTATTAGAGGATTTGCTAGTTTATCAGTTAATTCATTATTTATTGAATGTGCTGACTGCAAAAATGATGTTCACATGTGCTTTATTTGGATAGGGATACAAAATTCTAAATAGTTTTTACTTATTAACAAATAAATGTATTATTCTAAATATTACTAGCATAAATTTTTGAAAAACTTTGTATTTTAATCAAAATTTTGTGTACCGTACTAACCACACAGTACATATATACAGGGTTATTCAGTAAAAGTTCTTATCGTTTAAAATGTTGCTAATTTTGCCGCAACCAATCAGATGTTAGCTTTCAAATGTTAAATAAGTTCTGATTGGTTGGGGCAAAATTTGCACCATTTTAAACGATAAGAACTTTTATCGAATCTCCCTGTTAGTATATTAATTAAGTGTACCTTTCAATGTAAATAGTAGTTAGAAATGTTTGAAAATTTTTCTGTTCCAAAAATCAGAAAAAAGATCCATAGAAGTCAATGGAGTAAAAAAACCCAGAAAGTTCCAATTAAATTTAAAGCATAATTATACTTACCTCCTCCTCGTTCCTCTTCCTCCGTGAGTACCCAGGGTGAGAACCTAAAACATTAAGTCCTGCACTACTTGCTTGAAGGTAACTTCGGCGCTGCGGTCCGATCCTCCCCACTGACACTGCGATTGACCGTTTGTGTGGCAGCCAATGGGAAGGCACCCTCTGCAAGGAGGTGTGCCTTCCCATTGACTGTCTTACTTACTGTCACTGACAGTGCCTGTGGGGAGGATCAGACACAGCACCGAAGGAATCTTCAAGCAAGTAGTGCAGGATTTCTGTAAAGTATCCAGAGGTGAGGATTTTGTAGTTTTTTTTGTGAAAACTGGGAGTTATCTGTATTAAGGCATACACATATGATTTAAAATAATCATAATAATAAATTATAGACAACAGAATTTTTGAACTAGCAAAATAATGCATAATGTATAGGGATGGACTAGAACTCGAACTCGAAGCCAAGTTCAAGCTGAACTTTATTACTTCGGACAAACTCGAACTATTCAAACTAGTACGAGATCGAACTAGTTTGTTATTTTTGGACTTGCGGCTGTATTTTTTGCAAATTATCGATAATTATCGAATTTACAGGTCGTTCTCTAAACCTCGAATGTATGGATCGGTTTCACTAACCCTCGAATGCATCGTTCGCTAACCCTCGAAAGTACCATTCGTTTTTGGTAATCCTCAAATGTACGGATCGTTTTCACTAACCCTCAAATGTATCATTCGCTAACCCTTGAAATTATCATTCGTTTTCGGTAACCCTCGAAAGTAACGGCCGATTTCGGTAACCCTCCAAAGTAGTGACCAATTTTGGTAACCCTCAAAAGTATTGTTCGGTAACCCTCGAATTGGAGTAACCCTCGAATGTAACTTGCGCAAAACCCGACAATTTCCCACACATGTTCCACAAGTGTTTTAGAACGTTTTGGTGACAGTGACATATTCCCCCGACCATTTCCCAGGTGCCACAGCCTTTTACATTAAGTTACCATTGTTAGTTTAGCTGTAAAACACTATCAAACTATTCAAACTATCACTCTCCTATTGACTTTAATGGGTTTTGAATTTGAACTTTCGAACTTCAGAGAGTTTGACCATCTCTAATAATTTAACCTACCAGTGGACTCCAAAATCAGACATCAGCTTGAGCTATATATTGCTATAGACAGAATCTAAAATAATTTTGCCAAGCAAGAAGCTGTTCAACAATGTTATTTATGATACGCATACTGTCATTCCTTAGGATTACCACGGAGAAAAGTGTCAGCCGGGGATGCACTTTTACATAGATGTTTTTTGTCTGTGGGTCTTTGTTGCATCTGAAAAAGAGAAATCACTAGTTGAATCCATCAGATTTATGACACTTCTGTGAAACTGAAAAAAAACAAGAAAATATCCTAACTAAATCTTAACTTTATAAATAGAAATTGTATCAGAAGAAGTTGTAGATTATGGGATTTATCTGAGAGGTGACAGTTTCCCTGCTTGAGGAGAGGCAAATGAAATACTTCTTGTTAGGGATTACATTTTATATAAAAAAAGTCAAAATTCTAAATGTTTTGCAGAATTTTACGTATTTCTTTAAATTCCATGAAGACACACACAATTTTGGAACACAGACTTAAAACTTGAATTTAATTTTTTTTTCCTGCTCACTAAGCTACTTTTTTTATGTAACGTCCTATCATTCTATGTATGCCTGTCTACCTATAAGACCATTTTTGCAGTAAACACAAAATGGATATGGTTTTAGACAGTAAGATGCTCATTTTATATTCTGTTTGATGGCTCCATATTCATTTCATTCATCATTCAAAGACAGATAATCAGGAAGTCATTACCCTGCCAACACAAAGCTTCTTCAGAATGAAGGGTAATTCAGCACCTCAGTATGCAAATATTATAGATAATAAAGTTTAAAATTGTTTGCAGTATCGGTCTTGTCCTTTTAATGCATAGAGGTGTCAGATTCAATTAATGTCAGAAATGGTAAAACCTTGTTTTGAAGGTCACTTTTGCACTGTGGCTTAGTAGTGGTAAAAACTAAAAAAGAAAACCCAAAGTATAAATAAACATATATATATGTCAGAAAAAATAACATCACAACATGTTGAAACATTTCAAAAACCGAATTACATTTTCAAATGTATTGTCAATAATTTTTGTCATTATTATCTTAATATCCCATAAATATCCTTGTTTCCAAAAAATGTATTCTGAATCATGAAAATTATTGTTTGTTTTATGCGAATTGTTGACAAACAAATGTAATTTTGTCATCAGACACACTCTTAGATAATTGTGGTACAGTACAACACATTTAAAAATTTTGTTTTCAAAATGGGCAGACATGAAAGTTTCAAGCATCATATTGTTGCATTTTTTATCTTCATATTGCATTACAGGTGTTTTTGTTAGATTCCTTGTGATAATACTGCATGAAGAATATGAATCTGTCTTTTACATATAACTAGAGATGGTCTAGAACTCAAACTCAAACCCGAGTTAGAACGGAATTGTACTTCTCGAACTATCACGGACCCGTCTTTCGAACTTTCTGGACTTTCGATTATTATCAGAGGTTCGTCATCGCTGTTTTGAGAATTATCGAATTTACGAGCCACTCGCTAACCCTTAAATCTATCATTCGCTAACCCTCTTAAGTATCATTTGTTTTTGCTAACCCTCGAATTTATGGTTCTGTTTGTG
This sequence comes from Hymenochirus boettgeri, assembly GCA_019447015.1. Classification (NCBI taxonomy): domain Eukaryota; kingdom Metazoa; phylum Chordata; class Amphibia; order Anura; family Pipidae; genus Hymenochirus; species Hymenochirus boettgeri. The sequence continues at coordinate 65,735,849 of CM033471.1, forward strand.
CTAACCCTCAAAAGTATTGTTCAGTAACCTTTGAATTGGCCGTAACCCTGGAATGTAGCTTGCGCAAAACCCGACAATTGCCTGATGGTGTTTAAGAAGTGTTTAAAAAAGTTTTGGTGATAGTAACATGTTCCCCAGACCATTTCCTAGGTGCCACAGCCATTTGCAGTAAGTTACCATTGTTAATTTAGCTGTAAATCACCCGGATTTTTCAAACTATCACTCTCCCATTGACTTTAATGGGTCCGAATTCGAACTTTCGAACTTTTACTGAAGTTCGAAAACGGACCGAATTTTACGAAGTTTGGCCATCTCTACTAAGAACCAGTGAGGGTGCCATTATGTTTGTGCAGATCTCCAGCTTCATTTGTGAAAATGTTGCCTCAAACCTTAAGACATACATTCATACATCTTATTGACTTTCAGTGGATACATTGCCTTTTGTTGGAACATATGTTGCTCCATCTGCCTAGAGACCACTTGCCTTCCACTTGATTTACACTTTTTGTTTTAATTTATATGTGAGCGATTTAGAGCAATGTCTTCTCATTCATGAATCCCACTTTTGATTAAAAAAATATCTGTAGATACCAATTTCCCAATTGGAGTCGGATAATTCTTAGCTGATAGTGATGCTGTATTGAGAATAGTCAAAAAGGTGAATGTATAGTGTGTGTTTCTCATATAGTTTCTGTTTATTTGGTGGGCAGATACAGCTTACACAGTTTACAATATTATTGTAGTAGTAGGTAGTCAACAGAGACTGGAAGATATGACTTACCAGTAGCCCCCGATTCGTTCAATAATCAGCCCCACCTGTTGCATATCTCTTACCCTCCGGGCACATCTTCTGCACACACACCCTCCCCCAGGCGCATCTTCAACACACTGCCTCTCCTGCTGCATCTTTCAACCCCCCCCACATCTTCCCCATGGTGCACTTCAATGTGATTCATTGTGTGTTGATAGGCGGTACTGCACTGTGTCCATGGTGCATCTGTATGTATATATATATATATATATAAAAGATAGCAATAGTGTGCACACAGTGTTCACTTACGTTTGCCTGGAGCTGTTGGTTCATAAATTCCAATATGCAGTAAAAAAGTAGGTCATAACCAAACGCTCCACAGGTCTTTTCACAAATTTTTTATTTTTCAAAAGTAATGCAAGTGCAAACAACAGCAACGTTTCGGCCGTGGTTTAGTGGGCTTATCAAGCTTGATAAAGGCCACTAAACCACAGGCCGAAACGTTGCTGTTTGTTGCACTATGCATTACTTTTGAAAATAATAAAATTTGTGAAAAAGACCTGTGGAGCGTTGGTTATGACCTACTTTTTTAACTATATAAGCGTGTATAGTATATATATATATATATATATATATATATATGATTATTGACGGTCTACCCATCAGCAGAACACAAAAGGAGGACACTGAAAAGGTGCTGTTGAGACGCGAAGCTAAATTGATATATCAGTTGGGGACTCTAACACCACGTGGCCTCAATGAACAATGGTCCCTACAATGTTTTTTATGAACTTCAGTTATTAATGTTCTGAACCTTTTCCATAAATTTCATGACACAGCGTGCATTATCAGTTTGCCCTATTTATATATTTACATATTTATATATTCATCCCTGATGTTTTCCCCTTCCTAGTCCCATTCATATATGACCAACTAGTTCCCTATGTATCAGGAGACTCACTTGTTTCTTCTGATATTTCGGTTCTATATATTTTTAGAGTTTGATTATTGGATGATTAATTCACTTACTTTGTATTTAGAACTTTCCTAGTTATGATCCCTACATACGAAATTGAATTAATGATTGGTGCCTACTTTCTATGTTCCCAGTATTCATTTATTTATTTATTCAAGTCCATTTTATCTAGTTCATACCCCCAGTCCCAATATAGTATGGTCAGATATTAGTACTTTTTACGGTCATTAACTTAAATTTATTGTATTTACAATTTTTTCTAGTGTTCTTACATGTGCTTTCTAGCCCTTGTTGTGTTTTAGAGTTCCATATAGATGTTCGTTTTTATGTGTTTTTAAATATTTATCACACCAGCACTACTCACTTTATAGCACTTCAGCACTTTAACACACAGTGGTGTGTCTCTTATATATAGCCCATTTTCTCTGTTCTAAGTGTCACTTGGCATTGCACCCCGTTGGGACATCTTGCTGCCTTTATGTGAATGAGTTAATGCTTGCTTGGCTAACATGACGTTAGTTAGACACACCCCTTTTTCCTATTGGCCCTCGGACTACACACCTCTTTGTTCCGATTGGCCACAGTCACTACCACATTTCTGACTCACATCTTTGTACGCTCACGGATTGGATGTCACAGATATTTAAACTATGGTCACACGATCCTCAGATGTTCTGAAGACGGCCCCATTGCCGGGGCGGAAACATGTCAACCACTTCAAATAAACGCTGATGCCATTTGAGAAGCCCTGTGAGTGCCTCCGTTTTTTTCGAGTTTATTTTTTCGAGTTTATTTATATATATATATAAGCCAGGGGTTCAAAGCCAGGGGATTTGAACCTGTGCGCTAATGGGCTGTCTGTTTCTAAATCACAGTAGATATATATATATAAAACATTGGTTAGCGTAATTTAAACTCCCAAACAGGTGCGGTGCTTCTAGGCAGATGAATGATATAACTTCCCTAAACATTTGGGGAAATTATTTAAAATTCTTCTTATTTAAAACTATCTAAGGACACAGAAATTAAAATAAAAAGGTGCAGTAAGTTTTTGTTTGCATAATGTTTGCATTACTTACCTGACCTAGATTCCCTAATGTACAAAACACTTTGCAAGATTTTAGTACATTGTGGGATCGTGTTCTGGTAAGCTGTAAGGCGTGTGTCAGAATAAGACCCAGGTGCTTTACATGTTAGGTTTTGCGATTCTAGTTAGTGCAAAATTTAAATTAAATGTGTATTGCATTGGGCGCGCTGTGCAAGTTAAAATAGTTTTGGACTTCCTAGAGTAAAGTCATTGTAAAAACCATGCTAACCTGGTAGTACATTCTGTGTTGCCAAAGTTCTGCTTGCGCATAAGGAGGGAGCACAGGGGAACTGACAGGAGAGACACAGCAGTGCCACAGGATGGCGGTGTGGTAAGTACCTTACACCACAAATGGCTCTGAAGTGAATCTTTGTTGGAATAAAGATTTGGGGTTTCTAGTAGATAACAGGCTTAGCTGTAGCAATCAGTACCAGACAGCAACGACTAGAGCTAGCAAGATATTGTCTTGTATAAAAAGGGGAATAGATTCAAGAGAGAAAAATATTATTCTCCCTCTTAACAAAGCCCTGGTAAGGCCTCATTTGGAATATGTGGTGCAGTTTTGGAATCCCATGTACAAGGGCAACTAAAATAATATGGTGAATAAAATGGCTCTTCCAGTAATGGCAAGTTAATTAATGGCATTAAGTAATGGCATTAAATAGCTTTAAAAGGGGGCTGGATAAGTACTGCACCTTAAATTAAATAAATATAAAGAATTATATTTACATACATACTTGTTTTGTTTTTTTTTGCATCTCTTTGTACAGTATATAGACACATTTTGTGTGTGTGTGTTTGTATGAATGTTTGAACTAATACATGCATTCAATACATGCATTCACATTTAGTCATTAAATAAAAATTGCCATGCAAGATAGAACTTTAAAATTAGGAACAAACTACTGAAAATGTGTTTACACTGTATTTGATTTCTAAATGAAATACGGTCCTTGTTAACATGCTGCTAAAAACATCATCAATTTGCCTTTCCAGAAATTAAGTAGTTACATCTTTCCATTATATTTTTATCTCTAACCAGAGAAATCCATTGTAAATGTGAATAATGCATAAAAGCAAATGCTCTTTGGTAAAAGTTGCATATTTAAATAACCGAAATAATTTGTACTTAGGGGAAATGATGTGCAAGGACTTTTCAAAACCTTGAAACAGATTGTTTAATACATGACATATTAAATACAAAAAAATAGTTGGTAAAACATTACTGTATATAATTATATTAACATATAGAATTCTCAAGTCTTCTTGCTTTCTTTGGGTTTTGCAGTTTTGCATAGCAAATAATAATTGGTTTTCTGACTGCACAGTCAAGTTAAGAAAAGTCCCAAGCAAGTCTCACTGCAGTTGCTTTGACAGTTTTGTCTGGGTTGGAGGATGTAAAGATAAAGAATTCGCAAACCTTATGCAGAGATAAGTATTCTTTGTGACCTATCCTTAAAATAACTTTCAGAAATAAAAAATACAGCTTAGTAAAAATCATATGATTTTCTTAAATTTTTAAAAATATTTATTAAGACAGTTTTGTTGTCTAGGTAGTCATAATAACCCATGCTTGAATTGCAAAGTGAAAAATAACCTTTTTAACTGTCCTATCTTCCTACCCAACAGCTCTCCAATATACTTCTTTTACCCATGCTCTACCCATTTCCTAAATTAACTCCTGTATGATTCCCAGCTGAGCAGACAAACTAAAATAAAGTAACATATTGACAAAACAAACATAATCTACTAATACTACTTTTTACAAGAAGCTACTCTGACAATTGCTTTTTGGTCATAAAAAGTCTTCAAAGTGCTGCACATACACATTATTTTTGTTGGGAGGTAAATTAATAATTCCATGTAACACTTCCCATTGCCATATTGAATAACTAAGATAACAAGTGAATAATATTTTCTTTATATTTGAGATTATTTTAAATACTAAAATGAAAATAAATTGTCATAATGTGTAAAATAAAGTATGTATGTAAAATGTCTTGCATGTATCTTTTCATGTGTTAACATCAATACAAATAGTGATGGACACAAAACCAAACTCGAACTATTGGAAGTATTTCAGATTCAAAGTAGTTTTTTTTGGACTTGCTGCTGTATTTTCGATAATTATCGAATTTACGAGCCATTCTCTAACCCTAGAATGTATCGTTCGCTAACCCTCGAAAGTATAGTTCATTTTCGGTAACCCTCGAATGTATGGATCGTTTTCGCTAACCCTAGAATGTATCGTTCGCTAACCCTAAAAAGTATCGTTCAGTAACCCTCAAATTGGCTGTAACCCTCAAATGAAGCTTGTACAAAACCAGACAATTGCCCACTCGTGTTTGAAAAGTGTTTTAACAAGTTTTGGTCATAGTGACATGTTCCCCAAACCATTTCCCAGGTGCCACAGCCATTTACAGTAAGTTACCATTGTTAGTTTAGCTGTAAATCACTCTGACTTTTCGAACAATCATTTTAATGACTTTAATGGTTCAAATTCAAACTTTCGAACTTTTACTGAAGTTCGAAAACAGACCAAACTTTATGAAGTTCGGCCATCTCTAAATACAAATATTGGAAATGTATGTCGAGATAAAAAATAAAGAAATGATAACAATGTTTACAAAATGAATGTAAACTTAAAGAAAGTACAAAGAAATCTCCATTGCAGCAGTTTGGTTTCACCAGTCACAAACTTTCTGAATAATTAAATATCCATGCTGCTGATTTGCCTGGCTGTGTGTGGGTTATGTTACCATTCTCCTTTGCAGTGTGGCTTTGTACATATTAAAGGATAAGTGCACTGTAAAATCAAGTATGTTCATTTGGAAGCTGCAGCTTTAAAAATACTGTTGCCATTTTTTTTTTTTTTACCTATGTCCCTCCAGAGCCTAGCTTTTTGCCTTGGAAGTTGCTGACATCTTGTTACTGGTTTGCTGAATGTTAATCTCCACCCCTCTGAGATTTTCTCTGCTTTCTCCTGCTTGAGCCTCAAACAGTAATGCTTGTGAGTTCCATGCACGTGCGTGATGTCCAAATGAATTATGTCCAAATGAACATAACTTGATTTTACAGTGCACTTATCCTTTAAAGGAGCAGAGAACAATTGGTTTGGGGATCATGTTTCTTATCAGACACTATTCTGTTTTTCAGAAATTTCAGAAAATGCATTGTGAATCTTTTTAGAAACAAGCTTTATAAACAGTTTTTTTTTCATTTAACTTAGCATGTTTGTTCTATTAAGCTTATAATTAATAAATAACTTTGCCTCATTATCCCTAGAAATTGGTGGATGCTTTCTTCATTGTTCCAGGAATCTGAAAACAGATCGGCCATCTCTATTTAAGACCAGCTAATGGCTGGTCTTAAAGTGGTGCTGGGGTAACATCTATTTTTGGATTTACCACCAGGTGCTAGAGATGTTCGAAACTGTTGAGTTTAGTTCCGTTTTCGAATTTTCAAAATTCCGTGAAATTCCGTGAAATTCGGGAGTTCCGAAAGTTTCGTAGGGACTTCAATTTCAATTTGAAACTGGGTTCTATTAGAAACCACATTACATGTCTACCAGGTCAAATCCAGTATTAAATACCAGAAGCCATATTTTCACGTAGCAATTTGCAGCTCTGGTTAAATGAGGCCCAGTGACCTTGCTCTCAATGCCCCCTTCTAAGTCATTTATAAACAGATTAAAAATAAGTGTCCCCAGTACAGAACCCTGAGGCACTCTTAGCCCACTTTAAATGAAGCTCCATTGAACACCACTCTGTTTGTGATACAATAACCATTTCTCTATCCATTTACAAATGTTTTTTTCTAGACCAATAGTCCTCAGTTTATACATCAGTCGCCTGTATCATAAGCTTTAGCCAAAGTATACTACATCCACTGCTATGCTTGAATCTAAATTTTAACTCAATTCTTCATAAAAAAAACAAGTAAATTTGTCTGGCATGATCTATCATAAATAGAGTCACTAAATCCATGCTGACTACTACTTATAAGATCAGTTCTGGAGACTGACTTTAGGTAAATTGACAGAAATAGCTTTCCCGAGTACTTTTGCAATTTATAAAATTACTTTAGGTAATTCACAGGAATTTCTTTCCTGAGTATTTTTGCAATTTACGTTCAGAATTTTTTAAACATAAATTTGAAGACATTTATATTTTTTATGTGTGATATAGTATCAGCATCACCAGATCCTCTGCACTTCCTGCTACCTGTATATATTATATAAATAATATGGTAGAATACAGAATTGCGGTGAAAAGAGTTCAAATTGCCTCAGCACATTGCCACTGTGTAACTTTCTACTGCAATTGTGATCACCTCTTTAAATATGGTGGTAATAACGATTTTTCCGCAGCAAAGTTTGGCAGTCATTGAAGTCCAAAAATAACAGACTTTTATAAATATGCCCCTTAGACATTTATTTAATTATGCTGAATGTTATACAATGTTTTGGTGTAGTCCCCTTCCCCACCTGATTGCTGTTTGGTTGCTGTTTGGAGTCAGGATGGAATCCCCCCCCTTGTAAAGGTTAGAGAGTAGGGTGAAAAGGTTGGACTAGATGCACATATGTCTTTATTCAACCTCAATGTTACTATGCACCCACCCTCCCTTAATAGTAGCCAGGCCCCATCATAAATAGTATTGTTCCTAGTAGGCAGTTGTTTGTGGCATTTAGGTATATATTATTACATTTCTATAGAAAATTATTTTAAATAGAGACAGTGAATGCTGGGTTCAGAGGATGTGGCCAAATGTGCACATGCTTACAAGGCAGTTTGTAAAAAAAAATAAAAACAGAAGTGGAATAATAAGAGCAGATCCCAAATATATATATTGTCAGCAGGTAAGTTGCAAATGAAATAATGGCACAAGGATGGATCTGAACACAAATTCACGGTCAGCTTGAATTAGGTGCAAACAATGTGTTTCATCCCTATTCTGGACTTTCTCAGTAGTGTTTCCAAGACTACATGGACTGTGAGGTTTACTGACAAAAACATGAAAGCCTTCTTAGTAACAAAATCAACTTCTTATATGTAAGTAAATGCAAACCTTTTTTTCTAGACAAATAGTATCACCCCAAAAATAAAGTGTTATTGCTTTTGTTTCTAAACATGTACAACAATGTATATGTACGAATGTTCACTGTTAATTTAAGCAAAGACACAGTAATAGCTTTTATTGGCAAACTAAATAATTGAAAATAGAAGCTTTCGGAGCACTTAGGCTTCTTCATCAGGCATGAAGAAGAAGACTAAGTGCTTCCAAACCTTGCATTTTCAATAAATTTACTTAGCAAAGGTATTATTTTATATCCAAGATATCTTTACGTTCATCAATGGTTAACATGGAGCAATTCTCTACTACCGCTGTTAATCTATAAATGTGTGTTCTTAATACTAAATCAAAATTAATCACAGAGAAAAATACTTAAAGTACAACTGTTCTAACTTGTTTACAAATGAGATTTGTTTTCATATTATAATAAGTTTTCATATTATAATAAGCTTATTAGCTTATTATTAGTGGCTTATTATCTTTAGACTTACTCTGCGGCGCTGTCCACCGCTGGCTCCTGACAGATACTGACTGCTGTAAGTAAACTATAGCCCACATGCACAGTAGCGCTATAGTTTATATACAGCTGGAAGCAGTTGTTACCTGTCAGAGGTTCCAGCAGTGGATCCCTCTGCAGGTAAATTCGCTTTTCTCTCCTGGTACATTAAGTGAAGAATGGGATGTAAGAGAAGCCAGAACTATTCCAGCTTGCGGAATGCTGTAAAAAGTCTTTTTAAAGATATAGCTTCCTAAAAGCCTCCATGGAAACATGGTAAATTCCCAGAAGTCTTTGTTCCTTATTTGCCTATTACTTTAAAGAATTCTTCATCTACTTGTGTCTTAAATACTTTTCTCAATCAATCTAGGAATAAAATTACTGTCTGCCTTTTTTTTTTTTTAAAGTAAATGTGTATTTATAAATATTACACACATTTGGAGGTGGTTTTTTATTGCTAATCTTTTACTATCCAAGGTATTTCTCTAGCTTTTTTCCATCCAGCTCTGTCCACTGAACTCTAATATTGTTACCTAATGCAAGAATTTCACTTTGGTCTGCCATAGTCAGGAGGGACAATTGTTCTGTATGTATGAATCTGTTTTATCCAGACAGCTGCTTTGGGATTTGAATAAGGCAGCTACAAATAAATAAATCACATTTTTACAAATCAAGCCCTGGAGAGTATTTGATGTTTTCAAAGCCTGACAACCAAATGATGCCATAATATCAGGCAACTTTCTATCCAAGGTATAGGCTTCATCAATCATACATTTCATATTTGAGGATGGCTTCTTTGCTTGTATGGAATTTGGTATTCTGTATCATTTTATCTTTTCAGAAGTCTCTTGCTTCAGGCTCATCTCTTTCTTCCACTTACTTTGACTCTTATTTAAACAGATAACCAAGTCTAAGCCTATCCAGTGATGCAAAAATATATAGTGCTATATGTGCTCAATAAAATTCTACTTTTAGTAACATTTACATATAATGTTTTAGTGTAAATGTAGTAATAATCAATAGCATGCTATTATTTTTTAGTTAGAAAAGCCAAACATGTATTAAATGATGCCATGGAACCTATTTATTGTCTATGCTCAAGTATTCTATTTTGTTGAACATCGATAGCACTGGAAAATAACATATATACTTTATTACTGTTTTTTTTTGATTGTTACTAATATACTGCTTCTGGGACAATTGAATGTCTGGATTATCAAGAGTGGAAATGGTTGTCCTAATGTTTTCCTGACTTGAGGTAAATATTGTAAATATAAAATGGATTTTAGAAGTGTTCATTTTACAATAAAATGACCCAGTCATATGTATTTAACAAAATGCACATTCTATAGAATAGTGATTGTGTGTTACTGTATATTGCACAATCATTTAAATCAGGATAGGATATAGAATATGATTTGTATTCAACACTTTTAAATCTTAAGATATGCCCATAATCAGGAAGTTAATCATGTAATATTTTAATGTGCTCTCCAAGGCTTTCCGGATCAAAATATTGACAGAGGTTCTGGCAATTTTCTCTGGTGCAACCAAAGTAGTTCTGCTATAAGCTTGAAATATATAGACTGAGTATACTTATGGAAATAAAAAAGATTAAAAAAGCTGGCAAATCAGCAAAACATCTCTTTAATAGTGATGGCCCAGTTCGCGGATCTTTCGGTTTTCCGCCTTCCGAACTTTTCCGAACCGGGAAATACGGGAAAATACAAGAAATCCTCATAAATTCAAAATTTCACGGATTTTTCACATTTTTGGACAGAGCAAGCCACATTTTCCCGTACAATCCTGTATTTTCAAAGAATCCTCGTTTTTTCGAAGAACGCATTTTGGCGAACTTTTATTTTAATAGGTTTTAATGGGTCCGCTTGCGAATTTTTTCGAAAATTCGCGGATCCTCAAGCGGACCGGATTTTGTGAAGTTCGGACATCTCTACTCTTTAAGTATAAAATAATAATGTAATAAATAAAATGTATATAACAATACATGTGTGAATATCCGACTGGTTTATACCGGGTATGGTTTATAATTAAAATCTTAACATTTTTTGTATTAAATAAATATTTTCTTTGTTTCCATGATAGCACATAGCAGAGTTAAACTCCAACTCTGTCATTATGCATTACAGAAATTAGCCAGGAGACCTGGGAAATACTCTAAACTGACTTGTTCCTATGCGGCCATATGCTGCTCATCTAACCGTGTTCTACATTGTTTAACTAAATCACTTGTTAAATTTGACAGAAGTCAATGTTTACACAAAGTCAAAGCCCAGTACTTTATTATGAAGAACTCTTCAGAGAAATCTTAGAGAAAACTCAATTTCTAAAAAACAAGACTGGAAAGCAAATATCGAAGATACTGCTTTCATTTGAATAAGAATAATACCAAATAGCCTTTCTTTTGTGGTTTACATTATTAACATCTTTGCATGCTTTTTCTTTCTTATTTGAATGACACATCAAATATTTACATCCTGTGTTTAAGTAATTTGTGTGTAGAGGTGCCCTATACCTAGTATTGGCTATTTAATGGAATTTGTACTCATAGCAACCTAGGCAAATATTTACATTGTAAGTTTTTTTTTTAGAAATTAGTTCTGAAAGGGATTTTTTATATCGGAAAAGATAACAAAGAAATAACAAACATTCTCTATAATACTGTATTAAATTTAATGGAGCTGGTCAATAAAAAATAACCTTATACATTTTAAAGCCTATTATAAACAAAGCAGGAAGTGATAAGGGCTAGAAATGATAGCCTGCAATTTGTCAGTATTTTAATAACATGTCATCCTCAGAAAAAGTAAAACTGAGGATCCTGTACCTTCTTAACTGCATAGTAAACAAGGTGAGACCTGGGACCTTACCCCCATACCCCCAGGACCCTCTCAAGTAACCAGGGTACCACATCCCACAGACTGAGAGCTCAGTATTAAACTGACATATATTCTGTTTAACATGGAAATAAAAATGGGAGAAACAATGAGACTAGATTTAATACAGTGTCCTGCTATCACCGGGTTTAAAGATTTAGTTAGAACATTTCAATGTACAGTACTTGAAAAATATATATTAACTTGTAGATGACAACAATGTAGATAAGGATTATATCCACCTCTAAGGAATTTAGAAGCCATATCAGAGTTCTGTCCTTATAATTTATAATCGGGAGTTCATGGTCTGCTAAAATACACAAGTGACTGTTTTAAAAATATCCATATAAAAACCACTCTGCTATGTAGCTGAGTGATTATTATAAGAAAAGATTCCACCTGTACTAAGGGACCAAACCTCACAGTAATCTGTTTGAGTTACAGCATTTTGTTTTAGGAAACATTGTTTTGTGAGCATAAACATACAAGTAAAGACTATTAGAAACATAAAAAAGACAACTATCTTGTAAACTACACACAGACTAAACAAAATCGAAAAACACTATATAATTAACTTCTTATAAGAAATAATGTGCCTCTCAACAGTTTAATATAAAAATGAGTTCTCTGAACTGAATAATAGTAATTACACTATGGTGCATTATCTCCCCAACCATCTATTAATATTCTTTAAAGGATAACTGTTGTCTTCAGACAACATTGTCCCAAAAGACAGAACACATACATACAACAAGTTGTGTCTCACTCTCCCTTAGCTGTGGCTTCTGGGTGATTTATAAAATTAACCTGTGGGTACTAGGGGTCAGCTCCTATAATCTACCTAAACTGGGTAAACCCCAAGCGAAATGTTGCCATACATGCACATACTCTGTAGTGCTAAACAGATCAAAACAAGGGATTTGCAGCCTTGCTTCCTAGAAGCTGACAGCCAATCACATAACAGTACAGAGATCCCCCCTATCCATGCCACAGAACAGTAATTTAATTTTTTTTGTTTTTAAACACATTCAATGCTCCTGTCCTAACAATGATATGATCCTTTCATACAAGAAAAGTAATCTTAACAGTATACTTCTTAGATAGCATGGATGTAAGAAACAGAATGTTAACATTTCAGCGAAAATGAAAAGTAATAGTCTGGGGAATTGAACCTGCAATGTCTTGTATTCTGTCTTGCTAAAAGCATAGTTCTTACCCCTAGCCTAAAAGGGATTCTATGCGGAACACTAATACATGTAGAATTTTTATCTTTTGCCAGGAACATAATGGAAACATTGTGTATTACTAAAACTGGTGTCTTACTGGGTCCGCCACCACTGCATAAGCAAGGAATGCTAGGAACCAAATAATAATTCTGGGAAGAAAAGCTTTCATATTAGGATTTTTAAAAAATGTACTTTAACCATTCTATGTAAAAGATAAACAATGACAAGCTCTTGCATTGTTTTATAGTTTCCCTTCAGAGTAAACATCACTCTTCCTGTACAGAATATTTAGTTTATTTTGTTTGCCGGTCTGCTTTTGTGCTTCTTTGCTCTTAATCATTTATGGACATTTTTCAGCCTGCCTATTATTTGGCTTCTGTAAGGGTATACTTTTACTGCCACTACTTTTGTTCATGAGCTTTTGAAGTGTCGCTGTTACTCAGAGCAAAATGCCTACAGGGCATCCTTTAAGGCACTCCCTATTAGAGATTGGAGAAAGATTGTTGTGTTATATAAACATAGGTGCCTACGCAGAACCAGAAGCAGCATTACTCACCTTTGCAAGATCCCCCAGGATCCCTTTGCGAGATTTACTGAATCACGACATCTCGGTCAGGTAAGAAGTGCTGCTCTGTACCTCTGTCTTAAACTTTGTGCCTCTGCCTAAGGTCTGTACTACAGTTCTGTACTACAAGGTAGCGCAAAACTCAACACTCTGCCTTATTTTCAAGAATTTTTGAAAAGAACTCAATCAACACAAAATGAATCAGGTAGCATGAGTTTTGCGCTAATTTTGGCAACTGGGCCACAGGTTGGGCATCATTACTTTAGATAGATAGATGAGGCTGTAGTTGGTTTCTTATTTAGCTGGTTTCTTCAAGGGACAAAGAACAACTCTAAAGTCAGGTATCCAACCCCTTCCTCAGCGCACACCAATAGAAGTGGATGGGGATGGCCCCACTATCTCCACTGCCCTGCACTGCCGCCCATTTTTGCAGCGCATGCGATCACCATTTTTGGTGCGCGTTGAATATATAGCCATAGGGTAACATAAAAGCAACCGCAGCGCACACACAGGGTAGTGCACATGAATCTTGCACTGTTACAGTTTCGCTGTGTAGCACAATTTCTTGCGTGCTGCCTAGTGGGGCTCTGACCATAAAAAGAAAATAAGTACTGTGCCATTTAGTAGTATTTTCTTACAGCAGAGATTAAAGGAAACATTTTCCATTTACCAGACTTTATTTAGATAATGCATGACAATTACCATTTTTAAAGGGGAAGTGTATCATATACCAGATAATTCTTATTAAAGAGTTTAAAGGGAAATATATTATGGGCCAGAGAGTTATTAAGTGTACACATTTTTTTCTGAAGGGATCAAAGGGAAAGCAAACAATTTACCAGTTTATATATTTTTTTTTCAAAAATTAAAGGGAAAGCATGCCATTTACCATTACCATTACCAAACATAACTCTTGGTGCACAAAATGCATTTTTAAGACAAAAAGTATGCTTATTTTTCCTTAGTCATTTTGTGTACAAAAACCTTACACTTATACTACAAGATGTATTTAGACAGCAAAAATTTTCTTTTTGCCAGCAATATGCTTTTTTTTCGCCACTTTTTGTATACAGAAAATATTCGGTTTCAATCTACTATACATTTTGTTCACATAAAAGATACTGGTCATCAAAATAAACATTTTTGCTACACTTGTTTGCATCTGAGTTCCGCGGCGGAAAGCTCCTCTTTATATAGGTTTGCAGAAATCCATAATCCGTTTCTGATTGGTCAATTTTTAATACTTGCTTTACATTAACCAATCAGATTTCTGGAAAGCTGTACCTTCTTCAGACAGCAAGTTATAAATATGATAATACATTTTGCACCTTATATAGACACACACACAATGGATAGGATCCTGCACACCTAAACCATGAATGTAGACAAAATTCCAAAACGCTGGGTGCTCCAAGAATTGTAGCCAACAGTAATCAAATATATCGATGAAGGTAGCTGGGCACACCAGTCTTAGTGAATCAAACTTTATTAGTGATGTTTCGGAACCAGTGTGGTTCCTTCCTCAGACCAAACAATAACAACAAACTAATAATAATAATATAGACATAGGAAGTGGATAATTGGCACCATCTAATGGTGACCGTGACCACTTTACGGTTTGCTTTATTCTGCTGGGTCCTAACTTTTCACCTTTTTCACCTAAGTAATTTTTACTGGTTGCTGGGCTTAAAATAGTTTGGCCAAGTTATTGAACTAATTGCTTTAATTTATCCAGAGAGAAGGGCAGGCTTTTTAAGTCGCTATACAATGGTAAAGTAAAATATAAGCAAATTAATTGGATGTGCACTAGGCTTCTATTTTTTGTATGTACTGAATTAATTTGGTCTCTAGTTGCACTCTGCGTGGATGTATACTATCCCATTTCTCCCATTTCTATATATATATTGCTTGTTGCATTGGAGGTTTGACCAAGCCTCTGGGAAATGTGTACTCCAACCACAGTGGGTCATGTGTTCAAGTACTGAAAGCTGGAGAGTAGAGATGGCCAGTTCGCGGACCCGAACCCGGATCCGCCGCGGATTTCTCCCGTCCGCGAACGGCGGATTATTCCGGACTTTCCGGACTTCCGAACTGCGGATTTTTTTTTTTACGAAAATTTTCGAAAATACGAGTATCTCCGTAATTACGAGAATACTCGTAAAAACGAGTAATTCGTGTAAATTTTCAAGACGGAGCAAGCCACATGATCCAAATTAGCCAATGCCTCATTTTCGGAAATCTTCGTTTTTACGGGAATCCTCGTATTTTCGAAAAATACCGTTTTTTTAAAGTCACGCTAGCGGACTGTACTTTTAAGGTATTGTTGGCATTTATACGTGCTTCTAAGGCCAGTACCAGGTCCCTGAGTGGTTAAGTGTACGTTACCAAGGCTATTTAGACCACTTTTAATGCGGATTTGCCGAACTTTCCTTTTAATACGTTTTAACGGGTCCGCTCGCGGATTTTCGAATTTTCGGATTTTTTTGAAAATCCGCGGATCCTCGCGCGGACCGGATTTTTAGAAGTTCGGACACTCTAGGAGAGTTAGTCCCAAGAAAGCAAGCGAAAGAGCAGCAGAGATTTAAAAGGTAGGTACTGATATAAAGATCTCTTGTTGGTGGCCAAAAGAAGGGAAAAAAATATTCTAGTTTTATAATAGGTTAGTGTTTTGTTAAGACATGGAGACTAGTGGTAGAAATAAGTTCCGAGGATTTAGTGTAGCTACAGGTTATATTTTATCTAAACTCCCAGTAATTCTTTCTAGAAGTGAGTTCTTTTTTAAAATCTTTATACACAATTACACTATCTGGATTAATATCAGAAGTGGATTTATTCCTTTTCTACAGGTCTGACTATGTTTTAAATTTCGTTAATGACCATATCAACATTCATAAGTCATTTCCCCCCTGCAACCAAATCTTTTTCTGCATCAGGTTAAAATGTTGTTAGATTGTTTGTTTGGTTCCTTCAACTGGAAATATTGTTTTTTTATAAAAAGAAATCCCTGTTGATCCTAAAAAAATACTCCAATATATTGTACCATGTTTAAACGAAATGGTCTTGAGAACTCAAACACAGAAGAAAGATAATTAGATAGTACATTTATCAAAACCTTGTTACATTCTATTTGAAAATAAAAATCTCCTGGCATAGTTATTTTGTATATGTGGTTTAAGGTCAATTTTATTTATCATTTATCTTTTGAAGTGAGATAAAATAATAATAATAATAATAAAGTTACGATAGCTGATGCTAAGCCCCTTGTTTTAATGAGCACGCAAAGAACATGTCAAATCTATTAGATAATGGAAACGTTATGCTAGAAGACATGTCTTTACAAAAATTGTCAGGGAATCAAACATGGTGTTGCTGTTGTAAAATTAAGGTCATTAAGGTTGTTCTGGTTTACTGGTGGGTTTTGCATGTGATTAAGTAATTATTGTGTGTGCTGAAAAGAATGATTTAAAGTATAATAGTCATTCCTTGTGTGTATTTAAAGCTCTGCATTATCATAATTATAAGCTAATTACTTATTAAGTTTGTAAAGAAGCAGTCTAGACAATTACTACATATATATTTTCAAAAAATGTTTGTAAATATAGATTAAGGTAAAAGTACAATTCAGCATAATAAAAGAATACTGTTTTATATCGAAAAGAATTCGGAATATACTCGATATAAAACAGACCCGAGTATAGACAGAGGTACCTAATTTTACCAGAAAAAGGAGTAAAAGTGATTTGACTCGAGTAAAAACTCGGGTAGGAAATGTGACCACTCCTGCCTTCTGATTTGTATTGTTTTTGAGGCTTTAGTTGCCTTTTATAGGACAGCAGAATTCTCATACAGTCTACAACAGTAATAGTACATACGGGTTGGTTATTACTGTATGGGACTACTGTATGGGAATACTGCTGTGCATTTAAGTGCAACTAAAGCCTCAAAAACAATACAGAATCAAAAGGCAGTATTTAATAATAGATACCATCCTCCTGATTCTGTATTTGTTTTGGTTAGTTGCCCTTTAAATCCCAACAGTAACCCTACAAGTATTTGCCACTTCATATGTTTGAAAACTACAACTCCCAGCACGCTTTAGTTGGGCGCTTGTAGTTTTAAAACATCTGCAGTAGCCAATACTTGCAAATAGGGGTTTAATCTTAATTGTAAGTATTGTGACACTGGTGTCGCTCCTCTGTTTTTGGTATTCTCCTACCTTGTCCGCGGGCCGCTCGCTCCTTGCTCCACATCCTCTGCACTTCTTGATGATGTCACTACTTGGCGGAGTGAAGTGAGAAGCGCCGAGTAGTGACGTTATCCGGAAGCACGGACAAGGTAGGAGAAGGGATTGACTTGAGTATAAGCGAGGTAAGATTTTCAGGCTTTTTTTAAGCCTGAAAACCTCGGTTTATACTGAGTGTATATGGTAGATAAATAAGAACAATGAGATCCTTTATAGACCCCTCATTTTAATAACATTGCAGGCAGGGGGGATCTGCAACACAGATAGGGGGATCTGCAAAGAAATAAAGTCCTACCTTTGGCAATTACTTAAAGATAAATAAAATGGTAAATGAAAAAAATGTTAATAAAGCAAGTTGTACATTTAGACAAGAACAAAAAACACTAGCATTTCATGAGTGTTGGTGGTGACAAGCTTGTAGAATTAATTAAAAAACCCATTAAAGGCAATGGGATGGAACAATAGTTTTAAAAGTTCAAATTTAATAAGGTTAAAATAGCAATGGTAACTTAATGTACATGGCTCTGGTACGGGGAAATGGTCTGGGGAACACGTACAAATATCCTGAACTTGAAATAAAGTAACATTCACAGTAAAATTCACACCCGCTTTTGAGCTTCCTACATTAGATAATTTTCCCTGAAAATTCTATATTTTTCGAATATTCAATTTTCTGAATATTCAATATTTCTAGAATCTGTCTCTTACAGGAGATGCACCAACGGGCGCACTGCTCCTGTTTTGGAGTTTAAGTCACGTTACCGTGGTTATATCGGTTACCGTGACTTAAACTCCTTCCTTGCGGTGGCTGCGTGGCCAACGCGAAAGTTACCACCGCAGCCGTCACAAGCGATGTTAAAGCCGAAATCGGCATTTTATTGAACACTTTAAACGCCAGCTAATAGCTGGTGTGAAAGGTGCCAGAAGAGAAAATCATCAGTTAGCGATGTTCGAGCGCCGCCATCAGCATATAACATTGCGGCACTCGGTGCATCCCCCTGTTAATCTTTTAAAAATGGGTGACATTATCATACAAGAGGAATTATGCCCAGCATGCAGTGACAATGCTCCCTTGTTGATACCTCACAAAAAAGGGGTTAAAAATTAAAAGAAAAAACCTGAAAGGGAAAGTTCTGTGAAAAATATTATACAGTGTTTTTAAAATTCTTAGTTGATATTATGCATGCCTAGATATTAACATACTCTCTCCATTTCGAAAAATCAGTTGATTGCTAACCTTGCTATTCCCTGCTTTTGACATTAGTGAGCTGACATTTCAGGTTCTGTAACTGTCCATCTTGTTCCCAGGATGCACACTAATGTGGAATTTCCTAACAGCAATTTCTACTGATTGGCTGTTGAGGGGTCAAACATGCTCAGATCTTAATGAACAACTGAATTAACCCAAGTGTTGTAGAGGGCAAGACCATAACAGTCTCTTATTTAGGAGTCCTGCAAACAGGAATCAGTATTTTGGGAAGCATTTATTTATACACAGACAAAATGCTGAATGGGCAGGTTATAGTCATCAGGATGGAAAAATACTGTTCTTTTTTTCCTAAAAGTATATGTATTTGCAATGAACTTCCCTTTAATATTATTTTTTTCAATTTGCATAATATAGGGAAAGTGGCAAAGAGTAATACTGTTATAGCATTAGCACCATTGAGTTAGTGTAGGTTACTGCAGTTTGCCAGCATTGTTAAGGGTCAGGCAGGCTTGGCCCCTCTGGACATATAAATAAGGAGATAAGTGACGCACCACTTCCCCTAGGGATAGGGACAACTACTGGGGTTGAAATATAATAGCACACATAGAGAAAAAATCCCCCCTAAAGTGTAATTGGTCCCAATAGTAATATGCACATTGAAGGATTGGGGGGGTTAAAAATGAACTTTTACTAAATACGCATTGAAAATAGCACACAATTAAAATAAAGCACAGCATTCAGCCATCTGAAGACAAGAAAGGGAAAAGGAGAGGGAGGAATAAAGCCTAATCAGACCCCTAAACTAGGTGGGAGAAACCTCTCCACCTGATTAGCAAGCCCTTAGAGTGCCTAGGGATTACTGGTCTAAAGCCTTGTTTCTAGATTGGTGGTTGAGGTGGTCACTAAAAAAAACAGGCAACTATATTAGTTAAAATAATATGATGCGGTGTGCTTACTTCTGCCATGCTGGTATAATTTATTACTGGATGGCTCACCCACAACCCATTTAGGTTATTCATGTAGAGTGGAGGGACCGGCAGAAATCCCATCCATTAGTGCATTCAATTAAAATAGGCACACAAAAAGCCCCCTAGCACGTATAACTCCGCTGGAGCTTAATTGTAGGGGAAATCCCAGCTGTGAATTTCCGGTAATTATAACCATTCAGCGCAGGTGGTGTACCATGTTAGCCATTCAAAATGGCAACAAATGTTGTATAAATATCAGAGAGCACCACAGCTTCATTGTATCAGCTAGAAAAAGGAACTAGAATGTTCTGAAAGTTTGCTATGATTATCTTAGCCAATAAAGGTATCTCCTTATATCACTTTTGTTATTTTTTATTTCAAAAGGGTTACGCTGTAAACTGGAAATCCAAGCTACTGGATTTCCAGTAGCTTGATTGACTGTACGGAGGGATAATAGAGTATACTGGGAAAATGACAGTTCCTATCTCTGAGAATAAAACGTAAGTGTTTTGAATCGCCCTGTATTATTGTCATATCACTGCAGTGGTATATAATCTGTGGGCAAAGTTAAAACGCTCTAAATCACTATAATGTGAGTAGTTCAGGCTTAGTATTAGGGATGGCCGGTTCGCGGATCCGAACCCGGATCCGCCGCGGATTTATCCCGTTCGAGCATGGCGGATTTTCCGGATTTTCGCCTATTCGCGTATTTCGAAATTTTTGAAAATACGAGAAATCTCTTAATTTTGAGAATATTTTTCATTTTAACGGGTCCGCTCGCGGATTTTTCGAATTTTTCCGAAAATTCGAGATCCTCGAGCGGACCGGATTTTGCGAAGTTCGACATCTCTACTTAGTATAAATCGACCACCACGTTGGATTGAAAGTTAGTGATATCCTTAACTATTCTACACTATTGAAGTGCTCTAATGTAGGTATTATTATTTAAGCACCAATGTTTGAAAAAGGATCAAGATTCATAAGTATCTAAAAGTGTTATGATAAGGTCAGCTTGGTTACTGACTGAAAAACGAGGGTTCAAGTTCATAGGTAAGTAACAATGAAACTGTGGGCTGAGCATGTGTCAGCAATAATCGGGCCGTTGTGTGGAATATTAGAGAGGGGATCTGGTTCGACACCAACCCGGATCCGACACGCAACCCCTTGGTTCCGAAATCAGAAAGATCCGTCGAGGATCCTCCGGATTTCAGGACTTCGGAAGACATTTTTTCGAAATTTTCAAATGTACATGGCTATTTTTGATCATTTAATTTTCGAAAATAGCCTCGAACGTTCAAAAAATATCAAAAATACAATTGGAGAGTTTCGAGTTTCCAATCGTATTTTCAAAAAACGAACTTCAAGGCTATTTTCGATAATTTTCAAAAATATCCTCGAACATTAGAAAATCGGTGAAAAAGATTGGAAACTTGAAAATGGTCTCTTCCAAGATAAACCATCCCAATTGTTGATGCATTATGTTTTCCATAAAGTGATACACTAACTGTGGTGAGTTTGCCCTTTTGAGCTTCTACCATGTTTAATGTTGGAAACATGTTTATGCATGCCCTACACGATGTCAGCCTACATACATTTTATCACATGGATATTTGAGAGCATATATGGTCTTACTTTGTAAGACAGTTTGTGAATGTTTAAGTCTAGTGTTTTTTACCAAATCTGTTTATGATATGTCCATTTGTACGGCATGTTGCACATACCGCGATGTCCACATTTAAAGAACATTTCAATTCTAAAAATGTGTCCTTTGCCTTCTTTCGATATAGTGGCCGTGGACACCAACCCTAAGGTGGGTTCTCGGTTATACACAAAAGTGGGGTGAGCACGTTATTTTGGGTGAAATTAGTGATCACTCATTAAGAGTAATGAGTCGTACTGTTAATTGCCACACCTGACCTTGGTTTTGGGTTTAAGAAGGTATCCCTTTCTGTTCTCAGGGCCTTTGTGTTCTTTAAAACTTTTTTTATTTCTGTTGCTCATTTTTAAAAATTACAAGGATCTGAACAGTTTCTGCATAAAATTCGAAATTCGCCCTCTGGACTATCCACACACCACATTGGCTTCTATTCCTCAGGGTATGCATGTGCAAGAGAAAGTGGGCAAAGGGTAACATTTCACAACAGCGGAACCATTGAGTTAAAGTAGGCTCACTGCAGTTTGCCTTTAAATAATGTACAATGATAGACAAAAATAGACAGATTAAATACATCACAGCATTAATCATGGCTTAGTTGATTTAAATAACAGTCGAGTGACAAAGATTTACCCTTGTAATAGAGGAACTGCCCCCTCTAATTTAATACTCAATGCACATATTTTAGCAATTTCATCCTAATGCTTTGTTATTCTGAGAATTCATTAATTCATACAGATGTGAATGCATTAAAATGACTGCATGTAAAAATGATTGATTATCATTAAATGTGCAAATATTTGTATATACTTTATGGATAGTAGACAATGTAATTTGTTCTAAACAAAGGTACCGGCATTGGTAACGCTCTGTTACTTGTAGAAAAGGAGACATATATTTTGATTTGTGTAATGCAATAAAAAGGATTTCACATATTTTATTAAAAATGTGACAAAATCATCTCTGTAAGAAAGGAAATCTGTCCTCTACCGCTTCATTGCTGTCACTCCTAAACGGATATTTTACGAAAAATAAAGAAAGCAGGAAAAATACAAAAACGATAGTAATACAATACAGTATATACGTTAATAAAGTACCTTTACTGCATGAATAGAATTATTCACCTAGGGTTTGTTTTCAATACATATTTTTAAACAGTCCCTTCAAGATGTCACCATTGGAGATGGCGGAAACTCACCAGGAAAATCCCGAAGATCCAAATAAAATACAAAAATAATTTTCGATTATCGACTTTTCAAGGCTATTTTCGAGGATTCTGAAACTCGATAATCCTCAAAATACGGTCAGAGACTACTTTCGTGAGTTTCCGATCGTATATTCGAGGATTATGCACTTTCGAGGCTATAAAAAAATCCTAGAAACTTTTGATAATTATAGAAAATAGGCTCAAATGGCCATATTTATAAACCCGCAGTATCGCTTTTTAGCAATATGCTGGTTAGTTAATTTACGAGCGCGGTCGTACGACCGAACATTCGTTAATTAACGAACATTCGATTGCAGAATACCGTGCGGCGTAAACAATCGCAATAGTATTTTAGGGGATCGTAAATCTACGATTTCGTTATCATAGATTTACGATCGGTATCGCAAATTATATCGGTATCATCGATCATCATTTACGATCATCGTTAAATCGATCGTTAATCTCCATCAGTTTAACGATCATAAATTTACGATACCGATCGTAAAAAAAAAAGCAATACTGTGGCTTAATAATATGGCCCAGGGTCCGGATTCAGATGGATCCTTCGGATTTCGGAACCAGTAGAATTCAGTTTCTTGGGCTGCACATAGGAAATGAGTTCTGCTTTGCAGGTATTTATGGGAGGTTTACTGCAAACCATAAATCATTTTGCTACTATTTGAGGTATAACTACCATAGGAACAGTCCCTGAGCTACAGGAAGGCCTGGGGTCCACAGCTTCTTACTTTCTTACAACTAGAGATGAACAGAACTGTCAAAAATCCAAATCATAGAAGAAATGGAAGAACAAATACGTGGAGTTTTCCATGCTGTGTAGGTTGCAGAGGCAGTATGTGCTAACTGAAAAAGTTTTTTGGGGGGGTTTCATTTTCATTTTATAAAATAATTTAAATTGTCCATAACTGTATAATATTTCTCCTCTCTTTGGTATAATTATAATTTATAGAAGAGTGCAAAGTAACATTATAATAAATGTAAAGGAATAAAAAAAAACAATATTAAAGAGCTGTGTCCTCCCCTAAAGCTAAAATTGAACCCACTCTGGCCCCACTGAATACTGTTAAAAAATCCTTACTGTACTCCTCTGCTTCAAATGGTTCTCCTGCAGTGCCTGTTCAAAGTCCCTGAAAGTGAAGATTAGGAGCTGTCTCGTGTCATTGGGTCCCTGCTTGTTAAAGTCTCTGGCATACGCAGTGGAGCCCTCCCCCTCCTTCCTCCCACCTCCGAATCCCTTAATGCAGTGATATCCCCTACCCATAAAAGGCTTTACTGCATGTTAGTTTTGTAAAATAAGCTCCAGAACCCTTATCGGATTAACATAGCTAATACTGTACACTAACTTACTGTACCTACAACTCCAATTATGCTCCCACAAAGTGATATATATATAAATGGTGCCTACTAGTGATGAGTCTCAGTTTCCATACAAACCTGGTTTATTGGAACTGCTGGTTTCAGAAATCCGTGGATCCATACATTTTTAAAAATATTACAAATTCTGAAATATAAAATTGGAACGAAACTCACCAGTTTTATCTTTAGTGTACTACCAATATCTAAGTAAGTTACCCAGCACAAAATTAAATATGAGAACATTTTACAGCATCTCCAGGACCTACAGCACTACTGGGGATGCTGTTGGTAAGAAGAATTGTTTTTTTTTTGGCCCTAAAAGACACATTTTACTCCCTAACTGCAATCAGCAATTATCTTGCATAAAACATCCAACGCCTCCCACAATGTGGGTGTATAAATAAATGGTGCCTACCACTAAAATCTAGAAAGTTACCTTAAACCAATAAAATACAGAGCAATTTTACGGCATTGGCTACAGCATTATCATAGACCAATACATTATGTAGCTTAGCTGTGTTGCACTACAACTATTACAATTGTGGATCTAGCAGTACATTCAGAAATTAGTTTCTCTGCAACGCTAAAATTATAGTAGTTCTACTGCATGAATCTCAGTAAATAATTTTTCACCTTCCAGTGTGTTCTGTAACAACATTTTAGATGGAGCCCCCCACAACCCACCCCAGAGTTAATGGACAAATGAGACCAGAATTACTTACATACACAGACAAAACCTTGAAATAAACACACACCCCTACATAAACAATAGTAAACACCAATGTACATCAGTTCTATTGCCTCAACAATGTACAGTTGGGCAGATTGAAAACTGTGCAGAACTTCCCTCAGGAGCCACCTCACAGAATAACCCAAAAACCCAATCACCCCTCCAGGCCTTGACCTCACAGATCCCACTCCAATATAATACTGCTTCTCAGGCCATATCACACAGGAACTGCTCCATTTAGACTCTTTATTCCATTACAGCTGACACACCATTTTAAAGTAGCACCAACTCTATGAAAACTACTGGCCAAGTAAAGATGTTTGCTCCACTCCAAAGTAACATAGAAAACAA
The DNA here is from genome assembly GCA_019447015.1 of Hymenochirus boettgeri. Taxonomy (NCBI): domain Eukaryota; kingdom Metazoa; phylum Chordata; class Amphibia; order Anura; family Pipidae; genus Hymenochirus; species Hymenochirus boettgeri. The sequence goes on from CM033471.1 coordinate 65,760,654, forward strand.
CAATGTAATTTACATTTATTTGGCAGGGACAGACAAGGAAGGTCAACCAGGCGTGAAGCCATGTCGGCGTGACCGTGCACACGTTGGTGATGTAATTGTGCCGCACCTAAACATAGCGCGGTGCGATTACATCACCCACGCATGCACGGAACAGCAAGGAAGGTGGAGGCCAGGAAGGTGGAGGGAGCAGGTATAGGTGGGGCAGAGCTGAAGATGACTTGATCCAGGATGAAAAAATATAGGCTCTGGCATATCTGCTGGCATTAAACTTTCTGTCTTAAAAAGCCGTTAATGGCTCGGTTCATAGCTTGCTGACGTTTAAGTAAGTAATGTGGGGGGTCAGAAGGCAGTAAGTTAATTTTGAAACCACTTGTACGCTCACTTTCCCCCCCCCCCTTTTCTACTTACTGACATGTTTACAGCTTTGCATTTACATTATTTATCTGTTCCAAAAAAAGGAGAGAATTCGAATTCCTTAAGGGCTGCTGTACTTGTTCTTTAAAATACTTTATTGATACTTAGCTTGGAACTCCTGGAGTGCAGACATATGTACGCACTTGAATGTGTCCTACAGTGGAGTCGTTCATTTTAGTAACTTTATTATTTAAAGGAAAAGTTCCCTTTGAAATGTGCTTACTAAAACAGTCTCACTTTCTTGTCTTACTAATTAATAGACACACCTGTGTGTAAAATTGTTACACAAGATTGTAGTTATATCTTCTCCCCTGTAGTTATTACCGCCCACCCCTTAGCATAGTGGAATACAGAGTGGGTCATTGCATAGTTCAATTTCTCGTCTATCTGTAGTTGATGTGTGGAAAGAGTACATACTGCGATTTGGACTTTGAAGGCATGGTGAGTTAAAATTTAGGGTAAAATGTTTGTGACATAAAAATCCAATCCACTATATTGGGGATCTCTTCTGTGCTGGCCCACTGCCTAGGCCCAATAATAGTCACTTGGTCCAAATATTGCAATAAAGTATGCCCTGATTGTAGTAGTGAAATGTGTGGTTTAATTATCCATTAACTGTACAATAAAACTGGCAATGTTTTAAGGCACCAGAAAGGCAAAGTTTGTGCCGAAATGCTGCTATTTTTTTGTACCCTTGAAGGATAATAAAAGCACAAATTTCACAATTACAGTTCTTTCCTACAGTATTTGGAGTCAGATTTAGGAGAAACTAGGGATAAAGACATAGTTATTAGATCTATAATATTGAGATGAAGGGTGGTTTGGGGCACTGAAGTTGCCTTTTAATATAATAAAGTTAATAATATAATTAAATGTAAATAGTAGATTTAAGATATTTTTTTGTCTTTCTAATCCTAAAGGATTTTGTAACTGGATTGTGGATTAGCATATTACAAAAATGTGGACCCAGACTGATCTGCTCTGAATAGCCTTTAAGACCTGAACACATAAGAAATCGACATGATGCAGTGCTAAGTTTCATTGCATTAAATACATGCTGTAATGTACTAGAGAGACTTAGAACCAAACCCAAGTTTGAGCTAAACTTTTATAGTTCAGACAAACTCAAACTTTCCGAACTTCTGATAATTATCGAATTTACGGACCGTTCGCCAACCCTCAATTTGGCAATAACTCTTGAATGCGGTGTTTCCGCGCATATCTCTTGAATGTATGTTCAAATTCGATAACCCTCGAATGTATGTTCGGTAACTCTCGAAATGTCAATGTTCATTTCTGTAAACCCCAAATGTAATGTTCGTTTTCGGTAACCCTCGAATGCATCATTTCGTAACCCTCAAATTTAATGTTTGTTTTCGGTAACCCGCAAATGTAATGTTCATTTTCTGTAACCCTTGAATGTAATGTTCGTTTTTGGTAACCCTTTGAATGTAATGTTCAGTTTTCCATTACCCTTGAATGTATCGTTTGGTAAACCTTGAATGTAATGCTCGTTTTCGGTAATCCTTAAATGTAGCGGTCGATTTTGGTAACTCTCAAATGTATCATTTTATTAACCCTGAAATAAATAGTATAATTTTCGGTAACTCTCAAATGTATTATTCAGTTACCCTCAAATTTGCCATAGTCCTCGAATGTAATGTGCAGAAATCAGACAATTGCATGATCATGGGGGAAAGAAATAAGTTTTGGTCATATGGAAATGTTCCTCTAACCATTTCCCAGGTGCCACAGCCATTTAAAGTAAGTTACCTTTGCTATTTTTACTGTATTTTATCAGAACTTTATCAAACTATTTTCCCTTATAGACTTTAAAAAGGGTATCTTCACTGGTAAAGTTTTATTGAAGAACAGGAGGTAAAGGAGCTGTGTCTTACCTCCTGTTCAATGTTCAGGAGCCAGGAACAAAGGTAAGGTACTTACCTGATCGCTCGTTCCTTCAACTCATCCTCTGAAAGGTCCCCACAGACTTGGTACTTGGCGCAAGCGCATAGAATACAGAGTCCATCGGGAAACAAACCGAAATTCAGTAAGTTTAGCCATCTATAATGACTACACTGAAATCAATGCAGTCTGCATCATGCTTCTTATAGAATTCTAACCAGCCATTTGTCATGTAAATTTCATATGTGTTCCGTTCTTAAATGCAAAGGTGGCAACCTAAGCTCTGAAGGTTCAATTCACATTCAGACACATTGTTTCATTTGGCAAAATGTTCTCCCTTTGGGTAGGACTCCCTTGCTGGTGGAAAGGTTGAGGCTCTGAGGACTTTTTTTCCCCTGTTGGTACTAGTATTTGAATGTTTCATTTACCTTCACACTATTGAGAAATGCATTGCACAGTGCTGTGTGAAGATCAGGTCCCCCTGCAGCTCTGCATTATATTGTTTCTTTAAAGGGCATGTCCACCCCCAAAACTAAAAATATAACCCCATACTGGCCCCACAGTGTAGTGTTAAAAAAATCTTAATTTACATCTCTGCTCCAAATGGTTCTTCTGCCGTGCTTGTCCAAAGTCCAGGAAACTGAAGAGTAGGAGCTGTCTTCCTCTGTGAAAGGTTTACGCTTCCTCCTTGTCCTCTGAGAGGACTGTGACATGAGCATGGGAGCCCCCTCCCATCATCCCTCTGTAGCCCTCTTTGCTGCCTGTTGCCCTACCTCTAAAAGCTCTCAACATATTGTAGGGTGCCCTATTCCCCCCCAAAATGCTAAGTTTAAAAAAGCTGCAGAATCCTTAATTTCCCCGGTGTTCTGTATTGCGGCAGCCGCATCTCTCATTGGCTGCCTCTCAGCCAATCAGGGACGCGGCTGCTGGTCCAGCCTTCTGTTTGCATATCCAGGAGAACAGAGGGCTGAGATCAGATCACCGGGAGATCGAAGGATTGTAAGTAGAATTTTGAAGCCTTTTTTAACAAACAAACCTAGCGGTTAGGGGTGGGCTAGGGTCCTCTACAGTATGTTATTTGCAGGTGGACATGCCCTTTGAAGTACACTGAAAAAATCAAGTAATGTTCAATTGGAAGGGGCAGCTTTAAAAATACTTTTGCCATATTTTTTTCCCCATAGCCCCTCCAGAGCCTACCTTTGTAGATTTAAAGTTGCGGACATCTTGTTTCTCCTTAGGTGAATGGTTAGCTCCGCCCCTCCAAATTTTTTCAAGAAGTAGCTAAAAATCTTGTAAGTGCTTAGATTGTAAGCTCTTTGGGGCAGGGCCTGATGTGAGTGTATACATGTAATAGTAAAGCACTACGGAAGATGTTTGCGCTATTTATATCCACAATAATAATAATAATAATCATAACCATTCACCTAAGGAGAAACAAGATGTCAGCAACTTTGAATTTACAAAGGTGGGCTCTAAAGGGGCTTAGGGAGAAAAAATATGGCAACAGTATTTTTAAAGCTGCAGTTTCAAATTGAGCACAACTTGATTTTACAGTGCACTTATCCTTTAAGCATGAGGCTAATTTTAGAGGAATGGCAGGTAGCTGTTTGCTGAAAATTTACTGAGTGGTTCCCCAACGGTCACTGCTAGCAAATCCCTACATGCAGCGTTTCTCTACAGGCAAATATTTGGAACTGCTCAGTATTACTGCATGAAAGTATCCTAAATATTAAAAAAAATGTTGAAGGGTATACAGATGGAAAACAATCTGTGAGCAGGTATCCAACCCCTCCCGGATTGTCCGTGAGTCTCCTTCATTCTGGGGTGGTCTCCTGCACTCCCTCGAGACCACCCCAGACTCCTGTACTTGAGAGGAGACTTGAGTCTCCTCCCAGTCACGCCCACTTTGCAAGGGCTCTCTCGCGAAATACCCTGGGAATGCCCCTAACCCTGCCTCCCACCAGCCTAGAACATTGACCATGCCCTGTGTGATGTCACGCCCCACCCCCACATGGTGTCACGCCCCCTTTCCCCACCCTGCCCGGAAGCCTGAAGGGGCGGGGTGTCTGTGTGAGACATTGTTGAAAATTAAAACTAATTGTTGGGATATTAGGGAATATATATATTACTGGATAAAATATATATAGTACCTTGACTAAGGTAATTTTGTATGTGAAGTGTCCAGTAAACTATTGAGATGTGTGCTAGGGAAATTGTTGGGTGGGTTTCCTGGCCAATGAATTTATGTTTTCACTTGTAGGTAATGAACAGGTGTACTACCTAATTAGGTAGTGTTGTGTTGAAAGGTTTTTCAATTAGTTCCCAGTACTCACAGGGAACAGAGCTTTGCTGAACAAGCTGTTAACGTGTGAGTTGTTACAAGTGAAGTATTCCTGTCCAGTCAGGGAATTTAGTGAGACAGTTAGATGCTCAGGTGAGCCGTTGTTTTGTTACTTTTTGATTTAAATTGTTTTTGGTTTTGCTGAAAATCCCTTTACAATAAAATACAGACTGGAGCCTGCCTTCAATCAACCTACCATCTCTTATATGGATGTTGTGGGCAACCCCACTGCTACAGTCAATTCCCACATGTAGTGTTTGAATGCGGGCACAAGAGACTGCAAAATTTAAAGTGACTGACATTGAAAGAGGTAAAATTGCAATTCTTTTTTAGCAGTCAGTACTCCAGTTTTTCTGGATGGAGTATCTAGTTATGCAACTGGTGAAGATCAGTGCTCCCCAGCAAAAGGTTAATATGGTCCAGAAGCAAACAAATGCAGCTCAGCAGGAGACTAACCGCTTGCTGTCTGCTCAGCTGCCACAAAATCTTGTATGGCTTAGGCTGCAACTTTTACCTAAGCAGCAGAAACTGATCTGCAAACTCTGCTGAGGTGATACAGCAATTAGCTGCCCATAATACAGAGGTGTCAACAGACCATGGTAATGAAGGTTCATTCAGTGCAAGTAACTTTCTACAGAAGATGACACCATATGATTACATTGATGCCTTCCTCATTACCTTTAAGAGGACTGCAGAGAACAGGTCCTAGCCCAGAGCAAAAGGGGCAGGGCAAATGGCACCATTCCTTCAAATGTATTTACAAAAAGTCTACTTTTATTTGGCCTCTGAGGACACAAAAAATATGAGAAATTGAAAATGGAGATGTTCAGGCAACTGGGCATTTCTGTGCGGGCCCTACGTGTGCACAAATGGATTTACCAGCCAAACAGTTAACCCCATTCTCAGATGCATGATATCATTTATTTGGGCAGAAAGTGATTGCAGCCAAAGACCCTTAAGGCCCCCAGATTTTGGAGAGAGTCACAAAAGACCTCATGCTGAGAGCTCCTACGCAAACTCTAAGTAAGAACAGCTGGTGGAGATGACAGTGTTACTTGGGTGCTAAATATTTTTTGCCATGGTCATCATCTCGGCAGAATACTTCACAGAAACAGTCAACCCCCTTCAAAACTTTTCGTACCCCAAAAAAGGTTGAAAGAAGAGCTATGGAAAAGCCTAAAAATGAAAGGCACACATTTCCACAGAAGTCAAGGGTTCTTTATGGTGTTGAAGATGCCATGAGTGGAGCCATGTAGTGGCCTGGTGTCTCCTGCTATCTTAAGCTTCTGTATGTAGCCCTGAATAATGTGATTCTATCTTGGATATAACTGCCGTTGCAGTATCTTTGAAACAACCTGATATTTCACACCTGCCTTTGGAAATACTCGTTATCTAAGGATGAATAGTAGATCAATCCGGCTCCACATTTTTGTAATATCCCAATCTAGAATTTGAACTGGGGACACAATTTGAATGATGCATTCCAGAATCCAGTGTGGTAAGAGATTCGTTGAGGAGGAAGTAAATTTGGAAACATTTATAGGTGAGTGAAAAGTATAGTGTACATGCCCTTTAAGACCTTTAAGAACAACTTTATTTTAGGAGTGCTTTGTATGGTATATTGCTCTGAATGTGTTTGGCATCCTATGGGTAAGGGTAGTTTTATTTCTTTGAATGCTATATCTTATATTTTCACAGTATATTTCACATATAATGCAAGTAATTAAAGGGTATGTGCACTGTAAAAGTTTCTTGTTTTGCTCAGTATCCCCCTCGCTTACTGTCTGTGAGGACAAGCATACTTCGTTATCCCTATGAGGTAGCACTGTGAGAGGGAATTTCCCACCATACAGTTCACATTCCAGCTGTAGCAAAACATTCCATACCACCATAGCAGAAGAGTTTATGATGAGTTGATTGGCTGCTGAAATGTTAGATACTTCAGACTGGATATCAGAATTATTGGGCAGATCAACAACAAAAAAAAGGTACAGCAATAGTTGGGAAAAATTATATTTTCCAGTAATGGGGAATAAAAAAAAAAAATCTGTGTACATTGCATTGAAAATGCATATTTTATTTTGAAAAAAAGCCATTATGCCTTTATTGTATCAGTGATTAAATTAAAAGTAACATTGTGCAAGATATTAGGTCTAATAGTTGGAAAGTAATTATAGGAAAAAATTTAATCTAGAATTTACACTTGTAATTTTTAATATGACAAATTATCTTGCAAACTGCACAGTTATGTTGTAGTCCATGTCTGTGCACTTTTCCAACTGCATTCTGTGCATGTATTTAAACTGCAACTTGGCATTCGCCATGTACGAGGTATATTGTTTGATCATAACAAGCTATTACAGAATTATTACCAATTGATTTACTTTGCAGAAAGTCAAATATCATAGCAACATGACCAGTTAAATTGTTAATAGACTAAAACCATTGATCTAAATGAGTTCACTAAATGTCTTGCCAACCTAGTTGATCAATATCAGGCAGGATAGCTTATTGATTTCCCCTCTGCCAGGAAGGATGTAGGCTATAAACCAATTTTTGATATACACTTTAAACAATATAGTATGAGTAAAAGATAATAAACAATTATTGATATTTTCAAATTGCAAGGTAACACTGTGTTTATATGTTTTACACTATATCCTAATATGTATGTATCTATCTTATATGTATTCTATTTATTTCAAAATTCTTGTCACATATTTATATTGTTAATCTACATTTGTGTAATATATATACTATATAAAATAAGTGCTTATTTTCTAACGAATAACCTAGAACAATTAAGAGATGCATTGGGTCACCTATGAATATCCAATTTTAATACAATAATTTAAAACAAAAAAAACCCTATTAAGTAATCATTTGTGCATCCATTATGGAAAACCTTAAAATATAGACATTGCTAATGTTAAAAACATTCAAGAGAATCTGCTTCACAAATAGTATAGGTTGTTTATTTTTGGAATATGTACTTACCTTTTTTTTTAAATTTTATTTTAATAAACTAGGATGCGGAATCTGCCCCGTTTCAAAATGTTAACTATGGACAATGTCTAGCAAAGGCAGTTTTATATTGTACTTTCCCAGAAAAAATGTGTTACTGGGTCTAGTCACTTCCAGGACTATGTGCAGTATGTCACCTTTTAACGTAATGTATCTTCTGAATTAATAGGGTTTGATAGTGAGGAATTGTTATGTTTTTCAAAAACAAATATATAGTGGGATAATCATGATGCCTAAAGTCAGAACATTTCAGCATGTAGACTGGGATTAGCTTTGCTCGAATACACTTTATTTTAATTTAAGGATTCTTCATATCTGGTAAAAATAAAGTGCAAGCTAGATTTCACTGACATGTTGAGGACAACCAAGATAGGAGGAAATCAGGCAGCACCCCATACAAGCACCTGTGGTTATATTTTCTCAAAGATACTGAACAATTGCGGACTAATTCTTAAAGGGTATTAAATTATATTTAGTACAAGAGGACACGGGATATGCAGCTCATGGTGTGGATAAAATCATTCTTTTATTTCAAGCAGCCTGACGCGTTTCATGGGACAACCCACTTCATCAGTAATATAGTTTTGTCCCCAAAATGTTGGTTTTTGTTCACTAAATGTATTTTGTTATCATTGAAGTGTGTTTTTTGTTACAAAATGATCTGGGAACAAACGGCGCCCCATATCAGTTTAGCTTAGGTTTTTCACCAATTTTGCACTGGCTGCACAATTTCCAAAACTTTTTGGGATCTCGCACATGATTTTAAAGCATCATGGGATTGCGGTCAGGTAAGAAGTCCATTTTTTTAAAAATACATCAACCTGATCATGTTTATGTTAATATAAGTCACGGTTTAGTAGTTGTAAGCTTTACTTAATTTTGTTAACAATGCCTAATCTAATGCTAATGTCTAGCAAAATGTGCTAAACAGTAGTTTATGTACTCTAGCTAGTAGATAAAGTGCATAATATATGGGCCATGTCCATTTAGTGGGTTACTCTGTGTACATTACAGATGTGTTTTTGTCCACAAAGTATTCTCTGCCTAACCACATGATGTTCTCAATGTTAAAACTCACATTTTTGGAAACAGTGTAGCATAACCGAGTGACCCAGACTGTGTGTAAAAATATGCACAATCAAGCAAACAGTCAAAATGTATGAGATAGGATTATTTTAATGAAAAATTACTTGGGAACAATTGCTCTGTTGAAATTGGCAAAACTACCAATGCCTTGCTGGTCAATCGGGCCAAAATATCCAGCCGTATGTGCATATATTTCTAAAAAAAAAATCTTAACATTTATCCTAAAATATAATAATAAAACAATGGACAAAAGGGTGTTGTAATAACAGTATATAGCATATATGTATACATTCAAATTAATTAAACACTATTAGGGCGATGAAGTTCTTTTCTTTAAAAATGGTGCTAATTTTGCTTCAAACCAATCAGGTGTTAGCTTCCATTTGAAATACAACATTTGATTGGTTGGGGCAAAATTAGCACCATTTTTAATGATAAGAACTTTTATTGAATCTCCCTGAATGTATGTAAACCTTATACATATTTCCTCTGTGATTTTGTACTCTGATTCTTTTCATCCAAATTGTACTTGTGTCCAGTTTTATGATAAAGTACTGAGTACTAATGATATTTAGCTATAATTGTTTTAACTTGTATATTTTTTATATATTGGTGTGCTTTTTATGTGTACTCACTCCCTTTTATACACCGTTAGCCCCTTGATTTCTTTACACAGGGTTAACTGTGTAGTTCCAGGTGATTTGTGTTTCAATCTATTGGGGTGTGTATACAGAGAGTGGATACATACTTGTAAGCTTACTCCCTCTGACGAAGATTTAGCATCAAGAAACGCATCAGGGTATAGGTTCTCCCCCTATGTGTGTTATGCCATGATTTTATGCTGTAATAAAAGTTATATTTTACCCAAGTTGGAAGGAGTCCTCCATTTTCCTTTGTATGCCTCCCTTCAATCACATCCTTTTAATGATTTCCTACAAATATTTCAACTAGCAAAGACATATAAAGCGGCTTAACCTGTTTCTACATTTTCCACCAACATCTGAGTTTATAGTATAGTATAGTATAGTATAGTATTTGAGGTTGAATAAAGACATATGTCCATTCAGTCCAACCCATCTAGCAATATTCTGCCTAACTGTTGATCCAGAGGAAGGCAAAAAAAAAAACCCCACCAAATTTATAAAGGGGAAAACAATTCCTTACTGACTCCAAGTGGCAATCGAAATTTCCCTGGATCAACTCTACTTTATGTATCAATACCTGTAACTTGCAACATTACTTATCATCCAGCTTCTTTTTGAAATATTAGAAATGTGTATGCCTCCCTTCAATCACATCCTTTTAATGTTCATAAAAATATCAACGAGCAAAGACATATAAAGCGGCTTAACCTGTTTCTACATTTTCCACCAACATCTGAGTTATAGTATAGTAAGTATAGTATAGTATTTGAGGTTGAATAAAGACATATGTCCATTCAGTCCAACCCATCTAGCAATATTTTGGCCTAACTGTTGATCCAGAGGAGGCAAAAAAAAACCCCACCAATTTAAAGGGGAAAACAAATCCTTACTGACCCAAGTGGCAATCGAAATTCCCTGGATACTCTACTTTATGTATCAATACCGTGAACTTGCAAGAGTTACTATCATCCAGCTTCTATTTTTTGTACATATATTAGAAATAGCTGCCAACTTTAATAGTTGGTCCCGGTTTGCCAAGGCAATAGCAAAGTAGTCCAGAATTAACTTAAATTCATTAGTTAAACCTTTTGTCAGCCTTTAAGATAGAAAAGCACCATGCGCATTAATCTTAAACACCCATGTATTTAAATATTCATACACAGTGTGAACGTTTCAGACACAAGCGTGACCTTCTTCAGACAGCAAGTTATAAATATGATAATACATTTTGCACCTTATATAGACACACACACAATGGATAGGATCCTGCACACCTAAACCATGAATGTAGACAAAATTCCAAAACGCTGGGTGCTCCAAGAATTGTAGCCAACAGTAATCAAATATATCGATGAAGGTAGTGGGCACACCAGTCTTAGTGAATCAAACTTTATTAGTGATGTTTCGGAACCAGTGTGGTTCCTTCTCAGACCAAACAATACAACAAACTAAATAATAATATAGACATAGGAAGTGGATAATTAGGCACCATCTAATGGTGACCGTGACCACTTTACGGTTTGCTTTATTCTGCTGGGTCCTAACTTTTCACCTTTTTCACCTAGTAATTTTTACTGGTTGCTGGGCTTAAAATAGTTTGGCCAAGTTATTGAACTAATTGCTTTAATTTATCCAGAGAGAAGGGCAGGCTTTTTAAGTCGCTATACAATGGTAAGTAAAATATAAGCAAATTAATTGGATGTGCACTAGGCTTCTATTTTTTGTATGTACTGAATTAATTTGGTCTCTAGTTGCACATGCGTGGATGTATACTATCCCATTTCTCCCATTCTATATATATATGCTTGTTGCATTGGAGGTTTGACCAAGCCTCTGGGAAATGTGTAATCCAACCACAGTGGGTCATGTGTTCAAGTACTGAAAGCTGGAGAGTAGAGATGGCCGTTCGCGGACCCGAACCCGGATCCGCCGCGGATTCTTCCCGTCCGCGAACGGCGGATTATTCCGGACTTTCCGGACTTCGAACTGCGGATTTTTTTTTTTACGAAAATTTTCGAAAATACGAGTATCTCGTAATTACGAGAATACTCGTAAAAACGAGTAATTCGTGTAAATTTTCAAGACGAGCAAGCCTGATCCAAATTAGCCAATGGCAGCTATCATAGTTACAGAAAGCCTCGTTTTTTTACGGAAATCTTCATTTTTACGGGAATCCTCGTATTTTCGAAAAATACCGTTTTTTTAAAGTCACGCTAGGGACTGTATTTTTTAGGTATTGTTGGCATTTATACGTGCTTCTAAGGCCATTACCCAGGTCCCTGAGTGGTTAAGTGTACGTTACCAAGGCTATTTAGACCACTTTAATGCGGATTTTGCCGAACTTTCCTTTTAATACGTTTTAAGGGTCGCTCGCGGATTTTCGAATTTTCGGATTTTTTGAAATCCGCGGATCCTCGCGGGACCGGATTTTTAGAAGTTCGGACATCTCTACTGGAGAGTTAGTCCCAAGAAAGCAAGCGAAAGAGCAGCAGAGATTTAAAAGGTAGGTACTGATATAAAGATCTCTTGTTGGTGGCCAAAGAAGGGAAAAAAATATTCTAGTTTATAAATAGGTTAGGTTTTGTTAAGACATGGAGACTAGTGGTAGAAATAAGTTCCGAGGATTTAGTGTAGGCTACAGGTTATATTTTATCTAAACTCCCAGTAATTCTTTCTAGAAGTGAGTTCTTTTTTTAAAATCTTTATACACAATTACACTCATCCTGGATTAATATCAGAAGTGGATTTATTCCTTTTCTACAGGTCTGATCTAGTTTTAAATTTCGTTAATGACCATATCAACATTCATAATGTCATTTCCCCCCTGCAACCAAATCTTTTTCTGCATCAGGTTAAAATGTTGTTAGATTGTTTGTTTGGTTTCCTTCAACTGAGAAATATTGTGCATTATTTTATAAAAAGAAATCCCTGTTGATCCTAAAAAAATACTCCCAATATATTGTACCACTTGTAAAACGAAATGGTCTTGAGAACTCAAACAGCAAGAAAGATAATTAGATACTGTACATTTATCAAATACCTTGTTAACATTCTATTTGAAAATAAAAATTCTCCTGGCATAGTTATAGTTGTATATGTGGTTTAAGGTCCACATTTTTATTTATCATTTATCTTTTGAAGTGAGATAATAATAATAATAATAATAATAAAGTTACGATAGCTGATGCTAAGCCCCTTGTTTAAATGAGCACAGCAAAGAACATGTCAAATCTATTAGATAATGGAAACGTTATGCTAGAAGACATGTCTTTACAAAAATTGTCAGGGAATCAAACATGGTGATTGCTGTTGTAAAATTAAAGGTCATTAAGGTTGTTCTGGTTTACTGGTGGGTTTTGCATGTGATTAAGTAATTAATTGTGTGTGCTGAAAAGAATGATTTTAAAGTATAATAGTCATTCCTTGTGCTGTATTTAAAGCTCTGCATTATCATAATTATAAGCTAATTACTTATTAAGTTTGTAAAGAAGCAGTTCTAGACAATTACTTACATATATATTTTCAAAAAATGTTTGTAAATATAGATTAAGGTAAAAGTACAACTTTCAGCATAATAAAAGAATACTGTTTTATATCGAAAAGAATTCGGAATATACTCGAATATAAACAGACCCGAGTATAGACAGAGGTACCTAATTTTACCAGAAAAAGGAGTAAAAGTGATTGACTCGAGTAAAAACTCAGGGTAGGAAATGTGACCACTCCTGCCTTCTGATTCTGTATTGTTTTGAGGCTTTAGTTGCCTTTTATATGGACAGCAGAATTCTCATACAGAAGTCCCAAACAGTAATAGATACATACTGGGTTTGGTTATTACTGTATGGGACTACTGTATGGGAATACTGCTGTGCATTTAAAGTGCAACTAAAGCCTCAAAACAATACAGAATCAAAAGGCAGTATTTAATAATAGATACCATCCTCCTGATTCTGTATTGTTTTTGGTTAGTTGCCCTTTAAATCCCACACAGTAACCCCTACAAGTATTTGCCACTTCATATGTTTGAAAACTACAACTCCCAGCACGCTTTAGTTGCTGGCGCTTGTAGTTTTAAAACATCTGCAGTAGCCAATACTTGCAAATAGGGGTTTTACTCTTAATTGTAAGTATTGTGCACTGGTGTTCGCTCCTCCTGTTTTGTGGTATTCTCCTACCTTGTCCGGCGGCCGCTCGCTCCTTGCTCCACATCCTCTGCACTTCTTGATGATGTCACTACTTGGCGGAGTGAAGTGAGATGCGCCGAGTAGTGACGTTATCCGGAAGCACGGACAAGGTAGGAGAAGGGATTGACTTGAGTATAAAGCGAGGTAAGATTTTCAGGCTTTTTTTAAAGCCTGAAAACCTCGGTTTATACTTGAGTGTATATGGTAGATAAATAAGAACAATGAGATCCTTTATAGACCCCTCATTTTAATAACATTGCAGGCAGGGGGGATCTGCAACACAGATAGGGGGATCTGCAACACAGATAGGGGGATCTGCAAAGAAATAAAGTCCTTACCTTTGGCAATTACTTTAAAGATAAAATAAAATGGTAAATGAAAAATAATGTTAATAAAGCAAAGTTGTACATTTAGACAAGAACAAAAAACACTAGCTATTCCATGAGTGTTGGTGGTGACAAGCTTGTAGAATTAATTAAAAAACCCATTAAAGGCAATGGGATGGAACAAAGTTTTAAAAGTTCAAATTTAATAAGGTTAAAATAGCAATGGTAACTTAATGTACATGGCTCTGGTACGAGGGAAATGTTCTGGGGAACACGTACAAATATCCTGAACTTGAAATAAAGTAACATTTCACAGTAAAATTTCACACCCGCTTTTTTCGAGCTTCCTACATTAGATAATTATTCCCCCGAAAATTCTATATTTTTCAAATATTCAATTTTCTAGAATATTCAATATTTCTAGAATCTGTCTCTTACAGGATGATGCACCAACGGGCGCACTGCTCCTGTTTTGGAGTTTAAGTCACGCTTACCGTGGTTATATCGGTTACCGTGACTTAAACTCCTTCCTTGCGGTGGCTGCGTGGCCAACGCGAAAGTTACCACCGCAGCCGTCGCAAGCGATGTTAAATGCCGAAATCGGCATTTTATTGCAACACTTTAAACGCCAGCTAATAGCTGGTGTGAAAGGTGCCAGAAGAGAAAATCATCAGTTAGCGATGTTCCGAGCGCCGCCATCAGCATATAACATTGCGGCACTCGGTGCATCCCCCTGTTAATCTTTTAAAAATGGGTGCACATTATCATACAAGAGGAATTATGCCCAGCATGCAGTGGCAATGCTCCCTTGTTGCATACCTCAACAAAAAGGGGTTAAAAATTAAAAGAAAAAACCTGTAAAGGGAAAGTTCCGTGAAAAATATTATTACAGTGTTTTTAAAATTCTTAGTTGATATTATGCATGCCTTGATATTCAACATACTCTCTTCCATTTCGAAAAATCAGTTGAATTGCTAACCTTGCTATTCCCTGCTTTTGACATTAGTGAGCTGACATTTCAGGTTCTGTAACTGTCCATCTTGTTCCCAGGATGCACACTAATGTGGAATTTACCTAACAGCAATTTCTACTGATTGGCTGTTGGATGGGTCAAACATGCTCAGATCTCTACTGAACAACTGAATTAACCCAAGTGTTGTAGAGGGCAAGACCATAACAGTCTCTTATTTAGGGGTCCTGCAAACAGGAAGTCAGTATTTTGGGAAGCATTTATTTATACACAGACAAAATGCTGAATGGGCAGGTTATAGTCATCAGGATGGAAAAATACTGTTCTTTTTTTCCTAAAAGTATATGTATTTGCAATGAACTTCCCCTTTAATATTATTTTTTTTCAATTTGCATAATATAGGGGAAAGTTGGCAAAGAGTAATACTGTATAGCATTAGCACCATTGAGTTAGTGTAGGTTCACTGCAGTTTGCCAGCATTGTTAAGGGTCAGGCAGGCTTGGCCCCTCTGGACATATAAATAAAAGGAGATAAGTGACGCACCACTTCCCCTGGGGATAGGGGACCAACTACTGGGGGTTGAAAATATAATAGCACACAAATAGAGAAAAAGAATCCCCCTTTAAAGTGTAATTGGTCCCAATAGTAATATGCACATTGAAGGATTGGGGGGGTTAAAAATGAACTTTTACTAAATACGCATTGAAAATAAGCACACAATTAAAATAAAGCACAGCATTCAGCCATCTGAAGACAAGAAAAGGGAAAAGGAGAGGGAGGAATAAAGCCTAATCAGACCCCTAAACTAGGTGGGAGAAACCTCTCCACCTGATTAGCAAGCCCTTAGAGGTAGCCCTAGGCACTCTGCCTAGGACAGAGTGCCTAGGGATTACTGGTCTAAAGCCTTGTTTCTAGATTGGTGGTTGAGGTGGTCACTAAAAAAAACAGGCACTATATTAGTTAAAATAATATGATGCGGTGTGCTTACTTCTGCCATGCTGGTATTAATTTATACTGGATGGCTCACCCACACACCCATTTAGGTTATTCATGTAGAGTGGAGGGACCGGCAGAATCCCATCCATTAGTGCATTCAATTAAAATAGGACACAAAAAGCCCCCTAGCACGTATAACTCCCGTCCTGGAGCTTAATTGTAGGGGAAATCCCAGCTGTGAATTTCCGGTAATTATAACCATTCAGCGCAGGTGGTGTACCATGTTAGCCATTCAAAATGGCTAACAAATGTTGTATAAATATCAGAGAGCACCACAGCTTCATTGTATTCAGCTAGAAAAAGGAACTAGAATGTTCTGAAAGTTTGCTATGATTATCTTAGCCAATAAAGGAACACCTTTATATCACTTTTGTTATTTTTTATTTCAAAAGGGTTACGCTGTAAACTTACCCGTTCAGCCAATCGCAGGATGAGTTCCGGTCACGACTCCAACATGCCCCTGGATTTCCAGTAGCTTGATTGACTGTACGGAGGGATAATAGAGTATACTGGGAAAATGACAGTTCCTATCTCTGAGAATAAAACGTAAGTGTTTTGAATCGCCCTGTATTATTGTCATATCACTGCAGTGGTATTAATAATCCTGTGGGCAAAGTTAAAACGCTTCTAAATCACTATAATGTGAGTAGTCTAAGGGCTTAGTATTAGGGATGGCCGGTTCGCGGATCCGAACCCGGATCCGCCGCGGATTTATCCCGTTCGCGCATGGCGGATTTTTCCGGATTTTCCGCCTAATTCGCGTAATTTCGAAAATTTTTGAAAATACGAGAAATCTCTTAATTTTGAGAATATTTTTCATTTTAACGGGTCCGCTCGCGGATTTTTCGAATTTTTCCGAAAATTCGCAGATCCTCGAGCGGACCGGATTTTGCGAAGTTCGGACATCTCTACTTAGTATAAATCGACCACCACGTTGGATTGAAAGTTAGTGATATCCTTAACTATTCTACACTATTGAAGTGCTCATTAATGTAGGTATTAAATTATATAAGCACCAATGTTGAAAAAGGATCAAGATTCATAAGTATCTAAAAGTGTTATGATAAGGTCAGCTTGGTTACTGACTGAAAAACGAGGGTTCAAGTTCATAGGTAAGTAACAATGAAACGGTGGGCTGAGCATGTGTCAGACAATAATCGGGCCGTGTGTGTTAATATTAGAGAGGGGATCTGGGTTCGACACCAACCCGGATCCGACACGCAACCCCTTGGTTCCGAAATCAGAAAGATCCGTCCGATGGATCCTCCGGATTTCGGGACTTCGGAAGACATTTTTTCGATAATTTTCAAATGTACATGGCTATTTTTGATCATTTTCGAAAATAGCCTCGAACGTTCAAAAATTATCAAAAATACAATTGGAGAGTTTCGAGTTTCCAATCGTATTTTCAAAAATCGAACTTCAAGGCTATTTTCGATAATTTTCAAAAATATCCTCGAACATTAGAAAATCGGTGAAAATACGATTGGAAACTTGAAAATGGTCTCTTCCAAGATAAACCATCCCAATTTGTTGATGCATTATGCTTTTCCATAAAGTGATACACTACTGTGGTGAGTTTGCCCTTTTGAGCTTTCTACCATGTTTTAATGTTGGAAACATGTTCTATGCATGCCCTACACGATGTCAAGCCTACATACATTTTATCACATGGATATTTGAGAGCATATATGGTCTTACTTTGTAAGACAGTTTGTGAATGTTTAAGTCTAGTGTTTTTTTACCAAATCTGTTTATGATATGCTCCATTTGTACGGCCATGTTGCACATACAGCGATGTCCACATTTAAAGAAACATTTCAATTCTAAAAATGTGTCCTTTGCCTTTCTTTCGATATAGTGGCCGTGGACAAGCCTATCCCTAAGAGTGGGTTCTCGGTTATACACAAAAGTGGGGTGAGCACGTATTTTGGGTGAAATTAGTTGATCACTCATTAAGAGTAATGAGTCGTACTTGTTAATTGCCACCACCTGACCTTGGTTTTGGGTTTAAGAAGGTATCCCTTTCTGTTCTCAGGGCTCTTGTGTTCTTTAAAACTTTTTTTATTTCTGTTGCTCATTTTTTAAAAATTACAGGATCTGAACAGTTTCTGCATAAAATTCGAAATTCGCCCTCTGGACATATCCCACACCACATTGGCTTCTATTCCTCAGGGTATGCATTGTGCAAGAGAAAGTGGGCAAAAGGGTAACATTTCACAACAGCGGAACCATTGAGTTAAAGTAGGCTCACTGCAGTTTGCCTTTAAATAAAATGTACAATGATAGACAAAAATAGACAGATTAAATACATCACAGCATTTAAATCATGGCTTAGTTGATTTAAATAACAGTCGAGTGACAAAGATTCACCCTTGTAATAGAGGAACTGCCCCCTCTAATTTAATAACTCAATGCACATATTTTAGCAATTTCATCCTAATGCTTTGTATATTCTGAGAATTCATTAATTCATACAGATGTGAATGCATTAAAATGACTGCATGTAAAAATGATTGATTATCATTAAATAGTGCAAATATTTGTATAAATACTTTATGGATAGTAGACAATGTAATTTGTTCTAAACAAAGGTACCGGCATTGGTAACTGCTCTGTTACTTGTAGAAAAGGAGACATATATTTTGATGTGGTAATGCAATAAAAAGGATTTCACATATTTTATTAAAAATGTGACAAAATCATCTCTGTAAAGAAAGGAAATACTGTCCTCTACCGCTTCATTGCTGTCACTCCTAAACGGATATTTTACGAAAAATAAAGAAAGCAGGAAAAATACAAATACTGGTAGTAATACTAATACAGTATATTTACGTTAATAAAGTACCTTTACTGCATGAATAGAATTATTCACCTAGGGTTTGATTTTTCAATACATATTTTAAACAGTCCCTTCAAGATGTCACCATTGGAGATGGCGGAAACTACCAGGAAAATCCCGAAGATCCAAAAATACAAAAATTAATTTTCGATTATCGACTTTTCAAGGCTATTTTCGAGGATTATCGAAACTCGATAATCCTCAAAAATACGGTCAGAGACTACTTTCGAGTTTCCGATCGTATATTCGAGGATTATCGCACTTTCGAGGCTATAAAAAAATCCTAGAACTTTTGATAATTATAGAAAATAGGCTCCAAATGGCCATATTTATAAACCCGCAGTATCGCTTTTTAGCAATATTGCTGGTTAGTTAATTTACGAGCGCGGTCGTACGACCGAACATTCGTTAATTAACGAACATTCGATTGCAGAATACCGTGCGGCAGTAAACAATCGCAATAGTATTTTATGGGGATCGTAAATCTACGATTTCGTTATCATAGATTTACGATCGGTATCGCAAATTTACAATCGGTATCATCGATCATCATTTACGATCATCGTTAAATCGATCGTTAATCTCCGATCAGTTTAACGATCATAAATTTACGATACCGATCGTAAAAAAAAAAGCAATACTGTGGCTTAATAAATATGGCCCAGGGTCCGGATTCAGATGGATCATTCGGATTTCGGAACCAGTAGAATTCAGTTCTCTGGGCTGCACATAGGAAATGAGTTCTGCTTTGCAGGTATTTATGGGAGGTCTTACTGCAAACCATAAATCATTTTGCTACTATTTAGAGGTATAACTACCATAGGAACAGTCCCTGCAGCTACAGGAAGGCCTGGGGTCCACAGCTTCTTACTTTTCTTACAACTAGAGATGAACAGAACTGTCAAAAATCCAAATCATAGAAGAAATGGAAGAGCAAATACGTGGAGTTTTCCATGCTGTGTAGGTTGCAGAGGCAAGTATGTGCTAACTGAAAAAGTTTGTTTTGGGGGGGTTTCATTTTCATTTTTATAAAATAATTATAAATATGTCCATAACTGTATAATATTTCTCCTCTCTTTGGTATAATTATAATTTATAGAAGAGTGCAAAGTATACATTATAATAAATGTAAAGGAATAAAAAAAAACAATATTTAAAGAGCTTGTCCTCCCCTAAAGCTAAAATTTAACCCACTACTGGCCCCACTGAATACTCTTAAAAAATCCTTACTGTACTCCTCTGCTTCAAATGGTTCTCCTGCAGTGCCTGTTCAAAGTCCCTGAAAGTGAAGATTAGGAGCTGTCATTGGTCCCTGCTTGTTAAAGTCTCTGGCATACGCAGGGGAGCCCTCCCGCCTCCCTTCCTCCCACCCTCCGAATCCCTTAATGCAGTGATATCCCCTACCATAAAAAGGCTTTACTGCATGTTAGTTTTGTAAAATAAGCTCCAGAACCCTTATCCCTGGATTAACATAGCTAATACTGTACACTAACTTACTGTACCTACAACTCCAATTATGCTCCCACAAAAGTGATATATATATATAAATGGTGCCTACTAGTGATGAGTCTCAGTTTCCATACAAACCTGGTTTAATTTGGAACTGCTGGTTTCAGAAATCCGTGGATCCATACATTTTTAAAAATATTACAAATTCTGAAATTATAAAATTGGAACGAAACTCACCAGTTTTATCTTTAGTGCTTACTACCAATATCTAAGTAAGTTACCTCAGCACAAATTAAATATAGAACATTTTACAGCATCTCCAGGACCTACAGCACTACTGGGGATGCTGTTGGTAAGAAGAATTGATTTTTTTTTTGGCCCTAAAAAGACACATTTTACTCCCTAACTGCAATCAGCAATTATCTTGCATAAAACATCCAACGCCTCCCACAAATGTGGTGTATAAATAAATGGTGCCTACCACTAAAATCTAGAAAAGTTACCTTAACACCAATAAAATACAGAGCAATTTTACGGCATTGGCTACAGCATTATCATAGACCAATACATTATGTAGCTTAGCTGCTGTTGCACTACACTATTACAATTGTGGATCTAGCAGTACATTCAGAAATTAGTTTCTCTGCAACGCTAAAATTATAGTAGTTCTACTGCATGAATCTCAGTAAATAATTTTTCACCTTTCAGTGTGTTCTGTAACAACATTTTAGATGGAGCCCCCCACAACCCACCCCAGAGTTCAATGGACAAATGAGAAACCAGAATTACTTACATACACAGACAAATACCTTTTGAAATAAACACACACACCCCTACATAAACAAATATGTAAACACACTAAAATACAAACATCAGTTTCTAATTGCCTCAAAACAATGTAACAGTTTGGGGCAGGATTGAAAACTGTGCAGACTTCCCTCAGGAGCCACCTCACAGAATAACCCAAAAACCCAATCACCCCTCCAGGCCTTAGACCTCACAGATCCCCACTCCAATATAATACTGCTTCTCAGGCCATATCACACAGGAACTGCTCCATTTAGACTGCTTTATTCCATTACAGCTGACACACCATTTTAAAGTAGCACCAACTCTATGAAAACTACTGGCCAAGTAAAGACTGTTTGCTCCACTCCAAAGTAACATAGAAAATCAACAATGTAATTTACATTTATTTGGCAGGGACAGACAAGGAAGGTCAACCAGGCGTGAAGCCATGTCGGCGTGACCGTGCACACGTTGGTGATGTAATTGTGCCGCACCTAAACATAGCGCGGTGCGATTACATGACCCACGCATGCACGAGGAACAGCAAGGAAGGTGGAGGCCCAGGAAGGTGGAGGGAGCAGGATATCGGTGGGGCAGAGCTGAAGATGACTTGATCCAGGATGAAAAAATATAGGCTCTGGCATATCTGCTGGCATTAAACTTTCTGTCTTAAAAAGCCGTTAATGGCTCGGTTCATAGCTTGCTGACGTTTAAGTACAGTAATGTTGGGGGGTCAGAAGGCAGTAAGTTAATTTTGAAAACACTTGTACGCTCACTTCCCCCCCCCCCCTTTCTACATTACTGACATGTTTACAGCTTTGCATTTACATTATTTATCTGTTCCAAAAAAAGGAGAGAATTTCAGAATTCCTTAAGGGCTGCTGTACTTGTTCTTTAAAATACTTTATTGATACTTAGCTTGGAACTCCTGGAGTGCAGACATATGTAAGCACTGATTAATGCATCCTACAGTGGAGTCTTGTTCATTTTAGTAACTTTATTCATTTTAAAGGAAAAGTTCCCTTTAAAATGTGCTTACTAAAACAAGTCTTACTTTCTTGTCTTACTAATTAATAGACACACCTGTGTGTAAAATTGTTCACACAAGTATTGTAGTTATATCTTCTCCCCTGTAGTTATTACCGCCCACCCCTTAGCATAGTGGAATACAGAGTGGGTCATTGCATAGTTCAATTTCTCGCTCTATCTGTAGTTGATGTGTGGAAAGAGTACCATACTGCGATTTGGACTTTGAAGGCATGGTGAGTTAAAATTTAGGGTAAAATGTTTTGTGACATAAAAATCCAATCCACTATATTGGGGATCTCTTCTGTGCTGGCCCACTGCCTAGGCCCAATAATAGTCACTTGGTCCAAATATTGCAATAAAGTATGCCCTGATTGTAGTAGTGAAATGTGTGGTTTTAATTATCCATTAACTGTACAATAAAACTGGCAATGTTTTAAGGCACCAGAAAGGCAAAGTTTGTGCCGAAATGCTGCTATTTTTTTGTACCCTTGAAGGATAATAAAAGCACAAATTTCACAATTACAGTTCTTTCCTACAGTATTTGGAGTCAGATTTAGGAGAAACTTAGGGATAAAGACATAGTTATTAAGATCTATAATTATGAGATGAAGGGTGGTTTGGGGCACTGAAGTTGCCTTTTAATATAATTAAAGTTAATAATATAATTAAATGTAAATAGTAGATTTAAGATATTTTTTTTGTCTTTCTACTCCTAAAGGATTTTGTACACTGGATTGTGGATTAGCATATTACAAAAATGTGGACCCATACTGATCTGCACTGAATAGCCTTTAAGACCTGAACACATAAGAAATCGACATGATGCAGTGCTAAGTTTCATTGCATTAAATACATGCTGTATATGTACTAGAGATGGAACCAAACCCAAGTTTGAGCTAAACTTTTATAGTTCAGACAAACTCAAACTTTCCGAACTTCTGATAATTATCGAATTTACGGACCGTTCGCCAACCCTCAATTTTGGCAATAACTCTTGAATGCGGTGTTTCCGCGATATCTCTTGAATGTATTGTTCAAATTCGATAACCCTCGAATGTATTGCTCGGTAACTCTCGAATGTAATGTTCATTTTCTGTAACCCACAAATGTAATGTTCGTTTTCGGTAACCCTCGAATGCATCATTTCGTAACCCTCAAATGTAATTTTTTGTTTTCGGTAAACCCGCAAATGTAATGTTCATTTTCTGTAACCCTTGAATGTAATGTTCGTTTTTGGTAACCCTTTGAATGTAATGTTCAGTTTTCCATTACCCTTGAATGTATCGTTTGGTAAACCTTGAATGTAATGCTCGTTTTCGGTAATCCTTAAATGTAGCGGTCGATTTTGTAACTCTCAAATGTATCATTTTATTAACCCTGAATAAATATTATAATTTTCGGTAACTCTCAAATGTTTATTCAGTTACCCTCAAATTTGCCATAGTCCTCGAATGTAATGTGCAGAAATCAGACAATTGCATGATCATGGGGAAAGAAATAAGTTTTGGTCATATGGAAATGTTCCTCTACACCATTTCCCAGGTGCCACAGCCATTTAAAAGTAAGTTACCTTTGCTATTTTTACTGTATTTTATCAGAACTTTATCAAACTATTTTCCCTTATAGACTTTAAAAAGGGTATCTTCACTGGTAAAGTTTTATTGAAGAACAGGAGGTAAAGAGCTGTGTCTTACCTCCTGTTCAATGTTCAGGAGCGGAACAAAGGTAGGTACTTACCTGATCGCTCGTTCCTTCAACTCATCCTCTGAAAGGTCCCCACAGACTTGGTACTGGCGCAAGCGCATAGAATACAGAGTCCATCGGGAAACAAACCGAAATTCAGTAGTTTAGTCCATCTATAATGACTACACTGAAATCAATGCAGTCTGCATCATGCTTCTTATAGAATTCTAACCAGCCATTTGTCATGTAAATTTCATATGTGTTCCGGTCTTAAATGCAAAGGTGGCAACCTAAGCTCTGAAGGTTCAATTCACATTCAGACACATTGTGTCATTTGGCAAAATGTTCCTCGTTGGGTAGGACTCCCTTGCTGGTGGAAAGGTTGAGGCTCTGAGGACTTTTTTTCCCCTGTTGGTACTAGTATTTGAATGTTTCATTTACCTTCACAACTATTGAGAAATGCATTGCACAGTGCTGTGTAGATCAGGTCCCCCTGCAGCTCTGCATTATATTGTTTCTTTAAAGGGCATGTCCACCCCCAAAACTAAAATATAACCCCATACTGGCCCCACAGTGTAGTGTTAAAAAAATCTTAATTTACATCTCTGCTCCAAATGGTTCTTCTGCGTGCTTGTCCAAAGTCCAGGAAACTGAAGAGTAGGAGCTGTCTTCCTCTGTGAAAGGTTTAGCTTCCTCCTTGTCCTCTCAGAGGACTGTGACATGAGCATGGGAGCCCCCTCCCATCATCCCTCTGTAGCCCTCTTTGCTGCCTGGTGCCCTACCTCTAAGCTCTCAACATATTGTAGGGTGCCCTATTCCCCCCCAAAATGCTAAGTTTAAAAAAGCTGCAGAATCCTTCATTTCCCCGGTGTTCTGTATTGCGGCAGCCGCATCTCTCATTGGCTGCCTCTCAGCCAATCAGGGACGCGGCTGCTGTCCAGCCTTCTGTTTGCATATCCAGGAGAACAGAGGGCTGAGATCAGATCACCGGAGATCGAAGGACTGTAAGTAGAATTTTGAAGCCTTTTTTAACAACAAACCTAGCGGTTAGGGGTGGGCTAGGGTCCTCTACAGTATGTTATTTGCGTGGACATGCCCTTTGAAGTACACTGAAAAATCAAGTAATGTTCAATTGGAAGGGGCAGCTTTAAAAATACTTTTGCCATATTTTTTTTCCCCATAGCCCCTCCAGAGCCTACCTTTGTAGATTTAAGTTGCGGACATCTTGTTTCTCCTTAGGGAATGGTTAGCTCCGCCCCTCCAAATTTTTTCAGAGGTAGCTAAAATCTTGTAAGTGCTTAGATTGTAAGCTCTTTGGGGCAGGGCCTGATGTGAGTGTATACATGTAATAGTAAAGCACTACGGAAGATGTTTGCGCTATTTATATCCACAATAATAATAATAATAATCATAACCATTCACCTAAGGAGAAACAAGATGTCAGCAACTTTGAATTTACAAAGGTGGCTCTAAGGGGCTTAGGAGAAAAATATGGCAAAGTATTTTTAAAGCTGCGTTTCAAATTGAGCACAACTTGATTTTACAGTGCACTTATCCTTTAAGCAGAGGCTAATTTTAGAGGAATGGCAGGTAGCTGTTTGCTGAAAATTTACTGAGTGGTTCCCCAACGGTCCACTGCTAGCAAATCCCTACATGCAGCGTTTCTCTACAGGCAAATATTTGGAACTACTCATATTACTGCATGAAAGTACCTAATATAAAAAAAAATGTTGAAGGGTATACAGATGGAAAACAATCTGTGAGCGGTATCCAACCCCTCCCGGATTGTCCGGGAGTCTCCTTCATTCTGGGGTGGTCTCCTGCACTCCCTCGAGACCACCCCAGACTCCTGTACTTGAGAGGAGAATTGAGTCTCCTCCCAGTCACGCCCACTTTGCAAGGCACTCTCGCGAAATACCCTGGGAATGCCCCTAACCCTGCCTCCCACCACCCTAGAACATTGACCCACCCCCCACATGGTGTCACGCCCCCTTTCCCTTCCCACCCTGCCCGGAAGCCTGAAGGGCGGATGTTCTGTGTGAGACATTGTTGAAATTAAAACTAATTGTTGGGATATTAGGGAATATATATATTACTGGATAAAATATATATAGTACCTTGACTAAGGTAATTTTGTATGTGAAGTGTCCAGTAAACTATTGAGATGTGTGCTAGGAAATTGTTGGGTGGGTTTCCTGGCCAATGAATTTATGTTTTCACTTGTAGGTAATGAACAGGTGTACTACCTAATTAGGTAGTGTTGTGTTGAAAGGTTTTTCAATTAGTTCCCATTACTCACAGGGAGCAGAGCTTTGCTGAACAAGCTGTTAACGTGTGAGTTGTTACAAGTGAAGTATTCCTGTCCAGTCAGGGAATTTAGTGAGACAGTTAGATGCTCAGGTGAGCCGTTTTGTTTTGTTCTTTTTGATTTAAATTGTTTTTTGGTTTTGCTGAAAATCCCTTTACAATAAAATACAGACTGGCCTGCCTTCATCAACCTACCATCTCTTATATGGATGTTGTGGGCAACCCCACTGCTACAGTCAATTCCCACATGTAGTTGTTTGAATGCGGGCACAGAGACTGCAAAATTTAAAGTGACTGACATTGAAAGAGGTAAAATTGCAATTCTTTTTTAGCAGTCAGTACTCCAGTTTTTCTGGATGGAGTATCTAGTTATGCAACTGGTGAAGATCAGTGCTCCCCAGCAAAAGGTTAATATGGTCCAAGCAAACAAATGCGCTCACAGGAGACTAACCGCTTGCTGTCTGCTCAGCTGCCACAAAATCTTGTATGGCTTAGACTGCAACTTTTACCTAAGCAGCAGAAACTGATCTGCAAACTCTGCTGATGTGATACAGCAATTAGCTGCCCATAATACAGAGGTGTCAACAGACCATGGTAATGAAGGTTCAATCAGTGCAAGTAACTTTCTACAGAAGATGACACCATTGATTACATTGATGCCTTCCTCATACCTTTAGAGGACTGCAGAGAGCAGGTCCTAGCCCAGAGCAAAGGGGCAGGGCAAATGGCACCATTCCTTCAAATGTATTTACAAAAAGTCTACTTTTATTTGGCCTCTGAGGACACAAAAATATGAGAAATTGAAAATGGAGATGTTCAGCAACTGGGCATTTCTGTGCGGGCCCTACGTGTGCACAAATGGATTTACCAGCCAAACAGTTAACCCCATTCTCAGATGCATGATATCATTTATTTGGGAAAAGTGATTGCAGCCAAAGACCCTTAAGGCCCCCAGATTTTGAGAGAGTCACAAAAGACCTCATGCTGAGAGCTCCTACGCAACTCTAAGTAAGAACGCTGGTGGAGATGACAGTGTTACTTGGGTGCTAAATTTTTTTTGCCATGGTCATCATCTCGGCAGAATACTTCACAGAAACATTCACCCCCCTTCAAAACTTTTCGTACCCCAAAAAAGGTTGAAAGAAGAGCTATGGAAAAGCCTAAAAATGAAAGGCACACATTTCCACAGAAGTCAAGGGTTCTTTATGGTGTTGAAGATGCCATGAGTGGAGCCATGTAGTGGCCTGGTGTCTCCTGCCATCTTAAGCTTCTGTATGTGCCCTGAATAATGTGATTCTATCTTGGATATAACTGCCGTTGCAGTATCTTTGAAACAACCTGATATTTCACACCTGCCTTTGGAAATACTCGGTATCTAAGGATGAATAGTAGATCAATCCGGCTCCATATTTTGTAATATCCCAATCTAGAATTTGAACTGGGGACACAATTTGAATGATGCATTACATAATCCAGTGGTAAGAGATTCCTTGAGGGAAGTAAATTTGGAAACATTTATAGGTGAGTGAAAAGTATAGTGTACATGCCCTTTAAGACCTTTAAGAACAACTTTATTTTAGTGGCTTTTGTATGGTATATTGCTCTGAATGTGTTTGGCATCCTATGGGTAAGGGTATTTTATTTCTTTGAATGCTATATCTTATATTTCACATATAATGCAAGTAATTAAAGGGTATGTGCACTGTAAAAGTTTCTTGTTTTGCTCAGTATCCCCCTCGCTGACACTCTGTGAGGACAAGCATACTTCATAATCCCTATGAGGTAGCACTGTGAGAGGAATTTCCCACCATGCAGTTCACATTCCAGCTGTAGCAAAACATTCCATACCACATAGCAGAAGATTTTATGATGAGTTGATTGGCTGCTGAAATGTTAGATACTTCAACTGGATATCAGAATTATTGGGCAGATCAAACAACAAAAAAGGTACAGCAATAGTTGAGAAAATTATATTTTCCAGTATGGGGAATAAAAAAAAAAAAAAATCTCAGTGTACATTGCATTGAAAAGCATATTTTATTTTGAAAAAAAGCCATTATGCCTTTATTGTATCAGTGATTAAATTAAAAGTAACATTGTGCAAGATATTAGGTCTAATAGTTGGAAATTAATTATAGAAAAATTTAATCTAGAATTTACACTTGTAATTTTTAATATGACAAATTATCTTGCAAACTGCACAGTTATTTGTAGTCCATGTCTGTGCACTTTTCCACTGCATTCTGTGCATGTATTTAAACTGCAACTTGGCATTCGCCATGTACGAGGTATATTGTTTGATCATAACAGGCTATTACAGAATTATTACCAATTGATTTACTTTGCAGAAAGTCAAATATCATAGCAACATGACCGTTAAATTGTTATAGACAAAACCATTGATCTAATGAGTTCACTAAATGTCTTGCCAACCAGTTGATCAATATCAGGCAGGATAGCTTATTGATTTCCCCTCTGCCAGGAAGGAGGTAGCTATAACCAATTTTTGATATACACTTTAAACAATATAGTATGATTAAAAGATAATAAACAATTATTGATATATTTCAAATTACAAGGTAACACTGTGTTTATATGTTTTACAATATCCTAATATGTATGTATCTATCTTATATGTATTCTATTTATTTCAAAATTCTTGTCACCTATTTATAATGTTAATCTACATTTGTGTAATATATATACTATATAAAATAAGTGCTTATTTTCTAACTAACACCTAGAACAATTAAGAGATGCATTGGGTCACCTATGAATATCCAATTTTAATACAATAATTTAAAACAAAAAAAACCCTATTAGTAATTATTTTTGCATCCATTATGGAAAACCTTAAAATATAGACATTGCTAATGTTAAAACATTCAAAGGATCTGCTTCACAAATAGTATAGGTTGTTTTTTTTGGAATATGTACTTACCTTTTTTTAAAAATTTTATTTTAATAAACTAGGATGCGGAATCTGCCCCGTTTCAAAATGTTAACTATGGACAATGTCTCAAAGGCAGTTTATATTGTACTTTCCCAGAAAAAATGTGTTACTGGGTCTAGTCACTTCCAGGACTATGTGCAGTAGTCACCTTTTAACGTAATGTATCTTCTGAATTAATAGGGTTTGATAGTGAGGAATTGTTATTTTTTTCAAAAACAAATATATAGTGGGATAATCATGATGCCTAAAGTCAGAACATTTCAGCATTGTAGACTGGGATTAGCTTTGCTCGAATACACTTTATTTAATTTAAGGATTCTTCATATCTGGTAAAAATAAAGTGCAAGCTAGATTTCACTGACATGTTGAGGACACCAGAATAGGAGGAAATCAGGCAGCACCCCATACAAGCACCTGTGGTTATATTTTCTCAAAGATACTGAACATTGCGGACTAATTCTTAAAGGGTATTAAATTATATTTAGTACAGAGGACACGGGATATGCAGCTCATGGTGTGGATAAAATCATTCTTTTATTTCAAGCCCCTGACGCGTTTCATGGGACAACCCACTTCATCAGAAGGCTGATGAAGTGGGTTGTCCCATGACGCTCAGGCTGCTTTCTGGGTAGCTCTGGCTCCCTACCGATGTATCTCCTACGTGTATATGTTTGAAATAAAAGAATGATTTTATCCACACCATGAGCTGCATATCCCGTGTCCTCTTGTACTAAATTGCTATTACCAAGTGCCGGTGCGGGGAGGCGCCTTCATTGTTCGGGAACATTTGCACCAGGTGCGGCAAGGTCGGAGTGCCGCCAACGGATCCGTGAGTACTACATTATATTAAATTATATTACACTTGTAAATTAACACTAAAGATGTATTGGTGTTTAAAACCTGGTTTTATGTCAAAACTCATGGTTGTGTCTTTAAAATTTCATTGTGAACAACAAAATGTTAATGTAAAATGTGAGCAGTTTGGTTTTAACACAAAATTCTACATTGAAACCTGGTTCTGTTTTGGAGCAAATCCCTGGAGGCATCCCTAGTTTACATTTATTACAGGGCAGTGTGCTGAGAAGATCAGGGGCACTTCTGGG
The DNA here is from genome assembly GCA_019447015.1 of Hymenochirus boettgeri. Lineage (NCBI taxonomy): Eukaryota > Metazoa > Chordata > Amphibia > Anura > Pipidae > Hymenochirus > Hymenochirus boettgeri. Next base: position 65,790,699 of record CM033471.1, read on the forward strand.
CACTCAATTTTTTTAGGTCACGCCCCCTTCTCTGCCCCAATTAAGCCACATTCACTAGGTGGTTAATAGAGATAGACAGATGGACAGAGACAAACATAGACAAACCGAGAGATAGATATACAGCCAGAAAATGATAGATAGATAGTCCGAAAGACAGAGAAACAGATAGACCGAGATAAGGGGTAGACAGAGATACACAAATTGTTGACACAGAGGCACAGTATTCCATTATACTGGTAGCAAACTGGCAATTTCAGTATACACTGGTAGCAAACTGGCAATTTCAGTATATACTGGTAGCAAACTGGCATTTTCATTACATGCTTTTAGCACACTGGAAATGTCATTATATACTGGTAGCAAACTGACATTTTTATTACATACTTGTAGCACACTTGCAATTTTTTATTATATACTGGTAACAAACTGCCAATTCCATTATATACTGGTATCAAATTGGCAATTTCATGATATACTGGTAGAAACCTGAGAATTTCATTAATACAGATAGCAAACTGTAGATTTCATTATATACAAGTATCAAACTGGCAATTTTATCACATACTGGTAGCAACCTTGGAATTTCATTAAATACGGGTACAAAACTGGGAATTGTGTTATATAGTGGTAGCAAACTGAGAATTTCAATAAATAATGATAGCAAACAGGTAATTTCATCAAATACTGGTAGCAACCTGGGGATTTTATTAAATACTGGTAGCAAACTAGGAATTCTATTACATACTGGTAGCAAACTAGGAAATGTATTATATACTGGTAGCAATCTGGGAATTTTATTATATAACGGTAGCAACCTAGGAATTCCGTTAAATACTGATAGCAAACTTGGGTATTTCATTAAATACTGGTAGCAAACTGGAAATTTCATCACATACTGTGGAAGACTATTAACCCATGTACAGGGCAATCCACTCACTATAAAAGGACAGGCAATGGCAGCATTTGGTAATGTGCATTCACTAGGGCAGAATCAGATTCTTATAATACCAAACGCTGCCACTACCCGCCTTAATATAGCGAGGGGTTTGCACTGCACATGGGGTGAGTAATAGCCTAATGGGGCTATTTGGCTATTACTTACCCATGTGCAGTGGTCAGTGGAGCTACTGGTGTAGAGAATCCATAGGTTGTCGATGCAGAGATAATGCAGGGGTGAATTTCCCAGTAGTACATTGCAACTGCGCAATGAAGTCATCACGCTGGTGCTCCCATTGTGATGTTATCGTGCAGCAACAGAATACTACTGGGAAAACAGGTTTGGGGCACTTCCATTAGGTAGGCTTTGTTAAAACACTAACTAATGTTATATCAATTAGCACGACTTTAAATCCATCATTGCAGAAGATGTATGGCTAATTGCGATATTGGCTAATCGCTATTGGCAATATCAATGTTATATGCCAATACTGGCACTCTATTTCAGCACTTTTTAATGCCAGCTAATAGCTGGTGTTAAAAGTACAGATATAATTACCAGCACTTGATTTTTCGATAGACGTTTTTATATTTTCAAATGGTATTTTCGAATTTTGTCTATAAAGAGTTTCAACATTTTCAAAAAATCCTTTGGATCTGTGGATTTTTAAGGTTTGTGTCGAGACCTGGATTCATCAATAATTGGCATAGAATAAAAATCACATACTGGTAATATATGCTGTATACAAGCGTATCAGCATTGACACAAAGAAAGGGCCCTGCTGGCTTTAGACACAACTTCACCTACAGTATAGTCCTCTCAATTGTGTTTAATATGATGCTAATTTATTTTGAAAACAGTTTACAGTTTTCAAAAAAAACCAAAACAGTTAAAGTAAATAATTAGCTATTAATATAGTTATTAAATCTATTTAAATTCAGTTTTTGCATGTACATAGAAAACCATTCCAAGCATAATAAAAAATATAAAAAAATGCTAAAAACTGTATAAAGGGTTATAAGAAGGGAATTAAGTTAGCGAACCTCAATGCATTTTTATGCGTTATATGTTCAGTTACAATTTTTCTTTCTTGTGTCTGTGTTGTATGAATCACCTGGGGGCATTTTATTAATATAATTTACTGTCTATATTTCTTTCTGTAATTCTTCAGGACATTTCCCGTGCTTACTTCTGAGAGATTCTTTTGTTTTATTAAAAGGTGTCACTTCTAAATTGGCACTATTAGGAAACAAACCCATGTGGTTTATTTGAGAGGTAAACTCCTAAAATGGAAAATAATAAAACAGAATTTAAAATCTTTAAGTCACAGGGAACAAGTCCTTAAGAAGGTATATAAAAAAACAACCACAGCAAAAAAAAAAAACCCAGTATAGTACTGAATAGTACCCAGTGTGAGGACTTGGCCTTCACCCCTGGGTTCAGTTCCTCCAGATTTTTTTAAAAACTTAAAGGGCATGTCCACCCCCAAAACTAAAATTTAACCCCTTACTGGCCACATCAAGTAGTTTAAAACAAGCCTTACCTTACATTCCTGCTCAAAATAGTGCCCCTCCAAAGTCCAGGAAACTGCAGTGCAGGAGCAGTGTGTGACTCATGCTGTGCCTGAGATTTCCTCAACCTCATCAAGGTTGAGGCATGCTCAGTGCAGCCCTCCCTGCCTCTCAGCCAATCACGGATGCGGCTGCTGGTCCCGCCCCCTGCTTTCAATTCCATGCAAGCAGAGGGCCTGAACACTGCAGCGGAGGAGAGAGGGCAGGTAAGTAAGAATCGGGGGACTTTCTAACAATTATATTAATGCGGTTGGGGCTGGGGGAGCATGCCCTACCACATATCAAAAGTTCAATTTTGGGGTGGACATGCCCTTTAAACTCCCTACATTCTCTTTTTTCCCTTTGTTGATGCTGGGAAATAGCAGGAAATGGATTTTGGTTGCAAGAAAATAAGCTGCTCAATTAGCAAAAGTTAATGTTAAAGTACAGCCAGAACCTGATGACTTGAATACTGCCCTCATAAATATTAACCGGCATGGATTAATAAGGATAAGAATCAGACAAACTTGCATGTTATGAGTAAGTGAATATGGATTTGGCGTCACAGAAGAAAAGGCATTCATGGATTTTGATGCTATGACACATCGGTTACAGTTGTATAAATTAAGGTCTGTTGGTGTTTGAAAATGTATTTGTATATGGAAAGGGAATTGGTATAAATATTGTATACTGGGAATATTTTTCAATAAAGCATTTGAATGGTCTAAAACTTTGCTCCACAGGGTTCTATATTGGTGCCACTGTTCACCCTTAAAATTGTCAGATAATTCTCCCTTAACCCCATCTGCTATTTTTACTAGTTTATTACATACATTAGTACCCAAATATTTATTGTATGGTGTCCATTTTAGGACATAATCATATATTAGAATCAACTAGCAAACCCCAGATTCTTGAAATTATCGCAAATCCCGTTCAACCCTGCATTTAAAGACCTCTCCCCACCCCCATAGAGACATATTGCTCTCTCTCTCTATCTACCCACCCAAACTCCCAAACTCATATAGAAAACAGCATTGAGGTAAGCGCGTCTCGGGTGCGTGCATGCAAGTAGGGGTCCGTGCAAATTTGTGGACAGCTTCTCCAACGGCAGTGTTGCAGGAACATTGTGGGAGGAGGTTGATGATGCAGCGCTCGTGCAAATCCGTGCCTCCGTGATCCATGCATATTGACACCTCTCCATTAGTATAGTTCGTATATAAGATTCCATTCTTCATATATCAGAATCATGGTTCATTCTTTGTTTCATAACTCATGTATCAGAATCATGGTTTATTATTCATGTTTCATAACTTCCATGTTAGCCACGCAGCCACCGCAATGAAGGAGTTAGTCATGCTAAGTTTAAAGGATAAGTGCACTGTAAAATCAAGTTATGTTCATTTGTAAGCTGCAGCTTTAAAAATACCTATGGCGTATATTTTTTTTTACCTATGCCCCTCCAGAGCCTAGCTTTGTGCCTTGAAAGTTGCTGACATCTTGTTACTGGTTTGCTGAATGTTAAGCTCCGCCCCTCTGAGATTTCCTGTTTTCTCCTGCTTGAGCCTCAAACAGTAATGCTTGTGAGTTCCGTGCACTCGCACGTGCACGCAACTCACAGGCATTACTGTTTGAGGCTCAAGCAGAAGAGTGCACGTAACTCACAGGCATTACTGTTTGAGGCTCAACAAGGAGAAAGCAGAGGAAATCTCAGAAGGGGCTCTGGAGGGGCATAGGTAAAAAAAAAAAAATATGGCAACGGTATTTTTAAAGCTGCAGCTTCCAAATTAACATAACTTGATTTTACAGCACACTTATTCTTTAAGCTATTAGTTAATAGTGTCACAATAGAATTACGCTTTTGGCATATAACATCGCTTGTGGTGGCTGTGTTTAACTTTCGCATTAGCCATGCAGCTGCCGCAATGAAGGAGTTTAAGTCATGTCATGCTTACCTTACATCTATGCTCCTTATGGTTCTCCAGCAATGCCTTATCAAAGTCCATGAAAGTGAAGAGTCCAAGCTGTCAGTGAGGCATACGGTCCTTGCTACTTTCTTGTCCTCAACAAGGGCTGTGACATGCGCAGTACCCCCCCCACCACCATCCAGATCCAATGTTGTGCCTACTGTGAAATCCTTTGGGGGCAAGGTAGGTAACCCCTGCCCACCTCCAACCACCACAATATTTCTTTAAAAAAAATCCACAGATCTGTACTTACAGAGCCTTCTCTCCTGCGGCGTATCCAGTGACGTCAGCTGCGTCTGTGATCGGCTGCCACTCAGTCAATCACAGACGCGGCTGACAGTCCAGCACCTGTTTGCAAGCAGACAGATCAGATTGCAGCGGAGAGAATGCTCTGTAAGTCGAAATCTGGGGATTTTTTAAAGAAATATTGCAGCAGTTGGGGATGGGTAGTGGTTACCTACCTTACCCCCAAAGTTAGTTTTGGTGGTGGACATGCCCATTAAACATTACCAAACCTCCTTTTAGAGCATGCAAATATATGCACTTACATTACATTTAACATATACGCAAACTTGCATTCATATATACCTACATATATAATGATCTTAAAGGGCAACTGTGAAAGCCTGCAGTATTTTCTTTAAAATAAGCTGACAATCACATCTCTGGCTGGGGCCTGTGAGAAATGACATTGGGATGAATGTTCAAAATTCCTGCTACCAGTATGTTGAGTGACATTACCTGACCTCTGGTTCGCCCAGGTGAGAAGCATGCTCAGTTAAGACTTAGGGCTAGGGCACACTACTGCGATTTTTCTGCTTTTACGCTTGCGCTTGCACTTGGGTTTGCGCTTGCATTTTTTTCAAATCATTGGAATCGCGGCAACGCACCGAAAAACGTGCGTTTTCTGGTGCAATGCGATTGAGATTTGCGTTCCGCATTTTAATTCTCAATCGCATGCGTTTTCCAATACTTAATGAAAAAACGCAAACGCAACAAAATCGCACATGAAATCACATGCGATTCCATGTGCAATTGCGTTTGCGTTGCTGTGTGGCCAAGCCCTTAATGCTGTGGAAAACAGAAAGTAGCTGCGGGGAAAAATGACAGCTGAGAAGGTGAGCCTAATAATGCAGGCAGAGGATGGTCACATGGTCTTCAAGCAGGAAGTAATATTGCTGAACTTTTCCAGCAACAACTTCTCACAAATTTTATCTAGAGAAATGATTTAGGTTTTATTTTGAAGGTGTGATTGAAGGATTTTTATGTAATCCTTAATAGTTTGGAAGAATTCGAGACCACAGTTACCCTTTAACTAAAGGATTTCACCAGATAATAAAAATAGTCAGTATATTAAATGGTAAAGAAATCATATTCATACAAATGTAATAGATTTAAAAGGAATTATTTTTCATTTATTTGTTGCTTTACTGAAAAGCCAACATATGCTAATTTTTACAAAGGTATCCTTAAATACACTGATAGAGAACTAAACTTTTGGAACTAGAATATCCTACCATGACTAAAAACAATTAGTAATGACATTTCTTAATTGAGGTATCCAAGGTTCAGTTGGAAACAGTATGGGCCGGCAGTTTTAAGATTAAAAACTAATGATTCTGTCATAAGGTCACATTTTCACCAGTTAATAGCTGAAATCATCTAGATTTCACTAGAATTTGTGTGTAAGCTGTAGGATCATCTTGTTCAATACAAGTAGTGGGCATTGCATTTAAGCAGACAATCTTTGTAATACTTGTTAAACTTATATTCAATTGTGATTCTGATGATGTAATACACAATCTGCACAATATTTTTAACTTTTTCTTAAAAATACAATATATATCTATCTTATATATGATATAGATATATATGTCCTTTATATTATATAAATGTATTTCTATTTTTACGGAGATTGCATTGAGTTTTTAGAAGCAACTAATTATGTAGAGGTATATAACACAATTGCACATAGGAAAGGTCTATATGTATGTATGTATGTAATTATCACTATTTAATTAAAATCAACATAACAAATAACATACAAAGTATAGTGCCACTCGTTACTACTGAATTTCAAAACAAATGAAATACAATTAATAAAGTATACATACTTTAATTAAAGAAAACTCAAAATGGTAGGTTTAGCCACACCTCTAAGAGTGCAAAAAGGTCTCCATGTAGACACTAAAAGGAAGTGGAATTTTACTAACATCCAATGAGGTTCTGATCTTACAACATGTGCCACTGAAAAAGTGTAAGGAAGTTCCTGTATTAAACCCAATTATGTACTGTTTGTAAAACACGTGACAGTCTTAGCCAATCAAATTTCTTCAAAATTCTTCAGATTCACACATTTACTCCCCCCCTTCTCTATAGAAAGAAATAATATAATCCAGTTTCTGTTTGCTAGACATGAACTGATGTCTGTAAATGATAAAATGACTTTGCATGTCTCTGAAACTACCCAACATTTTTAGACAAATGGGCAGTTTTTCCCCTTTTTTTCCAATATTGAGATATATATATCATGAGGATGTGAGGTACCTTCTGTTATAAGAAGGCTCTATTTCATTTTATACTCTGTGGAGAGCTTTTAGCTCCTTTAGGGGGGGCACTTACCTTAATCTTTTAAGCTAGTCAGTATCCTGTACTTCAAAGTCCTAACCTGATAACAACTGTAAATTTGGAACTTGTTGTGGTAAATACTAATAAGTATGAACCTAGCATGCTAATCTGGATCCTGTAAAGGGTCTCAGGTTGCCCAATAGTGCTGTTTAAATTGAACTGTACATTATGGCAGGATTCCCTGGGTCTGTTCTCTGATCTCCAGGTTTATTCCACTTAGATTCCACAGATTAAAACTGTCAGGTAGGTGGAATATGGAAGTGAGTGCAAGTTTGGTAAGGTTTATGACTACTACAGCTAAGTGACCTATATAATCCTTCCCTTATCCAATAGTGTAATATCTATGTATGTAAGGTAAGGAAAGATGAATCACTTACATGTTTAAACCCTTGGGTAAGAATCGCTAAAGCACAAACATGGGCTTTTGATGTCTGTAAGTCAGGAAAATGGCTTTATTCCAGGATGAATGAAAACTAAATTGTCCAGCCTTCTATGCAGTCAGGAAATGCTGGGAGCTGTAGTTTTTAATCATGTGAAAAATTTAACACCCATACATCTGTAAACATTCACTAAGCAATGGACAGAAAGAAGAAATTTACTGCTAACAGCGAATGCTGGGAGTTGTAGTTTTGAAACATGTGAAAGGTCCCAAGTTAAACACCCCTGCTCTTTACCATTAGGCTGCATTACTTCTGGACACATGCCTTAGCTAGAGGACATTCAGAAGAAACTTACTGCAAACACAGAAAGCTAGGATTTGTAGTTTTCAAACATGTGAAAGGTCACACGTTCCACACTCCTGCTCTATACCATTAGGCTGTATTACATCTGGAGACATGCTTTAGCTACAGGACATTAAGAAGAAACTTACTACAAACAGAGAATGCTGGAATTTGTAGTTTTCAAACATGTGAAAGATCACAAGTTCCACGCCCCTGCTCTATACCATTAGGCTGTATTGAACACATGCATTTGCCACAGGCTATAAATGAGATATTTTGCCTGTCCCATCCCATTTCAGGAAAGCTATACCTTTAAAAAGGCTTCTACAACATTCCACAAGCTAAAAGCACCAACTACAGACAACTAAAGTTTTGGCTTTAGTGAGCCATCATCAGTTTAGTGCAGGCCTCTGGTTTGCAGTGTGGAGCGCCTATTGACAGACGTCACTAATAAATTAAATAAGATAGGGAGAGAATAAGACTTGGATTATATGCAAATAAGTTACAGACTTTTGGGAAATTTCCATGTTTCCATGCCAGCTCTGAGGAAAGATGTACAGGCTTTTACAGCATTCTACAAGCTAAATTTAAAATCCAAGTGCCAACTACAGATCGGTTTCAGCTTTATTGTGGAATGCTGTAAAAGGCTTTTTAAAGGTATAGCTTTCCTAAGAGCTGACATTGAAATATGGAAGAAGTCGCTGTTCCTTATAGTGATGCTTATGACTGTCTGAGTAACGGTTTAAAATAGCGAGTTGTGAAACCGGCACTCACCAAACTGCTGCTTGATTACGAGCCGTGCACGTCCTGAGGTCTCCACTTATCCTCCTTTAGTCAAAACAAATCGATTGGACAGCACCAGCTTACGATATAAAACAGTATCCTTTATTTGTATCCAAACATAGTTAAAAGCAAACACTTTGTAGTTACATAGCTCTCATCGGCTACACTTACACACAGCAGGGCATGACGTTTCGGGTCACATGACCCTTTCTCAAAAGCAACAATGTTACCAATCCTTTTCTATTTATACATTTATTACATACTGCCATCTACTGGACAAATTTAAAAACAAATTAAAAACCATTAACCGTTTAAAGGTGAACTCAGCATAAATTCCTCACATCATATTGAAGATTAAGACCTTTGGGAATCAATGTGTCTAGCCTACGAATCCACTGTGCTTCTCTCAATAGTAACATTTTAACCCGATCACCACCTCTACGTCCCAACTCAACTTCTTCTAATATTTGAAAACGAAGTTGAGAAACTGAATGGCCAAACTCATGAAAATGTTTAGCTATTGGGCTTTCCATTTTCCCATTTCTTATATCTGATTTGTGTTCCCCTAGACGTTCTTTAAACTTACGTGTGGTTTGACCTATGTACAGTTTTCCACAGGGACATTTTAGGGCGTATATTACATTGGTAGATAGACAAGTGAAAAAGCCTTTAATGTATATTTTATATCCTTTCAAAGGATGATATATCACATTACCTCTGATACAGCTATTACAATGAATACATGACATACAAGGAAAAGTACCACTTCTAATATCGCCCGACATATCTGTCTGATTGCTATTTGAGGCCCTCATTTTCTCTCCAACATCAGATCTGACCAGATGGTCCTTTATTGTCCTGGATCTTTTATAGGAGACGAATGGTTTATTATGAAATATGGGTATATGTGACATATTGGTTTCAAGTATATTCCAGTGTTTGTATACAATATGTTTTATGTTTTCTGATAATACATTATACTTAGTAACCAGGGTTAATCTTTCATCTCTCTTTTTGTTATTTTTTTCCTTACTAGCTTGTATTACTTCTCGTCTGCTTTTCTCTAGAAGCTCCTCTGGATATCACCTTGTTCTAAATTTTGTTTTCATGTTTGCTAATCTCTGTTGTAGAACTTCTGGGTCAGATACTATTCTTTTTACTCGAGTGAACTGTGATTTGGGTATGGATGTCTTAACATGTTTGGGATGAAATGAATCATATGCCAACAACGTATTTCTGTCTGTCGGTTTAACAAACAAATCCGTGGACAATCTATCATCCTCCAAAATAACCATAGTATCAAGGAACGGTAATCTGTTCTTGTTGATATTACTCGTGAATTTAAGTTCTCCCGCTAAGTTAATATTCGTTATAAATGACTGTAAGGGATCGAATGGGCCCTCCCATATTGCAAAAACATCATCTATGTATCGTAGCCAACACTTACAATATTTTTGGAACAGCTCATTTGTGTATACATACTGTTCTTCAAATTGATTGACATAGATGTTAGCATATGTAGGGGCCACATTCGATCCCATCGCGGTCCCACAGCATTGTACGCAGTAGGTATCCTGAAAAAGAAAGTAATTATTTTTCAAAACAATTGTCAATAGTTCAATGATAAACCTTCTTTGAGCTCCATCTAAGCTTTCATCCTTAGCAATGCAATTACGTACTGCTTCCAAACCACCCTCATGTTGTATGTTAGTATATAAGCTTTCAATGTCCAAAGTTACAAGGTATGAATTGGGTTTTATATATCCAACATTCTGTATTTTGTTCAAAAAATCATTGGTATCTTTTAAATATGAACAATGGCTATATACATACGGTCTTAATACTTTGTCTAAAAATATAGCTAAAGGGGAAAAGATAGAATCCATACCCGCCACAATTGGTCTGCCCGGAGGGTCAACCATACTTTTGTGGATTTTTGGGAGTGCGTAAATAACCGGGGTAATGGGATATTCTTTACAAAGATATTTCACAAGCATGTTGTCAATAACCCCTAAATTTTCCGATTCTCGTATCAAACCTTTAATTTTTCTCTGTATATCCCATACTGGGTTCTTATCAAGTATAAGGTAAGTTTTCTTGTCCCCCAGCATATTCTTAATCATTTCTTCTATTACAAGTGCCGGTGGGGGAGGCGCCTTCATTGTTCGGGAACATTTGCACAGGTGCGGCAAGGTCGGAGTGCCGCCAACGGATCCGTGAGTACTACATTATATTAATTATATTACACTTGTAAATTAACACTAAAGATGTATTGGTGTTTAAAACCTGGTTTTATGTCAAAACTCAGGTTGTGTCTTTAAAATTTCATTGTGAACAACAAAATGTTAATGTAAAATGTGAGCAGTTTGGTTTTAACACAAAAATTCTACATTGAAACCTGGTTCTGTTTGGAGCAATCCCTGGAGGCATCCCTAGTTTACATTTATTACAGGGCAGTGTGTGAGAAGATCAGGGGCACTTCTGGGCACTCAATTTTTTTAGGTACGCCCCCTTCTCTGCCCCAATAGCCACATTCACTAGGTGGTTAATAGAGATAGACAGATGGACGAGACAAACATAGAAAACCGAGAGATAGATATACAGCCAGAAAATGATAGATGATAGTCCGAAAGACGAGAAACAGATAGACCGAGATAGGGGTAGACAGAGATACAAAATTGTTGACACAGAGGCACAGTATTCCATTATACTGGTAGCAAACTGGCAATTTCAGTATACACTGGTAGCAAACTGGCAATTTCAGTATATACTGGTAGCAAACTGGCATTTCATATGCATTTTAGCACACTGGAAAGTCATTATATACTGGTAGCAAACTGACATTTTTATTACATACTTGTAGCACACTTGCAATTTTTTATTATATACTGGTAACAAACTGCCAATTCCATTATATACTGGTATCAAATTGGCAATTTCATGATATACTGGTAGAAACCTGAGAATTCATTAATACAGATAGCAAACTGTAGATTTCATTATATACAAGTATCAAACTGGCATTTTATCACATACTGGTAGCAACCTTGAATTTATTAAATACGGGTACAAAACTGGGAATTGTGTTATATATGTGGTAGCAAACTGAGAATTTCAATAAATATGATAGCAAACAGGTAATTTCATCAAATACTGGTAGCAACCTGGGGATTTTATTAAATACTGGTAGCAAAACTAGGAATTCTATTACATACTGGTAGCAAAACTAGGAAATATTATTATAACTGGTAGCAATCTGGGAATTTTATTATATAACGGTAGCAACCTAGGAATTCCGTTAAATACTGATAGCAAACTTGGGTATTTCATTAAATACTGGTAGCAAACTGGAAATTTCATCACATACTGTGGAAGACTATTAACCCATGTACAGGGCAATCCACTCACATAAAAGGACAGGCAATGGCAGCATTTGGTAATGTGCATTCACTAGGGCAGAATCAGATTCTTATAATACCAAACGCGCCATACCCGCCTTAATATAGCGAGGGGTTTGCACTGCACAGGGGTGAGTAATAGCCTAATGGGGCTATTTGGCTATTACTTACCCATGTGCAGTGGTCGTGGAGCTACTGGTGTAGAGAATCCATAGGTTGTCGATGCAGAGATAATGCAGGGGTGAATTTCCCAGTAGTACATTGCAACTGCCAATGAAGTCATCACGCTGGTGCTCCCAATTGTGATGTTATCGTGCAGCAACAGAATACTACTGGGAAAACAGGTTTGGGGCACTTCCATTAGGTAGGCTTTGTTAAAACACTAACTAATGTTAATCAATTAGCACGACTTAAATCCATCATTGCAGAAGATGTATGGCTAATTGCGAATATGGCTAATCGCTATTGGCATATCAATGTTATATGCCAATACTGGCACTCTATTTCAGCACTTTTTAATGCCAGCTAATAGCTGGTGTTAAAAGTACAGATATAATTACCAGCACTTGATTTTTCGATAGACGTTTTTATATTTTCAAATGGTATTTTCGAATTTTGTCTATAAAGAGTTTCAACATTTTCAAAAAAATCCTTTGGATCTGTGGATTTTTTAAGGTTTGTGTCGAGACCTGGATTCATCAATAATTGGATAGAATAAAAATCCCATACTGGTAATATATGCTGTATACAAGCGTATCAGCATTGACACAAAGAAAGGGCCCTGCTGGCTTTAGACACAACTTCACCTACAGTATAGTCCTCTCAATTGTGTTTATATGATGCTAATTTATTTTGAAAACAGTTTACAGTTTTCAAAAAAAACCAAAAGTTAAAGTAAAAATTAGCTATTAATATAGTTATTAAATCTATTTAAATTCAGTTTTTGCATGTACATAGAAAACCATTCCAAGCATAATAAAAATATAAAAAAATGCTAAAAACTGTATAAAGGGTTATAAGAAGGAATTAAGTTAGCGAACCTCAATGCATTTTTATGCGTTAGATGTTCAGTTACAATTTTTCTTTCTGTGGTCGTGTTGTATGAAATCACCTGGGGGCATTTTATTAATAATTTACTGTCTATATTTCTTTCTGTAATTCTTAGGACATTTCCCGTGCTTACTTCTGAGAGATTCTTTTGTTTTATAAAAGGTGTCACTTCTAAATTGGCACTATAGGAAACAAACCCATGTGGTTTGAGAGAGGTAAACTCCTAAAATGGAAAATAATAAAACAGAATAAAATCTTTAAGTCACAGGGAACAAGTCCTTAAGAAGGTATATAAAAAAACAACCACAGCAAAAAAAAAAAACCCAGTATAGTACTGAATAGTACCCAGTGTGAGGACTTGGCCTTCACCCCTGGGTTCAGTTCCTCCAGATTTTTTTAAAAACTTAAAGGGCATGTCCACCCCCAAAACTAAAATTTAACCCCTTACTGGCCACATCAAGTAGTTTAAAACAAGCCTTACCTTACATTCCTGCTCAAAATAGTGCCCCATCCAAAGTCCAGGAAACTGCAGTGCAGGAGCAGTGTGTGACTCATGCTGTGCCTGAGATTTCCTCAACCTCATCAAGGTTGAGGCATGCTCAGTGCAGCCCTCCCTGCCTCTCAGCCAATCACGGATGCGGCTGCTGGTCCCGCCCCCTGCTTTCAATTCCATGCAAGCAGAGGCCTGAACACTGCAGCGGAGAGAGAGGGCAGGTAAGTAAGAAATCGGGGGACTTTCTAACAATTATATTAATGCGGTTGGGGCTGGGGGAGCATGCCCTACCACATATCAAAAGTTCAATTTTGGGGTGGACATGCCCTTTTAACACCTAACATTCTTTTTTTCCCTTTGTTGATGCTGGGAAATAGCAGGAAATGGATTTTGGTTGCAAGAAAATAAGTGCTCATTAGCAAAAGTTAATGTTAAGTACAGCCAGAACCTGATGACTTGAATACTGCCCTCATAAATATTAACCGGCATGGATTAATAAGGATAAGAATCAGACAAACTTGCATGTTATGAGTAAGTGAATATGGATTTGGCGTCACAGAAGAAAAGGCATTCATGGATTTTGATGCTATGACACATCGGTTACAGTTGTATAAATTAAGGTCTGTTGGTGTTGAAAATGTATTTGTATATGGAAAGGGAATTGGTATAAATATTGTATACTGGGAATATTTTAAATAAAGCATTTGAATGGTCTAAAACTTTGCTCCACAGGGTTCTTTATTGGTGCCACTGTTCACCCTTAAAATTGTCAGATAATTCTCCCTTAACCCCATCTGCTATTTTTACTAGTTTATTACATACATAGTACCCAAATATTTATGTATGGTGTCCATTTTAGGACATAATCATATATTAGAATCAACTAGCAAAACCCCAGATTCTTGAAATTATCGCAAATCCCGTTCAACCCTGCATTAAAGACCTCTCCCCCCCCCTCTTCTCTCTCTCTCTCTTCTACCCACCCCTCCCACTCCTATAGAAACAGCATTGAGGTATGCACGTCTGGGTGCGTGATGCAAGTAGGGGTCCGTGCAAATTTGTGGACAGCTTCTCCAACGGCAGTGTGGCAGGAACATTGTGGGAGAGGGTTGAGATGCAGCGCTCGTGCAAATCCGTGCCTCGTGATCCATGCATATTGACACCTCTCCATTAGTATAGTTCGTATAAGAGTCCATTCTTCATATATCAGAATCATGGTTCATTCTTTGTTCATAACTCAGTATCAGAATCATGGTTTATTATTCATGTTCATAACTTCCATGTTAGCCACGCAGCCACCGCAATGAAGGAGTTGTCATGCTAAGTTTAAAGGATAGTGCACTGTAAAATCAAGTTATGTTCATTTGTAAGCTGCAGCTTTAAAAATACCTATGGCGTATATTTTTTTTTACCTATGCCCCTCCAGAGCCTAGCTTGTGGCCTTGAAAGTTGTGACATCTTGTTATGGTTTGCTGAATGTTAAGCTCCGCCCCTCTGAGATTTCCTGTTTCTCCTGTTGAGCCTCAAACAGTAATGTTGTGAGTTCGTGCACTCGCACAGTGCACAGACAACTCACAGGCATTACTGTTTGAGGCTCAAGCAGAAGAGTGCACGTAACTCACAGGCATTACTGTTTGAGGCTCAACAAGGAGAGAAAGAGAGGAAATCTCAGAAGGGGCTCTGGAGGGGCATAGGTAAAAAAAAAAAAAATATGGCACACGGTATTTTTAAAGCTGCAGCTTCCAAATTAACATAACTTGATTTTACAGCACACTTATTCTTTAAGCTATTAGTTAATAGTGTACAATAGAATTACGCTTTTGGCATATAACATGCTTGTGGTGGCTGTGTTTAACTTTCGCATTAGCCATGCAGCTGCCGCAATGAAGGAGTTTAAGTCATGTCATGCTTACCTTACATCTATGCTCCTTATGGTTCTCCAGCAATGCTTATCAAAGTCCATGAAAGTGAAGAGTCCAAGCTGTCAGTGAGGCATACGGTCCTTGCTACTTCTTGTCCTCAACAAGGGCTGTGACATGCGCAGTACCCCCACCACCATCCAGATCCAATGTGTGCCTACTGTGAAACCTTTGGGGGCAAGGTAGGTAACCCTGCCACCTCCAACCACCACAATATTTCTTTAAAAAAATCCACAGATCTGTACTTACAGAGCTTCTCTCCTGCGCGTATCCAGTGACGTCAGCTGCGTCTGTGATCGGCTGCCACTCAGTCAATCACGACGCGGCTGACAGTCCAGCACCTGTTTGCAAGCAGACAGATCAGATTGCAGCGGAGAGAATGCTCTGTAAGTCGAAATCTGGGGATTTTTTAAAGAAATATTGCAGCAGTTGGGATGGGTAGTGGTTACCTACCTTACCCCCAAAGTTAGTTTTGGTGGTGGACATGCCCATTAAACATTACCAAACCTCTTTTAGAGCAGCAAATATATGCACTTACATTACATTTAACATATACGCAAACTTGCTTCATATATACCTACATATATAATGATCTTAAAGGGCAAATGTGAAAGCCTGCAGTATTTTCTTTAAAATAAGTGACAATCAAATCTCTGGCTGGGGCTGTGAGAAATGACATTGGGATGAATGTTCAAAATTCCTGCTACCAGTATGTTGAGTGACATTACCTGACCTCTGGTTCGCCCAGGTGAGAAGCATGCTCAGTTAAGACTTGGCTAGGGCACACTACTGCGATTTTTCTGCTTTTACGCTTGCGTTTGCACTTGGGTTTGCGCTTGCATTTTTTTCAAATCATTGGAATCGCGGCAACGCACCGAAAACGTGTTGCGTTCTGGTGCAATGCGATTGAGATTTGCGTTCCGCATTTTAATCTCAATCGCATGCGTTTTCAATACTTAATGAAAAAACGCAAACGCAACAAAATCGCACATGAAATCACATGCGATTCCATGTGCAATTGCGTTTGCGTTGCTGTGTGGCCAAGCCCTTAATGCTGTGGAAAACAGAAAGTAGCTGGCGGGGAAAAATGACAGCTGAGAAGGTGAGCCTAATAATGCAGGCAGAGGATGGTCACATGGTCTTCAAGCAGGAAGTAATATTGCTGAACTTTTCCAGCAACAACTTCTCACAAATTTTATCTAGAGAAATGATTTAGGTTTTATTTTGAGGTGTGATTGAAGGATTTTTATGTAATCCTTAATAGTTTGGAAGAATTCGAGACCACAGTTACCCTTTAACTAAGGATTTCACCAGATAATAAAAATAGTCAGTATATTAAATGGTAAAGAAATCATATTCATACAAATGTAATAGATTTAAAAGGAATTATTTTTCATTTATTTGTTGCTTTACTGAAAAGCCAACATATGCTAATTTTTACAAAGGTATCCTAAATACACTGATAGAGAACTAAACTTTTGGAACTAGAATATCCTACCATGACTAAAAACACAATTAGTAATGACATTTCTTAATTGAGGTATCCAAGGTTCAGTTGGAAACAGTATGGGCCGGCAGTTTTAAGATTAAAAACTAATGATTCTGTCATAAGGTCACATTTTCACCAGTTAATAGCTGAAATCATCTAGATTTCACTAGAATTTGTGTGTAAGCTGTAGGATCATCTTGTTCAATACAAGTAGTGGGCATGCATTTAAGCAGACAATCTTTGTAATACTTGTTAAACTTATATTCAATTGTGATTCTGATGATGTAATACACAATCTGCACAAATTTTAACTTTTTCTTAAAAATACAATATATATCTATCTTATATATGATATAGATATATATGTCCTTTAATTATATAAATTATTCTATTTTTACGGAGATTGCATTGAGTTTTAGAAGCAACTAATTATGTAGAGGTATATAACACAATTGCACATAGGAAAGGTCTATATGTATGTATGTATGTAATTATCACTATTTAATTAAAATCAACATAACAAATAACATACAAAGTATAGTGCCACTCGTTACTACGAATTTCAAAACAAATGAAATACAATTAATAAAGTATACATACTTTATTAAAGAAAACTCAAAATGGTAGGTTTAGCCACACCTTAAGAGTGCAAAAAGGTCTCCATGTAGACACTAAAAGGAAGTGGAATTTTACTAACATCCAATGAGGTTCTGATCTTACAACATGTGCCACTGAAAAAGTGTAAGGAAGTTCCTGTATTAAACCCAATTATGTACTGTTTGTAAAACACGTGACAGTCTAGCCAATCAAATTTCTTCAAAATTCTTCAGATTCACACATTTACTCCCCCCCCTCTCTATAGAAAGAAATAATTAATCCAGTTTCTGTTTGCTAGACATGAACTGATGGTGAAATGATAAAATGACTTTGCATGTCTCTGAAACTACCCAACATTTTTAGACAAATGGGCAGTTTTTCCCCTTTTTTCCAATATTGAGATTATATATCATGAGGATGTGAGGTACCTTCTGTAAAGAAGGCTCTATTTCATTTTATACTCTGTGAGCGATTTATCTCCTTTAGGGGGGGCACTTACCTTAATCTTTTAAGCTAGTCAGTATCCTGTACTTCAAAGTCCTAACCTGATAACAACTGTAAATTTGGAACTTGTTGTGGTAAATACTAATAAGTATGAACCTAGCATGCTAATTGGATCCTGTAAAGGGTCTCAGGTTGCCCAATAGTGCTGTTTAAATTGAACTGTACATTATGGCAGGATTCCCTGGGTCTGTTCTCTGATCTCAGGTTTATCCACTTAGATTCCACAGATTAAAACTGTCAGGTAGGTGGAATATGGAAGTGAGTGCAAGTTTGGTAAGGTTTATGACTACTACAGCTAAGTGACCTATATAATCCTTCCCTTATCCAATAGTGTAATATCTATGTATGTAAGGTAGGAAAGAAGAGAATCACTTACATGTTTAAACCCTTGGGTAAGAATCGCTAAAGCACAAACATGGGCTTTTGATGTCTGTAAGTCAGGAAAATGGCTTATTCCAGGATGAATGAAAACTAAATTGTCCAGCCTTCTATGCAGTCAGGAAATGCTGGGAGCGTGTAGTTTTTAATCATGTGAAAAATTTAACACCCATACATCTGTAAACATTCACTAAGCAATGGACAGAAAGAAGAAATTTACTGCTAACAGCGAATGCTGGGAGTTGTAGTTTTGAAACATGTGAAAGGTCCCAAGTTAAACACCCCCTGCTTTACCATTAGGCTGCATTACTTCTGGACAAATGCCTTAGCTAGAGGACATTCAGAGAAACTTACTGCACAACACAGAAAGCTAGGATTTGTAGTTTTCAAACATGTGAAAGGTCACACGTTCCACACTCCTGCTCTATACCATTAGGTGTATTACATCTGGGACATGCTTTAGCTACAGGACATTAAGAAGAAACTTACTACAAACAGAGAATGCTGGAATTTTTGTGTTTTCAAACATGTGAAAGATCACAAGTTCCACGCCCCTGCTCTATACCATTAGGTGTATTGAACACATGCATTTGCCACAGGCTATAAATGAGATATTTTGCCTGTCCATCCCATTTCAGGAAAGCTATACCTTTAAAAAGGCTTCTACAACATTCCACAAGCTAAAAGCACCAACTACAGACAACTAAAGTTTTGGCTTTAGTGAGCCATCATCAGTTTAGTGCAGGCCTCTGGTTTGCAGTGTGGAGCGCCTATGACAGAACGTCACTAATAAATTAAATAAGATAGGGAGAGAATAGAACTTGGATTATATGCAAATAAGTTACAGACTTTTGGGAAATTTCCATGTTTCCATGCCAGCTCTGAGGAAAGATGTACAGGCTTTACAGCATCTACAAGAAAATTTAAAATCCAAGTGCCAACTACAGATCGGTTTCAGCTTTTTGTGGAATGCTGTAAAAGGCTTTTTAAAGGTATAGCTTTCCTAAGAGCTGACATTGAAATATGGAAAAGTCGCTGTTCCTTATAGTGAGCTTATGACTGTCTGAGTAACGGTTTTAAAATAGCGAGTTGTGAAACCGGCAATCACCAAACTGCTGCTGATTACGAGCCGTGCACGTCCTGGGTCTCCACTTATCCTCCTTTAGTCAAACAAATCGTTGGACAGCACCAGCTTACGATATAAACAGTATCCTTTATTTGTATCCAAACATAGTTAAAAGCAAACACTTTGTAGTTACATAGCTCTCATCGGCTACACTTACACACAGCAGGGCATGACGTTTCGGGTCACATGACCCTTCTCAAAAGCAACAATGTTACCAATCCTTTTCTATTATACATTTATTACATACTGCCATCTACTGGACAAATTTAAAAACAAATTAAAAACATTAACCGTTTAAAGGTGAACTCAGCATAAATTCCTCACACATATTGAAGATTAAGACCTTGGGAATCAATGTGTCTAGCCTACGAATCCACTGTGCTTCTCTCAATAGTAACATTTAACCCGATCACCACCTCTACGTCCCAACCTAACTTCTCTAATATTGAAACGAAGTTGAGAGACCGAATGGCCAGTTCATGAAAATGTTTAGCTATTGGGCTTTCCATTTTCCCATTTCTTATATCTGATTTGTGTTCCCCTAGACGTTCTTTAAACTTACGTGTGGTTTGACCTATGTACAGTTTTCCACAGGGACATTTTAGGGCGTATATTACATTGGTAGATAGACAAGTGAAAAAGCCTTTAATGTATATTTTATATCCTTTCAAAGGATGATATATCACATTACCTCTGATACAGCTATTGCAATGAATACATGACATACAAGGAAAAGTACCACTTTTAATATCGCCCGACATATCTGTCTGATTGCTATTTGAGGCCCTCATTTTCTCTCCAACATCAGATCTGACCAGATGGTCCTTTATTGTCCTGGATCTTTTATAGGAGACAATGGTTTATTATGAAATATGGGTATATGTGACATATTGGTTTCAGTATATTCCAGTGTTTGTATACAATATGTTTTATGTTTTCTGATAATACATTATACTTAGTAACCAGGGTTAATCTTTCATCTCTTTTTTGTTATTTTTTTTCTTACTAGCTTGTATTACTTCTCGTTGCTTTTCTCTAGAAGCTCCTCTGGATATCCCCTTGTTCTAAATTTTGTTTTCATGTTGCTAACTCTGTTGTAGAACTTCTGGGTCAGATACTATTCTTTTTACTCGAGTGAACTGTGATTTGGGTATGGATGTCTTAACATGTTGGGATGAAATGAATCATATGCCAACAACGTATTTCTGTCTGTCGGTTTAACAAACAAATCGTTGACAATCTATCATCCTCCAAAATAACCATAGTATCAAGGAACGGTAATCTGTTCTTGTTGATATTACTCGTGAATTAAGTTCTCCCGCTAAGTTAATATTCGTTATAAAGACTGTAAGGGATCGAATGGGCCTCCCCATATTGCAAAAACATCATCTATGTATCGTAGCCAACACTACAATATTTTGGAACAGCTCATTTGTGTATACATACTGTTCTTCAAATTGATTGACATAGATGTTAGCATATGTAGGGGCCACATTCGATCCCATCGCGGTCCACAGATTGTACGTAGTAGATTAAAACTGTTTCATATACAAGGAAAGTGCGGTGGGCACTTCGGGGGAGATGCAATAAAGGCTGCTATCAGCCAAATACGTGTTTGTTAGTTCGGAAAAACTAACCCATAATAATAATTTTCAAAGTTTGGATAAATAAAGATAAAAATACAATGGTAAACTTACTGTAATGGCTTTGGCACCTGTGAAATGGTCTGAGGAACATGTACATATCACTAAAACGCGTTTTTAAACACTTCTTCCCACACGTTGGGCAATTGTGGGTTTCCGCATGCTGCATTCGAGGATTACGGCCATTAAGGGGTTACACAATGATACTTGTAATCGAACATTACATTCGAGGGTTAGCAAATGCGAAGCTACATTCGAGGGCTACCGAAAATCGAATTAAAGGCAACCATTGAGGGTTAACGAAATCAAAAATTGAAAACAAAAATCAAAGGTTATCGAAAACTGAATAAGAATAATTCCCACACATCATCTCTAACCTTTTGTAAACAAAAATAATTCTGTATGAAAGCATGTAGAGAGAGCAAGTGCATCAGTTGTTCTGGAGATACTTGCCACAAAAGTAGCAGGGAGAGATGATTAGGAGAGACCCGAGTCCTCCCTTATTACTGCAGCCCAATCCCCCTTGACATTGGGTGAAAGCTTAGGAGGAGGGAGACACAGTCTGCTCTTTCTGCTTCTTTCCTTCCATTACTTCTTATTTTACCAGTATTTGCCAAGCATTTAGTGAGCAGGAAGGAGCATTGAGAGATTTACTGTAAAACTTATGTAAGCCTACACAATACACTTGTATGCTGTTACAGGAATTGATTGACAGCGGAAGCAGGAGTGGTGTATATGTACTGGGGGTTGGGGGAATTATAGAAAGACACAATTTAATTTTCCCACTATAGATGCCCTTTAATGTCAGGCTAACTGAGATTGAATTGATTAGTGTGGCTTAACCCCACTTTGCACGGCTGCGGCTCTCAGAGAATAGAGCTTTGTGTTCTGGATTGATACTATATAAAAAGGAGATTCCCCCAGCATGGGCACATTAAACACATTGAATTACGATATGTCTAGTTATGTGTTCCTATATTCTCCACCTCCAGTGCTATATCCAATTGCAAATTACGATCACTGATGATATTATCATTGTCAATTACCAGCTTTTATTTCATCAGTGAATTACAGAGTAAAAAAATTGATTTTATTTTAATTTGCGGACAACTTGTTTAAGTCTACCAGGCTTTCAAAAAAATTTTAAGTTCTTCAATAACATAATTTAAACCCAAACTTACTGCTTCCAGTAGCTTGAGTGACATCCACCTGACTCCTTTCTGCTCCCCTGTCCTTGGGATCACTTAAGACTTAATGCTGGGAAAGAAAGGAAGTACCTGAACAGACTTTAAAAATAATGACAGTTGAGAGGGAAGGCCTATTAATACAGACAGAGATAGGACACATGGCTACAAGCTGGTGTGAAAGCAGGAAGTGTTATATTGCTAAACCTTTCAAGAAAAATCAACTCCACAGATTTAATAGACCCAGTCAAGTAGGATAAAAGATAATCTATTAAACAATAAGAGATCACAGTTGTCCTTTAATATGGAAAATGCATTTCACATTGAAAAAAACAAGTTTTTTAAAAAAACGCATTAAAAAGCTGTATGTGTATTACCTGTAATGTGATTTTTACAATCTATAATTTTTATCGCTTGGGTTATTGCAAGGTATAGTGTAATTAAATGTGCACTCAAGGGACTTAATATACATAGGAGATAACACAACTTCCACATTTACATGTAATTCACATCAGGCCATATACCAAAGAGCTTACAGCATACAGCATAACCAATCAGTATGTCTTTATGATAGGGGGAGAAATCAGAAACCAACACAAGCAAATGGAGAACATATTTATCAAGTTTTTATTTTAATAAAGCCAGAAATAGCAATAATAAAGCAATATGACTGTGCATAAAAAGTCTGAAAAGTTACTAGCCTCACTTAAAGCACTTTCCAATAAAAAGGATTGCAAACATGTGTTCCCAGCATTGTGAATGCAGCAATCAGACATTTCCTAAAGAAAGTCTACTATAAGAAGACTTATTTGTGAGACTGATGGCTCAGTAAAATTGGTTCTGAACTAAGCCTGTGAAATATTTTTTTCTTTGTATAGTGTATAGTACAAAAAATATTTTTGTTTGGTTTTTATTTTTGTAGCATTAACTTTTCTTCCTGAATGTTTTCTTTTACAGCTAATTGTCTTGTAGTTCAAAAAGAAGTTCTTTGTTATTAAACAAAAAGAGATTTTAAATGTTTCATTCTGGTTTCTACTGAAGTATTGATTTGAAAGAAGCTGTGTCTCTGGAGCTAAGAAAAACCAAGCAGTTCAGGCAGGAACAGAGGTTATAACACAATAATTAAAATTAGTCTGTTCATAGTTTTTTTATGCTTATAATTAATTTATACATATAGAATAACACATTTATGTACAGTAAGAAATAAATAAATTTAGTTTACTGGTTTTAAAACAAACCTACACTTAGATGTAGAAATAAAAAATATATTTGACCCAAGAGTTCTCTAATGATCTGATTTTGCTCCCCCCATCTTTGTATTAAGAGGGCAGCAGAAGAGGAAGTTTCTAGACTGTCTCTAAAAAAGCTATATCATCCACAAAAATGCATAGGAAAAATAATTGCGCTACCATTATACAATGCCATCTTATAAGTTAAAGTTGGCGCTCTGTTTTGAGTGTATTTTTGATGCTCATTTTTAATACTTTTTTATTACTTTTTTCTAACACCGCACTCCACTTCTTGCAACCGAATTTCTTTATTGTTACACTGTATACATGTAACAATAAAGAATTTTCCTTTGCTGCAAAGTTGCTGACTATGGATGTGAAGGGAAGATGGGTGAGTGCCTCCCTCTGAGACTGCTGGCTTCCCCTCTTTCTTAAGCCTCCAAAAGCCGTGATTATGTGGTCCGTATGCGTGTGACGTCATTGCGCCACACTTGTGTTTGTACAGCATGGCACGGCGCAACAACTTCTCACGCGCTGTGATGTCAGGTGCGCGCACACGGCCCCACACAATCGCGGCTTTGGAGGCTAAAGGAAGAAGGGGAAGCCAGCAAGTCTCAGGTGAGGAGCTCACCAGCCTTACCTCACATCCAAGATGTCAGCAACTTTACAGCAAAACAGGTAGGCCCAATGGACCTAGGGGGAAAAAAAGGAGGGAAAACTTTTTTTAAAGCTGCAGCTTACAATTAAACTAACTTGTATTACGGTGTCCTTTTTTAAAAGGATTTTGTCAACTAAGCAGGACAAGAAGAGTGGTCAAGTGTACATTTGGTATTCTTGCCAATAAATGGCGAATACTTATGGTGCAATATAAATGAAGCTCAAGCATGTTTTCACAATTATCAGTGCAATCTGTATTACCATAATTATGTGTCACGAGAAGGAAGGGGTGCATATGGAGAAAACACTGAGGATTCTAACTTCCAACAGCATCATGGACCAGTTCCAACAGGCACTTGCATTAAAGAAAGTTCATCTGAAAGAAAAACTTACAGAATACTTTATTAGTCTGACAGGACTTCATAAAGGAAAACTGCATTATTATTTTTATATTATTATGTGGATTTATATATGAGCCAACATCTTCCTTGTGTATATTAATGCTACTGTAAAGCGCCACGGAATGTAACATGTAACCTTGTATGTAACTTGTAACATACATACAGGGAGATGCAATACCCCACGCTAAAGAGAAAATAAGTGCTAAAATCACGCTAACCTATGTGTTAACGAAGGTTTTCACTGCCTGCACCATGTGCAATTTTTTCTTTGCACAGCGCAAGAATGCAATATTTTTGCGCCTTTTTTTGCGCAACAATTAAAGCCTCCTTAATGGTGTCTTTAAAATATGCACATAATATGAACTGCCATAACAACTCCACTGGAATACAGTTCCATAGCTTTACCATTCTCACAGTGAAAACCCTTTCCGAACTAGAAGCTGAACCTTTTTTCTTCACGTTTTAAGGGATGTCCAAGTGTCCTCCAACATGCTCTATTGGTGAATAATGCCCCAGATAGTTTATTGTATGGCCCGTTAATGTATTTATACATAGAAATCATATCCCCACGCAAGGCTTTTCTCCAGCTTACTAATTAACTTTTGCAGTCTCTCTTCATATTCGAGCTCCCCCAATCCCTTATTAATTTAGTTGCCCTTTTCATTTCAAAGATATCCTTTTAATATAAGACAGTACCATGCTGGCTCTAGTGTTGCTGCTGGCACTGGGTCAATCATTTTCAATCCAAACACTATATTACTGAAGTGCATATCTTTGCCTCTGCGTCATTTCCATTATATCTACCACTAACAGGGAGATGCAATAAAAGTTCTTATCGTTAAAAATGGTGCTAACTTTGCCCCAACAATCAGATTTTATTTAACATTTGAAAGCTAACATGTGATTGGTGGGCAAAATTAGCACCATTTTTAACGATAAGAACTTTTATGCATCTCCCTGTAAGTTGTTTGCTCTGATATTTTGTAGACTTTGTGACTTATCATAGATTTCATGGTGCCCTTCAACCTTGTAAAAAAAACAAAATGTCATGTTTGTTTTTGTAGCAGCTGATCTGTGTCCTCCTCTCTTTGGGTTGTTCTCTCTAGCGTGCAGGCAGCCATAACAGCGGAAATGACAGAACACAAAAACCCAGTCATTCACAGAGAAAAAAACTTGTCAAATTGTGTCAAATTGCATTGAATTTCTAAATGCATTGAAATTCCACCTTTTTTAAAGTGTTGCTACCATTGTGTCGATTTTGTGTGGATTTTTGCCATTTCCTTTAATGCCTGCTGGAAACATGCAGGGAGATGTAATAAAAGTTCTTATCGTTAAAAATGGTTCTAATTTTGCCCTAACCAATCAGAGTTATTTAAAATTTGAAAGCTAATATTTTGGGATAGATAGCCCAGGAGAAAGCAGGGTGTAGATAGGCCAGTGGTGGGTGGAAAGGGGGGTGGGGCTAGCATAGGGGATAGGGAGGCATGTGGATTAAAGTGTATGAATACATTACAGGATCAAACTAAAATGTAGTTTGCAAATGCGAGAAAGCCTGGCTGACAAAATGGGTGAATTGGAAATTATGGCATTGAATGAAAAGTATGATGTAATAGATATAGCAGATACGTGGTTGAACAGTTCCCATGACTGGGCTGTAAATTTAAAAGGATACGCCTTGTTTAGGCAGGACAGAGAAAAAAGGAAAGGAGGAGGGGTAGTGTTTATGTTAAAAAAGAATTGAAGTAAATTTAAAAGAGATAACTGGCATATGATGATAAAGTGGAGGCAATATGGGTGGAATTAGGCAACAGGAAGGGGGGTAATGTCATTGTTGGTTGCCTATAAGCCGCCAAATGCTGCAGGGAGGAAGTGAGTCAGTTATATGCAGTTGGCAAGGGATGCAAGTTTGGGGAGTGTGCTCATTATGGGGGACTTTAATTACCCTGACATTGATTGAATTTTTGCAAGATAATTCTCTCATAGGTGGTTGAAATTTCTACCAGAAAAGGAGCTCTGTTGGAACTGGTAATATCTAACATTGTGGAGGGCTATAGATATAAAGTAGTTAACTGGGGGCTTAGGGAGTAGTGACCCTGAAATAGTGTCATCGGACTATGTTATCAAAAGGAAAAGTGCCTGGATTAACAAAGACATTTAATTTCGGGAAGGCAAATTTTCCCAGGTTAAAAGTAACCGGAATGTCAACTGGGATAATATATTATCAGGTAAAGTTACTAAACAGAAGTGGACTGTTTTTAAGGGGATCTTAAGCCAGTTCACATCTAAATTTATACCCTTGGAAATAAATGTACAAAGAAAAAATCTGCGCCCATGTGGCTGAATTCAGATGTAAGAGGCAAATGGAAAGGAAGAAAAAGGCATTTAAACCTTTAGTCAGCGGAAACGAAAAGGGCCTTTAGGGATTATAAAAACTGTAACAAGGAGTGTAAGAAAGCGATCAAACTAGCTAAAATTAATAATGAAGTTAGGATGCTGAACAAGACATCACTAAGCCAAAATTTTTTTTTAAGTATATTAAAAGTAAGAAGATGAGGACTGAGAATGTGGCACCATTAATTAATTGGGATAAGTTAGTTACGGAGGATGGAGATAAAGCAAATGTCTTATGATGTTTTTTCCCCTCTATATACTCTAAAGATGATCCAAGTACAGATATCATAGAGTATAGTAGCAATAATGTTATAAAAGATTCAAGGTTAACCGAGGATATGGTACAGAAAGAACTAAATAAAGTAATCTTAATAAATCTCCTGGACCGGGTAAAATACATCCTCAGGTACTTAGGGAGCTAAGTTCAGTTTTATCTCTGGCCATTGTTTCTTATTTTTGCAGATGCCCTCATGTCTGGAGGTGTGCCTCTGGATTGGAAAAAGGCTGATGTTATTCTAATATTCAAAAAGGGTAGTCTTCACAGCCGGGTAATTACAGGCATGTAAGTTTAACTTCAGTGGTGGGGAAGATACTGGCAATTTTAAAAGGAACATGTTCTAGAGTATGTTTCAAGGACTGACATATAAGTAATAACCAGCATGATTTAGGACGAATAGATCTTGTCAACTAACTTCTTGGCTTTATGAGGAAGTGAGTAGAAATTTAGACTCTGGCATAGCAGTAGATGTAGTTTACTTGGATTTTGCAAAGGTTTTTGATACAGTCCCCCATAGGCGACTAATGTATAAGCTAAGGTCTGTTGGCCTGGGCATTGTACATGGATAAAAAAATTGGTTAATGAATAGGATGCAGAGATTAGTTGTTAATGGGGCTTCATCATTAGGACTAAAGTGTTAAGTGGAGTGTGTGAGGGTTCTGTGTGGGAAGGCTTCTATTAATCTATTATTAATGATTTGGAAGTGGGTATTGTCAGTTTTTGCTGACGACACAAAACTTGTCGACCATTAAAAACTTCAGAGGATGTGCAATCGTTGCATGGGGATCTAGAGATTATGACATTGGACTGCTAAGTGGCAGATGAGATTCAATGTTGATAAAGTAAGGTTATGCATTTTGGACTTAAAAATCCTTATGCGCTTATACTATAAATGGCTCTGTGTTAAGTGAATCCTGTTGGAAAGGGATTTTGGATTTTGGTGGTAAACAAACTTAAAGGAAGCAAGCAGTGCCAGGCGGCAACAGCCAGAGCCAGCATGGTATGTCTTGTATAGAGAGGTATGGATTCAAGGGAGAAAAATATTATTCTCCCTCTTTAGAAAGCATAAATTTGGTGGGGGTTTTGCCTCCTCTGGATCAACAGTTAGCAGGAAATGAGATGGATATGCTAGATGGGTTGGACTAGATGGACGTATGTCTTTATTCAACCTGAAATACTATACTATATGTTATAAATATGCCCCTTAGTTCTATTTATTGCAGAAAAGTAGCTTAGGATTAGTGTTCGCGATTGCGCCCGCGATTTTCGCTAAAATGGAAATTGCGGGAATGTGAAAATTCCCAGATTTCCGATGTGATTGTGCGTCTGTTCGCGTTTTGGTAACACATGGTTCACCATTTTTGGTGCATTAACGCATGCGTTCCATAAGAAAAACATCAAAATCGCATGCGCAAAATGCACGTGCAAACGCAAAACACACAAGAATCATTTTGTGTGCGATTTCTGTGCGTTGCAGTGTGGCCTCAGCCTAAACTTAGAATTAAATGTTTAACAGGACTGAGAAGGAATTTTTTCCCTTCATAAATTGGTGTTTTTTTTTTTGCCTTCCTCTGGATCAACAGTTAGGCAGGGAAATGAGGATATTGCTAGATGGGTTGGACATGGATGGACATATGTCTTTATTCAACCTCAAATACTATACTATACTATGCTAATATCTGATTGGTGGGGCAAAATTAGCACCATTTTTAACAATAAGAACTTTTATTCAATCTCCCTGTAGGTCTCTTGGTAAATACAATTCCAGGGCAGTATTTCAGCTTAGTCTTACATCTCTCAGATTTCTAACATTGCAGTTTGGGGTATGGGGGAGATTTACCTATATGCAATCTTGCATTTATCGGTTGGACTGCCCTTTATCATACACCATGAGTATGAACCATTTTATTGTATAAAAAATAGGAAATTAGAATTGAAAACTGATTTAAATCGCAAGCGTTATTTCTAGGCAGGTTTGTACATCAGTTGATACTTCGTAATCTTCCTAACAGGAGCTTCCTAACACTAGCTGTCTGCCTATGTTTAATAACATTGCTAACTTTTTTTTGCCAAATTAGACTTACTGATATTTCAACTTGGTCAATCCCCTCTGCCATTGCATATCTGCCAGTTTGGACTGATATTTGTTTAAACCCTTCCATGTTCTGCTTTACCAAAGCTTTGCACCTAGTCTACAGTATTCATCTGTCCAGTCCATCCTTATAACTCTGCTATTTCCTGCATCCAGCCATGTATTCTGATCTTTATTTCTACATTCTGTGAGTTCGTCTTCAGATTTGTTTGATTCAGAGCTCCCCTTGTTATTGTTTTATGAGCAGCACGTTTGCCCACTGTGGTAGTGGTTGCTATTTTTTAACCACTATCCAGAATTTGATCCATATTAACTGGAGAATAAAAACTTTCAGGATTTCAGGGCTGCAATTTCTATAAAAAATGTACATCTTGTTAAACCTTTTCTGCCTTCAACATTGATTCCACTCGATAAGGGATTCTAGAAAAACAAAGATTTTTGTTGGTGGATTGAATTGTATTTCCTATATGACTGAACATGCTTTATAAGTCTGCTGCACTTTATAATTCATTTGCACTGAAGACCTTACAATCTAAATACCCTTATATGGCCAGTCTATTTGTATACTATATATTTTAGCTTGTTGAAGGAAAGACAAGCAGATAGAAAAATAAAAACTGATGTGGATTACAATCAACAGGTAGAAAGTTTCTTTTCATTTGATTAGGCTTAACACTGCTTATGGCTCTTCAGTAAAGAGTTGTACGTTTCTATGAAATGGTTACATTAAAAGGAAACATTGATTACTTTGAGGTTTCAACATTATGAAGTCTGATAAACAAAATAATAAATATACAATACAATACAATAATTAATTATACGAAAACATTTATATTTTTTCATATTGCACATTATTGTGCGTATGTTTCTAGACCTTTCATAGAAAGTTGTGTTTAATTTAGGAGTTTATATACCGGTAAGCCTGAAGTTCATATCCATCAGACCACCATTAGCTAAATTGTCATAAATAGTGGTGTTACATGTACTGTATTATTTATTATATTATTATTATTATTATCATAAACCCTTTCCTTCTTAAAAAGTTTTGCCCCTTACGCCCCCGCATCTCTCCACCACCCCAACCCCCCCCCACCCACCCCCATTTCTCTCCTTCACCCCACCCCCCACCCCACTCTCTCCTACACCCCCCATGGTGCTAGCGCTTTTGCGGGCCCCCACAGAGGTAAATACAGAAGGGGTCCCCACAAACTGGTAAAGACAGAAGGGGCCCACACAGACTGGTAAAGACAGGAGGGGCCCTCACAGACTGGTAAAGACAGGAGGGGCCCTCACAGACTGGTAAAGACAGAAGGGGCCCTCACAAACTGATGAAGACAGGAGGGGCCCACACAGACTGGTAAAGACAGAAGGGGCCCACACAGACTGGTAAAGACAGAAGGGGCCCACAAGACTGGTAAAGACAGAAGGGGCCCACACAACTGGTAAAGACAGAAGGGGCCCACACAGACTGGTAAAGACAGAAGGGGCCCACACAGACTGGTAAAGACAGAAGGGGCCCACACAGACGGTAAAGACAGAAGGGGCCCACACAGACTGATAAGACAGAAGGGGCCCAACAGACTGTAAAGACAGAAGGGGCCCAACAGACTGGTAAAGACAGAAGGGGCCCAACAGAATGGTAAAGACAGAAGGGGCCCACACAGACTGGTAAAGACAGAAGGGGCCCCCCACCGACTGGTAACTTTAAAACAGAAAGGCCCCCACAGACTGGATAAAGACAGAAGAGGCCCTCATATACTTGAAAAATTAGAATGGGTCCTCACAGACTGGTAAACACAAAAGGGGGCCCCAAGATTGGAAAGACAGAAGAGGCCCTCATACTGGAAAAATTAGAATTAGGCAGAAGGGGCCCGCACAGACTGGTAAGACAGAAGGGCCCCACAGACTGGTAAACACAGAAGAGGCCCTCATATACTGGAAAAATTAGAATGGGTCCTCACAGACTGGTAAAGACAGAAGGCCCCCACAGACTGGTAATACAGAAGAGGCCCCACAGACTGGTAAAGACGGAAGGTAAATACAGAAGGAGTTCCCAAAACTGGGACAGACAGAAGGGGCCCACACACACTGGTAAAGACAGAAGGGGCCCTCACAGACAGCAACCAGAGGCCTGTCTGAACTCTAGTAAGATTCTAAAAATCAGAAGGGGCCCCATGACTGGTAAAATTGAAATGGCCTACAGAGACTGGTAAATTAGAAGGGGCCCCCACAGACTAGTAAAGACAGAAAAGGCTCCATCACACAGACTGGTAAAGACAGTAGTGCCCCCACAGACTGAAAAAAACACAGAAGGGGCCCCCAAAGACTGGTAAGACAGAAGGGGCCCACACAGACTGGTAACATAAGAAGGGGCCCCCACAGACTGGTAAAGACAGAAGGGCCCGCCACAGACTGGTAAATACAGATGGGTCCCCACAAAATGGTAAAGACAGAAGGGGCCCACACAGACTGGTAAAGACAGAAGGGGCCCTCACGGACTGCCCACACAGACTGGTAACATAAGAAGGAGCCCCCACAGACTGGTAAAGACAGAGGGGCCCCTATATACTGGAAAATTAGAATAGGCCCTCACAGACTGGTAAAGGCAGAAGGTCCCCCCACAGACTGGTAAATACAGAATGGGTCTCCTCAAACTGGTAAGCAGAAGGGACCCACACCGACTGGTAAAAAGACCAGAAGGGGGCCCCACACAGACTGGCACTGGAAAAGTTACTGGTAATGGGAAAGTCTGCTGGCACTGGGAAAGTTACTGGTAATGGGAAAGTTACTGGAAATGGAAGTCATTTTTTCAATGTACAATTCCTTTAACCCTTTCCCTGCCACAGATCGTATATTCACGATCTGTGCAGTGAATACTCAAACTGCCACAGATCGTGAATATACGATCTGTGGCTTTAAGTGGCCCCAAAAAAAATTGCAGCCCGCTAGGGGCGATCGGGGGGCAGTATTCAACTGCCCCCCTAGCCCCCTCGATCCCCCCTCGGTTGTGTCCAAATCCGAGGGGGGGATCGGAAGATATCCCTACCTGCAGCCCGGCAGCCGGTCCCACGTGGAGAAGGAGAGGAGGAAATCTTCTTCCAGGAAAGGGAGACCCCGGTGACATCACTGAGCTTCCTGCTTCACCGGGGTCTTCCCTGGTGGTCTAGTGGAGGTACTGCAGCATGATCTGTATTTAGATCATGCTGCAGTACCTGTATAGCACAAGCTGTCATGCTGACAGCTTTGCTATACATTTTGTGAATGGAACTCAAAGTTCCATTCACAAATAGGATTTTTTCTAAGTCTTTGCTACTTAGCGAAGACTTAGAAAAAAAATGGGGGCAAAGATCAAAATTTGGTGATCACTTCTGATCACCAAATTATTGATCTTTGCCAATGAATGAAAAATCACTTCCTGGAAAATGATTTCCGGGAAGTGATTTTTCCGATCGGTTTTCGAATTGGAAAACGGGCATTTATGCCCGTATTCCAAGTTCGTTATCATTCCCAAAGATGATTTGGTGATCATCTTTGGGAATGATCCCCAAAAAAAAGTGGAAATGCACACAAAAAAAATCTTAAAGTGATACACACACCTTTTTTTTTTTACCCTAAAACTATAAATTAGCAAAAAACGTTGTCTTCTCCAAGCTTCCCAATGTCCCCGGTGATATCGCTCAAGTAAACGTGGATCATTTATTTGTTGGATTTCAAGGGAAACTAAGCCTATTTTAGTAGGAAATTTTGCAGAGGTACCAAAAAAAGACCGGATTGAATTTTTAGGATCAGTAAAGTGTGCAAAAACTTGTGGGACTCTCCGTACTAACTGGTTTTCACTAAAATACCACTAAAAGAGGGAGTGGGGATAGGGGTGGGGGGTGGGTTGTGGCTTTTTTAATTTTTTCTTGTAATTGCAATTGCGCATGGATCCCATTTTAGCTAGTTGGTGGCCCCGTCTCTGTTTGCACCCACCCATATGGCATACCGTTTGATTCAGGACATGTGGGAGATTGCCATTTAGTGGGTTTTTTTACTTGCCAAGTGGGTTTAGGTAGGATTTCAACCATTGAGTCCTCTTATTTTATTTTTTCACAAAATCTCCTAAAAGCACGGAGTTCTATGAATAACAGCGTCTGGAATTCTTCATATATATATGAAAGCATGATAGCATCACGAAGCTGAAGGTATGTAGCTTCCAAAAATATATAGTTTGTGGGGGGTATTTCCAAGTTGATTAGGCTGTTCAAATTACAGAACACTTTGATTTTTTTCTTGTAATTGGACTTGTGCATGTGTTCCATTTGAGCTAGTTGGTGGCCATGTCTCTGTGCACCCACGCATATGACATACCGTTTGATTCAGGACATGTGAGAGATTGCCATTTAGTGGTTTTTTATTTTTACTTGTCAAGTGGGTTTAGGTAGGATTTCAACCTTTGAATCACCTTATTATATTTTTTACAAAATCTCCTAAAAAGCACAGAGTTCTATGGAGTACTGTGTCTGGAACTCTTCATGTATATATGAAAGCATGGCACCGTAACGAAGCTGAAGGTGTGTAGATTCCAAAAATATATAGTTTGTGTGGGGTATTTCTAAGTTTCAGAGCCGTTTCCTTTGAAAAAGTGTAAGACTGTTAAAATTACAGAGCACTTTGATTTCTTTCTTGTAATTACACTTGTGCATGCGTCCCATTTGAGCTAGTTGGTGGCCACGTCTCTGTGTGCACCCACACATATGGCATACCATTTGATGCAGGATATGTGGGAGATTGACATTTAGTGGGTTTTTTGCTTGTCAAAAGGGTTTAGGTAGGAATTCAACCCTTGAATCATTTTATTTTATTTTTCACAAAACCTCCTAAAAACAGAGTTCTTTGGATCACTGGGTCTGGAATTCTTCATGTATGTATGAAAGCATGGCATCGTAACGTAGCTGAAGGTTTGTAGATTCCAAAAATATATAGTTTGTGGGGGGAATTTCCATGTTTCGGGACTGTTTCCTTAGAAAAAGTGTAGGCTGTTCAAATTACAGAGCACTTTGATTTTTCTTGTAATTGCATTTGTGCATGCGTCCCATTTGAGCTAGTTGGTGGCCACGTCTCTGTGTGCATCCACGCATATGGCATACCGTTTGATTCAGAACATTTGGGAGATTGATATTTAGTGGGGGGTTTATTTGTTGGGGGCATTTCCAAGTTTTGGGGCTGTTTGAAATTACAGAGCACTTTGATTTTTTTTCTTGTAATTACACTTGTGCATGCGTCCGATTTGAGCTAGTTGGTGGCCACGTCTCTGTACATCCACGCATATGGCATACCATTTGATTCAGAACATGTGGGAGAGTGATATTTAGTGGGGGGGTTTATTTGTGGGGGGCATTTCCAAGTTTTGGGGCTGTTTGAAATTACAGAGAACTTTGATTTTTTTCTTGTAATTACACTTGTGCATGTGTCCCATTTGAGCTAGTTGGTGGCCACGTCTCTGTGTGCACCCACACATATGGCATACCGTTTGATGCAGGATATGTGGGAGATGGACATTTAGTGAGTTTTTTTGCTTGTCAAGTTGGTTTAGGTAGGATTTCAACCCTTGAATCATCTTTATTTTTCACAAAACCTCCTAAGAACACGGAGTTCTTTGGATTACTGGGTCTGGAATTCTTCATGTATGTATGAAAGCATGGCACCGTAATGTAGCTGAAGTTGTGTAGATTCCAAAAAATATATAGTTTGTGGGGGGGATTTCCATGTTTCGGGACTGTTTCCTTGGAAAAAGTGTAGGCTGTTCAAATTACAGAGCACTTTGATTTTTTCTTGTAATTACACTTGTGCATGCGTCCCATTTGAGCTAGTTGGTGGCCACGTCCCTGTGTACATCCATGCATATGGCATACCGTTTGATTCAGGGCATTTGGAAGATTGATAATTGACAAGTTTTTTTTACATGATATGGAAATTTGCCATGATTTTTAACTTTGAATTGTATTTTAATAAATTTTTCCTGAAAATCTGGTAAAAAAGCGAAATTTTACATCAAACTGCGCCCACACCATTGGTGGTATGCATAATGGAATCACACTATTGTGTAGCTGAAGGTGTGTAGATTCCAAGAATATATAGTTTTGGGGGGTATTTCTAATATAGAGGGGTGTTTAGTCTGACAAATCTGAAAAGTTGCTGTAATTGGGCCATTGTTCATTGGCTCACTTTGTGGCTAGTTGATTCCACATTTGCGTGTGTAACCATACATAGGGCATACCGTTTGATTCAGGACATTTAGGAGATTGATATTTGGTAACTTTTTTTTACATTACTTGGGATTTTGGCATAATTTCTACCTTTTGAGAGTTTTTTTTTTCAAATTTTTTAGAAAATCTGCTAAAACTGCGAACTTCTACGAAGAACTGCGCCCACACTATTGATGGTACGAATAAACAAACTACAGAATTTCGTAGATAAACGTGTGTGGATTCGAGAAATATATGGTTTGTGGGGGTTGTTTTGTGGGGAAAAATTGCAGACTGTTCAAATTC
Source organism: Hymenochirus boettgeri (assembly GCA_019447015.1). Lineage (NCBI taxonomy): Eukaryota > Metazoa > Chordata > Amphibia > Anura > Pipidae > Hymenochirus > Hymenochirus boettgeri. The sequence continues at coordinate 65,826,647 of CM033471.1, forward strand.
AGATTTGGCTGAATATTTTTGCTGTTTCTGAGCAATTGTGCATTGTTTCACTTTGTGGCTTTTGGCTTCCACGTCCGCGTGTGTAACCACACATATGGCATACCGTTTGATTCAGGACATTTGGGAGATTGATATTTAGTAACTTTTTTTTACATTTCATGAGGTTTTGGCATGATTTCTACCTTTTGAAGTTGTTTTTTGTTCATTTTTTCAGACAAATGCAACTTCTACGAAGAACTGCGCCCACACCATTGATGGTATGAATAAACAAACTACAGTGTTACATAGCTGAAGGTGTGTAGATTTCAGGAATATATAGTTTGTGGGGGTTATTTCTAAGTTACGGGGGTGTTTTGTTGAAAAAACTGCAGACTGTCCATATTCGGAGTTAGCTAAATATTTTTGCCGTTTCTGAGCCATCGTGCATTGTCTCACTTTGTGGCTTTTCACTTCCACGTCCGCGTGTGTAACCACACATATGGCATACCGTTTGATTCAGGATATTGGGGAGATTGATATTTGGTAACTTTTTTTTACATTCCATGGGGTTTTGGCATGATTTCTACCTTTTTGAATGTTGTTTGATGTTCATTTTTTTGGAAAATCTGGTAAAAGTGCAAACTTCTACGAAGAACTGCGCCCACACCATTGATGGTATGAATGAACGAACTACAGCGTTACATAGCTGAAGGTGTGTAGATTTCAGGAATATATAGTTTGTGGGGGGTATTTCTGAGTTGGGGTGGTGTTTTGTGGAAAAACTGCAGACTGTTCAAATACAAAACTGGCTAATTTTTTTTTTTGCTGCTACTGACATTTGGCACTGGTCACGCTCTGGGTTAGTTGGTAGCCATGTCTCTGGGTAGACCCATGAATGTGGCATACCGTTTTATTCGGGAGGGGTTAGGCTTTCGTAATTGAGATGCGTTTGAACTTTCCTCCACAGTTTTTAGCTGAAATTTGCATTTGATTTTGTCTCTGATTTTACAGTTGAGGAAAAAAAGGAAAATGTGAGAAAATAACTTACAATTGGACGAAGAGCTGCGTCCGGGTATCTGCATTTTGATCAAAACTTACCTCACTCGTAAAATCTTGTGGGTATGTAGTTTCTAAAAATCTCTCACTTGTGGGGATATTTTAGTTAATTTGGAAGATATTCTATGTTAACTGTTAGTAGTGGTTATACATTTTAATTTGGTGTAATATTCTTGAAGGTGCAGTTTTAGTTTGGGGGGGTCTCCTGTACAGGAAAAGTCGGGTACCTACATATATCTGGTATCGTTGTACTCGGGAGTATCAGAGCTTTTAGAAACAGTGAGATTTTTGTGTGTAACCTTAAGATAACTATAAGTAAAAATGGGAAAAATCCATGAAAATTTGCACATTTTTCATTTTTTTTACATATTTTACCCATAGTTCCAGTAAAATGTCCAGAAAAGTTAAAAAATTCTGTTACCATGTTAAAGTACACTTTGTGCTGAAAAAAACAATGTATAATATTCCTGATTTACTGCAAGGTTTCCTACTGTAAAATTAGTCTAAAGCGATTGAGGGCAAAATCCTGAAAATTCTTCTGGCAGTTAACGCAAAAAAAAAATTTAAAATCTCCTGGCAGTGAAAGGGTTAAGTTAGTAGTATTTGTGTATTGGGCTAAATGCGACTGAGTGGAGCTAGGTTGGAAGGGGGGTCACATGTCATTCCTAGGACATTGGGTGGTAAGTTGCTGGCTCCTAACTTTTTGGAGCTGGCTCCTAAATAATTGCATGATTTGCCCAGCCATGTCATAGCCCATCTTGGCCTCAAAGAGCCATGCCCCATGACCCCAGGATTCAGTCTCTTGCTTCTGTTTCTAGCGAAAAATAAAGTTTCTAAATGTACCTGTATTCATTGTTGGGTTGCTGGTGGCATACCATGTAAATGCCATGTTTTGAGGAACATACAGCCCAAAAAGTCAAATCCCCTGGTTTCCTTATGAAAAATTGCAACAGTCTACTGCCCAAGTTTATTGCTTTTTGCTTCGAGAAAAATATTAAGTTTCTACATATGTACAAACGTTATATATAGCAGCACTGCCTTTTATTTAGCAACCAGCATAAATTGCAGACAGCCTTCCTAGAGCAATACAAAACAGTCGACTGATTTTACCGACATTTACTCAAATGTACTAGTATCTTTTGCATCTGGAGTGGTGGTGTGCTGATAAAGTGCTGGGTTTGGAAACAAACAGTCAATTGGCACACAGGTTCAAATTTCCAGGTTTACATTTTTTTCCCTATTCTGTTTCTAGCAAAATATAGAGATTCCACATTTACTGATAACCCCCTATTAGCATTTGTGGCATAGAGGTAGAAGGCTTTCTTTTTAGCAAGACACAGTATAGAAGGTTGCAGGTTCGATTCCCCATACTTACTTTTATTTTTTATATGTTAATATTCAGTTTCTTACAGCCATGCTAGCAAAGTAATAAACTGCAAAGATTACTTTTCTTTTTTTATGAAAAACAAAGACATTTATCACTGTTAGGCACAGGAGCATTTCTAATGTGTTTGACACAGAACACATTGAAGTGCAGTTTTAGTGCAGAGGGAGGGATGAACTCTGAGCTGCAACATGATTGGCGGTCAGCTTCCAGAAAGAAAATCTGAAGCTTCCTTTGAAGTGTACTGCGTACACTTAGCTGGGTGCTCCCAGATAAGAAGAATTATGGGAGATGGCCCCTTGTTCCCACAGATTATTTTCCTAAATCACCCAGCATCCACATCAAAGGGAGAGGTGATATGTTTCTTTGTGAATGTCCTCTTTCTATTGGGGCAATGTCTGGAGACTTTAGTTTTTCTTTAAGGTGTGTAGATGCCACAAATCTATAGCTTGAGGGGAGTATATATGAGATTTAGAGATGCTTAGTTTGAAAACACCCCATTCCCAGAATTTGGTACGGATCAGGTGCAAATTTTCTCTCCTGCCTGTATCCCTGTCCTACGGTTTATTAATAACTGGCCAATCTTTCTAAGCCTCTAAGCTCCTACAATAAGCCAAAAAACTGGGCATGTCTGCTGGAATCACAAAAAATAGGTAGAGTAAAAAATATGGGCAGTTACAGAAATACCTTTTCCACTAAAGTGCTTTTAATAATTAGCTGAAACCATGTACAATGTTTGTACATGGTAACCTGTCTTAGCGCAGGTTTTAGAGTGCACCTCCGAATATATAGTCTACAAGGAGTATATAACTATTATCCATAGACAGTTACAGAAATAGTTTAATGCCAAAGGTTTTCCAGCATCATTGCTCTAAGTTGAAACATCATGTCATATTCACAATGTACATATTTTGTAAACATATTCTTTGTTGGACTATAGTTTTTACAAACCAAAGTTTGCGTAATTTGCACTTACCATTCTGGATATTCAGAGTCTTCTTTCAGCTTTACATCAGGTCCTGTCTTGAAAATATTGACCCCCATAGCATGGGTTGCCAGTATTGCTGGATCCTTGCAAAGTTCGGGCCCTTTTAGTACCTCCTTCACTGCTCCTTTACCCTTACTTTTTACAACTAAAGAACAAAAAAAAAATAGTATCATTTTTTATTAATCACAAATTTCTAAGGAATACATAGTAACATAGTAATTGAGGTTGAATAAAGACATATGTCTATCTTGTACAACCTTTATACCCTCCGCTTTTAACCCTACCTAACACTTGATCCAAAAGAAGACAAAAAAGAAAAAACAGCCCTTATTACTTATTATTTACTAAAATCTGCCTGCGTATTTGATCAAGCCCCTTCCATCCTCTTACCATTTTAGTTGTCCTTTTCTGAGCTGTTTCCATTTCCAAGATATCCCTTTTGTATACAGGATTCCAAAATTGCACCACATATTCCAAATGAGGCCTTACCAGTGCCTTGAAAAAAAAGGGAGAAAAATATTTTTCTCCATTGACTCTATTCCCCTCTTTACACAAGACAATCTTGCTAGCTCTAGCCATTGCTATCTGGCATTGTTTGATACAGCTATGTCTGTTATTTACTAGAACCCCCAAATCTTTTTCCACCAGAAACCCCCGATTCTTTAAAGAATTGTCAACAATTAAAACAGATTTTGAAACCTCATTTGAACATATAATTCAAAAAGAACAATTTTAAACTAAACATGGTAACAACAGGGGGCGTGGCCAAGTTGGCTTACTGAACTGCACTTAGAGAACAGCAGCTCTCCTGGCAACAAACCTTTCCAGCGATATTATACTGGACACTATTGCCTAATAATCCCCCAAAGAACCTCTAATATGCTAAGGATGACGAAGCACGGCCAAGCGAGACAAAACTATAGCAAAACTGCTCCTGCATCCCCACAGCCTCACCATGTGGCAGACCTCGACTCGGACCAACCTGCTTCGCCCCTCGTGCAGGGAGAAACTCAGGGAGAACCAACCCTCTCGGAGCCAAGGTCTACTCAGATCCTAGCCGCCATACAAAAGTCTAAGGCCTAACTAACAGTCCTCGTAGAGGAAGTAAAAGTAGATGCAAGCCTTCTGCGCCACATTGTACAAACAGTCAGGCAACCTGTCTTCGAGTTGGAGAACAGTGTCGGAAGTCAGCTCTCTTCGCCAACAGCTACAAGTGCAACAGGCCCGAGCTGACGACCTCGAGAACAGATCCCACCAGCAATACGGTCGGCTGATTGGGGTGCCTGAGGGCCCCGAAGGTAATGACCCCGAAACCTTCCCGACCGCCTGGCTTAAGGGCACATTTGGCCCTGAAAGCTTATCCTGCGACTTGCCAGGCAAAAGAAAGATGTATACATAGACAATTCTACCATTATGTTCTTCCCCGATTACTCCCTGGACCTACAAAAAAAGAGGAACCTACCGCTGCCTCCTCGGCCCTTACCTGACCTGATCCCATATGCGTGGACCTCCTGGAGACTACCACCCATAGCGTGGGCATCAACCCACTATACACCCCACCCGAGATATCTATAAGAACAGAACTGCCTCAGGAGGCCACTCTAACTGCCCACTGCATAGTAAAATACAATATATGAACATCAACTACCCGGGAAGCACCGGACGAACTAAACCTGTTTGTCCCCCCTATCGGATGACCCAGGGTATGTAGCACAGCAGACAGTGGACCCTTGTAACCCGAGACTGACCCTGGGCCACATTACGTAGCTCGAGAGAAACATTGTCTTGGCCTTGAAGACGACCCTTCAGAGGCCCAGCACAGTGTGACAATCGATTGTCAATACTAATAAGATACTAATCTGTCAATAATAATCTGATAAGATATCTGATCTTACTAAATACTTTATTGCACTGTTCTGATAACATGTTACCCTGCTTATATAACTTATAGTATATGTAGAACTAAATAAGTGCTGGGCTTTTCTCGCTTCCTTACGATCTTTGCTATCCCCCTCTCTACTTCATTCTGAACTTAATCTATCCCTATACAAGGCCGGTCTCCTCTGGATCACCTAACCCTGGTTAGGTGCCCGGCGCCCCCCCTCTGTTTTTGTTAAATTGTGATGTCCATGTGTGTGATCCAGGGTTCCCACATAGAGTAGAATTTAATCGGTTTATCTCCAATTGAGTGTCAGAGGTGTTCATTCCTGTATATCCACCATATGCTGCTCAAGATTTGGTCCATGTTTGGTGTGGGCCCCTTCCAGTTCTGGGCCAATGTACTGCATGCAGCTGCACAAGTTTGTTGTAGGAAGTAGTTTTGTCCGGGTAGTATTTGTTCGTGGGGTAAATTGAACAGTGCGATCCAGGGGCTTAGCTTTATCTGTGTTCTCTTTCCCCTATTTTCTGAACTTTCGCGATCCCATTCTCACCTTCCTTACGACTTTGATCTATCCATCTACTCTAAAATGATCTTTCCTGATCTACAATCTCTCAAACCAGCGAGAGTAAAGTATTTCTATCTTCTTTGGGGTGGGTGGGTTAGGGGAAATGTTAAATGTAAATTGAAACCGATCTAACTGCATACTTATCCCACCATTAAGATTTTACCCTGAAACACAGCTAATTTATTACTTTCTCTATAAAGTATATCCGTTGTATTCAATTAGATCAACTGGACTTGAAATGTAGTTCTTGAAGACAAGAATTGGTACATCCGAAAGACCCAATACCAAAACACAAGAAAAGCGACATCATATATGCAGTGCAGTGCAGTGAAGAATGCTCTGATTTGTATGTGGGGGAGACCAAACAGCAACTGCATCAACGTATGGCCCAGAACAGAAGAGCCAATTCCTCGGGTCAGGACTCAGCCGTGTATCTGCATCTTAAGGATAAAGGACATACCTTTGAAGATTGTAATGTTAACATACTGGCAAAGGAACGTGACTGGTTCAAGAGAGGTGTTAAGGAGGCCATTTATGTGAAAATAAAGAAACCAAGCCTAAATAGAGGTGGGGGGGTTCGACACCAACTGTCTGCCATGTACAATGCTGTTTTAACACCTTACTCTGGGCGTTCCTATAACACCTCTTAGCCACTATCTAATCACACCCTTAACACCTGGTTGTGATATGCTAATTGGGATTTTCCAGGGTACATAATTGCCACAGATTCTTGTACAAGTCATTCTGAATTGAGAAAGCCAGTCGGATGACTAGCGAAACGTCTTCAAGAACTACATTTCAAGTCCAGTTGATCTAATTGAATACAACGGATATACCATGACCTGGATGAATGAGAACCTTCACAAACATCTATAAAGTATAATTATGAAACGAGAGCTAATAATCATCCCCGATCACCCATGAAATCCCAGGTGTTAAATAACTACCTCATATATATTAATTTCACCACCCTGCTATGCAATTACTCCCCAATCCCTTAAATTAAGACAGCCGGGAGACTCCTCCCCAAACGGTTAAGTTTAGAAATACTCAGTTCCCCCACAACTGTGTCACGTATGGGATATTGGATCCCTGGATCCGCAAATAAGTTATTGAAAAGTTATATGTTTGTTTTTATGTTGTAAGGGGCTGTTGAACAATATCTCCTTTTTGTTTTTATCAATATTACCTTTCAGGGAACCTGGACGCCGCCTCCCATTTGCCCAGGGCCCCGCGCCTGGGATGGACTCCCCACCCCCAACTTATCTAGACAATGCGTGACTCAACAAAACCCCTTAAAACCAATATCCTGGAATGTGAGAGGCTTGAACCACGCTGACAAACATATGCAAGTATTCAATGTACTAACCAGACATTCACCCGACATAGTGTGCCTGCAGGAGACCCACCTACTACACTCCACCACCACATATCTGCAGAAACCACAGTGTCTGCTCAGCCTATTCCAGAGGTGTGCCCATCCTCTTCCGCAAAACATTAAGATACAATATTCTATTAGTCAAAACTGACCCATTTGGCAGATTTATTTTTATTGCCACCAAAATAGATACCACACCAATAATTATCCTAGGTCTCTACAACCCCCCAGCTTCTGGGCTACACATTATGAAAGCAATAGCTCCCCTAATTGTCCATTTCCCAGACTTTCATCTCATATACATGGGCGACACTGTGTTCTGTCCAGCGATGGACTGCCTACATACCCCTGGTACAAAACCCACCCACAACACTTCCCATTAGGATGCCTCACCCAAACATGGTCATGAATAGATGCCTGGAGACACAGACATCCTAATAACAACGAATTCACTTGCCACTCTCCAACCTATAACTCCTTATCCAGAATTGACTATATCTTCCTATCCAAAAAAACAGTTGCCTTACTATCAGATATAACCCACCTACCACACGGAGTTTCAGATCATTCACCAATATTGGCCCACCTCAACCTCCCCAACACAACAAACTCTGTGAAGCCATGGAAATTTTACCCGTTTTATCTCTCCCAATTTCCAACCCCAGATTTAATCCCTGATCAACTGGAAGAATTCCTTACCCAAACCACGCCAGCCGACAACCCTAAACTGCTATGGGAAACTTTTAAAGTATACCTCAGGGGACGCTTACACTCCACCATCTCCTATATCAAGCGAAACACACAGCAACACAGAAGACTCCCTAGCCAAACAACTCATACAAGCAGAGAGAAACTACATAAGTCACCCCACTACACTACTACAGCAACAAAGGCTCTATAACAATTTACAAATCGAGAAAGCCAACCGCAAGCAATTCTTTATCAGACTTCTTTGTGAACGGTGGACAATCTGCTAAACTACTAACCTTTCTTGTCAAAGATCATACCCAGTCAAACACCGTAATCCGTATTCTCACCCCACAACAAACCCTGGTACATACCTCCCCCCCAGATCCTCTCTACCTTCCACAACTACTACAGTACCCTATACACCTCCCGTCTGGTACACTCAAGAAACAACCAATTTTTAAACCAACTTCACTTCCCCACCCTGACACAAGCCCAGAGGATCGATTTAGACGCCCCTCTAACCAGTGAAGAACTTCTCTCAGCTATCTCAGAGATGCCCAACGGCAAAACCCCTGGACCAGATGGCCTCCCAATCGAACTGTATAAAAGATATGCCCAGAACTCCTCCCTCAACTATTTGAGATGTACATCGAATCATATAACACTAATTACCCCCCCCGACTCATTATGTAAAGCTACGATAGACATGATCCCCAAACCAGATAAGAAGCCCCCAGATTGCGGCTCATATAGGCCAATATCCATACTTACAAAAGACTACAAGATTCTAGCAAAGGCCTTCACGCAAAGAATTAAAAAGTTATAATAGATATTATACATCCTGACCAGACAGGATTTATGCTCTCTAAATCCACAACCATAAATATTCTCTGGACCCTTATCCAAACACAAACAAACCAAGACAACACCGGAGAACGCATAATACACTCTTCTAGATGCCTGTAAGGCCTTTAATTCCCTCGAATGGCCCTTCCTATGGGAATAGGACAAGGCTTTATTAAGTGGATACAACTTCTGTACAACAACCCAGTTGCACAAACACTCATTAATGGGTCACTATCTGACACCTTCCCACTACAGAGGGGTACAAGGCAGGGATGCCCACTCTCCCCGTATCTCTTCGCCCTTGCGATAGAATCCCTAGCTATTGCCTTGTGATCCAATATTGAAATACAAGGCTTCCGAGTAGGACCGCATGAGGAACGCCTTGGCCTATATGCAGATGATTTAATCCTATATCTGGGAAAGCCCACCACATCTCTTACAACAGCCTTCACACTTATTAATGAATTCGCAAATCATTCAGGCCTCCAAATTAACTGGGATAAATCTGCCTTGTACCCACTGGATCTCTTCCACGCACACAGACTCCCAAACTCTATCCCCATAATATAACACTTCAAATACCATGGAATCAAAATGACAATCACCCCAGCAATTTTACTTGCTAAATATCTCCCACCTCCTAACCTACGGACGGAAGTAATTCCTACTTAACTTATGGGGAAGGGTCCAAATGGTCAAAATTTTCTTACTGCCCCAAATCCTCTACATGGTCCAACATAGCCTAGTCTATATCCCAAAGTCATTTGTCACGAAAATTAATAGTCTGATTATATCCTTTATCTGGAACAACAAAAAAGCAAGAATAAAGACTTCCACATTGCAAGCTCCCAAAACTATGGATGGACTAGCCCTCCCCAACCTGCAACTGTATTACTGGGCCTCACAACTTAAACAAACCTGGGTTAACCCCTCAACCCTCCCAATACTTCTGATCTAATGACCACCTTATACCTCACATATGGCCTACCTAGCAGCCCCCAAACTACATATAATAGGCGCTGCGACAACCCTACATAAACTATCCACCAGAATATGGCTCCTCTCTAATCTTCTCCTACAAAAACAAGGAACATTTGAACACCCCCCCCTTTGGGGCAACAAACTACTCCCAGAACTTCTCTCTTTACCCGGACAGAAACAATGGAAAGAATGGGGTATCCAAACGCTGGGCAACCTAGTACGCAATAACCAAACAATCCCCTTCACTGACCTACAGACTGCACACATCCCAAGCATGGCACATTTCTGCTACCTACAGATATACCACGCTTTAAAGGTTAGCTTCCCCACCTCCTACGATATAATATCGAAACATCCCATCATCGGTATATGCACCCAGGGAGTGACAGGTATGATCTCTAAAATATATACATACCTTCTCTCAACCAAATCAGTTCTCGCTACGGAATCAATCAAAACCAAGTGGTCCCCATCCCTAGGCCCACTCCTTGAGGAACAATGGCTAGACCTAAACAACTCACACACAACAGCTTCCCCAGCAACCAACAATAAACTACCCTATATACTCGAGTATAAGCCGACCCGAGTATAAGCCGAGGTACCCATTTTTGCCTCCAAAATTAGAACAACATGATTGACTCGAGTATAAGCCAAGGGTATACAGTAACCCCAATACCTTTCCACTGTAGATGTTTGGAAACTACAACTCCCAGCATGCTTTAGTTGCTGGGAGTTGTAGTTTCCACCCACCTATAGTAGAAAGGTATTGGGGGTTACTGTATGGCATACTGTCCCCCCAGCCCCCCCCCCCAGCTCACTTACCGTACCTGGTCTTCAGTCTTCATCTCTCACTAGAGCCCCCCACTTCTGGTGAGTAAGTAAGTAAGTTCACTTACCAGTCTTCACCTCTCTGCATGCTGCCGCTACCTCTCTGCACGCTGCCGCTACCTCTGTGCAGAGCCGGCAGTTCCCAGTACCCACGCACCCGTGAAGAACTACTGGGAACTGCCGGCCTGACTTGCGGCTGCTTCTGGATTGAAGGTAAGTTTACTATTGACTCGAGTATAAGCCGAGGCAAGGTTTTTAGGTTGATTTTTAAACCTAAAAACCTCAGCTTATACTCGAGTATATACGGTAATCCAATTCAATATCATTCACCAATCTTACTACACTCCTAAACAACTGAAACACAAACAATGCAAATGCCACAAAATGTCCCAAGTGTGTGTGCTGACTTTCTACATCTCATATGGGTGCCCCAAAATAACCCTATTCTGGGCAAAAAACTTAAATTTTTGAAAAACCTAACACCGCACACCATCCAACTCCAGCCCTCAACCTGCCTATGTGGCCTGCTGGAGGACGATATTTGGTCTAGTGTGGAATTGGCTCTCTGTAGGCTACCCTATTTTACACAAGGAAAAGGATTATACTAAGATGGATGTCAACCAAAGCCCCTAAACTGAAAACATGGATCAAACTAACACCGACCTACCATATCTTAAACTTATGTATAGACACAGAAACCCATGGATTGAGTACCCCAAAAAACTCTAAATCAATCTCCTGATCTGACCCCAAACATTAAATCCCAACAAGACCCCCACTCTCACAAGAATTACATCCAGATTTTACCCACCGGCGTGGGCCCCGGGCAGACAGGTGGCACTCACAATAACCCTTGCACAGGTAATTATTTTATTTTGAATAACTCAACAGCTCAACTATTATTTACTGTATATAGTTTATTTGTTTAATGGAACCGCTTGATATTATCCACACAACTCAACCCTGTGAACAATGGCCTTGCCGACGCTTTCCTAAAGAGGGAAAATGACATTTTTCTCCCTTGTATCCATACAAGACAATATCGTGCTAGCTGTAGCTGTTGCTGCTGTTACTGCCTGGCACTGCTTGCTACATATACATTTGTTATCCACCAGAACTCCAAAACCCTTTTCCAACAGGGATTCACTTAACCTAGAGCCATTTAGTTTAACTTTATGCAGCCCAAGGATTTTTTAAATCCAAAATGCATACATAGTATATTATTGTACATAATATAATCATCATTGCATACAATTACAGGATTGCATTTCCCCCTATATTTATTTAAAACAGTAATTTTCAATATTTCTGTTGGTCCAGTTTTGTTTTCTATTTTACTTACCATAATCAACCATTAACCCTTTCCCTGCCACAGATCGTATATTCACGATCTGTGCAGTGAATGCTCAAACTGCCACAGATCGTGAATATACGATCTGTGGCTTCCCCCCTCCCAAAAATTTTTCCCCCCCTGCTAGGGCCGATCGGGGGGCAGCATTCAACTGCCCCCCTAGCCCCCTCGACCCCCCCTCAGTTTGGTGCAAATTCGAGGGGGGGATCAGGAGATATCCCTACCTTTTCCTGAGTCAGCCGGTCCCACGAGGAGGAAGTGAGGAGGAGCTCTTAAAGACTGAAAGGGAGACCCCGGTGACTCACAGAACTTCCTCCTTCACCGGGGTCTTCCCATAGAGTGGTGCAAGACTGACACCTAGTGGTCTAGTGGAGGTACTGCATTTAGATTATGCTGCAGTCCCTGGTATAGCAAAAGCTGTCAAGCTGCCAGCTTTTCTATACATTTTGTGAATGGAACTCAAAGTTCCATTCACAAATAGGATTTTTTCTAAGTCTTTGCTACTTAGCGAAGACTTAGAAAAAAAATGGGGACAGAGATCAAAATTTGGTGATCACTTCTGATCACCAAATTATTGATCTTTGGCAATGAATGAAAAATCACTTCCTGGAAAATGATTTCCGGGAAGTGATTTTTCCGATCGGATTTCGAATGGGAAAACGGGCATTTATGCCCGTATTCCAAGTTCGGTATCATTCCCTAAGATGATTTGATGATCATCTTTGGGAATGATCCCCCCGCGTGTGTAACCACACATATGGCATACCGTTTGATTCAGGACATTGGGGAGATTGATATTTGGTAACTTTTTTTTTACATTCCATGGGGTTTTGGCATGATTTCTACCTTTTTGAATGTTGTTTGATGTTCATTTTTTTGGAAAATCTGGTAAAAGTGCAAACTTCTACGAAGAACTGCGCCCACACCATTGATGGTATGAATGAACGAACTACAGCGTTACATAGCTGAAGGTGTGTAGATTTCAGGAATATATAGTTTGTGGGGGGTATTTCTGAGTTGGGGGGGGGTGTTTTGTGGAAAAACTGCAGACTGTTCAAATACAAAACTGGCTAATTTTTTTTTTGCTGCTACTGACATTTGGCACTGGTCACGCTCTGGGTTAGTTGGTAGCCATGTCTCTGGGTAGACCCATGAATGTGGCATACCGTTTTATTCGGGAGGGGTTAGGCTTTCATATTTGAGATGCGTTTGAACTTTCCTCCACAGTTGTTAGCTGAAATTCGCATTTGATTTTGTCTCTGATTTTACAGTTGAGGAAAAAAAGGAATGTGAGAAAATAACTTACAATTAGACGAAGAGCTGCGTCCGGGTATCTGCATTTTGATCAAAACTTACCTCACTCGTAAAATCTTGTGGGTATGTAGTTTCTAAAAATATCTCACTTGTGGGGATATTTTAGTTAATTTGGTAGATATTCTATGTTAACTGTCAGTAGTGGTTATACATTTTAATTTGGTGTAATATTCTTGAAGGTGCAGTTTTAGTTTGGGGGGGTCTCCTTTACAGGAAAAGTCGGGTACCTACATATATCTGGTATCGTTGTACTCGGGAGTATCTGAGCTTTTAGAAACAGTAAGATTTTTGTGTGTAACCTTAAGATAACTATAAGTAAAAATGGGAAAAATCCATGAAAATTTGCACATTTTTCATTTTTTTTTACATATTTTACCCATAATTCCAGTAAAATTTCCAGAAAAGTTACAAAATTCTGTTACCATGTTAAAGTAGACTTTGTGCTGAAAAAAACAATGTATAATATTCCTGATTTACTGCAAGGTTTCCTACTGTAAAATTAGTCTAAAGCGATTGAGGGCAAAATCCTGAAAATTCTTCTGGCAGTTAACGCAAAAAAAAAATGAAAATCTCCTGGCAGTGAAAGGGTTAAAGCTACTTAGGTAGGCTCTGGAGGGGCTTAGGGGGGGAAAATATGCCAAATGTATTTTTAAAGCTGCAGCTTCCAATTGAGCTGAACTTCATTTTACAGTGCACTTATACTTTAACTTTCAAGTTTTTGTGTGTTCCTATTATTCCATAATCGGTTTGGAATTGGTTCACAAGCCTGTGTTCCCTTATGATTCCACTTAATCACACACCAGAGCTGGTTCACACTCAAAGCAGTTTTAAAAGGCTTTATTTAGCAAAAAGAATATAAAACAAATAAGAGTACTTTCACTTCAAAAGCTAGTGCTTTAAAAATTGGTAAAGGCATATAATAATCTTTACAATAAAAGTTTGTGTTGTTAAATAGCATTAGCAGGGTGTCATCAATGTGTTACGCTACTCTAGTAGCTTCCTCAGGATCAATAAATCGTCTTGTGTCTACTTGGTTTATTCAAAAGCCTTTTATAGGCAAATTTCGCTCCAAAATCGCACTATACCAAAAGTGTCTTGTGGCCTCCATCTTGGATTTTTTAAAACTTTCTTTTAGTCGGTTTTGGTTCTTAATGCCTGTTTTGCCTGGTGATTTTTAGTGGGGGTAGTGGGTGTTTATCCTTCCCATAAAGTTGATAAAAGGTTGGGTAGTTTGGGGCTGTGTATTGGATTTTTTATGAGGCTTTGTATGGCAATTTCTATGGGGCTGTGTATTGGGCTTTCTATGGGGCTGTGTATTGGGCTTTCTGTGGGGCTGTGTATTGGGCTTTCTGTGGGGCTGTGTATGGGACATTCTATGGGGCTGTGTATGGGACTTTCTATAGGGCTGTGTATGGGACTTTCTATGGGGCTGTGTATTAGTCGTTCTATGGGATTGTGAGTGGGCTGTCTATAGGAGAAAGTCAACCCTTGGTTTATACTCGAGTCAAGCAGTTTTTTTCTGGTTTATCAGTTAAAAATAAGAACCTCAGATTATATTCGGTTTTACGGTAATGATATTTTTATTAAATTGAGTTTGGCATTTTGCAGTACCTCTATGTGGGAGATTCTATTTTGGTAAAATAACCTGATATTACATTGGGTTGCCTTGGTTTTGCAGTTAATGCAGGTTTCCAGTAATTTTACAGGGGCTGCACCAATTCCAAATGTCTTTGGAAATAGCGCTGCACACACAACATATTACCCCTTAAGTAAAATTGTGTGCTACCTCTTAGCACAAAATTTAACAGGGCATTGTATGGGGCAGTTAAAGGGTCCCAAAGACAAACTTCTTTCTTTACAGCTATCTCATGATGCAATAACGGATGAAATTATTTATTGCATTTTGGGATTGCGGCAAGGTAATATGCTCGTCTTTGGGTTATTGAATGTCTCACCAATTGTGCATTATTATGTTGTGCTGAGAGGGAACATGTTTGTATTCTTATTTCCAAAGCCCCCAGCACCACCCGTACTTAGTGGAGTGTGAGATCATTACAGTTTCTATAAACAGTAGTGATGTGTATTTATATATCATTGTAATGAATATTGCAGGAAAATAGGTTAAATTAGGGATATCTAACCAGTGGCTATCTTGATGTTTGAAATTTACTACTGTCACGAACCCTCCGAGCCGCGACGCCCATCCACCTATAAGCTACCGGAAAACACACTCCAAGCAACCGACAGGCAGATGGAACAGAGTGGACCCGGTGGGGTTAGTGAACAAACGATATACTACACAATTAATATTAATATCAATATACTCGCTGTCACCACATTCCAAGAAAAATAGCAGAATGACCTGTAACATATATCTATGGGGTTATCCGCACCCCTGCTTCTAACAACCTGTAACCCCTAATATTCTATACACAGTTATACAGTATATCTATATACCTAAACAATACTTCTCTATAGTAGCGTACTTCGAAGACACAGGTTCGTTTTGGGATATACTCAGAATAGGACAATAGCATATAAATGATTTTATATCATTTATTAAAAGTTGACAAATATTGCATAAAAAATAAATATAAAAAAAACTAAAGTAATTCACTGAACATAAAAACGGTAACACAGGTGAGGGTAAGAAATGGATGAAAGAATGAATACTTAAAAAAGTCCATGAGCTGAGTCCAAAACTTGTTAATTCAGATATGGGAAAAGTCCAAATAATATTTCCTGCTGTAAGCCAATATGGTCCGTCCTGTTGGCTAGATGTTATTGAAAATCTTATGACGAACTCCTGAGCTGAGACCCGATTCCAATTTATCCTTTGCCAGAAAATGGGAGCGGTTTGGTCTAGAGGGGGTGGACTTGGTTCTGCCCCCGAAGGTTGATTCCTATTTTTGGAGGGAATTTCAAATCTCCAATTCCCCTCTAGTCCATAATCTGTGAACCATACATGTCACATTCAAAATAATTGCATGATTGTCCATAAATAATTTTACCCAACAGAATGAGACCAAATATAACATATCTTGGAGATCGTAGGCCTAAGAAGGATAATATCCCAAGTTTGGTTCGGGCTATCATATTATGCCAGGTATCTATAAATGCAGAATTAATTCCCGTATAAACTGAGGGTATTTATGAAAACCTGAAACAATTCTACATCTTGAATTATTAAGGAATATGAATTACCTTTGCTCTACCAGTTGGTTTCTGCTCAAATCTCAACTAGAAGATTCCCTGCTGTGCTGGTGCCTACTAGCTTTGTAAGAGTGTATGCATATTACAGGGACTTCACACCTTGCCCCTTTGAAGTCAGACCTCTTGCTAGGTCAACACCAAATGGGAATGGCTATGGGAAAGGAAGCAGAGCTTGCAACTGAACATGAATTTAACCCTGTGATTACCATGACATGGGAGCTGCCATACTGCTGGACCATGCCAATAAGGTGAAATAATTGATAATTGGGAGTGCAATTTCAGATCTCGTCTATGGGGTTTTACATTCCACTCCTGTTCGTCACAACTACTATCAGTATTCACTCGCTGCCCTCTAATGTTGCAAAGTGATTGAAGAGGAATGTTGTGAGTTGTAGCTTTTAAACACTTAGAGGTTTAGACATCCCCTGTATTACAGCCCTTAAGTGTTGTCTTAAACCATCCATAGCTCCTGGGGTGAGCTGGATAAGATTAATATAGGAAATATTTGGGGGCGGAGCTTGGAACTCGATGTGACCAGACGCACGCCTAAAGAGCTCCGGTACACAACTTCAATCCGAGGCTAATAACTGCATTATCTGAGGCACATACCAACCCCAAACTATATAGGGAAACCCACTGCGACTAGATGACAAGGTCCAAAGGACAGAAATCATCTGGACCGGCCCAAAAACTAGAAAAGTTTGCTTGGAACCGCGCGCCCAACAACCAGGCCGCAATGCCTCCCTCACCCAAAAAAAAAAAAGCCCCAGACACCCCTCCGGAGCTACCACCAACTGCAAGTGAGCCAGATCCAAAGCCCTGCGACAATAGAACCGACACTGACAGAGTTACAACAGCAGCTCTTGGGGGCGATCCAGGACTCCAGGCGTTCCCTGGCGGCCATGATTGAGGAGACGTGCTCTGATATCTCCCTCTTGAGGCACGATCTTCAAAAAATCAGGCACCGTGTTAGTGAAGCTGAAGCACGTGTCTCCACACTTGAAGACACAGTGCAGCCTATACCATCTACAATTGCAGATCTACAAAAAGAAGTACTTACCACGAGAGGGAAACTAGACGATTTGGAAAATCGGTCTAGGCGCCAGAACCTCCGTTTTCTGGGTTTTCCGGAGGGGGCAGAGGGGCAACACCCAGCACAATTTTTGGAGGCATGGATCAGATCTAAATTTGGACTGGAGGGCTTATCCCCTCAATTCACCATTGAAAGGGCCCATCGTATTCCCGCCAAAACACCAGCACCTGGAATGCCCGCCAGGCCCTTAATAGCCAGGCTGCTAAACGCAAGGGACCGAGACTGGATTCTGAGAAACGCCAGAACCTCAACCGATCTCAAATTCGAAAACCCCTCAATTAAAATATTTCCAGACTACTCTTTGGACTTACAGCGCCGGAGGGCAACTTTCATAGAAATAGTAGTATTATAGCAGTATGGCAGCCGCAGAAATAGAATATTCCATGGCCTACCCAGCGAGGCTGAGAGTGGCGGTAGACGGCAGAATCAGATTCTTTGAAACTCCTATGGAGGCCTGTATGTGGATGGACGTACCCTCATTGCCCTCTTATCCCTCTCCGTCCCTGCCCCCAGTCCTTCACCTTTTGATCTCCTGTGCAAAGATATCAACCATCCCCCGAACCAGGCGCTGGAACCATCACTAAGTCGGACCACGGGTAGGGCTCCCGGGGCGGCCTGCCGGGGAAGAGGTCCCGCAAGCATAGCTGATGCAACACCAAGAAGGGTGAGCCAACTAGACACCCTCATGTCAATCCCCTCCTAGGCGGGCTTCGAGCGGGAGACCCACAGGCTACGCTACATCTAGCCCCCACCCTCTTCTGCCCCATATAAACGACCTACCTGCTGAGATCGACGAATTCGATTGGGCATACCCTGCTGTGATCATTACGCAAACCGATGTAGTCCGGGAGGACTGAGCCACTCTGCCCTGGACCCTTGGGGAGCCTCCCACATGGACACCCACGAAACAAAAGCCAGGTGCGGGCACAACATCGAGGAGGGTGCCCTCTGACCTCCTGGGCCCCCCGGAGCGATTGACCTAAATAACTGCTCCTCCCTGCTGACCCACTGGGACGTGGTTGCTGACGGGGATGGAAGAGATGGACGCGGACTGATCATTGTTGAAGGAGCAGACACTTCATATCCGATGTCCTGACGGCCCTGTCAGACAGGTACCGGGTATCGGGTTTGGGGTGGGGGACCTGGTGTGACTGGACTGGGCCCGAGCCCTGGCCAAACTGTATGGACACCTTCCCTTACCCCCGCCACAAGCCGTGGCTAGACCCCCCTGGTGCAACCCCCCCCCCCCCCCCCGCCTCCCTGGCATAAATACCCAGATTTTGGAACTTGGGCATACAAGTACACTCAGCATCCATGCAGACTAGCTCTCCTATACTGTGGGAAAAGCCGTGGGCCACTCTCCGGTGGGCCGCTGGGGGGACGAGATTTACAAGGGCACGTACTAATAGCCCAGACAAGTATATCTCAAGTGTTGTAGATGAACAAAGGCTAGTCGGGGCTGCATATGGCCCCCCTCTATCTAACGTGAACAATGTGATTTTATAAGTAACCATAAAAGCTATGCTAAATTGAATATATATGTACCAATGTTGAAACTGTCTAAAGAAAATAAAGCAAATTTATCTGAAATGTTTAAACATGCAACCCATTCCTCCCCTCCCAGCCTACTTCCCTTCCCCTTTGACCACCACTCCATATAAGATCCCATATTTGATATGGTGGTAGGGAATGCAGATCGAGATAATGATGATGTCAACAGATATACAAGTATCATGACAGAAGTGTTGGCATTGATCCCCCCCTCCCCCTCCTGAGGGGCACTGGGTGGTTGACCTCTTCTCCTCCACCCGCCTGTGTCCATCCTCTCAAACCCAATATGTAAAACAAGGTCCCAAGAATATACAACAGGCCATGAGAAGGTCTCTACTATCATACTGAAACAGGAAACATATATAGATAAAATTCTCCCTCCCCCCCTTTTTTTTTTTTACTATGATGAAGAGGGGCCATGGGGGGGACAGTCTCGCCTGGAAAAGAGAGGCACAGAATAATGCACAGGAGTCAGATGAGGGTCCCATTAATGTTGCGGATGTCCGCGTGGAGGAAACTTCCAACCCCCCCCCCCCCCCAAAGGTATAAACAACGGGCCATAAAGCCCTACATACCCACAAATGCAATGAGGAGTGATAATGTCCCATAATAGATACACCTTGGAAATGCAAAGAAAGTGTACCGGGCACTTGGGGAGAACTGCTTCCTTGTAGCACCTTCCTTTCCAAGCCCGCAGAAACTGCACATTGTGCAACCCCCAAATAGCCAGGTATCCTGGTAGTTAAATCAATAAGTTTATGTTTTGTTTAAAGATAAATAAAAGGTTAGGTCCAGTGGACCAAGTTGTTATATCTAAATATGTTACTATGATTATGTTCTTCTTTCTCTTCCTTTTCTTTCCCTTCCCTCCCTCTCCCTATGCCAAAAAACTAGAATGGAGAATGCTGCTGGGGTGTGTGTGTCGTGGTCATGGGCTCCACTCTTAAATTATTAACCTGGAATGTCAGGGGTCTAAATGACCCCAAAAAGACTAGCACTGTTTACCCAGCTGCATTCGCTCAAACCTGACGTGATCTGCCTCGAGGAGACACACCTCCTCCCAGATACCATCCGATATGTCCAAAGACCATGGATTGGCTGGACAGCACACAGCACATACTCATCCTATTCCAGGGGGGTCTTGATCCTTCTCAATAAGAGCCTTAGGTATACAATACACAAAGTAAAGTCAGATAAAGGACAATACCGGTGTGTTGCTCTCACTATAGACACTACTCAATATGTATTGCTAGGATACAGGAGGCACTACCCTTTATCTCCAAATACCCACATGCACACTTGATATGCCTTGGTGATTTCAACGCAGTGATGGACCCGTTGTATGATAGGCATGGCTGTGCTGGGACACCGGGTGCCTCTACTACTGGGACCTCACATCTACACAAACTAATCACTGAGCTGGAGTGGGTGGACGTATGGAGACTCCGAAACCCCTATGTCAAGCAATTCACCTGCCACTCTAAGACCCACAACTCATTTTCACGTCTGGACTATATCTTTATCAGTAGACATACAAATCCTCTGGTCAAAAACATATCATGCCTCCCAAGAAGTACGTCGGACCACTCTCCGGTCATACTCACACTTCAGCCCCCTGCACCCTTTCAACAGCCTCGAACCTGGAAGTTTCACCCCTTTTGGCTGATCCAATTCCCAGAGCAGGACCCCATCCCCGAACAAATAAGTATATATCTAACTTTAGACCACGGCACAGTACCCCTAGGAACCCAATGGGATGCCCCAAAGTACAATAACGCACATCAAACGAACAACAGCATACAATGAAACCAAATTGTCCCAGGCCCTCCAGAAAGCAGAGGTGGAATTCATTCAGTTCCCTACCTCAAAAAACAAGTCAGAATGGCAGGCGGCTCAATCGCAATATGACAATACACTGATTGAAAAACACTCTAGAAAATAATTTTTTAATAGGCAACGATATTTTGAATGCGGACACCAATCAGCAAAACTACTGACTAGGATGGCGCATGGCCCGTCAAACCAGAACACCATTATTCAGCTACAAGATTCAAATGGGGGGCTGGTTACAACTACACCTGACATACTGGGGCGCCTAACCGAATACTACATCACCCTATATAAGACACAATTCAAAGACACACAAGACTCCTTAGACCAATATCTAGAATCTATCATATTCCCCAAACTACCAAATACAGACAATACACTAGATAACCTAATTACCTTAGCTGAACTACAAATGGCGGTTAGTGAGATGGCCCCCAACAAATCACCGGGCCCAGACGGACTACACATAGAAATTTATAAAAAATACTCAGAATTACTACTCCCCTTTCTGGACACATTAAATGAATCATTGCAAAGAAACTCCCTCTCAAACTCTATGTACCAGGCTTACATCACCTTACTACCCAAAAAAGGGAAAAACCCACAAGAGTGTAGCTCATATAGGCTTTATTTATTTATTTATCTCTGTTAAATACAGATTATAAAATATTAACAAAAGTCCTCGCTAACAGACTCAAAAAATCCATCCTAGCCATAATCCATCCTGATCAAACCGGGTTTATGCCTGGAAAGTCCACGTCTATTAATATAAGGAAAACCCAGATTCACACACAAATAGACCATGACAACGCAGGAACACGTATTCTCTTGTCACTAGACGCACAAAAGGCGTTCGATTCTTTCGAATGGCCATATCTACATGCATGTCTCCAGAAATACGGCTTTGGACCAATATTTTGTAAATGGGTCAGGCTGCTATATGCTAGCCCAACGGCTAAGATACGAGCAAATGGGGCACTATCTCCGTCGTTCCCCCTGGAAAGAGGAACCAGACAGGGCTGTCCTCTGTCCCCCTATTTGTTCGCTCTGGCGATGGAGCCGCTTGCCATCAAACTCCCCGAATCCCCAGATGTTAGGGGGCTTACACTAGGGGCACACACCTCACTGCTTAGTATGTACGCAGACGATATGATCTTGTACCTGGCAGATCCACACGAATCGGTATCCACAGTATACAATCTGATAAATCAATTTGCCCCTCTGTCCGGACTTCATATAAACTGGAGTAAATCTAGCCTGTTCCCAATTGACCCTATGCCCACAACCCCCCTCATATTAGGAGTCTAATACCAGTTGTGGACAATTTCTGCTATCTGGGAATACAGATAACGAAAACAACTGATTTGTTTAATAGCCTTAACCTGGAACCCCTATTGGAAATGGTTCAAATAAAGACCAAACTATGGAAAGGGTTACCTATCAATTTGATAGGCCGAATAAATTTAATAAAAATTATTATACTCCCCAAAATCCTTTATGTAATTCAACACAGCCCAGTATACATTCCGGACTCCTCCTTCAACACATTAGACAGCCTACTACTGACCACCTTATGGGGACCAGGAAGGGCGAGGGTGAAACTTAAAACACTACAGAGACCCAAATATTTAGCAGGATTGGCAATGCCCAATTTCCGATTATACTATCTAGCAGGACAACTTAAATATACCCAGTCGTGGTACACAACAGATCCCACAGATGTCCAACAACCAAACCGGAGGTCTCAGTACGACACTGAGCCCCTACTACAGACATATTTTCCCTCTCATCCATTAGTTTTTCTGCAATCCAACAAAAACAATATCCCACTAGGAGGAACACCGCTACACATACAACAATTCAAAGTCTGGAAAAAAGCACTTAAGATTCTCGGATACTCAGATATACCAGAGCAGACCCCCTTATGGCACAACCCCATGTACCCCAACCTGGCCGCATTGCCATCGGCTAACTTCTAGGCAGGAAAAGGTGTTACACTCTTCTCCCACATCATTCAAAACAGGAGACTGATCACATTCGAGAAACTAAAGTCTAAATTCAATCTTACAAACACAGTCTGGTTCCAATATTTACAGATAAGATGCAGTCTATTATCGGAGTTTGAGTGATGAAATACCGGTATCCGCAAACCTTATAATTAAATCTATCGAGGCTGGGGGGGGAAGGCACCTGGTGTCCCGGCTCTATCTATGTTTACTGGGTGCCAGCACCCGGCAGGGCACTCCAGAAATACTGAACAAATGGACAAAACTAATACCAACACTTACACCGGAAGACTGGGAGGAATTGGCTGAATGTTATCTCCTAGCTTCACCCTCAGCACCCAACAGGCAGATGCAATATTATATACTCCACCAGGCCTATCTTTCACCATACAGACTATCACGTATGTCTCGTGCATACCCCCCAGAATGCCCTAAATGCCACCAGAGTCCTGCAGATTTCTATCATCTCATATGGGACTGCCCGAGAATATCGAGATTCTGGTATAAAGTAACCAATTATCTTTCAACAATTATGCCATACCCCATCCCCCAAGAACCCAAGCTCTGTCTACTAGGAATTTTAAGTGAGGAGATTTGGAATAAATTTGAAATAAATTTCCTGCGAGAAACTTTGATCTACGCCAGAAGGATAATTGTGCTTTCCTGGATGGCACCCATGTCGCCAACCTTAATAAGCTGGAAATCAATGATTACACATATAATCCCATATCTGAAAATAATATATATATACACAGGGATTGCCTTTCCAAATTTAACAAAATATGGTCAAGATGGCCGAGCGGAACGATATAGGGATGGAGCCCGTTACAAGAGACCACTAAGAGGTATGGTTGGAGATTGAACCAGAAATGAATGGGTGGGAGCGCATGGCCACGGCACTTACCATATCAGCAGCTAAAAGTCAAACACAGAGATGTTCTCTATATCTAAGCCCCCAAATAGAAGTTAGGCAATCTACAGATGGCATAGCGGCGTATCCATAATTTAACCTACCCTCCACCCTTCCCTCTTTCTATTGTTTTCTTTAATTTGTGTGTTAATTTATGGATGTTTATAAAAAGAAAAGAAAAAGGAACACTCGGAAGCATCTTGAATTAAGAAATGTGAACTGATGACAATGAAACAGACTATGATTTATCGTAAATTAAAACTGTCTAACTCACCTGTGAATGATATTGTATTATAATGTTGCACTCATGCTTCCTAAACTTATAAATAAAATATGTTTATAACATAGGAAATATTTAAACCATTACTAAAGTTGCTGGCCAAGACATCCCAACTCTCCTTCTATGCACTCCCATACGTGACACATTTCCTTTCTATCCCTTAGGGACATGTGTGTATGGTGGTGAGGGAAGGGGCTGGGAGGAGAGTGAAAAAAGGATCGCAGAGAGGTTAGTACAAATATCTCAGCACATGCGTTACTATGGGAGGGATTCTAGATTAGATTTTCTCCAGAATTATTTTTTCATGATCCTTTAATTGCAGTTTATAGCTGAGATTAAAATTCTGCAAAACATATATTGGTATTGCAATATATATATATATTGCAATGCACAGGGTCACTATTGCTATATTACATCTTCAGAGCGATTGCAGTAATAATGACTCTGCATTTATCCTGAATGTCAGTACTGAAAAGGATCTACCTTTAAATGAACTGACTGGTAATGATGCAATCAGGTGATTCAGAACAATATAAAAAAAAAATTTGCTTATTTTTTCGTATTTAATTTTTTTAACATTATAAAAGTGCCAAATCCTGAAACTGATTTAAAATGTAAAGAAAGTGGGAAATTCTGCTGTAAAATCTTTCTCTCTAAGCAGATTAACTGTATCAATGCATAGTACCAATGTAACATTTCACAACTAATGCAAGAGTTATTGAAGAAATACACTACACTATCACTGAGGGCCATTGACTGACTAGAGAAACATATTTGTTATGCCTCCTGGTGTCTGTCTGTTGCAACAACAATTTGGCGTGACATTCTGAGCCAAGTGAGACGAGTTACCTCAGCTTGGCTCAGATTTCTTTTGTGATCTCACAATTGAAGCTTAATATATCTGTAGGCTTGCAAAGGTGCACCACTTTGTGGCAGAAAAACTAAAAATCCCAGCAAGTGAAGGGGGCACTGCTAGATGTTATTATCAAATGAAGTGTTAGTCTCAATAAAATGAAGTCCAACACTACCTGCAGAATAAACACTCCTGAAATCTGATTCAGATTAAAATGAATATTTCCGCTTACCAATGCAAAACTAACTTAAGTAAATGTCCCTAATGTTTTAAGATTCAAACAACATTTGCCCTCTGCCCCTGTTAGCCATAAAATAATGTAACGTAATAACTTCTTGTACTTTGCAAGCAATACTTAAAATTACTTTTATGACTTTGATTATTATACATCATGATTGTTTGACATTATTTGTATCAACAGTAGAGGTCACATCTATAAAGGTTTACAATATTGTCATTAATATTGCTACCAAAAGAATTGTAATGTTATCTGTCCATCGAGGCCATGACCATGTTACGGATTATCAAGTTAGTTATGATAAAATGTTGAGTCTACTTATTGTATTCCCCGAGAGACAATGAGCTCAACAATAGCCTCATGAATCATTTTTTTTTCAGTTGCGCTGATAGTAAAGCAAGTAAATAGCTGGATTAGCATTTTGTACAAAATGAAGAAATAGTGTAAATTAAATATGGTCACAGTTTAAAACTACAAACAGCAGGATATAAACGATGTTGGAATTATTAGGCACTTTGATCACTGTCGTAACCCAATCAAATAGATATTAGGTTCTTAAAAGCTTCAATTCAGATAGCTATTCCACATCGCTGTATAGAAGTTATTCTTGTAAAACATCTACTGTATAGTGTAGCACAACTATGAAATCTTAAGACACCAAGGGGACTTTTAGAAGATATTAGAACCAACACAATATTAATGTGTCTGTATGGTGCGGCTTAGGAATCCTTTAATCAATACTATTTTTCATTAGTGTATTGGATTTTATAGTGTGTGTGTGTTTATATATACATACATACATACACACATACACACATACACACAATACATGGATTGTGGAAGCACTCCAATTAGGCTAATTTACAACTACATTTAGCGGAAGTGCTACTGATCTGGTCAAACATTTATACAAACATAGAAAAGATAATCAATGCACATTCCTAGGCCCCATACAATATCATATTATCTGCACAAAGGCATACTTTATAAACAAAGGGGTTTTAGTATACATTACTGTGATCACATGAATGAAAAGCCTTCCGACCACGTCAAGGTGACCCCAGTCTGGAAGGTCCTAACTTCTAACCTTTTTTACTTCAATTACCATTAGCAAACTTTGCGTTTCTCATCCTTACACACTGGATCCAAATAACAGGCTATATATATATTTGAAGGGGCATCCCTTTCTGACTACTTACAATTTGCTCAGTAGGAATGGCAGGATGGAACTTATAAAGGAAAGATGTCAGAAAAGTTTGACTGACTGTTATCAAAAATGTTGTCAAAGACTTTATTTTACATCCGTGCCATAAAATTACTCCTTAGCAGTTAATAAAATACTGTACAGTATTGTTATTTTGCACAGTGTGATTGTATTGTACTAGATCACTGTTATGTGAAAGGATGTAAGGGTAGAGTGGCATACAGTAGGTCCCTCTGGCACAAAGAAGAAGCAACACACAAAACATAAACAGTTACCCCACATAACACAGAGAGTAGTTAGTCTCTGCCAGTGGTGCTACACTAAATATAGATCAGGCCTATATATTGTGTGTACTTGCAATATGGTGTACGCTATTTTGTCTAATCAGTCTACCAGGAAATCACACCGTGAAAGGGATCACACTAAACAAACTAGACCTAGCAGGAGCACATCCCCGCACACCTCATCACACCGTCACACACCTCTCTTTATTTTTCTTACCGTGGTTCTCCTAGACTTAGAGAGCTGGGGTTACTTGTCTCTTATTACTCACTGATGCCTCCTGCAGGGTGGAGGTGATATAAAAGCAGTATTGTTGAATATTTCCATTATAGTATATAATTATGGGCTGATAATACTAGGGCTTATTTGATCAGTGATGAAACATTTTGCTATGCTATTAATCTGCAGTAACCAATCAGATGTTACCAGGCATTTTCTATTTTAGACCAGAAAAAAATTAACACCTGATGGTTTTCTGCAGATTAATAGCACATCTTTGCACTTTTCAGGTATCTCACCTTCTGTTAGTCCCAGAAATGTCTCCCAGATTGTGGGAAGAGATGGGATTGGGGTCTGACTTAGACCTGGATTCTTCACAAATCCGGATGGATCGTCCAGATTTCGGGACTTCGAAACCTATTTTCTATAATAATACGTGGGTTATTGAAAAATAGCCTCAAACGTTTGATAATCCTCAAAAATACGATTAGAAGCTTGAAAGTAGTTTCCGATCATATTTTTGAGGATTATTGAACGTTTGAGGCTATTTTCTATAATACTCAAATAGTCAAGAACATTCAATAATAATCAAAAAATCTTTCAGTTTTCGGATCTTCGAGATTTTCCTGAGATCCGGGAATCCGAAAATTGAACGAAACTGGTGAGTTTCAGGACATCTCTAGTCATAATCTTTGCAAACAGTGATTTGTGGGTTTTGGCCAGGCCCAGATTTACCATTAGGCACAGTAGGGGCACCTGTGGTTGGAAGGGCAGCTGTCAATCATCCCCCATCCCTCCATCCCTTATATAGTCTATTTTCTTCTCAAAAAATAGGAAATGTGTGTGGTTTGGTGTGTGTGGTCTGTGTTTAGGGGTGGGGCTAAGGGTGCCAGTCTTTGCTTCTGAGATATAAATCCGCCCATGGTAAGGGCATACCAACTGAAACTGTAATAGTCAAACTAAATACATAAATCTTCCAAGAACTAAACTTTAAGTCCAGTTGATCTAACTGAATACAACAGATAGATCACTTATCTTTTTTTGTGCAAAATAAATTATTTCCTTATATGGGCAACTTTTAGTTGTATCTTCCTTCCAAACTTTCCTTCCCATACTTTTAGGGGAATTTAAAGTTTATAATTTTATCATAAATTTTTGGACGGGATTTAGGCAGCTGAATTGGTTTTTGAAATGTCAATCGCAGCCACAACAAGCCATTTAATATTGTTGTATGTCATAGCTAGTGTTAAACTCTGGAGCGGCGTTGAGACTATAAATAAATTTACCTCAAGCATATATTAATGCTGTGTGTGTGTGTGCGTGTTGGGGTGAACAATGGTGGTTCTTTATTAATTCCTCTA
Source organism: Hymenochirus boettgeri (assembly GCA_019447015.1). Classification (NCBI taxonomy): domain Eukaryota; kingdom Metazoa; phylum Chordata; class Amphibia; order Anura; family Pipidae; genus Hymenochirus; species Hymenochirus boettgeri. The sequence continues at coordinate 65,854,929 of CM033471.1, forward strand.
TTTGTTTTGTTTATTACACAATGGGATTTAAATACAAATTTATTATATATGCAAGAAAACTAAAGCGCCATTTATTGCAATAATCGGAATCCGAATATTTGGGCCTGAAGTTACAATAGGAACACAAGTCTTCTAAAAACCTTCAAAAATAGACCTAGACTTGCTTAGTCACTTCAAATGATCTTAAGAATTTTGTGGTCAGAAAAAACTAAAAATCCCAGCAAGTGAAGGGGGCACGGCTAATGTTTTATCAAATGAAGTTTAGTCTCAATAAAATGAAGTCCAACCTACCTGCAGAATAAACACTCCTGAAATCTGATTCAGATTAAATGAATATTTCCCTTACCAATGCAAAACTAACTTAAGTAAATGTCCCTAATGTTTTAAGATTCAACAAAACATTTGCCCTCTGCCCCTGTTAGCCATAAAAATATGTAACGTAATAACTTCTTGTACTTTGCAAGCAATACTTAAAATACTTTTATGACTTTGATTATTATACATCATGATTGTTTGACATTATTTGTATCAACAGTAGAGGTCACATCTATAAGGAGTTTACATATTGTCATTAATATTGCTACCAAAAGAATTGTAATGTTTCTGTCCATCGAGGCCATGACCATGTACGGATTATCAAGTTAGTTATGATAAAATGTTGAGTCTACTTATTGTATTCCCCGAGAGACAATGAGCCAACAATAGCCTCATGAATCTTTTTTTTTTTCAGTTGCGCTGATAGTAAAGCAAGTAATAGCTGGATTAGCATTTTGTACAAAATGAAGAAATAGTGTAAATTAATATGGTCACAGTTTAAAACTACAAACAGCAGGATATAAACGATGTTGGAATTATTAGGCACTTTGATCCACGTCGTAACCATCAAATAGATATTAGTCTTAAAAGCTTCAATTCAGATAGCTATTCCCACATCGCTGTATAGAAGTATTCTTGTAAAACATCTCCTGTATAGTGTACACAACTATGAAATCTTAAGACACCAAGGGGACTTTTAGAAGATATTAGAACCAACACAATTTAATGTGTCTGTATGGTGCGGCTTAGGAATCCTTTAATCATACTATTTTTCATTAGTGTATTGGATTTTATAGTGTGTGTGTGTTTATATAACATACATACATACACCATACACACATACCACAACATGGATTGTGGAACACTCCATTAGGCTAATTTACACTACATTTAGCGGAAGTGCTACTGATCGGGTCAAACATTTATACAAACATAGAAAATAAATCAATGCACATTCCTAGGCCCCATACAATATCATATTATCTGCACAAAGGCATACTTTATAAAAAGGGGTTTTAGTATACATTACTGTGATCACATGAATGAAAAGCCTTCCGACCACGTCAGGTGACCCCAGTCTGGAAGGTCCTAACTTCTACCATTTTTACTCAATAACCATTAGCAAACTTTGCGTTTCTCATCCTTACACACTGGATCCAAATACAAGGCTATATATATATTTGAAGGGGCATCCCTTTCTGACTACTTACAATTTGCTCAGTAGGAATGGCAGGATGAACTTATAAAGGAAAGATGTCAGAAAAGTTTGACTGACTGTTATCAAAAATGTTGTCAAAGGCTTTATTTTACATCCGTGCCATAAAATTACTCCTTAGCAGTTAATAAAATACTGTACAGTATTGTTATTTTGCACAGTGTGATTGTATTGTACTAGATCACTGTTATGTGAAAGGATGTAAGGGTAGAGTGGCATACAGTAGGTCCCTCTGGCACAAAGAAAAGCAACACACAAACATAAACAGTTACCCCACATAACACAGAGAGTAGTTAGTCTCTGCCAGTGGTGCTACACTATATAGATCAGCCTATATATTGTGTGTACTTGCAATATGTGTACGCTATTTTGTCTAATCAGTCTACCAGGAAATCACACCGTGAAAGGGATCACACTAACACACTAGACCTAGCAGGAGCACTTCCCCGCACACCTCATCACACCGTCACACACCCACCTCTCTTTATTTTTCTTACCGTGGTTCTCCTAGACTTAGAGACTGGGGTTACTTGTCTCTTATTACTCACTGATGCCTCCTGCAGGGTGGAGGTGATATAAAAGCAGTATTGTTGAATATTTCCATTATAGTATATAATTATGGGCTGATAATACTAGGGCTTATTTGATCAGTGATAAACATTTTGCTATGCTATTAATCTGCAGTAACCAATCAGATGTTACCAGGCATTTTCTATTTTAGACCAGAAAAATTAACACCTGTGGTTTTCTGCAGATTATAGCACATCTTTGCACTTTTCAGGTATCTCACCTTCTGTTAGTCCCAGAAATGTCTCCCAGATTGTGGGAAGAGATGGGATTGGGGTCTGACTTAACCTGATTCTTCACAAACCGGATGGATCGTCCAGATTTCGGGACTTCGAAACCTATTTTCTATAATAATACGTGGGTTATTGAAAAATAGCCTCAAACGTTTGATAATCCTTGAAATACTATTTGAAACTTGAAAGTAGTTTCCGATCATATTTTTGAGATTTTGAACGTTTGAGGCTATTTTCTATAATACTCAAATATCAAGAACATTCAATAATAATCAAAAAATCTTTCAGTTTTCGGATCTTCGAGATTTTCCTGAGATCCGGAATCCGAAAATTGAACGAAACTGGTGAGTTTCGGCCATCTCTAATGCTGGAGTGGTCTCCCACACCCTGTAAAAAAAAAAAAAAAATTTGCAGGCTCGCAGTCATCGGGTTCTTCTAGAGAAATAACATTCCAACTGCTTGTGGGTTCTCATTCATCCAGTTCATGGTATATCTGTTGTATTCAATTAGATCAACTGGACTTGAAGTTTAGTTCTTGAAGACGTTTCGCTAGTCATCCAACTGGCTTTCTCAATTCAGAATTCTGAATTGAGAAAGCCAGTCGGATGACTAGCGAAACTTCTTCAGAAACAAACTTCAAGTCCAGTTGATCTAATTGAATACAACAGATATAGCATTCCAACTCTCATGTTTCGTTTATGAATAAGCCTTTTATATGCACAACATAAAGGAGTTGGAAATGTTAATTTCTTATACGATTCCTGGTGAATGTGAGTCTTATATCTTTGTTTTACCTTTGCGAACTTCGCCCAGCAACGGGCGCGGGGACTCCGCACTCAGGCCACTTGTATCCAGTGGTAAGCTATAAGCATCAATTTTGCAATACTGTATCTTACTGTTATGTATAAAGCAATAGGTTTGGTGCATAAGCAACCGGACCAGACTTTATGAAAAGTAAGCACTAAATTAGAAATAGTGGAATTCGAGCAATTTTGCTAATTTTTCTTTTGAATTTTATGGTCTCCCTTCACTACTGCGACCTTAAACTCCCAAAAGTGCCCAAAGTCCTGGGAAACTCCAAGGGACTACCAGGGTAAGTATAATAAAATCTGTAATATGAACAAAAATAAAAAAAAATTGGGGTGGTGGTGTTCTGTTTTTTTATATTGGGAACCAATAGGAGGTAGGGTGGTCTGGAGTGAGTTGTTCCAGGGGTGTGTTCTGGGTACCAGAAAGCACATTTGTCAGGGTGGAATATCTGAATTTATATTAAATAATTATGTAATCCATTCATCCAAAAATGCCCAATTTTTACATACATTAGCACATCTTTATGATTGTCGTAGACAATGGACAGAATACACTGACACATACACATGAAGGACATACAAGTTCCTTGATGTCAAGAGAGTATTTGATCCAAGGATTTCACTGCTAAAATGCATCTGTAATAACCACTGAGCCACCATGCCTTGTTTACTCTCTAGACCAGGGATTCTCAAATAGTGTGCTTCTAGATGTTTAAAAACCGCTCCCAGCATTCACTGTCTTCCCTCTGTAGTTGAAGAATGCTTGGAGTTAGGGCTAGGCCCCACTACTGTGATTTTTCTGCGTTTGTGCATGCGTTTTTTCAAATCATTGAAAACGCGTCAACGCACAGAAAATGTGCGTTTTCGGGTGCACTGTGATTTGCGTTCCGCATTTTTAATCGCAATCACATGCGTTTTCCTATACTCAATGAAGAAAACGCATGCGCAAACGCAACCAAAACACACATGAAATTGCATGCAATTCCATGTGCGATTGCGTTTGCATGCAGTGTGGCCGTGCCCTTACAATTTTCAAAAATGTTGAAACACACCTTTTAAGAATCCCTTCTCTGGACTACTTTGCATAATAATCTATTCTATATAGGTAAAAACACCCCCTAAATTTAGAAAGCTGACAGATGTAGGGCTAGTCTCCCCTTCAATTATAAACTTTATTTGTGTGATAAATAATCAGTTTAATATGGCATATTTGCTAAATAACTAAATTATTTGCTAAATAATGTTATATCGGTTAGCAAAACTTAAACTCCTTCAACTAATAGGAGTTTCTGCCATTTTGCAATGCACCGAGAGCCTCTATCACCATATCCTGAAGCCGATAGCTGGAAAGTTCCAGAAGATCTATTCAATGACCAGCCACTAATTGGTCTGATAAACAATACATTTAATCTAAATTTTACTGCTTTACAAATCACATACCGTAGCTAGAGATGACCAAACTTTATTAAAGTTAACAAGGAGTGATAGTTCGAAAAGTTTGGATGTTTTACAGATAAAGTAACAATGGTAACTTACTGTAAATGGCTGTGGCACCTGGGAAATGGTCTGGGGAACATGTCACTATCATCCAAAACTGTTTCAACACTTCTTACTTTATGTTGTTGCAAGCTACATTCGGGGGTTATGGAAAATTCAAGGATTACTGAATGATACTTTCAAGGGTTACCGAAAATAGAACCATAAATTTGAGGGTTATCGAAAACGAATGATAAATTCAAGGGCTACCGAAAGTCGAAGGTTACATTTGAGGGTTAGCGAATGATACATTCGAGGGTTAGCGAACAGCTCGTGAACTCGATACTTATCTATTTTTTTACGATAATTAACAAAAATACAGCAGCAAAAAACTCGGGTTCGAGTTTGGTTTTGTGTCCATCTCTAGCTTTAACCTAAGCCCAACCAATGAAGATTCTGGAGAGATCCAATTTCTACTACTGTCTGACAAATTAATTTAATGTGAAAGAATTGTGTCCTTCCTTTTCCATACTGTTGTGATGGACCAAAGTTCCACTGTGTAAGTGTTTTCTTTCTAATGACAGTTAGCTGTAGGCAGTTACATGCTTATGAGTGGGGAAAAAAAAAACTTATTAGCATGTAAATGTCAAAATGATCAGTGAGGGCTGCACTTATCCAAATTTGTCTCACTATTTTATACATACCTTTGATGAAAATAGCTGAAGCCATTTCTTAAAATATCATGTGTGTATTATGGATATTTTCAGTTATAATTATGCTAAATTACCAATCTGCATTAAAATGAGTTCACTGATCCTTAGTTTTAAGAATAGAAGCTCATTTTAATATTGAAGAAATATATTACAAATCCCTGAAATGCAGAAGCCAGGAATTTGACTTTATGAACAGTGCATAAATGTAACCACAGATGACAAATTCTAAGCACTTCAATTTGAAAACTCATTATGTCATAAAATACCTGCCACGTAAAGAAGATTTCTGTGGCAGTTTAAGATGGTACCTTGTAATTATTGTCAACTTGACATCCTTATTGGCCAACACATTAAAATAGCTGTACTTTATGTAAAGTCAAATGCATGTTTCCAGCTATCATAGAAAGCAGGAAGAAATTCATCTGTGTTGAATATGCTACAGTATGTACATACAGCACATAGACACATATGTGTGTTTCTTAATTCCTATTCCTATTGCTTCAGGCATTCTGAGATTGGTAGCAGGAATCAAGGGAAAGAAAAAAAGCAAATAAAATGCAACATTTTAATTTAGACTTAAATGAAAGCAAATTACTGAACTGTTGTGGAGAAATCAATGTATCTCCCTCTAGTAAATATTACAGAAAAAGCATCTAAATTTGAGCGAAAGATTTGAGTAATCTACATTGTTTGTTAAAACCGTTTCTATACAGACTGGAGACTAATGCTGTGTGTCTGCATGAGACATGTTATTACATATCCTCGTATAAATGAATATTATAAGAAGAAAAAAATTATAAATTAACAGTTTAAAAAAAAATGTATTTAAAGTGAGTGAATTCCTATTAGACTGTGGGGCATATTTATAAAAAAACGTTATTAGCGCAAAAAAAATTATCGGCGCACATCGCGGCCGCGAAAATAGCAATATGACCATATTTATAACGTGGCCGCGATGTCCTGTGGTAATTAAGTCCCTTCGCGGCGATACTGCACTTAGCGCAAAGCGCTAAGTGCAATATCGCCACGAAGGGACTTAAAATCCCTTCCCGGTGCTAAGGTGGTGGGGCATTCGCCCAACCCTGCCTTTGACCCCCCCCGCGCTGCGGCGGCGACCACCCACCGCTTCCCAGCAGCCCCTCCCAACCCCTTCCCCTGCTCGCGGCAATCTCGGAACAGGAGGCAGGAGGGGCGCCGGGATGGGCCGCAGCGGGTGGTTGCGACCACCCGCTGTGACCCCCTCCCAGCAGCCCCTCCAAGCCCCTGCCCGCCACTGGCAGGGAGGGGGCCACAGTGAGTCGCCTGGCATTCGGCGACCTGAGTGGGGTTGGTGTTGCCAGTCCGAAGACGTCGCGTCGGATCAAGACGCCAGCAACATCGGCCTCGTTGAGGTCGCCCCAAAAGGCCCTTCTCAGGGCCCCGCAGGAGGGTGCCTCCACCCCTCCCAGCGGGCCCTTCCCCTCCCTGCCAGCGGGCGGGGCTTGGAGGGGATGCTGGGGAGGGGGTACGACCACCCACTGCGGCCCCTTCCCGGAAGCCCCTCCTAGCCTCCTGTTCCAAGATTGCCGCGAGCGGGGAAGGGGTTGGGAGGGGCTGCTGGGAAGCGGCGCCTCGGGGGGTCGAGGGCGGGGTGGGTGTGCCTCCCGGGGCAGGTGCGACCACCCGCCGTGGGTTGCCTGCCCATCCCCGCCGCAGAGAGGCTAGTATCTACTGCTTTCGCCACCTTCAAGGTGGCGAAGCAAAACAGTCGATACTAGCAGTGCGAAACATTTACCGCCACTTTATAAATAGAAGCGGCGGTAACAGGTAAGTATCTGCACGAAGAGTTAACGCCTCGTTAACTTTTCACAGCCGTTTTCGGACATTAATAAATCGCGTTAAACACGATTTATGCAGAAATGTCAGGGAAAACGGCCGCAAAAAAACTTGATACAAAGCATTCTAATATGCCCCTGTGTATGTATGTAAGTGAAAAGCTATTTAAAAATATATTTTTTCATTTATAAAGTAGTCAGGGCTGCAGCATATTGTTTATTTCTTGACAGAGCTACTGATGTGCCACTATAAAATAAAAAGTGCATAACATGCAGGTAAAAATGTCTACCATTCAGAATACGGGGATGCCAGGTGTGTGGCATAACTTGAAAAATGATTTAGAGATACTGACTGGATCATGAGGGCTTGCCTCCTCTTGTCATATTTTATTCATTAAGTATTCATTAAGTTATGTTTAGTATAGTATAGTATAGTATTTGAGGTTGAATAAAGACATACGTCCATCCAGTCCAACCCATCTAGCAATATCCTCATTTCCTGCCTAAGTGTTGATCCAGAGGAAGGCAAAAAAACCACCAAATTTATGAAGGGGGAAAAAATTCCTTCCTGACTCCAAGTGGCAATCGGAAATTTCCCTGGATCAACTCTACTTTATGTATGAATACCAGTAACTTGTAACATTCCTTGTTTGCAGAAACTCATCCAGCTTTTTTTTGAAAATGACCAATGAACCTGCCATAACAACGTCCACTGGAAGACAGTTCCATAGCTTTACCGTTCTCACAGTGAAAAACCCTTTCCGAGCTTGAAGCCTAAACCTTTTTTCTTCAAGTCTTAAGGGATGTCCTCGTGTCCTTTGACATGTTCTATTGGTGAACAGTGCCCCAGATAGTTTATTGTATGGCTCGTTAATGTATTTATACACAGTAATCATATCCCCGCGCAAGCGCCTTTTCTCCAGCGTACATAATTGTAACTTTTCCAGTCTCTCTTCATATTCTAGCTCCCCCAATCCCCTTATTAATTTAGTTGCCCTTCTCTGAACCCTTTCCATTTCAAAGATGTCCTTTTTGTACACAGGATTCCAAAATTGCACTGCATATTCCAAATGAGGCCTTACCAATGCTTTGTAAAGAGGGAGAATTACATTTTCCTCCCTTGAATCCATACCTCGCTTTATACAAGACAATACCATGCTGGCTCTGGCTGTTGCCGCCTGGCACTGCTTGCTACCTTTAAGTTTGTTATCCACCAAAACTCCAAGATCCCTTTCCAACAGGGATTCACTTAACACAGAGCCATTTATAGTATAAGTAGCACAAGTATTTTTAAGTCCAAAATGCATCACCTTACATTTATCAACATTGAATTTCATCTGCCACTTAGCAGCCCAATGTGATAATCTATCTAGATCCCCTTGCAACGATTGCACATCCTCTGAAGTTTTTAGTGGTCGACAAAGTTTTGTGTCGTCAGCAAACACAGAAACCTTGCTGACAATACCCACTTCCAAATCATTAATAAATAGATTAAATAGAAGCGGCCCCAACACAGAACCCTGTGGCACCCCACTTAGCACTTTAGTCCATAATAATGAAGCCCCATTAACAACTACTCTCTGCATCCTATTCCTTAACCAATTTTCTATCCATGTACAAATGTGACTCCCCAGACCAACTGACCTTAGCTTATACATTAGTCATCATTGGGGGACTGTATCAAAAGCCTTTGCAAAATCCAAGTAAACTACATCTACTGCTATACCAGAGTCTAAATTTCTACTTACTTCCTCATAAAAGCCAAGAAAGTTAGTTTGACAAGATCTATTCCTCCTAAATCCATGCTGGTTACTACTTATAATGTCAGTCCTTGAAACATACTCTAGAACATGTTCCCTTATTAAACTTTCCAGGATCTTCCCCACCATCTTGTCTAACATTGGGTACTTTGTAAAGGTGCCCATCCACAATTCTGATATTCAGTAAATAGTCAGATTTGATTATTGACAATGTCTATGGATAGGTCATGATGGCAAAGAGCTACCACCATCGGTATCATATATATCATATATAAAGTATATATGGAATGATCATTCCTTTGTATGGCCGCATTGTGACCCCATTCCATCTGAATCGGATTGTGAGTTTGCAACCACTTTCGCATATGTGTGGGCACATATGAGTTTACAATAAGGAAAACTTATCGGCTTGTAATTTGGTTACACACACAACTCACAGTCTCAGTGCTACAATATGTACTGCTATGTATTGGGATTAATAAAATAATTGCATTTTAGCATCTTGATAATATTTACATTAGTAAACACAGACTTTCAATCCCCAATTACTCTCACCCACTGGCTTTTTTACATAGTCAGGCAAAACACTGACGGCCCCAACACAAAACCCACTTTTAACCTTTAATCATTTAAACCCTTTGGTTTGGAGTTCCCTTAAAGATTTGGTAAGATAGTATTGGAGGTGGAATAAAGACAAACATCTATCTACTTAAACCTTTAAAGCCTACTCATTAGCCATACCTAACAGGTGATCTAAAGGAAGGGGAAAAAACCCAGCTGGAATTGTGGTTGGGGGTGGGGGATATCTTCCTGACTCCAAATGGCAATCATAAAGGATCTCTGGAGCAACAAGTACTAGATGTTTTAATACTAGTACCGGTAGTTTTTAATATTTTATTGGTGCCCTTGGCAATGCCCTGCTTGCCCCTATAGTAAAACCAACCCTGTGCAGAGGTAAATTCATGCTTTATGTTAAAGGCATATGACCTCGAATTAAAGGGCTGGGTTGGGTTTGCTACATTTATATATGGCTCTGATTGGTCTCCTATCTTTTTATTGGGATGCTGGGCGTCCCACTGAGAGCTTTCACACCAATACCTTAAAAGAAAGAAACTTTTATGTAGATGATTCTGCTTTTTTGTCAGTCTTTTTAAAATTGCATTTTAAATTCTAGCCTTGTCCCTATTCCCACCTAAATTTTAAAACCCCAAGTGAAAGGAAGCAGCTCCAGCAGGTACCGTTACTGAAGTTAAACGCAGTGCAATGAGTCATTGTTCACACATGCACACAAGTTCTTGAAAAGGAATTGGAATGGGAGAGGCCATGGAACTGTAATATGTTGAGGCTGTGGTCATATATTATTTAGTCCTTACTTGCTGATGTCATTGTTTTGCTCCTAAGGAATGACAGTTGCTGATACTGGGTCTTTCCTTAAGTGCCTTCTATTTCTCCGATAACTGGTGCCTTCTGAGGTGGTGACAACAAATGACATTGGCTCCTCCCTTTCAGCAACCACTCTTGCTGGGACCCACTGTGTACTTGTTTGCATGTGCACTCTGTCTCCTACTTGAATTCATGGAAGTGGGGCCGCGCCCTTGTCATAACAGGCCTTTTGTCTTTTCTGTAAATTACACAGAGATGAGTAAGCTCCACTGGGTGTTTGGGGCATTAAAAGTGTTGTGGTGGTAGGAAGTATATTCCGCAACAGCCTGCCCATGAGCATCTGGGCTGGCGAATATGATAGTCCAGTGATTAGGGTGTTTCTTAAATTTAGCAGGGCCAAATGTGGGTCAGTGTTGTCTCGGTGGGTCTTTCGGAAAAGCTGTTTTACCGTTTGTATCATACGTTCAGCCTGCCCATTAGACTGGGGGTATCCTGGGCTAGAATAGACTATCTTAATTCCCTAGTCTTTTGCAAATTGTTTCATGGTCTGACTTGCAAAGAGCACATGATCGCAAATAAGCTCTGTAGGAATGCCATGACGGGCAAACACTGCTTTCAGTTTAGCAATAACTGTGCCAGCAGTTTTATCATGAAGGTGTAGAACTTCTGGGTATTTAGAAAAATAGTCCACCAATAATAAGTAGGAATGGCCTTGAAACTCAAAAATATCAGTGGCCACCTTTAGCCATGGCAATTCAGGAATCTTGTGTGGAAGCATTGGCTCCTTACAGTTTCTGGGTTGAAGAGCTTGGCAGGGTGAACAGTTGCCTATCCATTGTTCAATGTCTTTGTTCATACTTGGCCAAAACATCACTGTGCAAGCTCGTGCCTTAGATCTTTGGATACCTTGGTGTGGTAAGTGAAGGCACTGCAGCATATGTTTTCTAGCACCTGTGGGAATTATTATCTTTGTGCCAGCCAGTAGCACACCGTTTTCCGACCTTATTTGATGTCGCAGAGGCCAGTATGGCTTAATCTCTGGTTTCACCTGTTTGCATCTCTGTGGCCACCCTTTAAGATGTTGAGCTTTGAGATTTTGTAAGTCAGGATCATTTTGTGTGCAATCCTGAAGGTACTTTAGTGAGTCATCACTGATAGTTGCTGTATCGGTCATACTGTAAATCACTCACTCTTCGAGCAGAAAGTCAGAACACTCATTTGACACCTGTAGTGGTGCTCGTGATAGAGTATCTGCAATGCACATATTTCTGCCTTTTGTGTAGACAATGTGTATATCATACTTCTGAAGTTGTAAGAGCATTCGCTGAAGTCTTGCTGGGCCTTTTCCTATAGGTTTTGAAAAAATGGCTTCCAGTGGTTTGTGATCACTTTGAACTGTTACAGGCACACCAAATGTATACTGATGAAACTTGCTCAGTCCAAAAACAATTGCCAGTAACTCTTTTTCAATTTGGGCATAGTTCTGTTCTGCCTGTGTTAAGGAATGGGAGGAATATGCTACAGGATGGTTGTTCTGCAATAAGCATGCGCCTAGTCCATCTTTTGATGCATCAGCTTGCACTTCTAGTTGTATTTTTGGGTCAAAGTGTCTGAGCACAGGGGCTGTGCCGATTTTTTCTTTAAGCTTATCTAATGCCTCTTGGTGTTCAGGACATCATCTCTGAGGAGTGTTCTTAGTGGAGCAGTGAGAGTGGATTCATTACATATAAACTGTGCCAGGTATTAGATTAATACTAGAATTCTTTGAAGACCTTTTTTGTCGGTAGGTGCTGGCATTTTGCAAATTGCCTCTATCTTGGCATCATCTGGCTTAATTCCTTCCTTGCATATGATGTGACCCATATATTTTACATTATCTATCATATATTGTATTTTATCCTTGTTAAATTTCACACCCATCTCATGTGCCCTTCATTTGTAGCTCCAGCAATGATCATGTCATCTGCTATAATATGAACTCCTTTAATATGACCAAAGCATTCATGGTTCTTTTGCTGGAAAACCTCGCTTGCAGATTTAATGCCGAATGGGAGCCGGTGTAACTTATAACTCCCCCAAGGGGTATTAAAAGTGCAGAGGTCTGATGATTCTTTGTCTAGCTTTACTTGCCAATATCCATCTTTTTCATCTAGGATGGTAAAAAACTGAGAACATGCTAGGTTTAATCTAACATCCTCAATTGTTGGAATGGAAAAATGTTGTCTCCTAATAGCTCTGTTGAGGTCTCTGGGATCAAGACAGAGTCTAAGTGAGCCATTTTTCTTTTCTGTGATCACCATGCTGTTTACCCATGCAGTAGGTTTGGTTACCTTGGAAATAATTCCTGTGACCTCCAAGTTATGTAGGGTAACTACATAACTTGAGCTTGCCCAAAATAGAATGAGGAATTTTCCTGCATCCGTGAATGACTGGTGGAATAGATGGGTCTGTGTAGATATGATGAGTCCCTGGGAACTCTCCCACTCCTTTGAAAACATCATTGTATTGCTGTAAAAGTTCATTTTTGTTGGAGGGAAGTTGTTTAGTGATATTATGCACACGCCGGAGAAGGTCAAGTGTGGTGCATGCTGCCCGGCCTAGAAGTGGTGGATCACTTGTGTTAATAATATAAAATTGGAGCAGAGCTGTATGGGGACCAGCTGTGCAGGGAGCATGTAGAACTGCTTTTAACCAACCTACACGCAGTATAAAGTCTAGGTTCCATTTAACAATAACGAGAGAGAGACAAGAGTGTTGGGTGAAAATAACAGCCACAGCATTTATTGGTAATGACGTAAGATGTTTTGTCGATGATCCTTGCAAATTACCATAACCATGGTTGCCATAGCAACCCCACAACCATATATATAGGCATTTCCAAAACCACCTGTCAGTATGCCGGCCTCCCGTTAGGAGGGCATGTAGACCATACCATACCTATTTGCAAGGATCTGACCGCCACTAGGAGCTGTTATACACCTATTAACGCCTCCGACCCCCCCCTCGTCAAACGTAGTGCTCTCTCTATCCGGTCTTGAAGCCCGCAGAGGAATATGTCCAAGCCCAGTTCATTAAGGTGAACCCCATCAGGACGTAACAAGGCTCTGTTGTCACCTTCGAGCTCTCGATGTCTTATGGACACACACCCCCAGCGAACGAACAAAACGAGAAATCCGCTTATTAAGTACGCGTCTAGACCTCTCTATCGCCACGGGATCCCTTGCACCCTTCCACTGTTGCCTGGGAATGACCTCTGACCAAACTATTATAGATGATGTAAAAAACTCACCCAACCGAAGTAAATCAGACCTAATATTTGCTATAAGGTCCGATAGTCTGTTTGTACAAAGGTCATTCCCAGCTGCATGTATGACCAACCCAACCGGCCCCCGGCACCTTTTACTAATGTCTGATTTCTGGAAGCAGCCTGATCCAATTCAGTCCCTTGATGACTTTCCACTGGATGTTCGCTTCATGTAAGCCAAGCTGTTTTCCCCCCGGCTGAACTTCAGCACGTCTTTCCACCCAGTGAATGTAGGAGTGCCCGATGATCCAAAAGGTGGAATGTAACGCGCCACGCAACCTGAGCGCCATCTGCCTATCCGCTTGACCTGAGCGTTGGTAAAACCCAGGCCACTGGCTTCTGTTGCTGCACCAATTCGAAAGGAATGGGTGCCAAAGTCTTTTGGGTTTAGGCCCAAGCAACGTAGCGCGGACTTCAAAACGGCTTCAAATTGAAACCTGGTTAATGGCAAGCCATCGACGTGTGTCAGAAATTGAGATCCTGACCTTCTAACCATTAAGTAGGCCTTCAGGTTCGCCACCGGGCAACAGGGAGACTGTAAGGGGAATAGCGAAAAACATGACCCAGCGCCGAATATGTCGGTCTTTGACCTGGAAATACGTATTTGTACAAGGGACTCCATGACCACTACGTCCCTCAGTGATAGGCCCCGAAAAATGCCAGCACAAAACTGGCCCTGAGCAGCGAATATTCATATGCATCTCTAGTGACCTCCTCTAACACCGACCATAGTCTAGTTAATAAACTGAAGGAAATAGGGCGTCTGGATTCCCTCGAAACATGTTCCTTTTTCCAACCTTTTAAAATGGAGGTAACCAAGAATTCCTTTGTATATCCTTCCATCCCAAAAGTTTGAAGCTAAAGGACAGACCTGACATTCTACGTTGGGCGACTAAGGCAGAGCAGCCCTGCTTGCGCAATTGCGATAAGTACGATATTAAACTATCCCATCTTACTTGCTCGTTTTCCCAACGCTGGTTCTGGACAAGTTCAAACCATTCCCCCCATGCCTTACCATAACTGGACCAGGTGGACTGAGCAACCGACGCTTGAATCAGCTGGTGCAGGTTTTCTCCAAGATGTTCCAAAGGGCCGGTGGGCAAGGAGCACCTTCCTTGTTGGCCCATGGCGCCAGAGACTGAAAGACCTGCCATTGAAAGCTTGATAAAGCGTGAGCAATCATATTATTGGTACCTGGGATATGCCTAGCTTTGAAAAGGATATTATACTCCAGGCAACGTAATATTAAATGGCGTAACAATGCTAAAACTGGAGGAGAGGAAGAGGAGAAATTGCTGATGGCCAGAACCACTCCCATGTTATCAGACCAAAAACATATCCTCCGATTCCGCATCTCCGCACCCCACAGTTCGACTGCCACTACTATGGGGAAGAGCTACAGTAAAGTTAAATTCTTACACCATCCCTGGTCCACCCATGTTTTTGGCCAAGCCTCTGCGCACCAGACCTTGCCAAATATGGCCCCAAAGCCGTGTGCCCCTGTAGCGTCGGTGTATAACTCCAAGGCTTCATTGTTAACCGTTATATGTTAGTAAAAAGGTTCTCCACACCTTAAGATCCTCTTTTAGGGCTTTGTTTAGTCTGACATGATGGGACGGGCTGGACAGACCCCTCGTCGCCCACGCTAATCTGCGGCTAAAGACTCTGCCCATGGGCATAATTCGGCAAGCGAAGACTAGGGAGCCTAGTAGTGACTGGACTTGCCGCAAAGTTACCTTCTTGGATGCTAAAAACGTACCCACTAGGCTATTGATCTCAGTAATCTTTTGCAGTGGGAGCCGAAAAACCATTTCATCAGTGTCAATTTCTATACCTAATAAAGATGGAGCTATGGTCTTTTCAGCCGAAAGAGGCACTCCTATACGTTCAATAAGTATCCTGAAGGTGTTTAACAAGAACTCACAGCGTGGAGAGTCCGAGGGGCCCACAAATAGGAAATCATCTAAATAGTGAATTATTGCTTCAGATCCCGTCTCGTAACGCACCATCCATTCCAGAAAGGAACTGAACAGTTCGAAATAAGAACAGTAAATGGAGCATCCCATTGGGTAGGCACATATCGAAAAAATATTGACCTTCGAGTTGGCATCCCAGCAAATGAAAACAGCTGGGATGAACCGGTAACAATCGAAAGGCGGATTCAATATCCGACTTCGCTAATAGTGCCCCCCGCACTGCCTCTGACTAATTCTACTGCCCTGTCAAAGGAAACTTATGAAACTGAAGTTAAAGCCTTGGAGATACCATCATTTACGCTGGAACCCTTGGGGTAGGACAGATGATGGATTAACCTGTATTTTCTTGGCTCCTTCTTGGGCACCACACCCAGGGGGGAAATCCGCAAGTTGGGAAAAGGGGGCTCCAAGAAAGGACCAGCAACTCGCCCCAGGCTCACCTCCGAGTGCAGCTTCTCTCTCGCTACTGTTGGTAAATCTCGAACAGATTTAAAATTTTTTGATAACTGGGGAAACTGGGAATAAACAAACGGGATTATAAAACCTATTGTGAAACCTGACCTAAGTAGGTCTGCCTCCTCCCTCTTGGGATAGTCGGCGAGCCAGCCTTCCATCGCGGCCAAGTTGACCGGAGTTCTCCTGGCCACTGAAGGAGGTGGAATTCTGTTCAGACCTTTGCCGGCGAAAACATCGGTTTGCCGCATGGCCGGAGCCCCCACACACAGAACAGTCGTGCTTGAACCTGCACGCAGGCCTAAAATGACACTGACCTTGGTTATAGAGCCAGCAAGGGCCTGCTCTCCTGCCAGGGCCCTGAGTGGAAGCTATGGGGCTAAAATATGGTTGGGTTGACGAGGACGGGAAAGGGACCCTAGGAGCCGTCATTAACCTGATCCATGCATCGGTGGCTTTGGAGCTCCAACCGACCTCAGGTCTTAGAGCCAGTCGCTGCCGAAACTCCTCATTGTACCTCCACCAGGCAGAGCCTCCGTGAATTTTATATGCTCCAAAATACGGTCGAGGTGACAAAGAGATCAGCCTCTGTTCCGGGTGGCCCCTCCCGCGATACTCACCAGCACGCAAAAAGCCTGTACCCAGTTCCCATAGGTTTTAGCAACCTTTGGCTCTTCTTTTCCCTTCTCAAACCTCCTCTCCTTATCCACAGAAGGGCTATCAACTGATATAAGGGACCAAATGTCCACATATTCGCCTCTCCCAATCTTTTCCCTCACCTCTGCTGACAAGTGAGCGCCGAGAGGCCTCCTTAAAGGCTTCCGCATTTACCGTTGCTTTCGCAGGCGGGAGGGGTGTAACTCCCCCTGGGGCAGAGCTTGGGGCGTCCGTACCTGAAGTTGGTGCCCCCGCCTTATTCAACATAGCTTTTAAAACTGCCAGCCAAGGACCCTCATTTAGGTGCCCTCCCGCGGATCCACCCCAAGCCCCAGCACATGACAACTCTCCGGACGTAGATCCCAGGGGAGCAGCAGTTGGTGCCAGTGGTGCGGCCGTTTGGGTGGCAACCAGGGGCCATTGTTGGGTTGTTTGTTTCCGCCTGGAACTGCGTCTGGTGGAAGACCTGGACCTCCCTCTGTACCTCCCGGCTGTGGGCCCTTTTCGGCGGTGGAGAATTGGAGGAATCAGAGGAGGTGTACTGTCCCCTCTCAGGCGCATCCCTCCTAGATGCCCTGGAATGACACTGGAAGCACTGCCCAGTGCTCCCGCGAGCACTGGAACGCTCCCTACGGCGCCTCCTATGAGATCTGCCGCGCCTCCCCGTCTCCATCTTTCGCTAGAGGAGGAAGACTCCCTCCTTTTTTTCTTTTTTTTCCTATCACTAACTAACCTAAAATGGCGCCTTCCCCTCGTGGCGCCCAAATTATATAGGCGCAGCCGCGCCGTGACATCATCGCGCTCTGACGCCGCTACACCGCGATGCCCCGCCCACCCGCAATGCATCCTTGGGGACGGATGCAGTGGCCGTGATTCCGGCCGCGGGCGGGCGGGCCAAGCCGTGCAACGGCGCCAGAGCCAAGAGGGAGACCCCCTCCAGGGGAGGGGAGAGGAAGCAGCTGAAGGTGAGCTCCCTTCTCCTCAGTCAAGGGCACCGCTGCTTAGGCAGCGCGGTGCCCCCCAAATGATTAGGACCGGCACATTTATGACAGCGAGCGCCAAATGCTGGACAAGATCTAGGTTTGTGGCTTCGGCCGCATCTGGAACAGTAGGTCTCCCAGGGCCGGATTATCCACAAGGCACCCGAGGCAAGTGCCTGGGGCCCGGATGCCAGGGGGCCCGTCGGGAGCCGTCCAGGGGCCCCAGTACCTTTATTCAAATTTTGGGCAAAATCGTAACCATCTACCTTTAACAGGGCCCGGCCCTGACATCCAATCAGGACTCGGAGGGAGTCTGTCATATTCAATCCAATAAATTAATTGGTGGTTCAGTGTCGGGCCATCGTCGCGCAGCGCATCACTGCTGTGCGCCTGCGCCCTGTGTGCCGTGTGCGTATCTGCTGACTGCTTGGCCTGGGTGCCCAAGAGAAGTGAGGCCTGCCACGTTCTAAGTTCGGAAGCTCCAAGAAAGTAAGTTCCGAACTTCCGATCTTGATTATCTCTGCTGCAGTAGGGGGTGGGGGGCTTGCAGAGACTCAGAGTGCACTGCCACTGCCACTGTGCAATCAATCAGATGCCAAACCATGCCATGGCCCAGGGGACTGGGCAATTATCCCCTCTGGTACCCCCAGCACATCCCTCCTGGCCAGTGGCCATCCCAGCAGAGTGCAACTAGATGGGTGCCATGGCCCAGGGAGACTTGGGGACAGGGAAGGGGGATGTGCTGGTGGCCAAGGGAGGTGGGGTGTGTGTTTGGGGTGGTGGGGGTGGGTGTTTTAGGGTAGTGCTGGGGGTGCCAGAGGGAATGATCCCTTCTGGCACCCCCAGCACCACCACCATCCCCCCACCCCCCACGGCCACCAGCACATTCCGTGCTGAGTGCAATCAGATGGTTGCCATTCCAAGGGGGTGTGCACCTCCAGCACACACCCCGGCACCACCAGCACACCCCCCTGGCACCACCAGCACACACATCCCCTGGGCCCTGGCACCACACCAGCACATCCCCATGGGACCACCAGCACATACCCCCTGCCCCTGGCACCACCAGCACATCCCCCCTGGGCTGGCACCACCAGCACATCCCCCCTGGCACCACCAGCACATCCCCCTTGCACTCCCATGGGAATGTGCTGGTGGTGCCAGGGGTATGTGCCGGTGGTGTCATGATGGGACGATATAAAGGTTTGACTAGATGGACATATATCTTTATATAACTTTCAATACTATGTTACTATGTAACTGTTATACAGACATTATGTGTAGGGTATAAAGGTTGAACTAGATGGACGTATGTCTTTATACAACCTCCAATACTATGTTACTATGTAACTGTTAGAAAGGCATTATGGGTAGGGTATAAAGGTTGGACTAGATGGACGTATGTCTTTATACAACCTCCCATACTATGTTACTATGTAACTGTTAGAAAGGCATTATGGGTAGGGTATAAAGGTTGGACTAGATGGACGTATGTCTTTATACAACCTCCAATACTATGTTACTATGTAACTGTTATACAGACATTATGGGTAGGGTATAAAGGTTAGACTAGATGGACGTATGTCTTTATACAACCTCCAATACTATGTTACTATGTAACTGTTAGAAAGGCGTTATGGGTAGTGTATAAAGGTTAGACTAGATGGACGTATGTCTTTATACAACCTCCTGGTCATATATTATTTAGTCCTTACTTAGTTTCATGAGAACTCACACAACAGCAGCTGAAGCAAGCAAACTTATTTATTCAGGAAGCAGAGGACTACTGGGAGAAACTAGTCACATGTTATAGAGACAGGGTGAGAGAGAGGTCAAAAAGCAACATGCATTTTAAGGCTGTACATACATATGTCACAGGAATATTAGAAATGAGTCACTTATAGGGCTATGCAAAGAGAGCCATTATCAGTCTTTTCCGTCTGTACCAAGGGTGTGTCAGTACGCAAAATCTGCATCATGCAACTGCCACAAGCAATGTACCAAGATAACCTGTACCAAGGGTGTGTCAGTACGCAAAAACTGCATCATGCAACTGCCACAAGCAATGTACCAAGATAACGGCTCTTGCTCTTTAAGACAGAATCTTTAACACCAGCAGATAGCTGGAGTTAAAGATTCAGAATGGGTAAACCCCATTCGCTATACACTGAGAGCTATTATCGGCTAGAGTGCATTGCCTAGAGAAGGCAATAGGGAGCGATAACGTCTCTAAACACTTAAGTATTTTTATAAGGGATACTGCACCCCTTATAGTGTAATATATAAGGGATAATGCGCTACCTACAGTGTAATATAAGGTGTGAGGGTTAGCAAAATGGTAGAGTCTGGTCTTAGGCAGCAATACACACACACACACAGCTTGTAGATGGAAATATAGTCTGTATTTATTTCCCACAGCAGGTCAGCGTGCAGTTAGTTATAGCAGATAATGCAACAAACAAAGTAAAAATAAACACCTGCTCGTCTGAGCTCTAATTAACCCTTTCACTGCCAGGAGAATTTAATTTTTTTTTTTTTTGCGTTAACTGCCAGAAGAATTTTCAGGATTTTGCCCTTAATCGCTTTAGACTAATTTTACAGTTGCTGATGGCCAGAACCACTCCCATGTTATCAGACCAAAAAATATCCTCCATTCCGCATCTCCCGCACCCCACAGTTCGACTGCCACTACTATGGGGAAGAGCTACAGTAAGTTAAATTCTTACACCATCCCTGGTCCACCCATGTTTTTGGCCAAGCCTCTGCGCACCAGACCTTGCCAAATATGGCCCCAAAGCCGTGTGCCCCTGAAGCGTCGGTGTATAACTCCAAGGCTTCATTGTTAACCTGTTATATGTTAGTAAAAGGTTCTCCACACCTTAAGATCCTCTTTATAGGGCTTTGTTTAGTCTGACATGATGGGACGGGCTTGGACAGACCCCCTCGTCGCCCACGCTAATCTGCGGCTAAAGACTCTGCCCATGGGCATAATTCGGCAAGCGAAGACTAGGAGCCTAGTAGTGACTGGACTTGCCGCAAAGTTACCTTCTTGGATGCTAAAACGTACCCACTAGGCATTGATCTCAGTAATCTTTTGCAGTGGGAGCCGAAAAACCATTTCACAGTGTCAATTTCTATACCTAATAAAGATGGAGCTATGGTCTTTTCAGCCGAAAGAGGCACTCCTATACGTTCAATAAGTACCTTAAGGTGGTTTAACAAGACACTCACAGCGTGGAGAGTCCGAGGGGCCCACAAATAGGAAATCATCTAAATAGTGAATTATTGCTTCAGATCCCGTCTCGTAACGCACCATCCATTCCAGAAAGGACTGAACAGTTCGAAATAAACGTAAATGGAGCATCCCATTGGGTAGGCACATCGAAAAATATTGACCTTCGAGTTGGCATCCCAGCAAATGAAAACAGCTGGTTGAACCGGTAACAATCGAAGCGATTCAATATCCGACTTCGCTAATAGTGCCCCCACTGCCTCTGACTAATTCTACTGCCCTGTCAAAGGAAACTTATGAAACTGAAGTTAAAGCCTTGGAGATACCATCATTTACTCGGAACCCTTGTGGGTAGGACATATGATGGATTAACCTGTATTTTCTTGGCTCCTTCTTGGGCACCACACCCAGGGGGGAAATCCGCAAGTTGGAAAAGGGGGCTCCAAAAAGACCAGCAACTCGCCCAGGCTCACCTCCGAGTGCAGCTTCTCTCCGCTACTGTTGGTAAATCTCGAACAGATTTAAAATTTTTTGATAACTGGGGAAACTGGGAATAAACAAACGGGATTATAAAACCTATTGTGAAACCTGACCAAGTAGGTCTGCCTCCTCCCTCTGGGATAGTCGGCGAGCCAGCCTTCCATCGCGGCCAAGTTGACCGGAGTTCTCCTGGCCACTGAAGGAGGTGGAATTCTGTTCAGACCTTTGCCGCGAAAAACATCGGTTTGCCGCATGGCCGGAGCCCCCCACACACAGAACAGTCGTGCTTGAACCTGCACGCAGCCTAAAACACTGACCTTGGTTATAGAGCCAGCAAGGGCCTGCCTCTCCTCGCCAGGGCCCTGAGTGGAAGCTATGGGGCTAAAATATGGTTGGGTTGACGAGGACGGGAAAGGAACCCTAGGAGCCGTCATTAACCTGATCCACATCGGTGGCTTTGGAGCTCCAACCGCACCTCAGGTCTTAGAGCCAGTCGCTGCCGAAACTCCTCATTGTACCTCCACCAGGCAGAGCCTCCGTGAATTTTATATGCTCCAAAAATCTGGTCAGGTGAACAAAGAGATCAGCGCTCTGTTCCGGGTGGCCCCTCCCGCGATCCTCACCAGCACCAAAAAGCCTGTACCCAGTTCCCATAGGTTTTAGCAACCTTTGGCTCCTTTTTCTTTTCCCTTCTCTCAAACCTCCTCTCCTTATCCACAGAAGGGCTATCAACTGATATAAGGGACCAAATTGTCCACATATTCGCCTCTCCCAATCTTTTCCCTCACCTCTGCTGACAGTGAGCGCCGAGAGGCCTCCTTAAAGGCTTCCCGCATTTACCGTTGCTTTCGCAGGCGGGAGGGGTGTAACTCCCCCTGGGGCAGAGCTTGGGGCGTCCGTACCTGAAGTTGGTGCCCCCGCCTTATTCAACATAGCTTTTAAAACTGCCAGCCAGAGACCCTCATTTTGCCCTCCGCGGATCCACCCCAGCCCCAGCACATGACAACTCTCCGCACGTAGATCCCAGGGAGCAGCAGTTGGTGCCAGTGGTGCGGGCCGTTTGGTGGCAACCAGGGGCCATTGTTGGGTTGTTTGTTTCCTCCGCCTGGAACTGCGTCTGGTGGAAGACCTGGACCTCCCTCTGTACCTCCCGGCTGTGGGCCCTTTTCGGCGGTGGAGAATTGGAGGAATCAGAGGAGGTGTACTGTCCCCTCTCAGGCGCATCCCTCCTAGATGCCCTGGAATGACACTGGAGCACTGCCCAGTGCTCCCGAGCACTGGAACGCTCCCTACGGCGCCTCCTATGAGATCTGCCGCGCCTCCCCGTCTCCATCTTTCCGCTAGAGGAGGAAGACTCCCTCCTTTTTTTCTTTTTTTTCCTATCACTACCTAACCTAAAATGGCGCCTTCCCCTCGTGGCGCCCAAATTATAAGGCGCAGCCGCGCCGTGACATCATCGCGCTCTGACGCCGCTACACACGACCGCGATGCCCCGCCCACCCGCAATGCATCCTTGGGGACGGATGCAGTGGCCGTGATTCGGCCGCGGGCGGGCGGGCCAAGCCGTGCAACGCGCCAGAGCCAAGAGGGAGACCCCCTCCAGGGAGGGAAGGAAGCAGCTGAAGGTGAGCTCCCTTCTCCTCAGTCAAGGGCACCGCTGCTTAGGCAGCGCGGTGCCCCCCAAATGATTAGGACCGACCATATTACAGCGAGCGCCAAATGCTGGACAAGATCTAGGTTTTGTGGCTTCGGCCGCATCGGAACAGTAGGTCTCCCAGGGCCGGATTATCCACAAGGCACCCGAGGCAAGTGCCTGGGGCCCGGATGCCAGGGGGCCCGTCGGGAGCCGTCCAGGGGCCCCAGTACCTTTATTCAAATTTTGGGCAAAATCGTAACCATCTACCTTTAACAGGGCCCGGCCCTGACATCCAATCAGGACTCGGAGGGAGTCTGTCATATTCATCCAATAATTAATTGGTGGTTCAGTGTCGGCCATCGTCGCGCAGCGCATCACTGCTGTGCGCCTGCGCCCTGTGTGCCGTGTGCTATCTGCTGACTGCTTGGCCTGGGTGCCCAAGAGAAGTGGAGGCCTGCCACGTTCTAGTTCGAAGCTCCAAGAAGTAAGTTCCGAACTTCCATCTTGATTATCTCTGCTGCAGTAGGGGGTGGGGGGCTTGCAGAGACTCAGAGTGCACTGCCACTGCCACTGTGCAATCAATCAGATGCCAAACCATGCCATGGCCCAGGGGACTGGGCAATTATCCCCTCTGGTACCCCCAGCACATCCCTCCTGGCCAGTGGCCATCCCAGCAGAGTGCAACTAGATGGGTGCCATGGCCCAGGGAGACTTGGGGACAGGGAAGGGGGATGTGCTGGTGGCCAAGGGAGGTGGGGTGTGGTTTTTGGGGTGGTGGGGTGGGTGTTTAGGGGTTGCTGGGGGTGCCAGAGGGAATGATCCCTTCTGGCCCCCCCGCCCCCACCCCCCATCCCCCCCCCCCCCACGGCCACCAGCACATTCCGTGCTGAGTGACATCAGATGGTTCCCATTCCAAGGGGGTGTGCACCCCCACACACACCCCGGCACCACCAGCACACCCCCCTGGCACCACCAGCACACACTCCCCTGGGCCCTGGCACCACACCAGCAAATCCCCATGGGACCACCAGCACATACCCCCTGCCCCTGGCACCACCAGCACATCCCCCCTGGGCTGGCACCACCACACATCCCCCCTGGCACCACCAGCACATCCCCCTTGCACTCCCATGGGAATGTGCTGGTGGTGCCAGGGGTATGTGCCGGTGGTGTCATGATGGACGATATAAAGGTTTGACTAGTGGACATATATCTTTATATAACTTTCAATACATGTTACTATGTAACTGTTATACAGACATTATGTGTAGGGTATAAAGGTTAACTAGATGGACGTATGTCTTTATACACCTCCAATACTATGTTTACTATGTAACTGTTAGAACATTATGGGTAGGGTATAAAGGTTGGACTAGATGGACGTATGTCTTTATACAACCTCCATACTATGTTACTATGTAACTGTTAGAAAGGCATTATGGTAGGGTATAAAGGTTGGACTATGGACGTATGTCTTTATACAACCTCCAATACTATGTTACTATGTAACTGTTATACAACATTATGGGTAGGGTATAAAGGTTAGACTAGATGGACGTATGTCTTTTATACAACCTCCAATACTATGTTACTATGTAACTGTTAGAAAGGCGTTTGGGTATTGTATAAAGGTTAGACTAGATGGATGTGGTCTTATACAACCTCCAATACTATGTTACTATGTAACTGTTAGAAAGGCGTTATGGGTAGGGTATAAAGGTACAAATTACATGACCGTTACAATTGTGATATTTGTGTAATGGAACGTTGGGGGGGGCCCCCAAAAACTTGTGCCTTGGGCCCCATTTGGTCTTAATCCGGCTCTGAGGTCTCCTGGTTTGCCAGTTTTTCTGGTATATCAGAAATATTTTTTTCATTTGTAAAATATCTGTGCTGTTTATTAACTGCCAATACCTTTAGTTCAGTTGTCATTGCTTGTATTCTAGCAGTTGTCAGTGCTTTGGCTCTGCAAATATCAATTGCTTGAGTCAAAGTCAATGTGGGACTTTCAAGCAGTCTCTCTTTCACTTTGGTATACGTGACACTGAAACCTATCTTGTCCCTTAGCATAAGGTCTTCAGTGACCCCAAATTTGCAGTCTCTGGCTTTTTGTCTTAATTCTGTGACAAAGGTATCCATGCCTGCTTCCTCGTCATACTTGTGCTGCCAAAACTGATATCTTTCAAAGATTGGGTTTTTCTTTGACTCCACAGTAATCTCTAAATGCTTTGGTGCTTCTGCTATTTGGTGTGCAGGATCAGCATATATATGGTGCAATGATTGTAAATCTCTAATGCTCTATCACCAATGCAGTGTAACATCAGCAATTTTAAAACTCCTCTGGCTGAGAATGGGCTTTGGTTACAGTGAGATAAATATGACACTCTGTTCCCATCTCCTCCATTTCTCCCCCAGATTGCCAGTTAAACATAATTCCTCAGGGAGCTTAAACTACTCCATGGTGAATAACAGTCAATAAGGTGGCAGGATGGGAACTAAATGAAAGGCAAGTTCACTTCTGACACCATGTAATAGGTTGAGGCTGTGGTCATATATTATTTAGTCCTTACTTAGTTTCATGAGAACTCACACCGCAGCTGAAGCAAGCAAACTTATTTATTCAGGAAGCGAGGACTACTGGGAGAACTAGTCACATGTTATAGAGACAGGGTGAGAGAGAGGGTCAAAAAGCAACATGCATTTTAAGGCTGTACATACATATGTCACAGGAATATTAGAAAGAGTCACTTATAGGGCTATGCAAAGAGACCCATTATCAGTCTTTTCCGTCTGTACCAAGGGTGTGTCAGTACGCAAAAACTGCATCATGCAACTGCCACAAGCAATGTACCAAGATAACGGCTCTTTAAGACAGAATCTTTAACACCACAGATAGCTGGAGTTAAAGATTCAGAATGGGTAAACCCCATTCGCTATAACACTGAGAGCTATTATCGGCTAGAGTGCATTGCCTAGAGAAGGCATAGGGAGCGATAACGTCTCTAAACACTTAAGTATTTTTATAAGGGATACTGCAACCCCTTATAGTGTAATATATAAGGGATAATGCGCTACCTACAGTGTATATAAGGTGTGAGGGTTAGCAAAATGGTAGAGTCTGGTCTTAGGCAGCAATACACACACACACACAGCTTGTAGATGGAAATATAGTCTGTATTTATTTCCCACAGCAGGTCAGCGGGCAGTTAGTTATAGCATAATGCAACAAAACAAGTAAAAATAAACACCTGCTCGTCGGCTCTAATTAACCTTTCACTGCCAGGAGAATTTATTTTTTTTTTTTTGCGTTAACTGCCAGAAGAATTTTCAGGATTTTGCCCTTAATCGCTTTAGACTAATTTTACAGTAGGAAACCTTGCAGTAAATCAGGAATTTATCCATTGTTTTTTTTCAGCATAAAGTCTACTTTAACATGGTAACAAAATTTGTAACTTTTCTGGAATTTTAACTGGATTATGGGTAAAATATGTAAAAAAAAATGAAAAATGTGCAAATTTTCATGGATTTTTCCCATTTTTACTTATAGTTATCTTAAGGTTATGCACAAAATCTTACTGTTTCTAAAAGCTCTGATACTCCCCGGTACACAACGTACCAGATATATGTAGGTACCCGACTTTTCCTGTACAGGAAACCCCCCAAATTAAAACTGCACCTTCAAGAATATTACCACCAAATTAAAATGTATAACTACACTACTGACAGTTAACATAGAATATCTACCAAATTAACTAAAAATCCCCACAAGTGAGAGATTTTTAGAAACTACACACCCGCGGATTTTACGAGTGAGGTTAGTTTCGATCAAAATGCAGATACCCGGACGCAGCTCTTCGTCCAATTGTAAGTTATTTTCTCACATTTTCCTTTTTTTTCCTCAACTGTAAACATCAGAGACAAAATCAAATGCATTTCAGCTAAAAACTGTGGAGGAAAGTTGAAACGCATCTCAAATAGAAAGCCTAACCCTCCCCGAATAAACGGTAGCCACATTCATGGGTGTACTCAAGACTTGGCTACCAACTAACCCAGAGCGTGACCAGTGCCAAATGTCAGTAGCAGCAAAAAAAAAGAAAAAGTTAGCCATTTTGTATTTGAAACTGCTTGCAGTTTTTCCACAAACACCCCCCACAAACTATATATTCCTGAAATCTGCACACCTTTAGCTATGTAACGCTGTAGTTTGTTCATTCATACCATCAATGGTGTGGGCGCAGTTCTTAGTAGAAGTTTGCACTTTTACCAGTTTTCAAAAAAAAATGAACATCAAACAACATTCAAAAAGGTAGAAATCATGCCAAAACCCCATGGAATGTAAAAAAAAAGTTACCAATATCAATCATCTCCCAAATGTCCTGAATCAAACGGTAATCAAACGGTATGCCATGTGGTTACACACGCAGACGTGGAAGCGAAAAGCCACAAAGCGAGACAATGCACGATGGCTCAGAAACGGCGAAAATATTTAGCCAACTCCGAATTTGGACAGTCTGCAGTTTTTTACACAAAACACTCCCGTAACTTAGAAATACCCCCACAAACTATCTATCCTAAATTTCACACCTTCAGCTATGTAACGCAGTAGATTATTCATTCATATCATCAATGGTGTGGGCGCAGTTCTTCGTAGAAGTTCGCTTTGTCTGAAATGAACAAAAAAACTTCAAAAGGTAGAAATCATGCCGAAACCTCATGGAATCTATAAAAAATTACTAAATATCAATCTCCCAATGTCCTGAATACAACATATGCCATATGTGTGTTACACACGCGGACGTGGAAGCGAAAAGCCACAAGTGAGACAATGCACGATGGCTCAGAAACAGCGAAAATATTTAGCCAACTCCGAATTTGGACAGTCTGCAGTTTTTTCCACAAAAACCCCCGTAACTTAGAATAACCCACCCCCACAACATATTATTCCTGAAATCTAACACACTTCAGCTATGTAACACTGTAGTTTTTTTCATTCATACCATCAATGGTGTGGGCGTAGTTTCTTCGTAGAAGTTCGCACTTTTCTAAAAATGAACAAAAACAACTTCAAAGGTAAAAAATCATGCCAAAACCTCATGGAATGTAAAAAAATTACTAAATATCATCTCCCAAATGTCCTGAATCAAACGGTATGCCATATGTGTGGTTACACAGCGACGTGAAGCGAAAAGCCATGATGTGAGACAATGCAATGTGGTTGAGAAACAGCGAAAATTTTGCCAACTCCATTTGGACAGTCTGCGTTTTTCCACAAAACACCCTATAAACCAGAAATACCCCACACAAACATATATTCCTGAAACTCTAAACACCTTCAGCTATGTAGCACTGTAGTTCGTTCATTCTATACCATCAATGGTGTGGTGCAGTTCTTCGTAGAATTTCGCATTTCTACACAATTTTCTGGAAAAATAGAGAAAAATACATTTCAAAGTTACAAATACACACCAAAACCCCATGTAATGTAACAAAAACTTACCAAATATCAATCTCCTAAATGTCCTGAATCAAACGGTATGCCTATGTGTGGTTACACACGGATGAGCGACTAGCATGAAACAGCGATGGCAATACGGCATTTTTCCAGATTTTTCAAACTGAACACCCCCTCTAACTTGGAAATACCCCCCACAAACTATATATTCTCAGAATCTACATACCTTCAGCTACGTAATGCTGTAGTTTTGTTCATTCATACATCAATGGTGTGGGCGCAGTTCTTTGTAGAAATTCGCATTTGTCTAAAAAAACAAAAAACAACTTCAAAATGGTAGAAATCATGCAAAACCTCATGGAATGTAAAAAAAGTTACTAAATATCAATCTCCCAAATGTCCTGAATCAAACGGTATGCCATATGTGTGGTTACACACGCGGACGTGGAAGCCAAAAAACCAAGTGAACAATGCACAATGGCTCAGAAACAGCAAAAATATTCAGTCAAATCTGAATTTGAACAGTCGCAATTTTTTCCCCACAACCTATATTTCTCAAATCCACACAGCTTTATCTCAGAATTCTGTAGTTTTTTATTCGTACCATCAATGGTGTGGGCGCAGTTCTTCGTAGAAGTTCCAGTTTTAGCAGATTTTCTAAACATTGGAAAAAAACACTCTCAAAGGTAGAATCATACAAAATCCCAAGTAATGTAAAAAAAGTTACCAAATATCATCTCCTAAATGTCCTGAATCAAACGGTATGCCTATGTATGGTTAAACACGCAACGTGGAATCAACTAGCCACAAAGTGAGCCAATGACCAATGGCCCAATTACAGCAACTTTTCAATTTGTCAGACTAAACACCCCTCTATATTAGAATACCCCCCAAAACTATATATTCTTGGAATTTACACACACCTTCAGCTACGTTATGTGCCATGCTTTCATACATACATGAAGAATTCCAGACCCAGTAATCCAAAAACTCCTGTTTTTAGGAGGTTTTGTGAAAAATAAGTAAATGATTCAAGGGTTGAAATCCTACCTAACCCACTTGACAAGCAAAAAAAAAACCCACTTAATGTCAATCTCCCACTGTTCTGAATCAAACGGTATGCTAATATGCGTGGATGCACCAGGGACGTGGCCCCCAACTAGCTCAAATTGGACTCATGCACAAGTGTAATTACAAAAAAATCAAAGTGCTCTGTAATTTCAAACGCCCCAAACTTGGAAATGCCCCCCACAAATAAAACCCCCCACTAAATATCAATCTCCCACATGTTCTGAATCAACGGTATGCCCTATGTGTGGATGTACACAGACGTGGCCACCAACTATCAATTGGACGCATGCACAAATGCAATTACAAAGAAAAAATCAAGTGCTCTGTAATTTGAACAGCCTACCCTTTTTCTAAGGAAAACAGTCCCGAAACATGGAAATTCCCCCACAAACTATATATTTTTGGAATCTACAACACTTCACTACGTTACGGTGCACTGCTTTCATGCATACAAAGAGAATCCAGACCCAGTGATCCAAAAACTGTGTTTTTAGGAGGTTTTGTGAAAAGTAAAATAAGATGATTCAAGGGTTAAATCCCCACCTAAACCCTTTTGACAGCAAAAAAACCCACTAATGTCAATCTCCCACATATCCTGCATCAAACGGTATGCTATATGTGTGTGTGCACACAGAGACTGGCCACCAACTAGCTCAAATGGGACACATGCACAGTGTAATTCCAAGAAAAAATCAGTGTTCTGTAATTTGAACAGCCTAATCAATTTGGAAACCCCCCCCCAAACTATATATTTTTGGAAGCTACACACCTTCAGCTACCTATGGTGTATCATGCTGTCGTATATACATGAAATTCCAGACGCTGTTATTCATAGAACTCTGTGATTTTAAGGAGGATTTTGTGAAAATAAAATAAGAGACTCAATGGTTGAAATCCTACCTAAACCCACTTGGCAAGTAAAAACCCACTAAATGGCAATCTCCCACATGTCCTGAATCAAACGGTATGCCATATGGGTGGGTGCAACAGAGACGGGGCCACCAACTAGTCAAATGGGATCCATTGCAATTGCAATTACAAGAAAAAAATTAAACGCCACAACCAACCCACCCCCCAACCCTATCCCCACTCCCCCCTTTAGTGGTATTTTAGTGAAAGCAGTTATACGGAGAGTCCCCAAGTTTTTGCACACTTTACTGATCCTAAAAATTCATCCGGTCTTTTTTTGTACCTCTGCAAAATTTCCTACTTAAAATAGGCTAGTTTCCCTTCAAATCGAACAAATAATGATCCGCGTTTTACTTTCCCGATATCACGGGGACATTGGGAAGCTTGGGAAGACAAAGTTTTGTGCTAATTTATGAGTTTTTAGGTTAAAAAAAAGGGTGTGTGTATCACTTTAGTTTTTTTTTTTGTGTGCATTTCCCCTTTTTTTTTGGATTTGTAATACATCATCAAACATCTTAGGGAATGATACCGAACTTGGAAATACGGGCATAAATGCCCTTTCCCAATTCGAAATCCGATCGGAAAAATCGCTTCCCGGAAATCATTTTCCAGGAAGTGATTTTTCATTCATTGGCAAAGATCAATAATTTGGTGATCAGAAGTGATCACCAATTTTGATCTCTGTCCCCATTTTTTTTCTAAGTCTTCGCTAAGTAGCAAGACTTAGAAAAATCTATTTGTGAATGGAACTTTGAGTTCCATTCACAAAATGTATAGTACAGCTGTCAGCATGACAGCTTGTACTATACCAGGTACTGCAGCATGATCTGAATGGAGATCACACTGCAGTACCTCCACTGCCATGTGACGTCACCGGGGTCTCCCTTTCCGCTTCCTGTGATTCCTCTACATCGGACCGGCTTCCTCCATGCGGACCTACCTAAAGGTAGGGAAATCTCCTGATCCCCCCCTCGGAATTGGACGAAAACAGAGGGGGGATCGAGGGGGCTAGGGGGCAGTTGAATGCTGCCCCCCGACTCGCTCCTAGCGGGGGGCAAAACATTTTCGGGAAGGGGGAAGCCACAGATCGTGTATTCACGATCTGTGGCAGTTTGGTCATTCACTGCACAGATCGTGAATATACGATCTGTGGCAGTGAAAGGGTTAAACCCAGGGAATCCCCCTATCTGTACCAGTGCCTGCTAAAAGACACTGGGAAAAAACAAAAGTAAAATATACAATTCCTGTTACTCCTGAAATAATCCTGCAGTGTCAAAAAGGAGGCCCCTTAAGGGTTGTGGGGGGACCTTTAACCCCATGTTTTGCCCAGGGGCACCTATAGACTTTAAACTCTCCCTGTTTGTAATACATAGTTTAGTGTTGTATTTGATCTTAAATAATTATATTTATCCAAACTGTCCAACTTACACCGCAATACCCACAAAACCTGTCTGTTTATCCAGAGGAAGGCAACCCCCCCACCCCTTTGGACTCCATGATATAATCAATGACATATATTTCACTTTATTTCTATTGAAACTGTTCACTAGCTCTCCATCCCACATGCTGCCTAGGATTTTATACAGCTACTAGATTACTATTACAAGGAAAGTGTTTTGCCATATAAATACAGCTTGTAACAGTTGTGTTAGGCTGACTGGCTTTCAGTTATTTCATTTATATTAACAATGGAAAAAATGCAGAGCAGCATACAATGGGTTTGAGATAATGATCTAACTCATTATCTTTACAACCGCAGCCTTTATTAATGGGGGAATGACCTATGATGGGGACCTAACCTTTATTGTTGGTCGTCTCCTCTTCTTGCTTATCTGTAGTTAGGAATCCTCCTCCTAAAGCTTAGAGATCATAAAGAAATACCGATAGGTTGTATTTGTGAAAACTTTTTTTGTTCTAAGTGAATTTTTCGAAGTGATTGACACACCAGCTTTCGCCAATGTGCTACAAACTTCTATTTAAGTGGTTGACACGTGTGCTTTTGCAAGCATGTGGCAACCCACTTAGAATGTTTTTGATTGTGGGGGTAACCAGAGCACCCGGAGTAAACACACTTCATGCATAGGGAGAACCTCCAATGCATCCATGCAGATGTGTCCAAGGGTGGTTTGCGTGCACAAGGACCTCAGAGCTGCAATGGCGTCATCGCTTACTGCTCACCCCCGAAGGCGTCATTGCTTAAAACTCAGCCATCTGTGCTGCTGATTACTTGTATAGAAAATATATGACATAGTAAATTGACATCATGACTAGCTATTTGTATAAAGGGGTGGAGCTTTGGTACATCACTGCTCAGTTTGTATTGATAGAAGCACATACCCTAAGGTGCAATTACATGAATAATATAGTAAGAGGGAGTAGCTTAAAGGTCCCTGTACAAGAGATGAAGAATAGGGCATCTGTGGGAGGAGCCAGTGTGTTTATATAGACTTAACTTAGTTTTAGTTACCCCCAGTAACAACATGTTCACTATACTTACAATTAACAAATCTGTGGGGATTGGAGGGACCATGGCAGAGCTGGATAGCTCCTAGATAGACCCTGCCCACATCTCGGATGTCTGCTTCTTGCAGTTATATGTTATGCTGCCTAACTCACTGTGACAGGGACACTAGAAACCCATAAAAGTGCAGTATGTGGGACACTCCTTCTACATTCAGTAGGGCCGACAGGAAAGACGGAAAATTTAAGTAAAGGGAGTTATTCCGATCATACTGTGTATGGGGGTCAGTTGGGTCCATGTGTGTGGTTCCCACAGCCTGTGTGCCAACAGATACCAATGTGATCTGTCGGCACACATGCTGTGGAAATCGCATGTGTATGGTCACCTTTAGAGATAAAAACAGCATTTTCCAAAAGTAGATATGATACGCTTTAAAGTTAAAGGGGACGTTGATATACACTTTAAAGCATCTAATCAACTTACCCTTTAACACATATCACAATAACTACCCCTTTAATGCGTATCACACCAACTTTCCCTTTAAGGCGTATCACACCAACTCCCTGTTTAATGCATATGGCATCAACGACTCCTTTAACATTTATCACACCAACTTTCCTTTAAACACGTATTGCACCAACGTCCTCTATAAGGCATATCGCACCAACTTCCCTTTAAGGCATATCGCTCCGACCTCTTTAGCACGTATCACATCGACTTCCCCTTTAGTGCGTATCACATCAACTCCCCGTTTAGCGCATATCACATCAAGTACCAAGTGCTCCTGGCTGTTTATTATATTCTCTTTGAAAAGACGCCACTCTGTACCATGGATGTTTATGATGCTGTGTTGGTCTGTCCAGGTTTAATGACTTAAAGGGCATGTCCACAACTTTTAAAAACTTTTGTTATATAGTAGGTCTCCCTCCCCCAGCCCCAACCGCTATAATAGATTTTTAAGAAACTCCCCTGAACTCTACTTACCTTACCTCTTTCATCCAGGGTACTGTCCTGGCCCTCTGCTTGCATGAAACTGCAAGCAGGGAGCCGGACCGGCAGCCGTGACCGTGATTGGCTGAAAGGCAGCCAATTACGGACGCGGCTCCCGGCAGTGGAGAACGCCGGGGGAGAGAGGTAAGGTAAGTAGAGTTTGGGGGAGTTTCTGTAAAATCTTTTATAGCAGTTGGGGCTGGGATAGGGAGACCTGCTATATACCAAAGGGGTTTGTAGCTAGGGGGAGGGAGAACAAAATGGGTGGGAGAGGGAGGGGGGAGGGCTGCAGTGCACATGGCACTCCTGTTGGCCAGTTTTTGGGATTTTGGAGGGGCATAGCAGGGCAGCCATTTGGAGCAGGTATGTAAGGTAAGGATTTTTATGCACTACAGAGTGGGGCCAGTAATGGGTGAAATTATAGTTTTGGGGGTGGACATGCCCTTTAATGCTTCAAAATGTTCTCGGGATGTTTTTGATACATTTTTAGAAATGATTAGAGGAATCAAGTTAAAGGAGACAACTGTAACAAGATGTCCTCAGATATAGAATTTGTTATACAGTAGATGATTGTAAATTATGTTAATTAAAAAGATCATATTTCAAACATGGCTTCATGCACACATGGCTTTATGCACTGATTTTGATGGGAAGATGTTTCTGCAAAAATATGTCCATGCTAACCAATCAGATTCCATAACATATGGGTGCGGTAACGCAGAAAACAGCTAACATCTGATTGGTACCTGCAGTTTCTGGCTCCCCCAGGTAACTCTGTCCTGAGTGAGAGAGAGACAGCTGGGAGCCTATTAAAGACTTAACATGTTCTGGGTTTTCCTCTGGTTAAGGGTTTGGGAATCCACCCAACCCTTCACTAGTAGATTCCCAGTAAAACCTGACCTGGTACAACCTTTAGTTGCAACCAGCAGCCAGGGAACAAACCCAGCTATTTGCACAGAGCAAGCCTTCTGGTTTTACCTCACAATGTGTTGGTGAGAAACCTTTAGGAAATATATCGCCCATTCATAACTGATTGCCACAGGTATGTTACAAAGGATATTATGTCACCAAGGAGTTCCATGACCATATAGAAGCACAAGCACTTTTATACTGGGCATGGTACTCAGAGGTCAAGTAAATCCATATATTACGCTGTAGGTAATGTATTATTTCTTACTAGACATTAAGCCTGCTACAATAATGGGCGCTAGAAGCACAGAGTGCCCCCTTAGTGTCCCAAGGCCATAGTCACCTCCATGTCCCAAGGCCAGAGTACCCTATCTGTCCAAGGCAAGATCCCCTCTCAAGGCCAGAGACCCCTCGTCCCAAACAGAGGGCCCCCCTCTGTCCCAATCCAGAGGCCCCCTCTGTCCCAAATCCAGGGCTCCCCGTCTGTACCAATCAGGGCCCCCCTCTGTCCCAAATCCAAGGGCCCTCCTCTGTCCCAAATCCAAGGGCTCCCCTGTCTGTCCCAAATCCAAGGGCTCCCCTGTCTGTCCCAAATCCAAGGGCCCACTGTCTGTCCCGAATCGAGGGCCCCCCCTCTGTCCCAAATCCAGGGGACCCTCTGTCCCAAATCCAGGGGCCCCTGTCCCAAGCAACCTTACCTGCAGTCTGTTTAATTGCTGTTCTCCCTCCGTGTGTTTCCTGTGTTTCTCCCTCTAGTGGTGAGTCAATAGGAAATGCAGAGACTCTCCCTCTAGTGGTGAGTCAATAGGAACTGCAGAGACTCTCCCTCTAGTGGTGAGTCCATAGGAACTGCAGAGACACACACGGACACACGGACACAGGGACGCACACTTAGGGTTTTATTATATACTAGACATTAAGCCCGCTACAATAACGGGTGCTAGAAGCACAGAGTGCCCCCTTAGTGTCCCAAGGCCATAGTCCTCCATGTCCCAAGGCCAGAGTACCCTCTTAGTGTCCCAAGGCCAGAGTCCCCCCTCTGTCCAGGGCCAGGGGCCCCTTCTGTCCCAAATCCAGGGCTCCTCCTCTGCACCAAATCCAGGGCTCCCCCTCTGTACCAAATCCAGGGGCCCCCCATCTGTCCCGAATCCAGGGCCCCCCTCTGTCCCAAATCCATGGGACCCTCTGTCCCAAATCCAGGGGCCCCTGTCCCAAGCAACCTTACCTGCAGTCTGTTTAATTGCTATTCTCCCTCCGTGTGTTTCCTGTGTTTCTCCCTCTAGTGGTGAGTCAATAGGAACTGCAGACACTCTCCCTCTAGTGGTGAGTCAATAGGAACTGCAGACACTCTCCCTCTAGTGGTGAGTCCATAGGAACTGCAGTGACACACACAGGGACGCACACTTAGGGTTTTATTATATATGATTATGATAATACATAAGGCCAGACAAAAAAAAATAAAGCACAGACACACTCTCCCCCTACCCTTCCACTGTCTCTCCCCCTCCCTGTATTAGTCATTTATATAGAAATGCCTGTTTATTGTATAAATTGTTAATTAACATTCCTATTGAAAAGAGAAATAAGAACCAAACATTGTCTGTCAACAATAAACAGGGCTTCCTATATAAATGACTAATACAGGGAGGGGGAGAGACAGGGGGAGGGGTTGTGGAATACAGGAAGTCACTCGGTGATTGTAATATAGATTCTTATGACTGCACCTCCCCAATTGAAAATGTTTATAAGGATTTTATAAGGATATTGCAGCACCAATGAGTTACCTGACCATGTAAAAGAATGAGGCCACAAAAAGGCCTCAGCAAAAAAAAGAAGTTGGTGATACCAAGTGGATAACTTTTCATTCATTGCTAGGACTGCAGAGATTTTTGAGTTGGTATGGTAATCACTATGCATGAGCATACCTAATTTCTAATTTTTTAACTTAAGTTGCCCTTTAACTATTTAATTTTGGGTTTCCCATGGTTTTCCAATCCTATAACGTTTATGTAGAGTATGTATGACTCTCCTCTACTTTAGCTGTCCCCAGTTCTGGACCGATTGCCAGATTCGGCTCTGACATGCATTTTAGTATTCTAACTCTCCTTATGTATTTTCACACATGTCCCTGCTCAAACAAATTAACATAGATGGTCCAGGGATTTGGAATATGGTTATCCTTGCATGTGAAAGTCAAAATCCCCAGGAAGTTCTTAGGGCCATGCAGCCTGTGGCCAAGAGCCCTTTCAGAACATGTAGCCAAGGCAGGCAGTTTCTTTAGTGCCTTTCATGTGTGGAGTTGCAGTCCAATAGCTAGTCCAAAATGAGCCTTTATGGACTCAGGCTGAATGTACACTAACAGCAAAACCCAGTGACTCCCATACATTAATAGCAGAATATTATGCCCATATACATTAACAGCAGAATCTTTCACTGCCACAAATGGTAAAATTTACAGTGCAAACAAAGAAGATGAGGGGAGCACACTACTTGCAAATAATACACACCTTTATTGTGCAAAGAGTATTAAAGGGCATGTCCACCCCCAAAACTATAATCCCCCCCAACTACTGGCCCCACCATGTAGTGTAATTTAATCCTTACCTCACATCCCAGCTCCATAGGGTTCTCCTGTAGTCCCCCCCAAAGTCCAAAACTGACTACCAGGAGGCTAGCAGGTCCATATAGGACACTGCCTGCTACCTGGCCTCCCGGAGATCACTGCCATGCTACTGCAGCTCTTCTCCCCCCTCCCTCTCCCTCGCCGTTCTGCTATCCCTCCCCTAGCGTTTATCCCCTTTAACACAGCCTTCCCCCATGTCCCCAGCCCCAACCGCATACTTTTTATTTTTAGAAAGCCCCAATGTTTTACTTACCTCTCCGCTTTCCTACGCGGAAGTGAGCTGCGGCAGCCGCTCCGCGCCGCTCAGATTGGCTGCCGCTCAGCCAATCAAGAACGCGGCGCCGGTCCCGCCCTCTGCTTGCATTTCCTCGCAAGCAAGGGCCGGGACGCAGCGAAGGAAAGAGGGGAGGTAAGTAGAGTTTGGGGGCGTTCTGAAATTAAAAATTTATGCGGTTGGGGCTGGGGACGAGGGGACAACATATTTTTACATTTGTGGACATAGCCTTTAAACAACGTTTCGGGAGACGAGCCCTTGCCTACCTGAGGAGGGGGTCTAGTCCCTCCCTAACACGTTGTGTTAATGTTTCTTTGCCTAATAAAGGTGTGGTATAGTTGGCAAGTTAGTTTTGCTCCCCTCATCTTCTTTGTTTGTGACTTTGCGTTACCCTGGATAGAGGGTATTTTAGGGGAATTGCACCACATACGTTGGCAAAGCCCTATACGGTGTAGTCAGAGTGTACTTTTTGCTGATTGCTTAAAAATTTACAGTGCTTCTGTTTGCATTTTTTTTAGAAAGTCTTATTTTACGTGTGGTTGATGACATAAACACCAACATATGGTGGACAATTAGGGTGTACCCGAAACCAAATACCTTTCTTTATAGAAATAAAACAGAACTAATTGCTCCGTCAATCAAACAGAGGAACGTCCTAAGCCGATATCACTTCACAGACACAGCGAACATGCTTACATACCTATAGCAGTGGTGTCAGTATGGGGACATAGTGCAGTTAAAATCTTCATTCAGGTTTCTGAATGATTCTTTACCATATTTCACCCCTTAGAAATTTGCAGTGGCAAAATCTCTCCCTGTCATTCACATATACCAAAATGCAAGGGATTGTGGCTTTTTTGTAAATAATACCATTCTAACCAATGTTTATTTGCTTTTTTTTTTTGGTGAATAGAAAAGAAGGGCCCATAGAAGCTACATATGTAGGTAAACCTATACATATGGGGTATTAACCTACTCTGGTGATACATGGTAATTAATTTTATCATCACTGACAATCCTGAACAATTTTTAAGTATACTGTAGGTGAAAACATCTTGGATATAAAGTACGGTAATACCTTTAATTGACTAACTAAAATGATTGAAAATGCAAGCTTTCGAAGCACTAGGCTTCTTCCTCAGGCATGATACAATACTGAATCTTGTAAAGCACTCTATTTTATACATACTAGAACAAAGACTTTCTGACATTACACAGATGTTATCTTTTGCCCCCATGCCTGATTGGCAATGGCTGTCGTAAATAAAACAGTAAATACACATTCAATGATCACACGCAGTAATAAAAGAATTAGCAAGGGTTAAACATTTATTCCTCTAAACCACCCAAACCCATAAATATCCCATTTATACCAGACCCTCCATGGACACTAGAGGTGAAGTGTATCTGATTGTTTGTTTAACCAATACAGTACAATACAAGGATTGTGGAAGCATTCCAATAAGGCTAATTTACAACTACGCACGCATTAACGCACCAAAAATGGTGCACGCATGCATTACCAAAACGCAATCGGACTCGAATATTCACGTTCCCGGGTGTAATCACGACCGAAAACACGTGCGCAAAAGCGACTAGTCCTCACAGCTGTCACCAGTGATTCTGTTACAGAGGGGTCACTATTGGTCAATGTGTTAGAGAGGGATCACTATTGATCAATGTGTTAGAGAGGGATCACTATTGATCAATGTGTTAGAGAGGGATCACTATTGGTCAATGTGTTAGAGAGGGGTCACTATTGGTCAATGTGTTAGAGAGGGATCACTATTGATAAATATGTTAGAGAGGGGTCACTATTGGTAAATGTGATCCTATAAGGAACCCAGACTATCCTGTCATGTTTCAATCTTATTAGATTTTATCAGTTCAGGACACAGGTCCATGGCTTCTTTGGGGCTATTGCTTAAATAATGTAATAAACCATTAACAAACTCACTTCATTGTCTCAGAGAAGTTGGCATGGAAATGTTTTCCTTTCTGTTCCCCTATCATATAAGCAACCAGTACATCTCCAGATGTTTGAAAACTACAACTCCCAGCATTCCTCTACAAGCACTCTGTAGTTAGAGAATTCTGGGAGTTGTAGTTTCTATAAAACATAGGAGATCTACTGTTTGACCTATCCCTGATATATAAATATCCTGTTTCCTTCTTGTCCAGCAACGGCATCTCTCCTTTGATTTCTATTGAGAGGGAGAAGAGGCTGGGTGGCGGGTGAGGTAGAGACTGTCACAGTGTTTTACAAAGGAAGTGACATCAAAGTCTTGCAACTTCCCTACTAACTTCTAACTAACACTCAGAAACTGTTTGATTCGCTAACACTGCTGTCAATTCTAATTAACACACCATTGGATACAACACTAAAAGGGAATTGAGAAATATGTTCCTTTGTAAGCTTCCATTGCCTCCCTGTAAAACTTCCTGGGGTGTGGCTTAACAGTCCATTTTGGAGATATCATTACAAAAACGAGGAGTGTGGTCTTGTTAGTACTTTTATTTAAAGAATTTCCCTCATTTACATTCTGTATACTTTATATCATTCCTAGCATATTTGTTAAGTATTGTATGTATATAATAATATATATATTAGAATTTAGAAATACAGAGCACTCAACTGGATTTTACAAAAATAACAACCAAGTTTATTGGGATCACATCACATCAACGCGTTTCAGCAGTCCACCTGACGGTCCCAGTCGTCCTGAAACGCGTTGTGTGATTTGATCCCAATAAACTTTTTGTTATTTTTGAAACTCCTTGAGAGTTCCGTATTTTCTAAATACTTAGCCAGTTATCCTGGGATAGCACCCTGTTTGATAAATCTGAAGCGACTGCTATCAACTTCCTTTTATATACCATATATACTAAGTATAAACGAGTTTTTCAGGCTGTAAAATCAGCCTGAAAACTGGGCTCGGTTTATACTCAAGTCACTACTTACCTTAGCATCCGCAGCCGCACGATCATTCTCTGTACTGGCGTGCCGGCCTGACTCACTGCCCGGCGCGATTTGTGACGTCAGCCGGCCGCCAGTACCAGGAATGAGCGCGCGGATGCCAAAATAACAGACAATGCTTACCTTCAATGCTGGCACACATTCCCTGGAACACCGGAAGCCCTTGGATGGAGGAGAGCCCACAGTTCCTGGATGGAGAAAGCCCACAGGTACAAACTGAACTGGATGAGGGTGCTTCAGATGTTTGAACTACAACTCCCAGCATGCTTTATTAGCTGGGAGTTGAGTTTCCAAACATCTTAATGCCAAGTGAGTTGGCATTCAAGATGTTTGGAATACAACTCCCAGCTAATAAGCATGCTTGAGTTGTAGTTTCCAAAACATCTTGAATGCCACCCTCACTTGGCATTCAAGATGTTTGGAAACTACAACTCCCAGCTAATAAAGCATGCCTGGGAGTTGTGTTTCAAACATCTTGAATGCCAAGTGAGGGGTGGCATTTAAGATGTTTTGGAAACTACAACTCCAGCGTGCGTTATTAGCTGAGAGTTGTAGTTTCCAAACATCTGAATGCCAAGTTTCTACCCTCGGTTTATCCTCGAGTCCAACTGTTTATTAGGATTTTTAGCTGAAATTGGGTATCTCGGTTATACTCGGGTCGATTTATACTCAAGTAGTATACGGTATATATATCCTTCCTTTATATTATTATTATTTATTATTATTTTTTAATTTTTTTTTTTTTTTTATTAATATTATTATTATTAAATTATTTTTTCTTTTTGTGGAGATTGCAATGAGTTTTTAACTGTACTATGTAGGTGGGGGTAGGCTAAAATAAAT
Organism: Hymenochirus boettgeri; assembly: GCA_019447015.1. NCBI lineage: Eukaryota > Metazoa > Chordata > Amphibia > Anura > Pipidae > Hymenochirus > Hymenochirus boettgeri. The sequence continues at coordinate 65,896,442 of CM033471.1, forward strand.
ATTATACTAGTAAAAGTGTATTTGTAGTAAAGGTATAAACATGAATTAGTTTATTAATATGTACAAAATAAAGATATATAGTGTGTACAGTGTGTAAAAGGCATATGATAAAAAATAAAAAAGTACTAACATACAGAATCTCCCCACGTTTGAATGGACTGTCAAAGGGAGCTATAGACGCACCTCTCAAATCTATTAAATTCTATTGTGAAGTTTTGCTGCAATAAGTTTCCTATTGTCCTTATTACCATAGGTGTGCTTCTGTACTGCTGTAGCACTACATCACATCCTGACGTAATGCATGCTTTACAGAACATCCTTTAGCTTTGCATGGTGGTAGCGACTTACTGAGCATGTGCGAGTTAATGGCCAATCAAAAGAAAGTTTGCTTTCCAGTAAGTGTAGATGATAATCCAGCTGTATTGCATTGTGGGAGAGACTTTGAGCATGTGCGAGTTAATGGCCAATCAAAAGAAAGTTTTGCTTTCCCATTAAGTGTAGATGATCCAGCTGTATTGCATTGTGGAGAGTGCTTCACATCCGATGCAATGTGTAGTAGAAGCGGGTGGGCGTTGCCAACGACACGTCTGTCTCTCTCTCTGTCTCTCTCTCTCTTTCTGTCTCTCTCTGTCTCTCTCCTGTCGTACTCTCTCTCTCTGACTCTCCCTCTGTCTCTGTCTGGCTCTCTCTTTGTCTCTCCCTCTCTCTGTCTGTCTCTCTGTCTCTTTCTCCTATTTTGTTAGCACAGTGCTCACAATGATCAGCTTCTCAGGTTAGTAACATTATTTAAATTGTCCCATTACTGTAATTTGTGGCCGACTGTATTCTAGGCACCAATAGGAACCCCATATTAAACAAGCACCAGGTTCCTCCTTACTGCCGCATGTGTGTAAAGTACAGCATCTAACAAAGTGCCTTTCCACATTGGTCGTATCCAGGTAAAAGCCAATAGTGTTCTCGTTAACTGGGTAGAAGGCATTGCCTATGAAATGGTGGGCGATCCCTGCCTGTTTAGGTATTGAGCGCTGCCTGTTCCTGCCTTTGAGAGCCCTGGGGATTAGCTGGAGGAGGGAGTTAATGTGTGTACAGTATTGTATGATACAACTTGACAGCCCCTGGTCTGGGGCTCCAAGTGCCGATGGAAGCCGCGGAGCCTCCCAACACTCGCGGCAGGGCCTGGGAGCCTGGTTTTTGTCCGCGAACAACCGCAAACCCCCCTGGAAGTTGGAACTACCAGGAAGAGCTCCAAGTGCCGCAGGAAGTCCCGGCGGCCTCCCAACACTACGCTGCGGGGCCTGGGAGCCTGGTTTTTGCCCGCGGACACCGCAAACTACCCCTGGAAGACGGAACTACCGTGAAGGGCTCCAATTGCTGCGGGAAGCCCCGCGGAGCCTCCCAACACTCGCGGGCGGGGCCTGGTTTTCAGCCGCAACCAGACCGCAACTAACCTGGAAGACGGAACTACGACGAAAGGCTCCAAGTGCCACGGAAGTTATCATTAGGTAAAAACATATCTTAAACATAATAATTACACTACAAAAATAACAGCATTATTACTTAAAATATGTCATTCTAGATAGGACTACGCTAATATGGAGGGCCTTGTAAGTGGCGGGTAGCTTACACTTATTAATATTTAATATATTTTAATAAATATGTAACTAACACTCCAGCAAATTAAACTATATAAATTAAACAATAAAAACCACTGTGCACCAACGGGCACACTTTGCTAGTTATATATATATATATATATATATATATTATATATATATATAATGCCTTGTGTGCTCGGAAACCCAGCATGAAATCTCGCAGGGTGGAGCTTATTTTTACTGTGTACTTACCTTAATCAATAAAGCTCCTGGACCAGAATAATAGTTTTCTTTTTTTCTACAGATTCGCCTCATTTCTGGAAATGTGCTTCTGGTTGGAAAAAAGCTGATGTAATTCCAAAATTTAAAAAGTGTCATCACGCTTGGTAATTGCAGACCTTTGAGTTTGGATCCTGTGTACAAAAAGGACATCATTGCGTGGGAATGATCACTTTGGTATAAATACTGTACATTATGGCCATAACAAAAAACAATCTGGTTCAATTGTTCATCAATAGAACATGTCATAGGATATGCAACCATCCTTTAAGACTGGAAGAAAAGAAGTTTAGTCATCACTTTTAGAAGGGGGTTTCACTGTGTGAACTGTAAACTGTCTTCCTTTGGATGGGGTGATGAAAGTTCATTGAATATTTTAAAAGGAAGCTGGATGAGTTTCTAAAAATGAGAATTTGCATGTTACTGTATTTATACCTTTTTTCCATCCTTACTCTGCATCAGCTGCTAGGGCAGGAACTGTGGGTACAGCTTGAGAAGAGATGAACAAAACTGGCAAGTTTTGTTTCCATAGTGGTTCTCAGAACCTAGTGAAGTCCTGAAAATCCGATTGAATTGTAATTTTTAAAATTTTCCATGGCGTTTTTATTTTCCAATGGAATTTTTCGAATTTCCCATTGTTGAATTTTGATAAAAAGTTTAGAATTTTGACAGAATTTTTCGAATTTGAGTTATAGTTTTTTTCTAAAATTTAATTACATTTTCATTTTCATAAATATCGAAATATTGAAACAGGTGGGTGTGAATTTTGTTATAGATGACCTTTTTAAACGGTTGTGGGCATTGATACATGCTTAATTGATCCAGTTCACAGTAGAGAAATGCAAAAGTTTGCTAATCGTATTAAAGTAAAAAAGGTTAGACGTTAGACCCTTCCAGACTGGGGTACCTTGACGTGGTTGGAAGGCTTTTCATTCATGTGATCAACAGTAATAATACAAAAACCCCTTTTTTTATATGTATGCCAGTGTGCAGATGATATACTGTACCATATGATATTGTATGGTGCCTAGGGGAAACGTGCATGGATTATCTTCTTTTGAGCACTGTTTTAGTTTAAAACATTGAAAAGCTATTTGAAATGCAGCAGCTGACTAATTTGTTTCTGTATATAAACTTATGTACTTGTTCTCCTTAGGGGCTAGTTTAGTGGGCTCGTTTTTTTATCAAAAATGGCACATTTGGTACCTGAGGTGTCCAGTCTTATCTAAGAAGAATGGCATGTCAGTATAACTTACGCTGTGGCATATCATTTAATTCAGGCAATGTGCACGGGGCGACCTAACAGGGGAGCAGGGGGAGCACCGCTAGGGGGGGAACTCGGGAGCCAAGGGGGCCCCATCTTCGTATTTTTCTAAAACAGTTATAGCCTACTCGCTAGAAAACCACTTTGAATGAAGCACAGATAGGGCCCCATCATAGTTTAATGGGGTGGCCCAGGATTCCTAGTTACGCCACTGGCCATGGTGGGAGATTAGTGGGATTATATTATTTTCTAACATTGGATTTGTAACTCATTGCATAGTATGAATAAATTGCACAACAATGTAGGTGAATGGTTGGTAGGTTTCTGAAGTAAGGGGGCCTATCCCCTAAAAAGTTGGTTTTGATTGTGGGTGTTTATAATAAATCGCAATTAAATCTTTGGAGTGTGACCTTCGATGCTTTCCTATTGTTCTAAAAATATATATTTTGAAAGGTAAAGTTTTGAAGCTTAAAAAAAATACATACTGGACCTAACAGCAAATCCCCCAAATTAAGGATTTGGTCTTTTCATGACGCATACAGTTTGGATTAAGGAAAGTTTTGTTGATTTTACAGGGGGTTTCTTTTGCTTGAATGGGGGTTTAGCAAAAATGTTAACCTTTCATCCTATTTTCTCATTAAATTCAGGAAAAATCTAATACATTACATTCTAGTAAAGGATCTGGAATTCTGACTCATGTATGAATTATTGCTTGGCATCCCGCGCATAGCAACAAAATGATATATTTTCCCTAAGATTTTCCACTCCATGCCATAAATGACAATACTTTATACATGTGTGAGAAGACTACAAACTGCACAGGTCTGAAGCTGTGGAAATAGTGCTAGTTATGTAAGGTACACCAGAGTATTGTTTTCAAGGACTGTAACGCTACATGTTTTGGACGCTGTACACAGCATTGAATTTTCAAAGAAGAAACCAAAGTAAAACATAGAAAGTGGGCATTTATATTCAAAATCTTGTGACAGGGAGAGGCATGATTAAAGATAAGTACACAGTAAAATAAGTTTATTATCAATGGAAGCTGCAGTTAAAAATACATTTTGGCACAGTTTTTTACCCTAAGCCCCTCCAGGCCTGTCTTTGTAAGGTTAAAAGTTGCTGACAACTTGTTGTGATTAGGTGTAGCAGTTAGCTCCGCCCTCCGAGTCTTTCTGCTGCCTCCGTTATGGGTAAAGTGACATTTTGCTATTCCCTGTACGCCACATCTCCATGCGCGGTGGCGCGCATTGATGTCACATGCCAACATGACTATTAATGCGTGCACGGGGCGTTCGCCACCAATGTCATCTGTGTTAATTATTTGATTTTGTCATTTTTTAAAAAACAGTTACGCTCCACATGTCCCAAAAAAAGGAGAAGAAAAGTATAATATTCTATGAAATATTTTCTGTAGCCGGCACCATGTGGCTTACTAGTCCCAGAAGATGGGAATGTCCCTTGTGAGTATCGCAGTCTCCTGGGCTAAATAATTCTAGATCTTCAAAATAAATTACTAAAACACTTGGGGATAAAAATTCATACTTCATAATAATCCCCTTTGACCAAAATATCTTGAAACGATACCAGTTTGTGTATGTTTGATTCAGATTCTAGCTTTTAATTATAATTTATTAGCACATCGCATTGCTGAATCGTGGAAGGCAAATATACTAGTCAATTATATTATTATTTCATATTTTATTAAATAAAAGAAACTGCTTTCCATTGGATTTGTGGAGAACATTTTTAAGCAAATTAAAAAGATTAAAATATAAAAATATTTTTTAGATGCTTAACTACTTTTTCCAGTGTGCAGCATATCTTTTTTGCATGCACAGCATCTGGTTTATATTTAAGAAGAATGTTTTTTAAATTAATTTTTACAGAGTAAACATATGCTGCTCGCCGCATTAAACCATTCCCGTGCCATGAAAACAAACGCCACAAGCCTGGTTTTGGGTTTATCACAGTTGCCATTTTTAAACAATGAACGGTACAATGGTGTACAGAAAGTTACATTGGAAAAAAGTTGGTCTGTCGAGAACAATTAAAGTCAGTTTTTTTAACACCGGATCATGTAAGGAAGGATATACATAGGTATCTTTTACTATATACTACCAGTGATGTCGAACCTTGGCACTCCCAGCATGCCTTGGTTGCGATTAGAAAACTACAACTCCCAGCATGCCTTGCGTTGATTCTGCTGAGAATTTTTGTAGTTCCAAACATCTGCCGATGCCAAAGTGTGACATCAATGGTACATACATTAAAAGGATACTGCCACTGTAAAAATCAAGTTATGTTAATTTGGAAGTGCAGCTTTAATTAAAATACTAATTCCTGCACTTCCGCTTGAGCCTCAACAGTAAAGCCTGGCAGTTTCTGTGCACGTGCGTGAATCGCAGGCATACCGTTTTAAGGCTTCAAGCAGGAGAAGTGCACAGAACTCACAGGCATTGACTGTTTGAGAGTTCAAACAGGAGGAAAGCAGAGGAAATCCAGAGGGGCGAGCTGGGAGCTAAATTCAGCAACCAGTAGTAAAAGATGTCAGCAATTCCAAGTGCACAAAGCTAGGCTGGAGGGGCATAGGTATAAAAAATTGGCACAGTTTTCGAGTCAAATCTTATTTTAAAGGCCTTATCCGAGTGATTTCCAAGTGTTGTCTACTTGGCTTTTGGAAACTACAAGTCCCAGCAGAATGCAATAGGATGAATGCTGGAAGTTGTAGTTTTCAAACTTTGGAGTATATTATATGTGTTCACACTCCCATAAATGTCATCAAAACATGTGAAAACAAATGCTACTAAGCTATCGCATATTTATTGTTTGAATTGTGCCCAAACTACTCTTTCATTACTTACAATGATAAGTTTGAATCATTTCCTTGCATTGTTTTAATTAGACACGGTTGAAAGAAAAAAGAAACGCCACTGATTCTGTTATTTAAACTGATGGTACATTGCAGGAAACTGAACTGTATTTATATTTTTGCCCCCCTAAAAAAGGCAGGAGTAGTATGCGCAAATGAATTCACATGGACTTAAAAGTATAAAAGAGACCGGGGAATTTACCCATAAAGAAGATGATTTGTATTAGTACAATCACATTGATTTGATTTGGATTTTAAAAGACTGTCTCCATCCTCATTTAATACGATTTAAATGGATTTGAAGATCTGCTGAGTGGATGTTACTAAACTAATTTATAACGGGTTGTATATCTCAACAATTGTCTCATGCAGAACTCCATCAAGAAAACCATGGTATACAAGTGCTTATTAGTGTGTATTAATGTATTTTTAATGATCTCATCAATCTTATCTTGCTCAAAGAAACCCGATTACTGTGACATAATGCCAGTTAGGGTCACCCTTTCCATTATGCACTATTAGATTTTTCAGATGAGCTGAGGCTGAAGATTTAACTATACTTTATTTATATTCATTCTCTGCCTTCAGTGAAGATTTGGGGAAAATTCTAGGCAAAAAATGTATTGCTTGTCAGGGCTGGATTACCATGGGGCTAAAGGGGCCTAATGCCCTGGGGGCCCCCACAACTAAGGCCCCCACCATGGGTTTTTTTTATTTTACTTTCAAAAAACTAGTTGTTTTTTTTTTTTTTTTTTTTACAGAATACCCAGTCTCCCAAGACTCATTTGCTCACCTTCTCACAGGGTCGATTTGCTCACCTTCTCATTTACCAGTCACTGTTAGGTCAGCCCTCCAGTTTACCAGCCACTGTTAGGCCTGTGGATGTGAACTGGAGGGCAAACCAAATAGTGACTGGTTGAACTGGAGGGCTGACCCCACAGTGCCTGCTTAAACTGGGAGGGCCTTACCTAACCTCAACGCAGCAAGTGTTAATTTAGCATTCCAGCTTTTTTTTGCGGCGGCATGCTTTTGCTACCGCATGGATATATAGTGGGCAGCTTTTATAATTTTTAGCTCGTGCCAAAAGCGCCACTTAAGGGACGTTATACCAGCCTAAATATTTGTATGGTCGTGAACAGTTGGGAGCCCCCACAAAATATTTTGCCCAGGGCCCCTCCCACCAACCTTATCTTGCCCTGTTGCTTGTCCGGTCAATCCAAAAGTTTTTGTGTGTGTTTTACTTATTAGTAGGACAAACAAATGACTTTATCAGAGTGTACTTACAAGTATTTCAAAGACGGAAACGATAATGTAACCTGCTCAAATAATAAACTATTTAGATCTAACTTCACAACATTGTACAAGAATTTTAAAAATGATATTGCTGAAATAATAACATACTGTATATCTATAAATTTTTTATATAATGTTTAATAGCAATGTGTGATCACAAGGTACAAAGGTTCGATACAAGACTTTTTTGCTAACCGCTTTAGACAAGAAAGGCTCAAGCTTACAATCGAAAGAAACGAACACGATTCATCAGCAATGGAAGAACGTCAATCTAGGCAATCATTGACTCACACACTTAAATCAGTTTGCGCAGTAATTTTAGCAATTTCATTGCAAAAAGTTTTTTTAAAAAACCTGAGAAATTTACATCAGAACACAATAATCACAGAAGAGGCTCAACACTGGATGATCTAGCACTTTCAAAAATCCATTTCAGCCAGGATTTTTTTGTAAGTGAGACTACTAAACGCAGAACAACGTATAAAAACAAATTTTTAGAGATTTGTTTCTGTTAGTACCCGAACTCCATGACATGAATACACCTATATATAACACAACTGGTTCTATTAGTTAAATGGCACTAACCCTGGGACTTCATCAATTTGGATGTACTCAAATGATTTTCAAGTGCAATAGTAAAAAAAAATGTTTATTTGTAACAAGCACTGTTTCTTTACAGCTTTTATCCTTTATTACTATTATGATTACTTTTAGGGCTAAAAGTTTAACATGATCTGTGCCTAACTGAAACGGGACGGGTCCTCTGTGCTGTAATATGAGGTATGTCAGCCTTCAGGTGGCAAGGCTGCAGCTTCCTTGTTTTAATATGCTGTGCATCTTGGACCTCCTACCCAAACAAAAGAGGTGTATTTGGTAAACTTCTTGGGCCCAATTATAAACATCGGTATCGTTATCGTAAAATACCGATCTTATCGTAAATAACACTGTGTTTTTACTGATAACGCGTTATTTAACCGAACGACAGTTGTTTACCGATAACTACGCTATTTACAGATAACGACCGCTCTTTACCGATAACGACCGCTATTTTACCTATACCGACCGTTATTTACAACCGATAACGACCGGTATTTAACGATAACGACCGGTATTTAACGATATCGCCTAACTACGGTCCGTTATCGGTAAAGCACCAAAATACAGGTCGTTATCGGAAATAACGGTCGTTATCGGTAAATAACTTCATTATCGGTACATAACGGTCGTTATCGGTAAAACAGCGGTCATTTTTCTTCGGTAATAACGGTCGTTATCGTACAAAACAATTATTTTACGATAACAATCGTATTTTTACGATTACGATACCGATCTTTTATAACTAGGGCCCTTAATACCCCCAAGTAATTTCATCAAATCACCAGCAGTCCATACCAAAGGAGACGTGAGAACTGCGGCTTTTGGATGTGTCTTGTCCATATCGCTCCCATTTAAAACTCAAAACTATCAAAATTGGTACCTGCTCATAGGTGCATAAGAGTTCCTGTAGTATTGAAAAAACAGCGATCTATAAGGGCCCTGTCCTGATTTTCCCCCTGCATTTATTATAATGGGCAACCAGTGGGGTGGAAGAGCACACCAATTGGGGTAAAAGCGACTAAGGAGTGGTAACAATTTACACATTGACTTAAAAAACCAAGACACGTGGACATCCCTTAAGACTTGAAGAAAATAGGTTTTAGGCTGCAAGTTCGAAGGGTTTTTTTTACTTTGAGACAGTCACTAATGGAACTTCCTTCCATGACGTTGTTATGGCAGGTTCACTGGTCAGTTAAAAAAAAAAAATCTGGATGAAAGTTTTCTGCAAACGAGGATGTTTTGCAGAAAAAAGTTATTAGTATTGATACATAAAGTATGAGTTGAATCCAGGAAAATGTTTGATTGCCACAGAAAGGTAATTTTTCCCCCCTTCATAATTTGTGGGTTTTTTTTTGCCTTCCTCTGTATCAACAGTTAGGCAGAAATGAGGATATTGCTAGATGGGTTAGACTGGATGACATATGTCTTTATTCATCCCTCAATACTATACTATACTATACTATACCTGTTTCTTTTTTCTTTAAAGGACAGTTTAATCACATTTAAATTACATATTTAGATACTGTACAACATTAAACTTGTTTTACAATGAAGCAATGCAAATTTAACTATCCTCAAAACCAAGAAATGTTTATGGTTGTTTCTATTTACAACCATAATAATACTTATTTAACACAAACAACGGTTTAAATAGGGACATGGGATTCCTCAGCCACTATCAGGAATATGTTGATCCATTCTCCCACTCTCCCCCCTCCCTGTTTTCTTGTACCCTTGTCTGTATCCAATTACTTTCACTAATTATTCCTCTTTACAGTTCCCAATGTTTACTATTGCTTGTTGTTTTATGCTTTACTGCTTATAGTTCACCCTAGTGCTCTCCTTGTTTTACATTCCTAACTAATAGGATTTCCAAAAAAAGTTGTAACTCTATCAAACTTTAAAGATTGATGTACCCTGTTTTTTCTTATAACTGCTTGCCTGAGGAGATAGAAGTTTATCTCTCGAAAGCTTGTCTGTAAACTGACTGTTAGTCCAGAATAAAAAGGTATCACCTTTTTGTTTTATTCTACAGTGGGCTCATCTCTTAAAAAGTAGCGACTTCTGGGTAATTCCCCATCATCTAGGTAGGCTTTGTGCATCTTCAGATATTTTTTACCATTGTCGGCCTTTTAATCTTTGGCTCTCGGAAATTTCGACTTGGACTGTCTTGCAAGCTGCATCTCCACGGTGTAATTGATTTATTTCCTGTTCCTGTCTTTCCTGAGTGGCTGACCATCTTTTAAAGTTCTTGCTTCGATTTCTGTCAGTTGCCCAAAAAATATCCCTGATATATAAATATCCTGTTCCTGTCCAGCAAACGGCAGCTCTCCTTTGTTTCTATTGAGAGGGGAAGGGTGGGGTGGGGTGAGGTGAGAGACTGTCACATGTTTTACAAAGGAAGTGACATAAAGTCTTGCAACTTCCTACTAACACTGGATACAACACTAAAAGGGAAGTGAGAAATATGTTCCTTTGTAAGCTTCCATTGCCTCCCTGTAAAACTTCCTGGGGTGTGGCTTAACAGTCCATTTTGGAGATATCATTACAAAACAGGAGTGTGGTCTGTGTTAGTACTTTTATTTAAAGAATTTCCCTCATTTACATTTCTGTATACTTTAATATCATTACTGCATATTTGTTAATATTGTATGTATATATATATATATATATAGAATTTAGAAAATACAGAGCACTCAACTGGATTTTACAAAAATAACAAACAAAGTTTATTGGGATCACATCACATCAACGCGTTTCAGTCCACCTGACGGTCCCAGGTCACTGAAACGCGTTGGTGTGATGTGATCCCAATAAACTTTTTGTTATTTTTGTAAACCCAGTTGAAGTTCCGTATTTCTAAATACTTATCCAGTTATCCTGGAGTAAGCACCCTGTTTGATAAATCTGAAGCAACTGCTATCACTTCCTTTTATATACCATATATACTAAGAGTTAAACCAAGTTTTTCAGGCTGTAAAATCAGCCTGAAAACTTGGGCTCGTTTTATACCAAGTCACTACTTACCTTAGCACTCCGGCAGCCGCACGATCATTCTCTGTACTGCGCTGCCGGCCTGACGTCACTGCCCGCGCCGATTGTGACGTCAGCCGCCGCCAGTACAGAATGAGCGCGCGATGCCAAAATACAGACATGCTTACCTTCAATGCTGGCACACATTCCCTGGAACACAGGAAGCCCTTGGATGGAGGAGAGCCCACAGTTCCTGGATGGAGAAGAGCCCACAGGTACAAACTGAACTGGATGAGGGTGGCATTCAGATGTTTGAAACTACAACTCCCAGCATGCTTATTAGCTGGGAGTTGTAGTTTCCAAACATCTTGAATGCCAAGTGAGGGTGGCATTCAAGATTTTTGGAAACTACAACTCCCAGCTAATAAAGCATGCTGGGAGTTGTAGTTTCCAAAACATCTTGATGCCACCCTCACTTGGCATTCAAGATGTTTGGAAACTACAACTCCCAGCTAATAAAGCATGCTGGGAGTTGTAGTTTCCAAACATCTTGAATGCCAAGTGAGGGTGCATTTAAGATGTTTTGGAAACTACAACTCCCAGCGTGCTTTATTAGCTGAGAGTTGTAGTTTCCAAACATCTTGAATGCCAAGTTTCTACCCTCGGTTTATACTCGAGTCACACAACTTTTATTAGGATTTTTAGCTGAAATTGGGTATCTCGGTTTATACTCTCGGGTCGATTTATACTCAAGTATATACGGTATTATATATCCTTCCTTTATATAAATTATATTTCTTTTTGTGGGATTGCAATGAGTTTTTAGACTGTACATGTATGTGGGGGTAGGCTAAAATATTATACATAGTAAAAGTGTATATTGTAATGTAAAAGGTATAACATGAATTAGTTTATAATATGTACAAAATAGAGATATATAAGTGTTTAACTGTGTTAAATGGCATATGAAAAAAAATAAAAAAGTACTAACATACAGAATCTCCCCACGTTGAATGGACTGGTCAAAATGGGAGCTATGACGCACCTCTCAAATCTATTAAATTCTGCATGGAAGTTTGCTGCCATAAGTTTCCTTATTGTCCTTATTATCAATAGGTGTGCTTCTGGTAGCTGCTGTAGCACTACATCACATCCTGACGTAATGCATGCTTTACAGTAACATCCTTTAGCTTTGCATTGTGGTAGAGACTTACTGAGCATGTGCGAGTTAATGGCCAATCAAAAAAAGTTTGCTTTCCCAGTAAGTGTAGATGATATCCAGCTGTATTGCATTGTGGGAGAGACTTACTGACATGTGCGAGTTAATGGCCAATCAAAAGAAATTTGCTTTCCCATTAAGTGTAGATATATCCAGCTGTATTGCATTGTGGGAGAGTGCTTCACATCCTGATGCAATGTGTAGTAGAAGCGTTGGGCGTTGCCAAACACACTGTCTGTCTCTCTCTCTCTGTCTGTCTCTCTCTGTGTCGTCTCTCTCTCTCTGACTCTCCCTCTGTCTCGTCTGGCTCTCTTTTCTCTCCCTCCTCTCTGTCTGTCTCTCTGTCTCTTTCTCCTATTTTGTTAGCAGCAGTGCTCACAATGATCAGCTTCCGGTTAGTACAATTATAAAATGGTCCCATTACTGTAATAGTGGCCGACTGTATTCTAGCACCAATAGGAATACCCCATATTAAACAAGCACCAGGTTCCTCCTTACTGCCGCATGTGTGTAAATTACAGCATCTAACAAAGCCCTTCCACATTGGTCGTAATCCAGGTAAAGCCATATATTTTCCGTTTAACGTGGATAGAAGGCATTGCCTATAGAAATGGTGGGCATCCCTGCTGTTGCTAGGTATTGAGACGCTGCCTGTTCCTGCTTGAGAGCCCGGGGGATTAGCTGGAGGAGGGATTTAATGTGTTTACAGTATTGTATGTATACAACTTGACAGCACCTGGTCTGGGGCTCCAATGCCGATGGAAGCCGCGCGGAGCCTCCCAACACTCGCGGCAGGGCCTGGGAGCCTGGTTTTTGTCCGCGAACAACCGCAAACACCCCCTGAGTTGGAACTACCAGGAAGAGCTCCAAGTGCCGTGGGAATTCCCGCAGAGCCTCCAACACTCGCTTGGGGCCTGGGAGCCTGGTTTTTGCCCGCGGACAACCCAAACTACCCTGGAAGACGGAACTACCGGGAAGGGCTCCCAGTGCCGCGGAAGCCCCGCGGAGCCTCCCAACACTCGCAGCGGGGCCTGGTTTTCACCGCAACCAGCCGCAAACTACCCCTGGAAGACGGAACTACCGGGAAAGGCTCCAAGTGCCGCGGGAATTTATCATGGAGTAAAAACATATCTTAAACATATAATTGCACTACAAAATAACACATTATTCCTTAAAATATGTCATTCTTAGATAGGACTACGCTAATATGGAGGGCTTGTAAGTGGCGTGAGCGTTACACTTATTATATATTAATATATTTTAATAATATATGTAACTAACACTCCAGCAAATTAAACTATATAATTAACACATAAAAACCCACTGTGCACCAACGGGCACACTTTTGCTAGTATTATATATATATATATATATATATATATATATATATATGCCTGTGTGTGCTCGGAACCATGCAGATGAAATCTCGCAGGGGTGGAGCTTAATTTTACTGTGTACTTATCCTTTAATCAATAAAGCTCCTGGACCAGATAATAGTTTCTTATTTTCTCAGATTCCCTCATGTCTGGAAATGTGCTTCTGGTTTGGAAAAAAGCTGATGTAATTCCAAAATTTAAAAAGTAGTCATTCACAGCTTGGTAATTGCAGACCTGTGAGTTTTGGAATCCTGTGTACAAAAAGGACATCATGCGTGGGGATATGATCACTGTGTATAAATACTGTACATTAATGGCCATACAAAAAACAATCTGGTTCATTGTTCATCAATAGAACATGTCATAGGATATGCAGACATCCTTTAAGACTGGAAGAAAAGAAGTTTAGTCATCAATTTTAGAAGGGGGTTTTCACTGTGTGAACTGTAAAACTGTCTTCCTTTGGATGGGGTGATGGAAAGTTCATTGAATAGTTTTAAAAGGAAGCTGGATGAGTTTCTAAAAATGCAGAATTTGCATGTTACTGATATTTATACCTTTTTTCCCCCTTACTCTGCATCAGCTGCTAGGCAGGAAATGTGGGTACAGCTGAGAAGAGATGAACAAAACTGGCAAGTTTTGTTTCCATAGTGGTTCTGCACCAGAACCTAGGGAAGTCCTGAAAATCCGATTGAATTGTAATTTTTTAAAATTTTCCATGGCGTTTTATTTTCCAAGGAATTTTTCGAATTTCCAATTGTTGAATTTTTGATAAAAGTTTAGAATTTTGCAGAATTTTCGAATTTGAGTTTATAGTTTTTCTAAAATTTAACATTACTTTTCATTTCATAAATATCGAAATATTGAAAACAGGATGTGTGTGAATTTTGTTATAGAATGACCTTTTTAACGGTTGTGGGCATTGATACATGCTATATTGATCCAGTTCACAAGTATGAGAAATGCAAAAGTTTGCTAATCGTAATTAAAGTAAAAAAGGTTAGACGTTAGGACCTTCCAGACTGGGGTTACCTTGACGTGGTTGGAAGGCTTTTCATTCATGTGATCACAGTAATATATACTAAAACCCATTTGTTTATAATGTATGCCAGTGTGCAGATGATATACTGTACAATATGATATTGTATGGTGCCTAGGAACGTGCATTGATTATCTTTTCTTTTGAGCACTGTTTAGTTTAAAACATTGAAAGCTATTTGAAATGCAAAGCTGACTGAATTTGTTTCTGTATATGAACTTATGTATTTGTTCCCTTAGGGGCTAGTTAGTGGCTCGTTTTTTTATCAAAAAATGGCACCATTTGGTACCTGAAGGTGTCCAGTATTATCTATAGAAGAATGGCCATGTCAGTATACACTTACGCATGTGGCATATCATTTAATTCAGGCAATGTGCAGGGGCATAACTACAGGGGAGCAGGGGGAGCAACCGCAGGGGGACTCGGGAGCCAAGGGGGCCCCATCTTCGTATTTTTCTTAAAACAGTTATAGCCTCCTCCTAGAAAACCACTTTGAATGAAGCACAGATAGGGGCCCCATCATAGTTTTAATGGGGGGCCCAGTGATTCCTAGTTACGCCACTGGCCATGTGGGAGATTTAGTGGGATTTATTTATTTCTAACATTGATTTGTAACTTCTGCATGCATGTATGAATAAATTGCACCACAATGTAGGTGATGGTTGGTAGGTTCTGAAGAAGGGGGCCTATCCCCTAAAAATGTTGTGTTTTGATGTGGTGTTTATAATAAATCGCAATTAATAATTTTGGAGTGTGACCTTCGAATGCTTTCCTAGGTTCTAAAAATATATATTTTGTAAAGGTAAAGTTTTGAAGCCTTAAAAAAAATGCATACTTGACCTAACAGCAAATCCCCCAAATTAGGATTTTGGTCTTTTCATGACGCATACAGTTTGATTAAGGAAAGTTTTTGATATTTAGCAGGGGGTTTTCTTTACTTGACATGGGGTTTAGGCAAAAATGTCTAACTTTTAATCCTATTTTTCATTAACTTCAGAAAATCTTAATACATTACATTCTATAAAGGATCTGGAATTCTGCTCATACGTATGAATTATTGCTTGGCATCCAGCGCACTAGCAAACAAAATATATATTTTCCGCATAAGATTTTCCACTCCATTGCCATAAATGCAATACTTTATATCAATGTAGTGAGAAGTATACAAACTGCACAGGTCTGAAGCTGTAAATAGTGCTAGTTTATGTACAGGAACCAGAGTATGTTTCAAGGACTGTACGCTACATGTTTTGGACCTTTCACAAGCATTGATTTCCAAAGAAGAAACAAAGTAACATAGAAAGTGGGCATTATATTCAAAATCTGTGACAGGGAGAGGCATAGATTAAAGGATAAGTACACAGTAAAATAAGGTTATTATCAATTGGAAGCTGCAGCTTTAAAAATACATTTGGCACATTTTTTCCCCTAAGCCCCTCCAGTGCCTATCTTTGTAGGTTAAAAGTTGCTGACAACTTGCTTGTGATTAGGTGTAGAGTTAGCTCCGCCCCTCCGAGTCTTTCTGCTGCCTCCTTATGGGTAAGCTGCATTTGCTATTTCCCTGTCACGCCACACTCCATGCGCGTGGGCGCGCATGATGTCACAATGCACATGACATAAGTGCGTGCACGGGCGTTCGCCCACATGTCATCTCGTGTTAATATATTTGATTTTGTCATTTTTTAAAAACAGTTTACGCTCCACACATGTCCAAAAAAAGGAGGAAGAAAGTATAATATTCTATGAAATATTTTTCTGCTAGCAGCACCATTGTGCCTTACTAAGTCCCAGAAGATGGGACTGTCCCTTGTGAGTATGCATGTCCCTGGGCTAACCTAAGTCTAGATCTTCAAAATAAATTACTAAAACCTTGGGGTATAAAAATTACATACTTAATAAATTAATCATCCCTTGACCAAAATATCTTGAAAACGATCCAGTTTGTGTATGTCTGATTAAGATTCTAGCTTTTATTTATATTTTATTAGCACATCGATTCTTATCGTGAAGGCAAATATACTAGAGCAAATTAATATTATTATTTCATATTTTTATTAAATAGAAACTGCTTTCAATTGGATTTGCTGAGAACATTTTAAGCAAATTAAAAAGATAAAATATAAAAATATTTTTAAGATGTTAACTACTTTTTCCCAAGCTGTGCAGCATATTTTGCATGCACAGCATCTTGGTTTATATTTAGAAGAATGTTTTTAAATTAATTTTTACAGATTAAACATATGCTGCTCGCCGCATATAACTATCCGTGCCATGAAAACAAACTGCACAAGCCTGGGTTTTATCACAGTTGCCATTTTTAACAATGAACTGTTACATTGTGTACAGAAAGTTTACATTGGAAAAAGTTGGTCTGTCGAGAACAAATTAAAGTCAGTTTTTAACACCGGATTCATGTAAGGAAGGTAATACATAGGTATCTTACTATATATACCAGTGATGTCGAACCTTGGCACTCCCAGCATGCCTTGGTTGCGATTAGAAAACTACAACTCCCAGCATGCCTTGGTTGCATTCTGCTGGGATTTGTAGTTTCCAAACATCTGGAGTGCCGAGGTTTGACATCACTGGTA
This sequence comes from Hymenochirus boettgeri, assembly GCA_019447015.1. Lineage (NCBI taxonomy): Eukaryota > Metazoa > Chordata > Amphibia > Anura > Pipidae > Hymenochirus > Hymenochirus boettgeri. The sequence goes on from CM033471.1 coordinate 65,913,540, forward strand.
TACATACATTAAAGGATAAGTGCACTGTAAAATCAAGTTATGTTAATTTGGAAGCTGCAGCTTTAAAAATACTAAGTTCCTTGCACTCTCCTGCTTGAGCCTCATACAGTAATGCCTGTGAGTTCTGTGCACGTGCGTGAACTCGCAGGCATTACCGTTTAAGGCTCAAGCAGGAGAGTGCACAGAACTCACAGGCATTACTGTTTGAGGCTCAAGCAGGAGAAAGCAGAGGAAATCTCAGAGGGGCGGAGCTTAACATTCAGCAAACCAGTAACAAGATGTCAGCAACTTCCAAGGCACAAAGCTAGGCTCTGGAGGGGCATAGGTAAAAAAAAATATGGCAACAGTATTTTTAAAGCTGCAGCTTCCAAATAAATATAACTTGATTTTACAGTGCACTTATCCTTTAAGGTATATATACCAGTGATGTCAAACTTGGCACTTTGTTTGGAAACTACAAGTCCCAGCAGAATGCAAAGATGGAATGCTGGAAGTTGTAGTTTTCAAACTTCTGGAGTTATATTTATATGTGTTACATCCCAGAATGTCCAAAACATGTGAAAACAATGCTACTTAGCTATCCATACTTTTATTTTAATTGTGCCCAACTACCTCTTTCATTACTTACAATGGATAATTTGATCATTTCTTTGCATTGTTTTAAATCAGACACGGTTGAAAAGAAAAAAAGAAATCCCACTGATTCTGTATTTAAACTGAGGTAATTCAAATATATATTTTTCCCCTAAAAAAGGCAGAGTAGATGCGCAAATGAATTCACATGACTTAAAAGTTATAAAAAGAGACCGGGAATTTACCCATAAAGAATGATTTGTATTAGTACAATCACAATTGATTTGATTTGGATTTAAAAGACTGTCTGCATCTCATTTAATACGATTTAAATGTGATTTGAAGATCTGCTAGTGGATGTTACTATACTTAATTTTAAAGGGTTGGTAATCTCAACAATTGTCTCATGCAGACTCAACTCAAAGAAAACCATGGTATACAATGCTTATTAGTGTTTATTAATGTTATTTTAATGATCATCATCAATCTTGCATCCAAAGAAACCCGATTACTGTGACATGCCATTAGGGTCACCCTTTCCATTATGCACTATTAGAAGTTTTCAGATGAGCTGAGCTGAAGATTTAACTACACTGGATATATATTCATTCTCTGCCTCTCAGTGAAGATTTGGGGAAATTCTAGGCAAAAAATGTATTTGCTTGTCAGGGCTGGATTAACCATGGGGCTAAAGGGGCAAATGCCCTGGGGCCCCCACCACTAAAGGGCCCCCACCAATGGGTTTTTTTATTTTACATTTAAAAAACTATTTTTTTTTTTTTTTTTTACAGAATACCCAGTCTCCCACAGACTCATTTGCTCACCTTCTCACAGGGTCGATTTGCTCACCTTCTCCAGTTTACCAGTCACTGTTAGGTCAGCCCTCCAGTTTACCAGCCACTGTTAGGCCATGTGGATAGTGAACTGGAGGGCAAACCAAATAGTGACTGGTGAACTGGAGGGCTGACCCAACAGTGCCTGCTGAACTGGAGGGCTGACCTAACAGTAACCAGCAAGTGTTAAGTTAGCATTCCAGCTTTTTTTGGCGGCGGCATGCTTTGCATACCGCATGGAGATATAGTGGGCAGCTTTTATAAGTTTAGCTCGTGCCAAAAGCGCCACTTAAGGGACGTTAGACTAGCCTAAATATTTGTATGTCGTGAACAGTTGGGGCCCCCACAAAATATTTTGCCCAGGGCCCCCCACCAACCTTAATCTTGCCCTGTTGCTTGTCCGGTCCAAAAGTTTTGTGTGTTTTTACTTATTAGTAGGACAAACAAATGACTTTATCAGAGTGTACTTACAGTATTTAAAAGAAAGGAAACGATAATGTAACCTGCTCAAATAATTAAACTATTTAGATCCTAAATTCACAACATTGTACAAATAATTTTTAAAAATGATATTGCTGAAAATAAATAAACATACTGTATATCTATAAATTTTTTATATAATGTTAATAGCAAATGTGTGATCACAATGGTACAAAGGTTCGATACAAGACTATTTTTGCTTCCGCTTTAGACAAGAAAGGCTCAAGCTTACAATCGAAAGAAAACGAACACAGATTCAATCAGCAAATGGAAGAACGTCAATCATGCAAATCATTGACTCACAAACTTAAATCAGTTGCGCAGTAATTTTAGCAATTTCATTGCAAAAAGTTTTTTTAAAAAACCTGAGAAATTTACATCAGAACACAGATAATCAACAGAAGAGGCCTCAACACTGGTATTGATCTAGTACTTCAAAAATCCATTTCAAGCCAGTGATTTTTTAAGTGAGACTACTAAACTCAGAACAAAGTATAAAAACAAATATTTTAGATTTTGTTTCTGTATAGTTACCCGAACTCCATGACATGATACACCTATATAAACACACTGGTTCTATTAGTTAAATGGCACTCCCTGGGACCTTATCAATTTGGATGTACTCAAAAATGATTTTCAAGTGCAATAGATAAAAAAAAATGTTTATTTGTAACAAGAAATGTTTATTTAAAGCTTTTATCCTTTATTACTATTATTATTACTTTTAGGGCTAAAAGTTTAACATGATATGTGCCTAACTGAAACGGGTCTCTGTGCTGTAATATGATGGTATGTCAGCCTTCAGGTGGCAAGGCTGCAGCTTCCTTGTTTTAATATGCTGTGCATATTGGACCTCCTCCAAAACAAAGAGGTGGATTTGACTCTTAGGGCCCAATTTATAAAACATCGGTATCGTTATCGTAAAATACCGATCGTTATCGTAAAATAACAACTGTTTTTTACTGATAACGACCGTTATTTACCGATAACGACAGTTGTTTACCGATAACGACCGCTATTTACCGATAACGACCGCCTAGTACCGATAAGACGTTATTACCATAAGACCGGTATTTAACGATAACGACCGGTATTTAACGATATCGCTAAATACCGGTCGTTATCGGTAAATACCGGTCGTTATCGGTAAATAACGGTCGTTATCGGTAAATAACGTCATTATCGGTAAATAACGGTCGTTATCGGTAAACAGCGGTCGTTATCGGTAAATAACGGTCGTTATCGGTAAAAAACAATTATTTTACGATAACAATCGGTATTTTACGATTACGATACCGATCTTTTATAAATAGGGCCCTTAATACCCACAAGTTAATTTCATAAATCAACCAGCAGCCATAACAAAGGAGAAGTGAGACACAGGCTTTTGGATGTGTCTTGTCCATATAGCTCCCATTTAAAACTGCAAAACTATCAAAATGGTACCTGCTCATAGGTGCATGAGTTCTGTAGTCTTGAAAAAACAGCGATCTATAAGGGGCCTGTCCTGATTTTCCCCTGCATTTATTATAATGGGCAACCAGTGGTGGAAGAGCACACCAATTGGGGTAAATAGCGAGTAAGTGGTAACAATTTACACCATTGAACTTAAACCAAGGACACGTGGACATCCCTTAAGACTTGAAGAAAAAAGGTTTAGGCTGCAAATTCGGAAAGGGTTTTTTTACTTTGAGAACAGTAACTATGGAACTTCCAGTGGACGTTATGGCAGGTTCACTGGTCAGTTAAAAAAAAAAAAATCTGGATGAGTTTCTGCAAACGAGGAATGTTTGCAGAAAAAAGTTATTAGTATTGATACATAAAGTAGAGTTGATCCAGGAAAATGTTTGATTGCCAAGAAGGAATTTTTCCCCTTCATAAATTTGGTGGGTTTTTTTTGCCTTCCTCTGGATCAACAGTTAGGCAGGAAATGAGGATATTGCTAGATGGGTTGGACTGGATGGACATATGTCTTTATTCAATCTCAAATACTATACTATACTATACTATACCTGTTTCTTTTCTTTTAAGGGACAGTTTAATCACATTTAAAATTACATATTTAGATACTGTACAAACATTAAAATTGTTTTACAAGAAGCAAATGCAAATTTAACTATCCTCAAAACCAAGAAATGTTTATGGTGTTGTTTCTATTTAACAATCCATAATAATAACTTATTTAACACAAAACAAACTGGTTTAAATAGGGACATGGGATTCCTCAGCCACTATCAGGAATATGTTTGATCCATTCCCACTTCCTCCCTCCCTGTCTGCTTGTACCTTGTCTGTATCCAATTACTTTCACTAATTATGTCCTATTTACAGTTCCCTAATGTTTACTTTGTTGTTGTTTTTATTGTTTTACTGCTTATAGTTTACCCTATATGCTTATCCTTGTTTTACATTCCTAACATAATAGGATTTCCAAAAAAAAGGTTGTAAATCTATCAACTTTAAAGATGTGATGTACCCTGTGTTTCTTAGTACTGCTTGACCTGAGGAAGAGAGAAGTGTATCTCTCGAAAGCTTGTCTGTAAAAATGAACTGTTAGTCCATAATAAAAAGGTATCACCTTATTCTACAGTACTCATCTCTTAAAAAGTAGAGACTTCTGGGTAATTCCCATCATCTAGGTAGGCTTTGTGCATCTTCAGATATTTTTACCATTTCGGCTTTTAATCTTTGGCTCTCGGAAATTTCCGAATATGGACTTCTTGCAGCTGCATCTTCCAAGGTGTAATTGATTTATTTCCTGTTCCTTGCTCTTTCCTGATTGGTCTGACCATCCTTTTAAAGTTCTTGCTTCGTTTCTGTCAGTTGCCCATTATAGCTTTTGGTTTGCCTTTGATTTTGGGGTTTTCTGTATCTGGATTACTTGTTGCCGACTTCTGCTTACCCCCTATTATGCTTATTTGTTACCTGTCTGGACCTCTGTACATTTCTCAACTATTTCTCTATCTTCATCCCTGGTACCACATTTGGCTGACTGATTTGACGTGTATGACCCTTTGCTCTATTCCTGACTTTGACCCGGTCTATCTTTCTCTGGTTTCGTTTTCTGTTTCCAGCTTTCCAGCTGCTTTTGTTTCCTTATCCACTAGTTTGGCTTTGGACTACTTGATTAATACCGTCCTCAGCACAGATACCTTGCTTGGTGAGCTGGTGAGACATGTCAAGCATCCTGGCTTGGCTGTAGGTGAATTTAGAACTATACAGTAAATAAATAAAACACACAGCAATTGTTAGAGCAACTGATAATGTGACAATTTCATTTGTGCTTCTGTCCACATCTGAATCATAAAAATGGAAACACATACAATGTGTAATGTGCAATGTATGTAATGAGAAAACAAAACACTGGTAATCTTTATATTATTCCAGAGCCTTTTTGGATCCCAAAGCAAATATAAAGACAGGGGTCGGCCCATAGTCTTATCAAAGCTTTAGTAAAGAAGGCAACATAATATTAAGGAAAAAAGTTTTCAAATTGCCTTTCTTTTTAAAGGGTTACTATACTATCTATATTTTTATATAAAATCTTATAGATACCGTATATAATTCTATAGGAGAAAGGAGCAAGTATTCCTACCTCTAATTCTGCTTTATTTTAAAGAGTAATAAGATTTAGATGTTTAGTCATTAATTACTTGCAGCCTTTAAGCTCCCTGGCGCGAATGAACAAACCTAGTTCTACTCCTGCTATATTTTTGGGGGAAGGAAGGAGTGGGATGTTTTTCCAGTTATCATGATTATCATACCATAAAACGCACAACAATGCATTGGCATCCACATAAAACTGATGCCTTTTATTTTTTTCCATGGAAACATACCACAAGGCCCAAGAGTTCCTATGGGTACACACTGGCTACTGTGAAAGGAGCCTTACTGTATGCAGATTATGTGTGGACAGTAAAAAAAAGGAATACATGTCAACTTTCAATACCAGCTTTATAATTAATAATTAGATTCAGGATTAATAGTTCAAATATAATGGAAATTGCTCTGGCATTTGGCTCATACCTTATACACTGAATAGCACTAACTCATGTTACCTGACCTATTTTAATTATTTCTGTTGTATTCAATGAAATGTGCTGACATTTTCTAAATATATAAGTCAATAAGTAAAATATGTGGAATCTATAAAATACTAGAAAACATAATAAATACAACCTAGGATCAGCCGCCACAGTTCTTAGCTGACAATATAATAGGCCATATTAATATCCAGCAAAGACAAAGTAAAGGGAGACCAAGAGGGGGGAAAATCCCCAGCAGTCACAGTGAAACTTTAATAAATCCTGAAATTGAGCTTCAACATAAGTATCTAAAAGAGTACAGTAAGCTTACCCTTATAAAAGAATATATTATACTTGCCCACGCAAAGTTCTACTTATACTAGTGGATAAATCACACAAAGATCAAGTGCTTTATAATGTACAGCTTATGTGATTTATGCACATTTTGATATAGTAGATCTATGTGTGGGAAATTATAACATACCTTTATGAAGATATGCTTATCTGCATTGAAAACAGTAAAAAATAATTTTAACAGTGTTAAGCTAAAAAATGTGGAAGAATGAAACCAGAATTTAAAGGTTAAAATAGCATGGGGGTAATTTTACATTAAAATAGTTAATGTTAAACATTTTCCCATATATATGGAAATAAGTGTAACACCCCAGTTTTTCAGCAGTTTATTTTCTAGCCAGCATGCAATTGAGACGGCAGTGCAGGAACAATACAAGTTGGTCAAGAATGTTGTCCCAATGGTAAATTCAGTGTTTAAACTTGCCCTACTACATTACTAGTCCAACTCAAGTGTCCCAATCTAGCACTTGTACAGTTCCCCATTCATTATTATAGTCACTATAAAGAGTGACAAACAAACGCACTATTGCACTTTCTATTGCACACATGTATGTATTTTATCGCACCTTCCCCTTAAGTATAACACACATAAAAACAGTAAAAATCACACCAAATAGTCATAGAAATTGTAATTTGTACACAGGTATTGGAACTCGCACAGCTTGCGGAGGTAGTAGGTCCACTCCAGTATGCAGTTTGTGTGGGTGAAGAGGAGACGAAAGTGGCCGACCCTGACTGTTTGAAATCGAACCGGGGAATGCCTGAATTGAGCTCGGGGAGTCCTGAAGTGTGTGCACGGTAAATGTGAGAGAGAGATTCAGCCCACAGAGCAGCTAACAGGGTGACGAGCGAAGCTGTCAGGAGGCAAGACCCACTGTTCGAATAGTAGGCCACCTACTACCCACGCCACGCGGATCACACTGCCGAGAGGTCAGTAGTGAGTATACATACCTGTGTAGGGATCCTTAAGGAGTTTAATTTATATTTGTGATCACCTAATGTGAGACTTTACCGCAGTGGAATGGATCATTAGTCCCGGACAATGTATGAATGCGTTGGATATACCAGTTATTCGATAATCATAAAGTGATACATTTTCCAGGATAATTATCAGTCAATTGTTACATGTTTCGATACTAACAGGGTTATTCAATAAAAGTTCTTATCATTAAAAATGGTGCTAATTTTGTCCCAACCAATGAGATGGTAGCTTTTAAATGTAAAATAATATCGGATTGGTTGGGGCAAAATTAGCAACATTTTAAACAATATGAACTTTTATTGAATCTCCCTGTTAGTCTTTTAAACTTGTTACAGTGTGATTTTTCATCATAGGGATTCCTATGACTATTTGGTGTGATTTTTACTGTTTTTATGTGTGTTATACTTATGGGGAAGGTGCAATAAAATACATACATGTGTGCAATAGAAAGTGCAATAGTGCGTTTGTTTGTCACTCTTTCTTTATAGTGACTAATAATGAATGGGGAACTCTACGTGTGCTAGATTGAGACACATGAGTTGGACAAGTAACTCTTAATGTAGTTTGTTAATTTGTCAGTCCCAAGCACCAGCCTTGATTGGGTAGTTAGAACTCCAGGCAGTATAGATGTGCCAGAAACAATTGTGCCCAGATCCGGTTAAATTATTAATGTTTTTAAACTTGCCCTAACCTTTTCAATACTGGTGACATGCAGTGTCTGAGCAGGTAACACAAAAGAGGCCTGTGCAGCTGCCGCAAGCTATTCATTGTTGAATTTGCAGGTTTTTTCCCCCAGCTACTTGTAAACACTAGCTAATAGCTGCCATTAAGTAGCAGAAGAGTTTAATCTCTTTTGGGATTTACCCAGAGCTGAAAATCCGGTATCTAATTCTGGAAGTTAGATCGACCCAGAGTGATTGGGATAATGGGTAAATCTCCCTGAAATTTCTAAATGTACCTGTGTATTTTCTCTGATAGCTTAGCATACAAATCCTACATTTTTAGAAAGGCAGAGAAAAACAGGTTACATGTTCAAAAACTCAGGCTTACTTATGAAACCATTAGAGATGTCCGAACTTCGCAAAATCTGGTCCGCTCGAGGATCCGCAAATTTTCGAAAATCCACGAGCGGACCCATTAAAATGAGAAAAATACGAGATTTTTCGTATTTTCGAAAATTTTCGAAATTACGGGTATTTTACTAGTATTTTCGAAAATACGAGTAACCCTCGTAATTTCGAAAATTTTCGAGAATACGTATCTATGAAAGAGAACTCCTTGTATTTTGGAAAATTTTTGAAATTACGTGTTTTCTCGTATTTTGGAAAATTTCCGAAAATACGTGAAAACCCGTAATTTCGAAAATATGAAAAATACGCGAATCAGAAGTTCGGAAGGCGGAAAATCCGGAAAAATAGAATAGAAAATAGAAACCATACAAAATGTCTTATTTTACTGTCGTAACTGTGCACTATCTTTTAAGCACAATGTTGTCTGGTGACTTTACTTCCCCATAAATGGAAACAATGCAGGCACAGCTATTTAAGTGTAAACCCCTGGCAAACTCGATATTACATTGGGTAGCATTAGTTTTACACTTATCTGGTTGGTTAACGGTCTTTATTGCATCTCCGTTATTTCTGTGTATTTAGAAACACACCATGGGAAATTTCTATTAGTAGTAATGGAATGATACCTTCCAGCATGTTAAAGAAAATGTAGACCCTGCATACATTGAATGACTTAATTCAACTGTACAAACCCCCATTGTCATTTGTCTTTAAATGGAGCACATTTAAGGACAATTATAATCACCTCAACCCCGCTTCTCTTCTTCTCCTTGTTACTTGTACCCAGGGTAGTGCATCTTCCAATTAATGGTCCGGCCCTGGGCCAAATAGAGGGCAGAGCAAAGCCACCACACAATAATAATATTCGATAGCTTTGTTTTGATTAAAAAAAAAACAACTTTTGTCCCTTTATACAAAAAAATGGTCACTTTTTAGTTGCCTGCCCCCAATTCCAACCATTATATTTAGCACATTATTAGATGTTTTAATAACCAGATATTAAAGGATAATTATTGCCACCACTCTGGAACTGGAAGCCCCCTACTGCCTCTCTTACCACCGCTCTGTCATCCTTTTACCGTTTACTTACTAAACTCTTATAAAGTCTCATCTTTACATGTATTGCTAACCACCTCAATGTTAATAACCTATTGGGCCCATTACAATCAGGATTTTGACTGGTTCATTCAACCGAAACAGCCCTCTATGAGGGATGTTAATGACTTACAAAGTGCCAAACCCAAGGGCCAATTCTCTATCCTAATTCTTTTTGATTCATCGGCTGCCTTTAAAACTGTTGACCATTTTCTTCTCATGCAAATTCTGCATTTACTGGGCATCTAGTCACTTCATGGTCTTATTGTCTTCTCTGTCTCCTGTGCTAATAAGACTCTTGTTTTGGTGGCATGGGGGTCCCCCAGAGCTTGGTTTAGGAACTGTTACTGTTCTCTCTCTATTACTTTGGAGATACAATCAGTTAATTTAGCTTTAGTATCACCTTTATGCTGATAATACCCAAAGCTCTGTGACCTCTGTTCCTCACAAGGCAATCTTCTCCACCAACCCCCTATAAACACTGCCTCCTCCTGCCTTAAGCCATTTTCTCTTGCTGCTCCCTACCTTTGGAACTCATTCTCTTTCTCTTTGCCAGGTGATATCCATTAGAACTTTCAAATCAAAACTTGTATCTTACCTTTCTGAGCACCAGCACAATAAGTTATTGTTAGACACCCGATTGTAACCCCCCCCCTTTGTATCTGTATGGTGACCCACCAACACAACCAGACTGTTGCATCATTAGTCACCTATGGGGGACTGTGTCAAAAGCCTTTGCAAAATCCAAGTAAGATATAGCTATACATGTATTCTTTGCATTTGCTTTGATGGCTTAAAGCACTTGTTTTAGAAGCAGGTTAACATCCCCAGACTTTTATTTCTCGTTTCTGATATGTTCCCAGCAAAAAGAAGGGTTTTACTTGTACTAGTGTTCCACAGTATCTCTGTTGAGTTAGGGGTATACAGCTTTGCTTCTAGCAAGACAGAGTACATGAGGTTGCAGGGTCAATTCCCCAGACTCAATTTAAATTTTTCTTAAAAAGTTAAAATTCAAAAGAGGTACTGGACTTAATCTGGCAAGGGAAACACCATTGCATCCCTCATACCGTACTGACATCTGACAGAGCTCATGGAGGTCTAGCCGTGCCAAGTTTCATTAGATACTACAAAGCTACTCTATTAAAGGAAATTACACACTGGTCCCATCCATATACCCAAGCCCTATGGGCTTCTTTAGAACAAGATTGGACCCCCCAAATAAACTTAAGAACCCTCATATAGTCATCACCTACAAAATAGTTACAAATGTTCTCTTTTCTTCTAAATGTACAATTTCTGTATGGAATAAGGTTATTAAGAAATATGCTGGTCTGGAATGCCCCTCCACTCCTCCTTTAATAGGTAATCCAAACTTCCCCCCAGGGGGAATAAGACCATATATCATATTTGGTTCCTACAAAAAAGGTTGACTAGGGTCAGAGACCTACTACATAAATTGACTGGAGAGTTTCCTACCTTCCAGACACTTGACTCTAAATACCCCAAAACTTCCATTATTTCTACCTTCAGCTGAAACATTTCATACAAAGAACTTTTCACTTTTTTGCATTTCCCCCACTGAAAGAACTGGGAAGAATCATCTACTCGGGCCCAAGACTAATATCATCAATTTACCAAATATTACAAGAAATAACTATGGAATCTATTGGCCCTCACAAATATATGTCTAAATGGTAAACAAAACTGGGTACACCTATCCCAGCATCTATCTTGACAGAAATACAGTATGGCTAGCAGCTCGGAAAACTTCAATCTGTACATTGTACAAAGAAAACCTTTACAAAATCATGCTTAATTAGTACTGTACCCCACATTTACTAAATAAACATCTAAACTCTGCTGGAGATGCCAAATGTAAATCAATGTCTGATGCAATTCGAACGTCAACCCTCCCACTTCATGTCAGAATGTGCCAAGGTGGGGTACATAATTTCTCTATTTTAGTTCATAGGGAAGTACACTCAAATAGAATATAATTACAACAGTTCCATTTATTAAGTGCTTAACACACAAACCAGGTACACGTGTATATTCTATTTGAGTGTGCTTCCCTATGAACTAAAATAGAATTGATACTTACCTGACGTGGCACAGGCTACAGTGCACCTCACAATCTACCTGGCGGGATTCCACTGAACTATCGAATATTACATAATTTCTCTGCTGGAAGGGAAACCCCTGGAGTGTTGGAGAAGATTTCTCCTCTAGTGAATGATTCTGTCGATTTCCTGTCCTCCTTCAAGATGCAGTGCTGCACAATTTGCAATTGAGTTCGGGACCCTGTCTGCAGAAGTGACCCAGAATAATGAGGGGTATGTAGCCACCTATTGGCAGGGTCTTTCATGGTATCCAGAGATCTACCTACCACTCTGTATGAGGTAATCGCCCTCAATTTAAAGATTGATACTGGCCTTAGAGAATGCTTAGCTTAGAAAAAACGAAATAAGAGAAAATTTCAACCCTTGTTTCCACACTTTATCAACCCTTCTCTTCAATCTTCCTCATCAAGTTCCCTACTGACTGGAATCGAGGAGCCTATGCAGATTGGTAGAGCCAATCTTTCTGAGGAGGTGAAATTGCGTAGATAAACTGCAGGGTCTATGTCTCTATTGAAGAGGAAAAGGTCCCGCCCCGAAGAGCTTACAATCTAAGCAAATTTATTTGACACATACAACCTATCAGTATGTCTTTATGATTGTGGAGAAAACCAGAGTGCTCGAGGAAACCCACGCAAGCACGGGGAGAACATACAAACTTATTGCAGATGTGTCCAAGGGTGGATTCGAAATCAGGACAGTGACAGCACTGCAAGTCATTAGTGCTAATCACTGAGCCACAGTGCTGCCCCATTTGGGTGGAATATCTGCCAACAACCTCTTCAGAGACCTCCTCAGCCTGTAGTAGTATACCTAGATGATATACTAATTTTTCGAAAGATCTACATACCCACAGAGACCAGGTAAAAGAAGTACTCTGCCACTTTAGACAAAATTCTCTATATGCCAAGCAAGAAAAATGCCTCTTCGAAAATTCCTTTCCTGGGCTACATTATGTCCCAAGAGGGGTTTGAGATGGACCCTGCCAAGATCGCTGCCATCAGAGATTGGTCATTATCTACCAGCACCAAAGCCAAAGAGATTTATTGGTTTCACCAATTACTATAGGCAGTTCATCAAAGGATTCTCCTCCCATATTACTCCTATCCTTGACCTAATTAAAATGGGGGGTTAAACTTAACTCCTAGACTTCACTGGCCCTAGAAGCTTTTAAATACTTAAAACACTCATTCTTTTCACCCAATTTCTTAGTCACGCCAGTCCTCTTCTTCATTTCTTCATCAAAGTAGACACTTCAAATGTTGATGGGAAACTTCCCCCTGTGCATATATACAGACCACAAGAACCTAAAATGAATCCAAACTCTCAAGACACTAAACCCCTCGCTGGGTACTCTTTTTCTCTCACTTTAATTTCTTTATAAACTACCACCCTGGTTCTAGAAACAAGAAGGCTGATGCCTTATCCAGAAGCTTTCCCCCCTCTGAGACCCTACCTTACCAGGAAGAACTGATTATTCCACCCTTTAAAATTGTTGCAGCCATAAACTCACCTCTTGCCTCCCAACTACTACTGGACAATAGAGATGGCCGAAACTCAGTTTCGATCAGTTTTCGAATTCCCGGATCTCGGGAAAAACCCGAAAATCCGAAACTGGGACGAAATGAGGTAATCGCCCTCAATTTAAAGATTGATACTGGCCTTAGAGAATGCTTAGCTTAGAAAAAACGAAATAAGAGAAAATTTCAACCCTTGTTTCCACACTTTATCAACCCTTCTCTTCAATCTTCCTCATCAAGTTCCCTACTGACTGGAATCGAGGAGCCTATGCAGATTGGTAGAGCCAATCTTTCTGAGGAGGGGAAATTGCGTAGATAAACTGCAGGGTCTATGTCTCTATTGAGGAGGAAAAGGTCCCGCCCCGAAGAGCTTACAATCTAAGCAAATTTATTTGACACATACAACCTATCAGTATGTCTTTATGATTGTGGAGAAAACCAGAGTGCTGGAGGAAACCCACACAAGCACGGGGAGAACATACAAACTTATTGCAGATGTGTCCAAGGGTGGATTCGAAATCAGGACAGTGACAGCACTGCAAGTCATTAGTGCTAATCACGGAGCCACAGAGCTGCCCCATTTGGGTGGAATATCTGACTCAAACTTGCAAGACTCTTGTTTTCTTCTTCCAGTCCAACTTCAATTCAATTCTTCAACCTTTGAACTGTACAATACAATAACATTTGTAAAGTGCTTTTCTCCTAAAGGACTCAAAGTGCATAGATATGTCTTAGATCAATACAGTTTTTGTTACATAGGGAAATAGTCAGGTGTTCATAAATGCCAGACTAAACAGGTGGCTTTTCAGTTTGGATTTAAATGTTTCCAGGGATGGGGATGTCTTGATTGGGTGTGACAGGGAGTTCCAAAGTGTAGGGGCAGCATGACAGAAGGATCTCCAAACATTTGAGACTCTGGGGGTGACCAAGTTATTGGATCCTTTTGATCTAAGATTGTACAGAGACTATCTATGAAGGAATATATCCAAAATAAATTTTAACAGGGTTTTATCCATCCCTCCTCTTCTCCTGTAGGAGCAGGATGTTTTTTTGATGAGAATAAGGATGATGGCCTTCGTCCATGCATCTATTATCAAAGGCTAAATAAAATCGCCATCAAAATCAATGTCCTCTACCCCTGATTACAGAATTATTTAAGCAACTAAGAAGTGGCGAAGTTTTCACCAGACTTGATGTACGTGGCGCTTACAAGCTGATCCGCATCTGTCCAGGGGATGAAAGGAAGTTGGCATTTAATACAACGCCCCTGCCATCTTTCAAGAATTTGCCAACAACCTCTTCAGAGACCTCCTCAGCCTGTAGTAGTATACCTTGGCACATTCTGACATGAATGGGAGGTTGACGTTCAAATTGCATCAGACATTGATTTTACTTTGGCATCTCCAGCGCAGAGTTTAATGTTTATTAGTAACATGTGGGGTACGTACTAATTAGCAGATTTCTGAAGGTTTTTCTTTCTTTGTTGTACATGTACGATTTTGAAGTTTTTCCCGAGCTGCTAGCCATACTGTATTTCTGTCAAGATAGATGCTGGGATAGGTGTACCCAGTTTTTGTTTACCATTTAGACATATATTTGTGAGGCCAATAGATTCCATAGTTATTTCTTGTAATATTTGGTAAATTGATGATATTAGTCTTGGGCCCGAGTAGATGATTCTTCCAGTTCCTTTTTCAGTGGGGGAAATGCAAAAAGTGAAAAGTTCTTTGTATGAAATGGTTTTTCAGCTGAAGGTGAAATAATGAAGTTTGGGGTTTTAGAGTCAAGTGTCTGGAAGGTAGGAAACTCTCCAGTCATTTAGTAGTAGGTCTCTGACCCTAGTCAACCTTTTTTGTAGGAACCCAATAATGATATATGGTTCTTATTCCCCCTGGGGAAGTTTGGATTACCTATTAATAGGGAGTGGAGGGGCATTCCAGACCAGCTATTTCTTAATAACCTATTCCATACAGAAATTGTACATTTAGAAGAAAAAGAAACATTTGTAACTATTTTGTAGGGATGACTATATGAGGGTTCTTAAGTTTATTTGGGGGGTCCCAATCTTGTTCTAAAGAACCCATAGGGCTTGGTATTGGATGGACCAGTGTTGTAAATTTCCTTTAATAATATAGCTTTGTAGTATCTAATGAAACTTGGCACGGCTACCTCCATGAGCTCTGTCAGATGTCAGTACGGTATGAGGGATCAATGGTGTTTCCCTTGCCAGATTAAGTCCAGTACCTCTTTTGAATTTTAAAACTTTTAAGAAAAATTTAAATTGAGTCTGGGAATTGACCCTGCAACCTCATGTACTCTGTCTTGCTAGAAGCAAAGCTGTATACCCCTAACTCAACAGAGAACTGTGGAACACTAGTACAAGTAAACACCCCTTCTTTTTTGCTGGGAACTATCAGAAACGAGAAATAAAAGTCTGGGGATGTTAACCTGCTTCTAACAAGTGCTTAAGCCATCAAAGCAAATGCAAAGATACATGTATAGCTATATCTTACTTGGATTTTGCAAAGGCTTTGACACAGTCCCCCATAGGTGACTAATGATGCACAGTCTGGTTGTGTTGGTGGGTCACCATACAGATACAAAGGGGGGGGGGGTTACAATCGGGTGTCTAACAATCAACTTATTGTGCTGGTGCTCAGAAAGGTAAGATACAAGTTTTGATTTGAAGTTCTAATGGAATCCACCTGGCAACGAGAAAGAGAATGAAGTTCCAAAGGTGGGAGCAGCAAGAAAAATGGCTTAAGGCAGGAGGAGGCGTGGTTTATAGGGGGGTTGGTGGAGAAGATTGCCTTGTGAGGAACAGAGGTCACATAGATTTGGGTATTAATCAGCATAAAGGTGATACTAAAGCTAAATTAACTGTGTATCTCCAAAGTATAGAGAGATGAACAGTAACAGTTCTAAACCAAGCTCTGGGGGACCCCCATGCCACCAAAACAAGATCTTATACACGAGACAGAGAGACATAAGACCATGAAGTGACTAGATGCCCAGTAATGCCAGATTTGCATGAGAAGAAATGGTCAACATTTTAAAAAGCAGCCGTGAATCAAGACTTGGATAGAGAATTGGCCCTTGGGTTTGGCACTTTGTAAGTCATTAACATCCCTCCTAGAGGGCTGTTTCGGTTGAATGAACCAGTCAAAATCCTGATTGTAATGGGCCCAATAGGTTATTAAACATTGAGGTGGTTAGCAATCATGTACAGATGAGACTTTAATAAGAGTTTTAGTAAGTAAACGGTAAAAGATGACAGAGCGGTGGTAGAGAGGAGTAGGGGGCTTCCAGTTCCAGAGTGGTGGCAATAATTATCCTTTTATCTTGGTTATTAAAACATCTAATAATGTGCTAAATATAATGGTTGGAATGGGGGCAGGCAACTAAAAGTGACCATTTTTTGTATAAAAGGACAAAAGTTGTTTTTTTTTTTAATCAAAACAAAGCTATCGAATATTATTTTGTGTGGTGGCTTTGCTCTGGCCCTCTTTTTGGCCCAGGGCCGGACCATTACTTGGAAGATGCACTACCCCTGTGGTACAAGTAACAAGGAGAAGAAGAGAAGCGGGTTGAGGTGATATAATTGTCCTTAAATTGTGCTCCATTTAAAGACAAATGACAATGGGGGTTTGTACGATGAATTAAGTCATTCAATGTATGCAGGGTCTACATTTTCTTTAACATATCTGGAAGGTATCATTCCATTACTAAGAAACCTGGTTCAAATACACAGAAATAACGGAGATGCAATAAAGACCGTTAACCAACCAGATAAGTGTAAAAACTAATGCTAACCCAATGTAATATCGAGTTTGCCAGGGTTTACACTTAATAGTCTGTGCCTGCTTGTTTTCCATTTATGGGAAGTAAAGTCACCAGACAACATTTTGGCTTAAAGATAGTGGCACAGTTACGACAGTAAAATAAGACGATTTTGTATGGTTTCTATTTTCCTATTTCTATTTTTTCTTTTTCGGATTTTCCGCCTTCCGAACTTCTGATTCGCGTATTTTTCATATTTTCGAAATTACGGGTTTTCACGATTTTCGGAAATTTTCCAAAATACGAGAAAACACGTAATTTCAAAAAATTCCAAAATACAAGGAGTTCTCTTTCATAGATCCGTATTCTCGAAATTTTTCGAAATTACGAGGTTACTCGTATTTTCGAAATACTGTAATACCGTATTTCAAAATTTTCGAAATACGAAAAATCTTCGTATTTTTCCATTTTATGGGTCCGCTCGTGGATTTTCGAAAATTTGCGGATCCTCGAGCGGACCAGATTTTGCGAAGTTCGGACATCTCTAATGGTTTCATAGTAAGCCTGATTTTTTGAACATGTAACCCTGTTTTTCTCGCTCTTCTTCTAAAAATGTAGGATTTGTATCTAAAGCTATCAGAGAAAATACACAGGTACATTTAGAAAATTTCAGGGAGATTTACCCATTATCATCCCAATCACTCTGGGTCGATCTAACTTCCAAATTAGATACGGATTTTCAGCTCTGGTAAATCCCAAAGAGATTAAACTCTTCTGCTACTTAATGGCAGCTATTAGCTAGTGTTTACAAGTAGCTGGGGAAAAAACCTGCAAATTCAACAATGAATAGCTTGCGGCAGCTGCACAGCCTCTTTTGTGTTACCTGCTCAGACACTGCATGTCACCAGTATTGAAAAGGTTAGGGCAAGTTTAAAAACATTATATTTACCGGATCTGGGCACAATTGTTTTCTTGCACATCTATACTGCCTGGAGTTTCTAACTACCCAATCAAGGCTGGTGCTTGGGACTGACAATTAACAAACTACATTAAGAGTTACTTTCCAACTCATGTGTCTCATCTAGGCACACGTAGAGTTCCCCATTCATTATTAGTCACTATAAAGAAAGAGTGACAAACAAACGCACTATTGCACTTTCTATTGCACACGTATGTATTTTATTGCACCTTCCCCATAGTATAACACACATAAAACAGTAAAATCACAACACAAATAGTCATAGGAATCCCTATGATGAAAATCACACTGTAACAAGTTTAAAAAAGACTAACAGGGAGATTCAATAAAAGTTCATTGTGTTTAAAAATGTTGCTAATTTTGCCCCAACCAATCCAATATTATTTTACATTTAAAGCTACCATCTCATTGGTTGGGACAAAATTAGCACCATTTTTAATGATAAGAACTTTTATTGAATAACCCTGTTAGTATCGAAACATGTAACAATTGACTGATAATTATCCTGGAAAATGTATCACTTTTATTATTAATCGAATAACTGGTATATCCAACGCATTCATACATTGTCCGGGACTAATGATCCATTCCACCGGTAAAGTCTCACATTAGTGATCACAATAATTAAAAAACTCCTTAAGGATCCCTACACGGTATGTATACTCCTAGCTGAACCTCTCGGCAGTGTGATCCGCGTGGCGTGGGTAGTAGGTGCCTACTATTCGAACAGTGGGTCTTCCTCCTGACAGCTTCGCTCTCCCCCTGTTAGCTGCTTCTGTGGTCTGAATCTCTGCTCTCACCTATTACCGTGCCACACTTTCAGACTCCCCGCTCAATTCATAGGGCATTCCCCCGTTGTTCGATTTCAACAGTCAGGGTCTGCCATTTTCGTCTCCTCTTCACCCCACACAAACTTGCATACTGGAGTGGACCTACTACAACCACCTCCGGCAAGCTGTGCGAGTAGTTCCAATACCTGTGTACAATTACCATATTTCTTGAACATTTGGTGTGAATTTTTACTGTTTTATGTGTGTATACTTAAGGGGAAGGTGCGATAAATACTAACATTTTGTGTGCAATAAAAGTGCCAATAGTGCGTTTGTTTGTCACTCTTTATAGTGACTTAATAATGACTGGGAACTGTACAAGTCTAGAGTTGGGAACCTTGAGTTGGCTAGTAATTCTTAATGTAGTAGGGCAGTTTAAACACTGTATTTACCATTGGGACAAACATTCTTGACCAACTTGTGAATGTTCTCTTGCACTGCGGTCTCAAGTTGCATGCTGGCTAGAAAATACTGTCTGAAAACTGGGGTGTAACACTTATTTCATATATATGGGAAAATGTTTACTTAACTGTTTTTAATGTAAATACCCACCCATGCTATTTTAACCTTTACATTCTGGTTCACTTACTTCCACATTTTTAGTTAACTCTGTTAAAATTATTTTTTTACTGTTTGCAATGCAGATAAGCAAATCTTTCATAAAGGTATGTTTAATTTCCCCCACACATAGATCTACATATATCAAAATGTGCTAAATCACATACAGCTGTACATTATAAAGCACTTCGATCTTTTGTGATGATTTATCCCCTAAGATAAAAGGAGACTAAACTGTGCGTGGCAAGTCTAATATATTCGATGCTGTTATGAAAAAGGGTAAGGGTTGTTACGCTTGCTCACTTCTACACGGAGGTAAACTAGTGCGATGTTGAATGCTAAAGGGCAATCAGGATTTATTACAAGTTTCACTGTGACGTGCTGGGGTTTTTCCCCCTCTTGTCTCCCTTTACTTGTCTTTGCTGGATATTAATTGGCTATATATTTCACTAGAGACGTGCGGGCTGATCCAAGGTTGTATTAATTATTGTTTTCTGATTTTATAATTCCACTTTTTACTTAGTTACTTAATATTTTAGAAAATGTCGCACATTTCATTGAATACAACAAAAATATTAAAATATGGTCAGGTAACATGAGTTGTGCTATTCAGTGTATAAGGGTATGGCCAAATCCAGAGCAATTTCCATTATATGAACTATTAAGCCATCTGAATTATTCTTAATTCTAAAGCTGGTATTGAAGTTGACATGTATTCCTTTTTTTACTGTCCACACATAATCACTGCATACAGTAAGGCTCCTTTCACAGTACCAGTGTGTACCCATAGGAATCTTGGGCCTGTGGTATGTTTCCATGGAAAAAAAATAAACAGGCATCAGTTTTGTGGATGCCATGCATTTGTTGTGGCGTTTATATGGTATGGCTAAACATGATAACCTGGAAAAAATCCCCACCTCCTTCCTTCCCCAAAAATATAGCGGAGTAAGAACTAGGTTTGTTCATTCGCGCCAGGAGCTTAAAGGCTGCAAGTAATTAATGAACTAAACAAATCTAATCTTATTCTCTTTAAATAAGCAGAATTAGAGGAGGAATACTTGCTCCTTTCTCTATAGAATTATCATACGCTATCTAAAGTTTATATAAAAATATATGATAGTATATAACCCTTTAAAAAGAAGGTCAATTTGAAAACTTTTTTCCTTAATATTAATGGTGCCTTCTTTACAAGCTGTTGATAAGACTATGGGCCGACCCCATGTCTTATTATTTGCTTGGATCCAAAAGCTCTGGAATAATTAATAAATTACCAGTGAGTTTGGTTTTCTCATTACATACTCAATTGCACATTACACATTGTTGTGTTTTCCATTGTTTATTGATATACATGTGGACAGAAGCACAAATGGAAATTGTCACATTATCAGTTGTGCCTCTAACACTTGCTGTGTGTTTTTATTATTTTCCTGTATATGTTTCAAATTCACCTACGCCAAGCCAGGATGTCTTGAACATGTCTCACCCCTAGCTCACCAACGTATCTGTGCTGAGACGGTATTATCAAGTAGTCCAAAGCCAAACTAGTGGATAGGAAAGCAAAAGCAGCTGAAGGCTGGAAACAGAAAACGAAACCAGAGAAAGATGAACCCGGTGTCAAAGTCAGACTAGAGCAAAGGGTCATACACGTCAATCATTCAGCCAATGTGGTACCAAGGGATGAGAAGGAAATAGTTGAGAAATGTACAAGGGTCCCGACAGGTAGCAAATAAGCATAATAAGGGTAGCAGAAGTCGGCAATCAAGTAATCCAGTACGAGAAACCCCAAAATCAAAGGCAAACCAAAAGCTCTATATGGGCAACTGACAGAAACGAAGCAAGAACTTTAAAAGGATGGTCAGACCATCAGGAAAGACAAGGACAGGAAATAAATCATTAACCTTGAGATCAGCTGCAGAAGTCCATATTCAGGCAAATTTCCGGAGCCACAAGATTAAAAGCCGAATGGTAAAAAATCCTGAAGATGCCAAAGCCTACCTAGATGTGGGATTACCCCAGAAGTCCTACTTTTTTTAGAGATGAGTACTGTAGACATAAGGTGAATACCTTTTTTATTATGGACCTAACGTTTCATTTTTACGACAACGCTTTCGAGAGAACACTTCTCTCTTCCTCAGTCAATCAGTAAAAGAAACACAGGTAATCACTAATCTTTAAAGTTGATAGATTTACACACCTTTTTTTTGAATCCTATTATGTTAGGACTGTAAACAGATCAGCCATATCAGGTAAACTATAAGTCAGAAACAATACAAACACAAACAAAGTAACATTAGGGAACTGTAAAAGGACAATATTAGTAAGTATTGGATACAACACAGGTTACAAGCCAACAGGGAGGGAGGAAGTGGACTCATCAATATTCTGATAGTGCTGAGGAATCCCATGTCCCTATTTAAACCAGTTTGTTTTGTGTTAAATAAGTTCTTATTATGGATTGTTAAACTAGAAACACCCATAACACTTCTTGGTTTTGAGGATATGTTAAATTTGCATTTGCTCTGTAAAACAATTTTAATTTTTGTACAAGTATCTAAATATGTAATTTATAAATGTGATTAAACTGTCCCTTAAAAGACGAACACGGTGATGTATAGTATAGTATAGTATTTGAGATTAATAAAGACATATGTCCTCCGTTCCAACCCATCTAGCAATAATCCTCATTTCCTGCCTAACTGTTTGATCCAGAGGAAGCAAAAAAAAAACCACCAAATTTTATGAGGGGAAAAATTCCTTCTTGGCAATCAAAACTTTTCCCTGGATCAACTCTACTTTATGTATCAATACTATAACTTTTTTCTGCATACATTCCTCGTTGGCAGAACTCACTCCAATTTTTTTTTTTTTTCACTGACCAAGTGGACCTGCCTAACGTCCCTGGAAGTTCCATATTACTGTTCTCAAGTAAAAACCCTTTCCGAATTTGCAGCCTAAACCTTTTTTCTTCAGTTCTTAGGGATGTCCACGTGTGCTTGGTTAATTCAATGGTGTAAATTTACCACTATACTCGCTATTTACCCAATTGGTGTGCTCTTCGCACCACTGGTTCCCATTAAATAAATGGCAGGGGAAAATCAGGACGCGCCCCTTATAATATCGCTGTTTTTTCAGACACAGACTCATGCACCTATGAGCATGGTACCTTTTGATAGGTTTTGGCAGTTTTAAATGGGAGCTATATGGACCAAGACACATCCAAAGCCAGCTGTTGTCTCACTTCTCCTTGTTATGGCTGCTGGTTGATTTTATGAAATTAACTGTGGGTATTAAGGGCCCTATTTTAAAAAAGATCGGTATCGTAATCGTAAATACCGATTGTTATCGTAAAATATTGTTTTTTTACCGATACAGACCGTTATTTACCGATAACGACCGCTGTTGTACCGATAACGACCGTTTATTTAACCGTAATGAGTTTATTTACCGATAACGGACCGTTATTTACTAACGTACACCGTATTTACCGTAACACCGTATTATAGGCGATAATCGTTAAATACCGGTCGTTATCGTTTAAAGACCGGTCCTTTATCGGTACAATAACGGTCAATTATTGGTAAATAACGGTCGTTAATCGGTAAATTAGCGGTCGTTATCGTACAAGCGGTCGTTATCGGTAACACGTCGTTATCGGTAATAACGGTCGTTATCAAGTAAAAAACAGTTTGTTATTTTACGATCAACGATCGGTATTTTACTATAACGATACCGATGTTTTTAAATTGGGCCCTAAGAGTCAAATCCACCTCTTTGTTTTGAGGAGAGTCCCAATATGTCCACACATCTTAAAACAAGGAAGCTGGCAGCCTTGCCCACCTAGAGGCTACATACCATCAATTACAGCACAGAGAAGCCGTTTCGTTAGGCACACATATCATGTTAAACTTTTAGCCACTAAAGATAATAATACTGTATAAAGGATAAAATCTTTAATAAACATTTCTGTTAAAACTAACATATTTTTTTATCTATTGCACTTAAAATCATTTTTAGAGTACATCCACAATTGATAGGTCCCAGGGAGTGGCATTTAACTACTAGAACCAGTGTGTTTATATAGGTGTATCATGTCATGGAGTCGGGTAACATACGAAACAAAATCTACAATATTTGTTTTATTATACTTGTGTTCTGAGATTTAGTAGTCTCACTTAAAAATCACTGGCTTGAAATGATTTTTTGAATACTAGATCAGATACCAGTGTTGAGGCCTCTTCTGTTGAGTATCTGGTTCTGATGTAACTTTCTCAAGTTTTTTAAAAACTTTTTGCCAATGAAATTGCTAAAATTACTGCGCAACTGATTTATAGTTTGTGATCAATGATTTGCATGATTGACGTTCTTCCATTTGCTGATGATCTGTGTTCGTTTTCTTTCGATTGTAGCTTGAGCCTTCTTGTCTAAAGACGAAGCAACAAATATCTTTAGTAATCGAACTTTGTACATTGTGATCACACATTTGCTAAACATTATAAGAAAAATTTATAGATTAAGTAATGTTTATTTATTTGCAGCATAATCATTTTAAAAATTATTTGTACAATGTTGGTTGAATTTAGGATCTACTAGTTTAATTATTTGAGCTAGGTTTACATTATCTTTTTTCTTTAAATACTGAGTACACTCTGATAAAGTCATTTGTTTGTCCTACTAATATAAACACACACACAACACTTTTGGACCGGACAGCACAGGGGCAAGATTAAGGTTGTGGGTGGCCCTGGGCAAAATATTTGTGGGGCACCCAACTGTTCACGACATTACAAATATTAGGCTAGTCCTAACGTCCCTTAAGTGGCCTTTTGGCACGGCTAAAACTTATAAAGCTGCCCACTATACTCCATGCTGTAATGGCAAAGCATGCCGCCCAGCCACAAAAAGCTGGAATCTAACTTAAATCTTGCTGTTACTGTTAGGTCAGCCCTCCATTCGCAGCATGTTTGGGTCAGCCCTCCATTCACAGTCCATTATGGTTTGCCCTCCAGTCACTATCCACATGGCCACGTGGCTGGTAACTGGAGGGCTGGACTAACAGTTGAACTGGTAAACTGGAGAAGGTGAGGCAAATCGCCCTGTGAGAAGGTGAAGCAAATGACGTCTGTGGGAGACTGGGTATTCTTGTAAAAAAAAAAAAAATATAGTTTTTTAAATGTAAAATAAAAAAAACCCTTGGTGGGGGGCCTTTACGTGGTGGGGTGCCCAGGTCATATTGCCCCTTTAGCCCATGGTAATCCAGCCTGACAAGCAAATACATTTTTTGCTAGATACTTCCAAATCTCACTGAAGAGGCGAGAATGAATATATCCAGTTAGTTTTAAATCTGCAGCTCCAGTCTCATCTGAAAACTTCTATAGTGGCTATGGAAAGTGACCCTAATGCATGGTCCACGTAATCGGGTTTCTTTGGATGCAAGGATTGATGATGATCATTAATAACATTAATAAACCTATAAGCAGTGTATAACCATTGTTTTCTTTGAGTTGATTCTGCCTGAACAAATTGTTGCGATTACCAACCCTTTAAATTAGTATAGAAACATCCCCATAAGCAGATCTTCAAATCACATTTAACTCGTATTACCTGAGATTGTCAGACAGTCTTTTAAAATCCAAATCAAATCAATTGTGATTGTACTAATACAAATCATTCTTTATGGTAAATTCCCGGTCTCTTTTTATAACTTTTAAGTCATGTGAATTCCATTGCGCATCTACTAAACTCGACTCTGCCTTTTTAGGGGAAAAATATTATTTGAATTACCTCAATTTAATACAGAATCAGTGGGGATTTCTTTTTTCTTTTCAACCTCGTGTCGGATTTAAAAACAATGCAAAGAAATGATCAAATTCTCCATTGTAAGTAATGTAAAGGGTAGTTTGGGCACAATTAAAATAAAAGTATGGATAGCTAGTAACGCATTGTTTTTCACATTTTTGGACATTCTGGGATTTTGCACATATAAATATACCTCCAGATCTGAAAACTACAACTTCACATGCCATCCTTTTGCATTCTGCTGGGACTTTGTATTTTCCAAACAAGTGCCACGTTGACATCACTGGTAGATATACCTTAAGGAATCAGTGCCCTGTAAAATCAAGTTATATTTATTTGGAGCTGCAGACTTTAAAATACTGTGCCATATTTTTTTTTACCTATGCCCCTCCAGAGCATAGCTTTGGTGCCTTGAAATTTGCTGCCATCTTTGTTACTGGTTTTGATGAAAGTTAAGCTCGCCTCATATTTCCCTTGCTTCCCTGCTTGAGCTCAAACAGTAATGCCTGTGAGTTTGTTCTGGTTCACTCTCCTGGCTTGAGCCTAAACGGTAATGCCTGCGAGGTCACGCACGTGCACAGAACCACAGGCATTACTGTTGAGGCTAAGCAGGAGAGTGCACGAACTTAGTATTTTTAAATTAAAGCGGCAGCTTCCAAATTAAACATAACCTTGATTTTACAGTGCACTTATCCTTTAATGTATGTAATACCATGAGTCAAACCTCTGCACTCCAGATGTTTGGAAACTACCAATCCCAGCAGAATGCAACAAGGGCATGCTGGGAGTTGTAGTTGTTCTAATCGCAACCAAGCATGCTGGAGAGTGCGTTCCGACATCACGGTATATAACGTAAGATACCTATGTATTCCTTCCTACATAAATCCTGTGTTAAAAAACTGACTTTAATTTGTTCTCCGACAGACCAACATTTTTCCAATGTAACCTTTTCTGTACACAATGTAACAGTTCATTGTTAAAAATGGCAACGTGATAAAACCCAGCTTGTGCAGTTTTGTTTTCATGGCACGATAAGTTATATGCTGCGAGCAGCATATGTTTAATCTGTCAAAAATTAATTAAAAACATTCTTCTATATAACCAAGATGCTGTATGCAAAGATGCTGCACGCTTGGAAAAATAGTTAACATCTTAACAATATTTTTATATTTTATCTTTTTAAATTTGCTTAAAATGTTCTCAGCAAATCTCAATCGAAAGCAGTTTCTATTTAAATAAAATATGAATATAATATAATTTGCTCTAGTATATTTGGCCTTCCACGATACGAATCGATGTGCTAATAAATATAATAAGAGCTAGAATCTTAATCAGACTACACAACTGGATCGTTTTCACGATATTGTGGTCAAGGATGATATTATTAAGTATGTATTTTTATACCCCAAGGTTTAGGTAATTTAGTTTGAGATCTAGACTTAAGGTTTAGCCCAGGGACATGCTACTCACAAGGGACAGTCCCATCTTCTTGACTTAGTACAGGCACATGGTGCGCTAGCAGAAAAATATTTCATAGAGATTATACTTTCTTCTCCTTTTTTTGGACAGGTGTGGAGCGTAAACGAAATGACATAAAATCAACTACAGTGTTATTACGACACGAGATCGACATGACTGGCGCGCTCGACGCGCCCGATGCCCACGCGATGCGCACTATTTCATGTGCATTGTGACATCATGCGCGCCCACGCGCATGGAGTGTAGGGCGTGACGGGAAATAGCAAATTCAGCTTACCCCATAAGGAGGCAGCAGAAAGACTCGGAGGGGCGGAGCTAACTCTACACCTAATCACAAGCAGTTGTAGCCAAACTTTTAACCTACAAAGATGGCACGGTGAGGCGCTAGGGAATAAGAATGTGCCAATTATTTTTTAAAAAAAAAGCTGCAGCTTCCAATTGATAATAACCTTAATTTTACTGTGTACTTATCCTGTTAATCTATGCCTCTCGCCTCCCTGTCCCACAGATTTTTGAAATATTAAAATGCCCACTTTCTTTAATGTTACTATACTTTGTTTCTCTTCTTCTTTGGAATCAATGGATTGTGCAAGGTCCAAAACCGTAGCGTACAGTCCTTGAAACATACTCTGGTTCCTGTACATTACACTAGCACTATTTACAAGCTTCATACCTGTGGGCAGTTTTGTATACTTTCTCACTAACCATTGATATAAAGTATTGCATTAAATGGCAATGGAGTGGAAATCCTTCTGCGGAAAAATTTATATATTTTTTGTTTGCTAGTGCTCTGGATGCCAAGCATTATTGCAATACGTATGACAGAAAACATTCCAGATCCTTTATGAATTAATGTATTAAGATTTTCTGAAGTTAATGAAAAAAATCTGCTTCCCCCGTTTAAGCGCACATTTTTGCCTAAAACCCCATGTCAAGTCAAGAAAACCCCCTGCTAACAAATATCAAAAACTTTCCTTAATCAAACTGTATGCGTCCATGACTAGACCAAAATCCCCTAATTGGGGGGAATTTGCCGTTAGGTCAAGTATGCTTTTTTTAAGGCTTCCAACAACTTTAACCTTTACCAAAATATATATTTTTTAGAACCTAAGAAAGCTTCGAGGTCACACCAAACTCCAAAATTATTAATTGCGATTTATTTAAACACCCCATCAAAACCAACCATTTTTAAGGGGATAGGGCCCCCCTTCCTTTCAGAAACCCCGCCTACCAACCATCAACCTACATTGTGGTGGGCAATTTATTCATACATGCATGCAGAAGGGTGACAATCAAATGTTAGAAATAAAATAAATAATAATCCCACTCAATTCTTCCCAACATGGCCAGTGGCGTAACTATGAATCACTGGGCCCCCCCCTTAAAACCTATGATGGGGCCCCTATCTGTGCTTCATTCAAAGTGGTTTTTCTAGGAGGAGGTAATAACTGTTTTTTAAAAAAAGAAAAATTAATACTCAATGGGGCCTCCCTTGGGGGGCCCTCCCGAGTGATCCCCCCACCCCGCCTGCGTTTGCTGCCCCTGCTCCCCCTGTAGTTTATGCCCCTGCACATTGCCTGAATTAACAAATGATATGCCACATGCTAAGGGTGGGTATACTGACAAATGGCCATTCTTTCTATAGATAATACTGGACACCATCAGGTACCAAATGGTGCCATTTTTTTTGATAAAAAAAACGACCACTAACTAGCCCCTAAGGGAACAAATTCATAAGTTCACATATACCAGAAACAAATTCAGTTCAGCTTTGCATTTCAAATGCTTTCATGTTTTAAACTAAACATGCTCATAAGAAAATGATAATCAATGCACGTTCCTAGGCACCACCTACAATATCCTATTTAACAGTATATTCACTGCACAAAAAAAAAAAAAAAAACTGCATAACATTATAAACAAATGGTTTTAGTAAGAATAAGTTACTGTGATCACATGATGAAAAACCTTCCAACCACGTCAAGGTAACCCCAGTCTGGAAAGGCCGCAAACGTCCTAAAACCGTGTTTTTACCCTTTAAATTACGCTTAGCAACTTTTGCATTTCTCAATACTTGTGAACTGGATCATAAATAGCAATGGGTGTACAAATGCCCACAACCGTTAAAAAAAGGGTGGGGTGTCATTCTAATCTAAATACCAAATTCAACACACACATCCTGTTTTCAATATTTCTATATTTATGAATATGAAAATGTAAATTTAAATTTTTAGAAAAACTATAAACTCAAATTCGAAATATTCTGCAAAATTCCTAAAACTACTTTTTATCAAAAATTCCAACATTGGAAATTCAAAATTTCCATGGAAAATCAAAAACGCCATGCAAATTTTAAACAATTACAATTCAAATCTGATTTTTCAGGACCTTCATCACTAGGTTTGCAGAAACCACTATGGAAACAAAACTTGCCAGTTTATTGTTTTCATCTCTTCCTCAGCGGTACCCACAATTTCTGCCTACAGCTGAGCAGAGTAAGGGGGAAAAAAAGTAAACTAAATCAGTAACATGGAGTCCCAAAAAACAAAAAAAATTCTGCATTTTTTAGAAACTCATCAGCTTCCTTTTAAAAACTATTTCAATGAACTTTCCATCACCCCATCCAAGTAAAGACAGTTATTTAACAGTTTCACACAGGTGTGAAAAAACCCCCCTTCTAAAATTGAATGACTAAACTTCTTTTCTTCCAGTCTTAAAGGATGTCTGCCTATCCTTGAACATGTTCTATTGACTGAAACACAACATGAACCTCAGATTGTTTTTTGTAATGGCCATGTATGTACAGTAGTTAATACACATTGATCATATCCCCACGCAATGATGTACTCCTTTTTGTACAAACAAGGATTCCCAAACTCACAGGTCTGGCAATTACCAAGCTGTAATACTACTTTGAAAAAAATTTTGGAATTACTAAAGGAATCAGCTTTTTTTCCAACACAGAACACATTTCCAGACATGAGGAAATCTGAGAAAATAAGAAACTCTTAATCGGTCTCAGGAGCTTTTAGTGATTAAAGGCTAAGTACAAACAGTAAATTAAGCTCCACCCCTGCGATGAATTTCATCTGCGGGTTTCCGAGCAAACACAGGTCCATTATATATATATATATCATATATATATATATATTATATATAACTAGCAAAAGTGTGCCCGTTGGTGCACAGTGGGTTTTTTAATGTGGTTAATTTTCTATTATTTATTTGGCTGGAGTGTTAGTTACATATATTTATATTAAATATCCTTAATATATACTAATTGTAAGCTAAAAACCTCCCACTTACAATGCCCTCCATTTATCGTAGTCCTATCTAGGAAGACATATTTTAAGTAATAATGCGGTTATTTTTGTAGTGTATTATTATGTTTAAGATATGTTTTTTACCATAATGATAACTTCACACGCGTGCACTTGGAGCCTTTCCGGGATAGTTCCGTCTTCCACCTCCCCAGGGGTAGTTTGTGCGCTCGGCTTGGTTGCGGCTGAAAACCCAGGCCCGCTGCGTTGTTGGGAGGCTCCGCGGGGCCTCCCTTTTCCCCCGCTGCACTTGGAGCCCTTCCCGTATTCCGTCTTTCCAAGGGGGGTAGTTTGCGGTTGTCCTCAATGGCAAAAACCAGGCTCCCATAGCCCCAACAGCGATTAATTTGTGGCTCTGCTGGACTTCCCACTGCACTTGGAGCTCTTCCCTCCTGGGTAGTTCCAACTTCCAGGGGGTGTTTTGGCGAGTGTGTCGCGGACAAAAAACGCAGGCTCCAGCCCCGTGCTAAGCCGCGAGTGTTTGGGATGTCCGCGCGGCTTCCCATCGGCACTTGGAAGGGCCCCAGACCAAGGTTGCTGTCAAGTTGTAACATACAATACTGTAACCACACAATTAACTCCCCTCCTCCACTAATAATCCCCAGGGGACTCTCAAGCAGGAACAGGCGCGTCGCTACCTAGCAACACAGCATTGAATCGCCCTACCATTTCTTATAGGCAATCCTTCGTATCCAGTTAAACGGAACCACTATGGGCTTTTTTACCTGGATTACGACGCAATGTGGAGGGGCTATTTGAGGGGGTTAATGCTACTTTAACACACATGCGGCCGTAAGGAGAACCTGGTTGCTTGTTTAATATGGTGTTGCCCCTATTGCTGCTAGAATACACAGGTCGGCCACTATTAACAGTATGGGACAATTTTAATAATTGTACAACCTGGAAGCTGATCCTTGTGAGCACTGCTGTCTCACAAAATAGGAGAACGAGACTAGAGAGACAGACAGAGAAGGAAGACCCCCCAAAGATAGAGCCAGACAGAGACCCGAGGGAGAGTCAGAGAAGGAGAGACTACAGGAGGGACGCACAAGAGAGAGAAGACAAGACGAGGTGTCGTTTGGCACGCCCACCCGCTTCTACTACACATTGCCTCAGGATGTAAGCAACTCCTACTCCAACAATGCAAATACGCTGTGGATATCATCTACACTTACTGGGAAGCAACTTTCTTTTGATTGGCCATTAAAACTAACGCACAATAGCTCAGTAAAATCTCTCCCAATGCAATAAAGCTGGATATCATTACACTAACTTCTGGAAAGCAAACTTTCTTTTGATTGGCCATTACTCGCCATGCTCCGTAAGTCTCTACCACAAGGCAAAGCTAAAGGCTTTACTGTCAAGCATGCATTACGTCAGGAATGGATGGTAAGTGCTACAGCAGCTACCAGAAGCACACCTATGGCATATAAGGACAAATAAGGAAACTTATGGAGCAAACAATATCCATGCAGAATTTAATAGATTTGATAGGTGCGTCTAATAGCTTCCCATTTTTGCCCAGTCATTCAAACGTGGGGCGATTCTGTATGTTAGTACTTTTTTTATTTTTTTAGTTCATATGGCCTTTCACACTGTTGCACACTTTATATATCTTTTATTTGTAACATATTAATAAACGAATTCATGTTATACCTTTTACTTACACTATACAACTTTTCTTATGTATACTATTATTGTTAAGCCTACCACCCACCTACATAGTACAGTCTAAAAAGCTCATTGCAATCTCCCCCAAAAAAAGCACATAATTTTTATATAAAGTAAGGAAATATATATAACCAGTATATTACTTGAGTATAAATCGACCCGAGTATAAACCGAGATACCCAATTTCAGCTAAAAATCCTAATAAAAGTTGTTGAAAAAACTTCGAGTATAAACGCACGGAGGGTAGAAACTTTGGGCATTCAATATGTTTTGGAAAAACTACAACTCTCAGCTAATAAAGCACGCTGGGAGTTGTAGTTTTTCCCAAAAAACATCTTAACATCGCCACCCTCACTTGTCATTCAAGATGTTTGAACTACAACCCCAGCATGCTTATTAGCTGGGAGTTGTAATTTTCCAAACATCTTGAATGCAAAGCAAAAGGCAAGAAGGGGTAGAAGTAGGAAATAAGTGAGGTGGCATTCACGTGTTTTGGAAACTACCAAACCCATCATGCGTTATTAGCTGGATTGTAGTTTTTCCAAAACATCTTGAAAAAAAAAAATGCCACCCTCACTTGGCCCTTCAAAGATGTTTGGAAACTACAACTCCCAGCTAATAAAGCAGCTGGGAGTGTAGTTTCTCAAACATCTTATGCCCCCTCACCAGTCAGTTTTACCACTTTGGGCCATCTTCTTCCTCCCGAAACTGTTGGAGGGGGGAGTGCCAATGTCGGCTCTCCACTCCGCCAAGGGCTTCCCTTTGTTTTCGTCAGTTGGAAATGTGTGCCCGCATTGGGAAGGTAGCAATCGTCTGTATTTGGCATCCGGCGGCAGGCTCATTCCCTGTACTGGCCGCCGAGCTGACTCACTAATCTGGGCGCCGGCATGACGTCAGGCCGGCACGCCAGTACATAAAAGTAATGATCGGGCGGCTCCCTGAGTTTTAATAAGGTAAAGTCGTGACTTGATATAAAACCCGAGCCAAGTTTTCAGCGATTTTACAGCCTGAAAAACTTGGGTTTATACTCTAGTATATATGGTATCATAAAACGGAGTTGATAGCATCCTGGCTTCAGATTTATCAAACAGGGTGCTTACTCCAGGATTAACTGGAATAAGTATTTTAGAAAATACTTAACTCTCAACTGGAAGTTACAAACAATAACAAAAAGTTTATTGGGATCCCATCACACCAACTCGTTTCAGTCGCCTGGGACCGTCAGGTGACTGAACGCGTTATTGATGTGATCCCAAAAACTTGTTTGTTATTTTTTGTAAATCCAGTTGAGTGCTCTGTATTTTCTAAATTAATATATATCTATATACATACAATATTAACAGATAGCAGTAATGATATTAAAGTATACGAAATGTAAATTGAAGGAAATTCTTTAAAAATCAAAGTACTAACAGCGACGACCACACTCCTGTTTTTTGTAATTATATCTTCCAAAATGGACTGTTAACCACACCCCAGGAAGTTTTACAGGGAGGCAATGGAAAGCCTACAAAGGAACAATATTTCTCACTTCCCCTTTTAGTTGTTGTATCCAGTGTTAGTAGAAGTTGCAAGACTTTATGTCACTCCTTTGTAAAACAATCATCATTGAACCAGTCCTATCTTCTCACAAACAACCCACAAACACAAACTAAACCCAATACATAAAAGCACAAACCCAAACCCGGTGTGTCCCACTCTCACCCCACCCTCACCAAAACCCTTCCCCTCTCAATAGAAACAAAGGAGAGCTGCCGTTGCTGTGACAGGCAACAGGATATTTTAATATATCAGGGATAGGCAAACGTGATCTCCTGATGTTTTAGAAAAACTACAAACCCAGAATTCTCTAACTACAAAGTGCTTGTAGAGGAAAGCTGGGAGTTGTAGTTTCAAACATCTGGGATGTACTGGTTGCTTATATGTAGGGGAACCAGAAAGAAACATTTCCTGCCCAAATTCGCTGAGACAAATGAAATGAGTTTGTTAATGTTTATTTACATTAATTTTAAGCAATAGCCCAGAAGCCATGGACCCTGTGTCCTGAACTGATAAAATCTAATAAGATTAAACATGAGACAGGATAGTCTGGGTTTTCTTAATAGAATCACTTTACCAATAGTGATGACCCCCATCTCTCATATTTATCAATAGTGATCCTCCTCTACACAATTTTTTGACCAATCGTGACGCCCTCTCTAAACCATTGACCAATGTGATCCCTTCTCTAACACATGATTCAATAGTGATCCCTCTCTAAAACACTTTGATCAATAGTGATTCCCTCTTCTAACAAACACATTGATCAATCGTGATCCCTCTCTACAGCTGGGTACACACGAGTTATATATTTCGGTCCCGATCGACCGATAGTTCATTGTATCTTTCGAGTCGGACCGAAATTATTCGCAAAAATCCAGAATGTTGCCCTATTCCGATGTACCGTTCGTCAGAAATCGGGACGAAAGGACGATCGGGACCAGGGTGGGGAAAAACCCAGCTCGTCCCGATCGGGCGGTCCTCTATGGACCTGAGCACTTTATCGGTTTGCGCGGTGACTATCGGACGGCGGCTGCCTTTGCCGCGAAACCGGACCAAAAAAGTCCTTCCTCCCCTCCTGGCCGACCGTTCGAAAGTTATCGACGGTCTGGTCAGGAAGGAAAAATCGCTAGGGGTGGGTGTACCTAGCTTACACATTGGCCAATATGACCCCTCTGTAACAGAATCACTACTGGTGACGCTGTGAAGGGACTATAAAAAGTCGCTTTTTTTGCGCACGTGTTTTCGCTCGTGATTACCTCGACCATCCCGGGAAACGTGAAATATTCGATTAAGTCCGATGCGTTTTTGGGTAATGCAATGCGTGCACCAATTTTTGGTGGCGTAATGCGTGGCGTATTTTGTAAATTAGCCCTTATTGGGAATCTTCCCCACAATCCTTGTATTGTAGCTGTATTGTTAAAAAACAAACAATCAGAATACACTTCACCTCTAGTGTTCCATGGAGGGTCTGGTTATAAAAATGGGATATTTATGGGTTTTGGGGTGTTTTAGAGGATAATGTTTACCCTGCTACTTCCTTCTTTATTACATGCGTGTGATCATTGAATGTGTATTTACTTGCGTTTTAATTACGACACAGCCATTGCCAATCAGGCATGGGGCAAAAGATAACATCTGTGAATGTCAGAAAAGGTTTTTTTTCCTTTGTTCTAGTATGTAAACAATAGTAGTGGGCTTTAACAAGTATTCGTATTGTATCATTCCTGAGAGAAGAAGCCTAATGCTTCGAAATCTTGCATTTTCCAATCATTTTAGTTAGTCATTAAGAGGATCGTACCGTACTTTATATTTCCAAGATGTTTTCACTCTCCATTATACGTCACTTCAAATTGTTCAGGATTTTCAGTGGATGATAAAATTAATTACCATGTTCACCATAGTAGGTTAATACCCCACATGTATAGGTTTACTACTTGTAGCTTCTATGGCCCTTCTTTTCTATTCACAAAAAAAAAAAAAGGCAAATAAACATTGGTTAGAATTGTTTATTTTAACAAAAAAGAGCCAACAATTCCCTTGCAATTTTGGTAATCTGTGGGAGAAAAAAAAAAAAAACAACAGAAAAAAAAAAAAAAGAAAAAAATGACAGGGAGAGATTTTTTGCCACTGTCAAATTTCTAATGGGTGAAGATATGGTAAGAATCAATTCAGAATCTGGGAATGAAGATTTCACTGCACTATGTCAGAACAAAAACCAAGACTCCACCACTGATAAATTGAGTAATCATAAGGTATCTATGGAGTCGTCCTCTGATGGGGGGGGGGGGGGGGGCGACAGAAGATTTCCATTACTTTTTCTCTATTAAAAAGAAAGTATTGATTTCAGGGTACACACTATATGGTCCCACCATTTTTTGGGGGGGGGGGTGTTTATGTCTCACCACCAACCGTAAAATAAAGACTTTCTAAAAAAAATGACAAACAGAAGCCTGTAAAATTTTAAGCATCACCAAAGTAATCACTCGAAAGCAGACCAATAATTCCTGTATGGGCAAATCAGGGGCTATTCCTCCCGAAACGTTGTTAAGGCTATGTCCACCCTAAAATGTAAAATTTTTATAATTATTAATTTAATAATTATATTTTTAATTTTATTTCTGAATTGGTCTTCCCCCCCTCGTCCCCCCCGCCCCCCCCCGCCCCTCCTTTTTTTCCCCCTTTCCCGCCCCCCCCCCCCTCCCCCTTTCCCTCCCCCCCCCCCTTCCCCCCCTCCCCTCTTTCCCCCCCCCCCCCCCCCCCCCTCCTTTTTCCCCCCCCCCCCCCCCCCCCCCCCCCCCCCCCTTCGCTGCGTCCTCCGCCCTCTGCTGCTTTGCGCGCGGCCCTGGTGGCCGCCCGCAGCGGGGGCGGGCCCGTCAGCTCCGTCTTGTGTGGATTGGCTGAGCGTGCGCCAATCACGGAATGCGGCTTAGCGGCAGCCAATCAGTGGGAACCGGGCAATTGCCGGCAGCTCACTTCCGCTTAGGAAAGCGAGATAAGTAGAACTTGGGGAGCTTTCTAAAAATAAAAAGTATGCGGTTGGGGGCTGGGGGACATGGGGGAAGCTGGTGTTAAAGGGGATAAACGCTAGGGCGAGGGATAGCAGACGGGAGGGGGAGAGGGAGGCTGGGAAAAGAGCTGCAAGTAAACGCATCGCAGTGATCTCCGGGATAGGGCACAGGGTAGCAGCATGTCACTAATAATTGTGACCTTTGGGGGGCTAGCCCCTCCTGGTATCAGTTTTTGGGACTTTGGGTGGGGACTAATACAGGCGAACCCTATGGAGCTGGGATGTGAGTAAGGATTAAATATTACACTAACAACATGGGTGGGGGCCATAGTTGGGGGGGGATTATAGTTTTTGGGGGTGGACATGCCCTTTATACTCTTTGCACAAATAAAGGTTGTATTATTTGTCAAGTAGTGTGCTCCCCTCATCTTCTTTGTTTGCACTGTAAATGTTACCATTGGTGGCAGTGAAAGATTCTGCTGTTAATGAGTATATGGGCATAATATTCTGCTATTAAGGTATGGGAGTGCACTGGGTTTTGTGCTGGTTAGTGTACATTCAAAGGCCTGAGTCCATAAAGGCTCATTTTTGGACAGCTAATTGGACTGCAACTCCCACACCTTAAAGGGCACTCAGAAAACTGCCTGCTTGGCTACATTTTGCTGAGAAAAAAGGGCCTGTGGCCACAGCTGCATGGCCCCTAAAACTGTCGGGGTATTTTTGACTTTCCACATGCAAGGATAACCATATTCCAAATCCCTGGACACTCTAGTTAAGTTGTTTGAGCAAGGGACTGTGTGAAAATACAAAGGCAGAGTTTAGAAACTAAAAGCCAATGTCAGAAAGCCGAATCTATCTGTCAACTGTTCCAGAACTGGGGGACACAGCTAAAGTCCTTACTTCTGATATTTCATTCATTTATCATTTTGGAATACATTATTTTAATTAGAGGATAAGTCATACATTACTCTACATAAACTTTATATAGATTGGAAAACATGGAAACCCAAATTACATAGTAAAGGCAACTTAAAGTAAAAAACATTAGAAATTAGTATGCTCATGCATAGTGATTACCATACCCAACTCAAAAAATCTCTGCAGTCCTAGCAATGAATGAAAAGTTGTTCCACTTGGTATCACCAACTTCTTTTTTTTTGCTGAGGCCTTTTTTGGGTTGCCTCATTCCGTCTATTCTTAACCTTCAACTTCCCCTTTCAATCTTTTACATGGTCAGGTAACTCAATTGGTGGTGCTGCCATTCCTTATAAATCCTTATAAAAACTTTTCCAATTGGGGTCGAGGTGCAGTCATAAAGAAATCTATATTACAATCACCGAGTGCCTTCCCCGTATTACCCCATCAACCCCTCCCCTGTCTCTTCCCCCTCCCTGTATTAGTCATATATAGGAGCCCTGTTTTATTGTTGACAGACAATTGTTTGGTTTTATTCTCTTTTCATAGGAATGTTAATGAACAATTTATACAATAAACAGGCATTTCTATATAATGACTAATACAGGGGGGGGAGAGACAGTGGAAGGGTAGGGAGATTGTTTCTGGTGCTTATTTTTTTTTGTTGGCCTTAGTTATTATCATAATCATTATAATAAAACCCTAAGTGTGCGTCCCTGTGTGTGTCCTGCGTTCCTATGGACTTCCCAACAGAGGGAGAGTGTCCCATGCAGAGTTCTATTGACTCACCACTAGAGGGAGAGTGTCTGGCAGTTCCTATTGACTCAACCACTAGAGGAGAAACACAGGAAACCACCACGAGGGAGAATGCAAAATTAAAATCAACTGCAGGTAGGTTGGCTGTGTACGGGGCCCCGGATTTGGGCAGAGGGTCCCATGGCTTTTGGGGACGAGGGGGGCCCTGTGGCTTTCGGGACAGATGGGGGGGCCCTGGATTCTTGGTAGCACAGAGGGGGAGCCCTGGAATTGGTGTCCAGATGAGGAGCCCTGGATTTGGGACAGAAGGGGCCCCTGGCCCTGGACAGAGGGGGACTCTTGCCTTGGACGTCCTAAGAGGGTCTCCTGGCCTTGGGACATGGAGTACTAATGGCCTGGACACTAAGGGGCACTCCTGTGCTCTAGCACCTACCCGTTATTGTAGCGGTCTTTAATGTCTAGTATATAATAAAACCCTATAGTTGTGCCTGCGTCCCTGTGTCCGTGTTGGTCCGTGTGTGTCTCCTGCAGTTCCTATGGACCTCACCACTAGAGGTAGATGTCCGCAGAGTTTTCCTATTGACTCACCCAACCTAGAGGGAGGTCTCTGCATTTCCTATTGACTCCCACTAGATGAGAAACACACAGGAAACATCAACGGATTGGAGAACAGCAATTAAAACAGACCTGGCAGGTAACAAGAAAAAAAAAGGGTTGCTTGGGACAAATGGGCCCCTGGATTTTGGGAACAGATGGGTCCACCTGGATTTGGGAACATAGGAGGGGGCCCTCGATTCGGGACAGCAGTGGGCCCTTGGATTTGGGACAGACAGGGAGCCCTTGGATTTGGGAATCCGGAGGAGGGCCCCTTGGAGATTTTGGGACAGAGGGGGGCCCGGGAATTTGGACAGAGGGGGGGCCCTGGATTTGGTATCAGACCGGGAGGGGCCCTGGATTTGGGACAGAGGAAGGGGCGGGGGGGGGAGGGCCTCTGGGATTTGGGAAACCAGAGGGGGGCCTCTGGTTTGGGACAGAGGGGGGCCTCTGGCCTTGGACTAGGGGAGAGACTCTGGCCTTGGACACTAATAGTGTACGCTGTCCCTTGGGACAGAGGAATGACTATGGCCTTGGGACACTAGGGGGGCACTCTGTGCTTCTAGGGCGCCCATTCTTGTAGCAGGCTTACGTCTAGTAAGGAAATACTACTTACCTACAGCGTAATATATGTTTACCTTGACCTCTGAGTACCATCCCAGTATA
This sequence comes from Hymenochirus boettgeri, assembly GCA_019447015.1. Classification (NCBI taxonomy): domain Eukaryota; kingdom Metazoa; phylum Chordata; class Amphibia; order Anura; family Pipidae; genus Hymenochirus; species Hymenochirus boettgeri. Next base: position 65,952,482 of record CM033471.1, read on the forward strand.
AAAGTGCTTGTTCTTCTATATGGTCATGGAACTCCTTGGTGACGAATAATAATCCTTTGTAACATACCTGTGGCAATCAAGTTTATGAAATGGGCGTAATATTTCCTAAAGGTTTCTCACCAACACCATTGGGGTAAAACCAGAAGGCTTTCTCTTGGCAAATAGCTGGGTTTTTGTTCCCTGGCTGCTGGTTGCAACTAAGGTGTTGTACCAGGTCAGGTTTTACTGGAATCTACTAGTGGAAAGGGTTGGGATTGGATCCCAAACCCTTCCAGAAGGAAAACCCATAACCTGTTCAGTCGTTAAAAACCACAAAAAAAACAAACACACACATAAAACCCAAAAAAAAAACCAAACAAAATATGCCCTCCCATCTTTTCCTCTCTCTCAACCTCAATTACCGGAAAGTTACCTGGTGGAAGCCAGAAACTGCAGGTACCAATCAGGTGTACGACAACCAAACCTGTTTTCTGCGTTCCCGGCACCATAATGGTTATGGAATCTGATTGGTTGCATGGAACATCATTTTTGCAGAAACATTCTCCCATCAAAATCAGTGCATAAAGCCATGTTGGCATTAAGCCATTTTGAATATATGATCTTTTTTAATTAACATAATTTACCAATCAATCTACTGGGTATAACACATTCTAATAATTCTGAGGACATCTTGTTATCCAGTTGTCTCCTTTAACTTGAATTCCTCCTACAATCATTTCTAAAAATGGTATCAAAACATCCCGAGAACATTTTGAAGCATTAAAGGGCATTCCATATCCCCCCCAAAAACGTATCATTTCACACCTCACCATTACTGGCCCCCTCTGTAAGTGCATAAAAAATCCTTAGAAAACCCGCTTAACATACCTGCTCCAAAACATGCCTAGGTGGGGTACATAATTTCTCTATTTTAGTTCATAGGGAAGTACACTCAAATAGAATATAATTACAACAGTTCCATTTATTAAGTGATTAACACACAAACCAGGTACACGTGTATATTCTATTTGAGTGTGCTTCCCTATGAACTAAAATAGAATTGATACTTACCTGACGTGGCACAGGCTACAGTGCACCTCACAATCTACCTGGCGGGATTCCACTGAACTATCGAATATTACATAATTTCTCTGCTGGAAGGGAAACCCCTGGAGTGTTGGAGAAGATTTCTCCTCTAGTGAATGATTCTGTCGATTTCCTGTCCTCCTTCAAGATGCAGTGCTGCACAATTTGCAATTGAGTTCGGGACCCTGTCTGCAGAAGTGACCCAGAATAATGAGGGGTATGTAGCCACCTATTGGCAGGGTCTTTCATGGTATCCAGAGATCTACCTACCACTCTGTATGAGGTAATCGCCCTCAATTTAAAGATTGATACTGGCCTTAGAGAATGCTTAGCTTAGAAAAAACGAAATAAGAGAAAATTTCAACCCTTGTTTCCACACTTTATCAACCCTTCTCTTCAATCTTCCTCATCAAGTTCCCTACTGACTGGAATCGAGGAGCCTATGCAGATTGGTAGAGCCAATCTTTCTGAGGAGGTGAAATTGCGTAGATAAACTGCAGGGTCTATGTCTCTATTGAAGAGGAAAAGGTCCCGCCCCGAAGAGCTTACAATCTAAGCAAATTTATTTGACACATACAACCTATCAGTATGTCTTTATGATTGTGGAGAAAACCAGAGTGCTCGAGGAAACCCACGCAAGCACGGGGAGAACATACAAACTTATTGCAGATGTGTCCAAGGGTGGATTCGAAATCAGGACAGTGACAGCACTGCAAGTCATTAGTGCTAATCACTGAGCCACAGTGCTGCCCCATTTGGGTGGAATATCTGCCAACAACCTCTTCAGAGACCTCCTCAGCCTGTAGTAGTATACCTAGATGATATACTAATTTTTCGAAAGATCTACATACCCACAGAGACCAGGTAAAAGAAGTACTCTGCCACTTTAGACAAAATTCTCTATATGCCAAGCAAGAAAAATGCCTCTTCGAAAATTCCTTTCCTGGGCTACATTATGTCCCAAGAGGGGTTTGAGATGGACCCTGCCAAGATCGCTGCCATCAGAGATTGGTCATTATCTACCAGCACCAAAGCCAAAGAGATTTATTGGTTTCACCAATTACTATATGCAGTTCATCAAAGGATTCTCCTCCCATATTACTCCTATCCTTGACCTAATTAAAATGGGGGGTTAAACTTAACTCCTAGACTTCACTGGCCCTAGAAGCTTTTAAATACTTAAAACACTCATTCTTTTCACCCAATTTCTTAGTCACGCCAGTCCTCTTCTTCATTTCTTCATCAAAGTAGACACTTCAAATGTTGATGGGAAACTTCCCCCTGTGCATATATACAGACCACAAGAACCTAAAATGAATCCAAACTCTCAAGACACTAAACCCCTCGCTGGGTACTCTTTTTCTCTCACTTTAATTTCTTTATAAACTACCACCCTGGTTCTAGAAACAAGAAGGCTGATGCCTTATCCAGAAGCTTTCCCCCCTCTGAGACCCTACCTTACCAGGAAGAACTGATTATTCCACCCTTTAAAATTGTTGCAGCCATAAACTCACCTCTTGCCTCCCAACTACTACTGGACAATAGAGATGGCCGAAACTCAGTTTCGATCAGTTTTCGAATTCCCGGATCTCGGGAAAAACCCGAAAATCCGAAACTGGGACGAATTTTCGATAATTTCGAAAATAGCCTTGAATGTTCGAAAATACGATCGGAGATCATTTTCGATTTTCTGATCATATTTTCGAGGATTTTCGGACGTTTGATGCTCTTTTCGAAAAATTATGGAAAATAACTCTGTACATAAAAAATTATCGACAATACGCTCCAAAGTTCCGAAATCCATACGATCTGTCTGAATTCGGATGGATTTCGGAACCCGTGGAGTTTCATGTCCGATCCGGGTTCCTGCCGGATCCCATCTCTACAGGCCAATCTATCTTTATTCCAGAAGAACACCGTTTAACTATCCGACAAACCCATAGTTCTAAACAGGCCGGCCACCCTGGAGTTAAGACAATACAACCTCATAGCCGCTTGGTATGTTGGCCATCCATAAAAAAGATATTTAGGATTAAGTGTCCGCTTATGTTATCTGTGCTACTGCCAAATCTGACCACTTTCATCCACATGGTCTGCTGCAAACTTTGCTCATTCCTTCTTGCCCATGGTTTCACTTCAAACTAGCTAAAAATTAATAATGAAGTTAGGATAGCTGAACAAAGCATCACTAAGCCTAAATTTTTTATATATATTTTTTAGTATATTAATAGTAGGAAGATGAGGACTGAGAATGTGGCACCATTAATTAATCGGGATAAGTTAGTTACGGAGGATGGCGATAAAGCAAATGTCTTGAATACTTTTTTCCCTCTGTATACACTATAGAAGATCCAATACAGATATATATATATATATATACCCGAAAATCCGAAACTGGGACGAATTTTCGATAATTTCGAAAATAGCCTTGAATGTTCGAAAATACGATTGGAGACCATTTTCGATTTTCTGATCATATTTTCGAGGATTTTCGGACGTTTGATGCTCTTTTCGAAAAATTATGGAAAATAGCTCTGTACATAAAAAATTATCGACAATACGCTCCAAAGTCCCGAAATCCATACGATCTGTCTGAATTCGGATGGATTTCGGAACCCATGGAGTTTCATGTCCGATCCGGGTTCCTGCCGGATCCCATCTCTACAGGCCAATCTATCTTTATTCCAGAAGAACATCGTTTAACTATCCGACAAACCCATAGTTCTAAACAGGCCGGCCACCCTGGAGTTAAGACAATACAACCTCATAGCCGCTTGGTATGTTGGCCATCCATAAAAAAGATATTTAGGATTAAGTGTCCGCTTATGTTATCTGTGCTACTGCCAAATATGACCACTTTCATCCACATGGTCTGCTGCAAACTTTGCTCATTCCTTCTTGCCCATGGTTTCACTTCAAACTAGCTAAAAATTAATAATGAAGTTAGGATAGCTGAACAAAGCATCACTAAGCCTAAATTTTTTATATATATTTTTTAGTATATTAATAGTAGGAAGATGAGGACTGAGAATGTGGCACCATTAATTAATCGGGATAAGTTAGTTACGGAGGATGGCGATAAAGCAAATGTCTTGAATACTTTTTTCCCTCTGTATACACTATAGAAGATCCAATACAGATATATATATATATATATATATGGTATAAAAGGTTTAAGTGCACTTTGGTTACCCGAGGATATGGTACAGAAAGAAATAAATAAGGTTAATATTAAAAAATCTCCTGGACCGGATAAAATACATCCTCGGGTACTTCAGGAGCTAAGTTCAGTTTTATCTAGGCCATTGTTTCTTATTTTTGCAGATTCCCTCATGTCAGGTGGTGTGCCCCTGGATTGGAAAAAGGCTGATGTTATTCCAATATTCAAAAAGGGTAGTCGTTCACAGACGGGTAATTACAGGCCTGTAAGCTCAACTTCAGTGGTGGGGAAGATCCTGGAAAGTTTAATAAGGGAACATGTTCTAGAGTATGTTTCAAGGACTGACATTATAAGTAGTAACCAGCATGGATTTAGGAGGAATAGATCTTGTCAAACTAACTTGCTGGGCTTTTATGAGGAAGTAAGTAGAAATTTAGACTCTGGCATAGCAGTAGATGTAGTTTACTTGGATTTTGCTACAGTCCCCCACAGGCGAATAATGTATAAGCTGAGGTCTCTTGGTCTGGGGAGTTACTTTTGTGCATGGATAGAAAATTGGTTAATGAATAGGATGCAGAGAGTAGTTGTAAATGGGGCTTCATCATTATGGACTAAAGTGCTAAGTGGGGTGCCACAGGGTTCTGTGTTGGGGCCGCTTCTATTTAATCTATTTATTAATGAATTGGAAGTGGGTATTGTCAGCAAGGTTTCTGTGTTTGCTAACGACACAACTTTGTATACCATTAAAAACTTCAGAGGATGTGCAATCGCTGCAGGGGGATCTAGATAGATTGTCACATTGGGCTGCTAAGTGGCAGATGAGATTCAATGTTGAGAAATGTAAGGTGATGCATTTTGGACTTAAAAATCCATGTGCTGCTTATACTATAAATGGCTCTGTGTTAAGTGAATCCCTGTTGGAAAGGGATCTTGGAGTTTTGGTGGATAACAAACTTAAAGGTAGCAAGCAGTGCCAGGTGGTAACAGCCAGAGCCAGCATGGTATTGTCTTGTATAAAGAGAGGTATGGATTCAAGAGAGGAAAATGTTATTCTCCCTCTTTACAAAGCATTGGTAAGGCCTCATTTGGAATATGCAGTGCAATTTTGGAATCCTGCTTTCAAAAAGAACATCTTTGAAATGGAAAGGGTTCAGAGAAGGGCAACTAAATTAATAAGGCGATTGGGGGAGCTTGAATATGAAGAGAGACTGGAAAAGTTACAATTATGTATGCTGGAGAAAAGATAATCTATCTGGGGCATTGCTTGTGAAGCTTCTCATTCATCCAGGTCATGGTATATCTGTTGTATTCAATTAGATCAACTGGACTGAAATGTAGTTCTTGAAGACGTTTCGCTAGTCATCCGACTGGCTTTCTCAATTCAGAATTGAGAAAGCCAGTCGATGACTAGCGAAACGTCTTCAAGACCTAAACTTCAAGTCCATTGATCTAATTGATACAACTATACTCGGGGCATTGTTCACCAATAGAACATGTCAGAGGACACGTGGACATCCCTTAAGACTTGAAGAAAAAAGTTAGAGCTTCAAGTTCGGAGAGGGTTTTTCACTGTGAGAACGTAAAGCATGGACTGTCTTCCAGTGGACGTTGTTATGGCAGGTTCATGGTCAGTTTAAAAAAAAAAAAAAGCTATGAGTTTCTGCAAACAAAGAGGTTGCAAGTTACTGGTATTGATTCATCATAAAGAAAGTTTATCCAGGTAAATTTCCGATTGCCACTTGGAGTCAGGAAGGAATTTTTTTCCCCTTCATACATTTGGTGTTTTTTTTTTTTTGCATTCCTCTGGATCAACAGTTAGGCAGGAAATGAGGATATTGCTAGATGGGTTGAACTGGATGGACGTATGTGTCTTTATTCAATCTCAAATACTATACTATACTTTGCCATGGATTTTGTTGGAAATTTTTCCCTCTTCCAGGGGTAATATGGTTGTTTATGTTGTAATGGATCGGTTCAGCAAGATGTCACATTTCATCCCTCCCCCAAATTCCCTTAAGCTATTGAACTTTCTCAACTCTTCATCCCCATATTTTTTTGCCTTCCAGAAAATTGTCTCTAATAGAGGTACTTAATTTGTTGCTAAATTCTGTAAATCCCTTTGTATTCTTGAAATATCTCTTCATTCTCTTCAGCTTACCACCCCAATCTAATGTTATTTTTCTCTTTGCCAATGTGGTTGGTCTGATTTATTACCTTGAGCTAATTTCACTCATAATAATACTGCTCATTTCTCTAATGGAAGGTTGCCCTTTCCTGCTGTTTATAGACAAAATCCGTTGGCTTTTGCCCAGAACTTTCTCCTTACAGATGTCCCTGCAGCAAATGACCATGCAGCCAATATGCCCGCTATCTGGAATGCAACCAAATTTGTTAATACACAGACTTTTACTTATAAAAAACGAAGACCATGTCCCCTATTCCCTTGCAGATAAAGTATGGCTTTCCACCAAAAACATTCACCTCAAACTCCCTTCTCCCAAACTGGGACCCAAATTCATTGGCCCATTTCCTATCATTGAAGTCATCACCTAATACTTATTGATTACCGCTCCCTCCTCAGATGAAGATCCCCATGTACTTCATGTATCTCTTCTGAAATCTGTCTACTACCATTATTCTTCCTCATCAAGCTAATGACTCTTTGCTTTAAGTTTAGTTCCTGTGTCCTGCCAGTTTTCTCCTAACTACTTGTATCCTGTTCCTGGTTTTCCCTGCTTTCTTGCCTTTGGACCTTTGTGCCAAGGTTCTGTTTATTGTTTCTTTAGCTGGCTTTGCCCTTGGATTGCTCCACCATTAACTATACTGATTTCTGCCTCTTTCGTGGATGTCATTCCTCGTTGGTCCTGACTTCAAGTCATCTGAACAGGTAAACCTTAGTCTGCCAGACATTTTACAAATCTCAATTAACCACCTAGTTCACCATTTCTGCCAGCATTAATGAATCTATGTTTTAAAGCAAACCTGGTTTCTATTCGAAACTGCTAGTTTTTCCAAAAATCCGTGGATCTGACACATTTTTGAAACCTTCTAAACTAGACTTTTTTTAAGTCAAAAATTCAAAACAGAAAATTTAAAGTTAAGTTTGGCAATTGAATATTCCTATTTAAAAAAAAATCAAATTTCTATTGAAAATTGCTATTGAGTACTGTGTTTTAAAATTTAGATGCAATAGGTCTCGAATCAAATTTTCGGAACTTCAATAGTTTTGTGGAACTAAACTCGCCATTTTTATTCATTCTATTAGTCTCAGTTCCAGTCATGTCCTCCTTTCAAAACAAATTAAGTGCTACTGTGTAATCTTTTAATAAAAGAATATGGCAAAAGTTTATATTCTCTCTGTACTTAAAGGAGAATTTATATTTTTTTAAAATCCTAATGTGAAAGCTTTTCTCCCCAGAACACCTTTACATTGTATAATTCTTCTCTAGTAATTTGCATTTAGTACATGTAAGTAATAATTATAATGAAAAAATACAAAATAGTCTACTCCTCCGAGTCTATTGCTTTTTTGTTTTCATCATGTTTCTAGAAAAATATAAAGTTTCTATATGTGTACAAACTTTAAATATAGAAGCTTGGATTTTATGTACCAACAATCACAATTTGCTGACTGCCTTCTTCGAGCAATAAATAGTCAACTGATTTTACCAACATTTTTTACCAGCAACATAAAGATTCTAGATGTACCTTTTATTTGTGTAGTGTTGGCTCACTAATAAAGTGCTGGTTTAGAAACACACAGACCATTAAGTCACAGAATTTTTTGTTTGTTTCCATTATATTTGCAGAAAAGATAAAAATTCCACATGTACTTATATCTACCTAAAAGCTTGTGGGATGTGGTAGAAAAGCTTTTTTTTTTTAGCAAGACAATGTACATGGGTTGCAAGTTTTGATTCCCCAGACTTTTATTTTTTAACAAACGGTTAATATTCAGTTTTTTACATCCATGTTTTTTACTCCATGCTAGCTAAGAAATACTTTTCTTTTTGTATAAATAGTAAAGGAATTTATCATTGTTAGGGACAGGAGCATTTGTAACTTGTTACACAAACTGCACTGAAATCTGTGTTCTGTGAGGGAGGGGTGATTGCTGAGCTGTAACATGATTGTCTGCTGCTTCCACGAAGCAAGGCTGCAGCTTCCTGTGAAGTGTACTGCATACACTTAGCTGGTGTGTGCCCAGCTAAGGGGGATTAGGGGAGTTACCCCTAGCGAACAAAAAGAGGATACAGAACGCCACTCAGATGAACTGATATCCAGACTGGGCCTTTGTCAAAAGAAGTAGAAGGAAAGAATTGGTCAATCCGAAGACCCAAAACTGAACACAAAAAAAGCGACATCGTATGTGCAATGCAGTGAAGAATGCTCTGATTTGTATGTGGGGGAGACCAAACAACAACTTCCTCAACGTATGCCCAGCACAGAAGAGCCATTCCTCGGTCAGGACTCAGTCGTGTACCTGCATCTTAAGGATAAAGGACATACCTTTGAAGATTGTATGTTAACATATTTGCAATGGACGTGACTGGTTCAGAGAGGTGTTAAGGAGGCCATTTATGTAAAATAAAGAAACCAAGCCTAAATAGAGGTGGGGGGGTTCACACCAACTGTCTGCCAAGTACAATGCTGTTTTGACACCTTACCCTGGGCGTTCCTATAACACCTCTTAGCCACTATCCATCACACCCTTAACACTGGCTGGGATATGCTAATTGGGATTTTCCAGGGTTCATAATTGCCACAGATTCTTGTACAAGTCATTCTGAATTGAGAAAGCCAGTCGGATGACTAGCGAAACGTCTTCAAGAACTAAACTTCAAGTCCAGTTGATCTAATTGAATACAACAGATCTACTCAGATGAACTCTTTTCTGTTCTGCAGTGGCAGTTCCTCTTTGTTCTGCTTGACAATTGACCCCTGGAATGGGGTTTGAACAGAGTAGCACCAAAGAGAACTAGCAGGTGTGTGAGTGTGCCTATCCATTATTGTTTGAGGTTACCCCTAGTACCCACAGGTTAATTTTATAATCACCTAGCAGCCACAGCAATGGGAGAGGTGAAACTCAGCATTTGGTGTCTTTGTTAATGTGCTCTTTGTATTGGGCGATGTTTTCTGGAGACTTTAGTTCCCTTTAATCTTTCCGTTTTAAGTGTTGTTTTGATAATATTTGGATGCTTTTCTAATTTTTTGGTGTTAATCTGATACACAGGCACGGTTCCTGTTCCCAATGTTTTGGCACATTGATGTCACCATGCGCGTGCACGACCAGCTCAAATCTCGACCACCACTATTTGGTTCAGTAATGCAAATCTCCTGGGGTTAGTCCTACAAACAAAATTACTATGGAGGAGGAAGCCAGCAAAACACAAGGCTGAAGTAGGGATAGGAAGGGAAAGGGCTAAAAAAAATAATGAAACACATATTTGGATTATAGCCACAGCTACCTAATAACATTAGTTATTTTTACAGTGTACATACCCTTTCCCTTTAACATAGCGAAAGATTGAATTTGTTTGTATGCCTGAAACCTACAAAATACACGAATGCTATAGTGCGTGAACCTTGCATGTGTAGGGTCATTTGGTTGTGTTTGACACTAGCCCAAAACTGCTAGTGTGGCGTGAACTAGCCCAAAAGCTGCTAGTGTGCGTGAACAGCCTGCAGTGTAGGGGTCATTTGGTTGTGTTTGACATTAGCCCAAAAAGCTGCTAGTCCTCCCCTGCACACACACAAGCATGGCGACTAGATGAAGCTTATTAAAATGAAACCTTTTGCTTTGCCAAATCTGTATCCGATGCAAATAACTGTAATATTATTCATATCATTAACTACACTTTGGTACGTTTCTACAAACTCTTCCATAATTGTGGTATGCATATAATTCCTCACATTAAGCAGGCTCTCCAAGGAACTAAATAAACAGTGCTGTGGTACTCAGGGCATGCATTTAGTTAATAACTATAGATGCTTTGTACTGTTTAAAAACAAAGTAGAGTTTAAAAAAGAAAACACAAAACTGAAATATATTGCACTCTGACCTCATAACATTAGCACTGTGAGCACAGAGGAATACATTTTACTTAAAACAAGCAGCTTTCAGTAAGCTGCTCACACTGTGCTGGTGTTCAGTCATGTCAATTAATGCAATTAATTAGTAATAACCCAATCATTGCTTGTGGGAATACAAAATTACAGAGATTTTTAATTGGGCATATGTTAGAATAGCCTTTGAGTCTTGAAAATATTACCCCCTTCTTTAGGGAGGTCAGTGATTAAGTCAGTGTAGATATGAAACAAATACACACAGAAAGAGATGGGATCACTGTATGACAGCCAACATTATGGAAATGACTTTCTCTAGATAATTTGTTGACATTAGCTCACATTTATAAAGGCATTGATGTGCTAAGAGCACTAGGGAAAAAATATGTAATGATGCATTGTGCCACCAGACATCAAATTAATAAGGATCCATTTCCAAACTAAATTTAAAAACCACCACAGGACTTAACATATTGCCTTTTTTAAAGCCTTGCCTTTGAATTTAGATAATGTTTTTTATTCCATAGATTGTTAGATTCATAGTAAAATTATGTCTAAGCCTTAAAGTTTATCACAAAAAATCATTAATATGATAGGATCATAAACACCTTAATACTGTATTTGGCTGAGCTTTTCTGCATTGTACTAAAACATTGTTTTTATAGGAATTGCATTGTGTGCATATATTATTTTAGGGCCAAATATATGTGACTGCCCTTACATATTGCATTACAGATTCCATGGCAACATATTTACCTAGCAAACTTCCATTCTCTGTATGGGAAATCAGTTGGCCAGTTGAATAAAACAAATAGTTTGGCTCCCTCTACATTAATTAAAAGGAGCCAGAACCAACCCATCATGTTGCCAGCCACTAGAGATGGACTAAACGAACCTTGAACCAAGTTCGGCCGAACTATTCAAATTCGAACAAATTCGGACTTCTCAAACTATCTCGGACCCGGATTTTCGATATTTTCGGACTTTGAGAAAATTTGAATGTTCGAATGTGCGAGTAAATGGCCTATTATACCTATACGCGATCATCGAATCTGCGAGTAAAGGGTCCATTAAAACTTATAACGCGAGCATCGAATCCGCGAGTAAAAATGTCCATGTTATCTGATTGCCACTTGGAGTCAGGAAGGAATTTTTTCCCCCTTTCATACATTTGGTGTTTTTTTTTTTGCATTCCTCTGGATCAACAGTTAGGCAGGAAATGAGACACCAATGTTGAAGGGAAAAAAATTCCTTCCTGACTCCAAGTGGCAATCGGAAATTTACCTGGATAAACTCTTCTTATGAATGAATCAATACGTAACTTGCAACATTCTTTGTTTGCAGAAACTCATTCAGCTTTTTTTTTTTTTTAAACTGACCATATGCTAACACACTGTCCATGAACGCGAATCCAACGTCTACAATCATCTCTGTTCCGTTCTCACGTCGGAAAACCCTCTCCTCGAACTTGAAGCTAAACTTTTTTCTTCAAGTCTTAAATGTCCACTTGTCCTCTGACATGTTCTATGGTGACAATGCCCCAGATATATCTGTGTATCAATTAGATCAATGACTTGAAGTTTAGGTCTTGAAGACGTTTCGCTAGTCATCCGACTGGCTTTCTCCAATTCTGAATTGAGAAAGCCAGTCGGATGACTAGCGAAACGTCTTCAAGAACTACATTTCAAGTCCAGTTGATCTAATTGAATACAACAGATATACCATGACCTGGATGAATGAGAAGCTTCACAAGCAATGCCCCAGATAATTATCTTTCTCCAGCATACATAATTGTAACTTTTCCAGTCCTCTTCATATTCAAGCTCCCCCAATCGCCTTATTAATTTAGTTGCCCTTCTCTGAACCTTTCCCATTTCAAAGATGTTCTTTTTGAAAGCAGATTCCAAAATTGCACTGCATATTCCAAATGAGGCCTTACCAATGCTTTGTAAGAGGGGAGAATAACATTTTCCTCTCTTGAATCCATACCTCTCTTTATACAAGACAATACCATGCTGGCTCTGGCTGTTACCACCTGGCACTGCTTGCTACCTTTAAGTTTGTTATCCACCACCAAACTCCAAGATCCCTTTCCAACGGATTCACTTAACAGAGCCATTTATAGTATAAGAAGCACATGGATTTTTAAGTCCAAACATCACCTTACATTTCTCAACATTGAATTCATCTGCCACTTAGCAGCCCAATGTGACAATCTATCTAGATCCCCCTGCAGCGATTGCACATCCTCTGAAGTTTTTATGGTATACAAGTTGTGTCGTTAGCAAACACAGAAACCTTGCTGACAATACCCACTTCCAATTCATTAATAAATAGATTAAATAGAAGCGGCCCCAACACAGAACCCTGTGGCACCCCACTTAGCACTTTAGTCCATAATGATGAAGCCCCATTTACAACTACTCTCTGATCCTATTCATTAACCAATTTTCTATCCATGCACAAAAGTACTCCACCCCAACCAAGAGACCTCAGCTTTATCATTATCGCCTGTGGGGGACGTAGCAAAATCCAAGTAAACTACATCTACTGCTATGCCAGAGTCTAAATTTCTACTTACTTCTCATAAAAGCCCACAATTAGTTTGACAAGATCTATTCCTCCTAAATCCATGCTGGTTACTACTTATAATGTCAGTCCTTGAAACATACTCTGAACATGTTCCCTTATTAAACTTTCCAGGATCTTCCCCACCACTGAAGTTGAGCTTACAGGCCTGTAATTACCCGTCTGTGAACGACTACCCTTTTTGAATATTGGAATAACATCGCCTTTTCCAATCCAGGGGCACACCACCTGACATGAGGAATCTGCAAAAATAAGAAACAATGGCCTAGATAAAACTGAACTTGCTCCTGAAGTACCCGAGGATGTATTTTATCCGGTCCAGGAGATTTTTTAATATTAACCTTATTTTTTCTTTCTGTACCATATCCTCGGGTAACCAAAGTGCACTTAACCTTTTATACCATATATATATATATATATATATCTGTATTGGATCTTCTATAGTGTATACAGAGGGAAAAAAGTATTCAAGACATTTGCTTTATCGCCATCCTCCGTAACTAACTTATCCCGATTAATTAATGGGGCCACATTCTCAGTCCTCTCTTCCTACTATTATATACTAAAAATATATATAAAAATTTAGGCTTAGTGATGCTTTGTTCAGCTATCCTAACTTCATTATTAATTTTTGCTAGTTTGAAGTGAAACCATGGGCAAAGAAGAATGCACAAAGTTTGCAGCAGACCATGTGGATGAAAGGGTCAATTTTGGCAGTAGCACAGATACATAAGCGGACACTTAATCCTAAATATCTTTTTTATGGATGCCAACATACCAAGCGGCTATGAGGTTGTATTGTCTTAACTCCAGGTGGCCGGCCTGTTGAACTATGGGTTTGTCGGATAGTTAAACGGTGTTCTTCGGGAATAAAGATAATTGCCTGTAGAGATGGGATCCGGCAGGAACCCGAGATCGGACATGAAACTCCACGGGTTCCGAAATCCATCCGAATTCAGACAGATCGTATGGATTTCGGAACTTTGGACGTATTGTCGATAATTTTTTATGTACAGAGTTATTTTCCATAATTTTTTCGAAAAGAGCTCAAACGTCCGAAATCCTCGAAAATATGATCAGAAATCGAAAATGATCTCCATCGTATTTTCGAACATTCAAGGCTATTTCGAAATTATCGAAAATTCGTCCCAGTTTCGGATTTTTCCCGAGATCCGGGAATTTGAAAACGGATCGAAACTGAGTAGTTGGGAGGCAAGAGGTGAGTTTATGGCTGCAAACATTTTAAAGGGTGAATAATCAGTTCTTCCTGGTAAGGTAGGGTCTCAAGGGGGGAAAGCTTCTGGATAAGGCATCAGCCTTCTTGTTTCTAGAACCAGGGTGGTAGTTTATAAAGAATAAAGTGAGAGAAAGATTACCCACGAGGGGTTTAGTGTCTTGAGAGTTTGGATTCATTTTAGGTTCTTGTGGTCTGTATATATGCACAGGGAAGTTTCCCATCAACATTTGAAGTGTCTACTTTGATGAAGAAAGAAGAAGAGGACTGGCTGACTAAGAAATTGGGTGAAAAGAATGAGTGTTTTAAGTATTAAAAGCTTTCTAGGGCCAGTGAAGTCTAGGAGTTAAGTTTTAACCCCCATTTTAATTAGGTCAAGGATAGGAGTAATATGGGAGGAGAATCCTTTGATGAACTGCATTAGTAATTGGTAAACCAATAAATCTCTTTGGCTTTGGTGCTGGTAGATATATGACCAATCTCTGATGGCAGCGATCTTGGCAGGGTCCATCTCAAACCCCTCTTGGACATAATGTAGCCCAGGAAGGAATTTTCGAAGAGGCATTTTTCTGCTTGGCATATAGAGAATTTTGTCTAAAGTGGCAGAGTACTTCTTTTACCTGGTCTCTGTGGGTATGTAATCTTTCGAAAAATTAGTATATCATCTAGGTATACTACTACAGGCTGAGGAGGCTCTGAAGAGGTTGTTGGCAGATATTCCACCCCAAATGGGCAGCACTGTGGCTCAGTGATTAGCACTAATACTTGCAGTGCTGTCACTGTCCTGATTTCGAATCCACCCTTGGACACATCTGCAATAAGTTGTATGTTCTCCTCCCCGTGCTTGCGTGGGTTTCCTCGAGCACTCTGGTTTTCTCCACAATCATAAAGACATACTGATAGGTTTATGTGTCAAATAAATTTGCTTAGATGTGTAAGCTCTTCGGGGCGGAACCTTTTCTCCTCTTCAATAGAGACATAGACCCTGCATTTTATCTACGCAATTTCACCTCCTCAAAAGGGCTCTACCATCTGCATAGGCTCCTCGATTCCAGTCAGTAGGGAACTTGATGAGGAAGATTGAAGAGAAGGGTTGATAAAGTGTGGAAACAAGGGTTTGAAATTTTCTCTTATTTCGTTTTTTCTAGCTAAGTCATTCTCTAAGGCCAGTATCAATCTTTAAATTGAGGCGATTACCTCATCGATTGGTAGGTAGATCTCTGGATACCAGAAAACCCTGCCAATAGGTGGCTACATACCCTCTTATCTCGGGTCACTTCTGCAGACAGGGTCCCGAACTCATTGCAAATTGTGCAGCACTGCATCTTGAAGGAGGACAGGAAATCGACAGATCATTCACTAGAGGAGAAATCTTCTCCAACACACCAGGGGTTTCCCTCCAGCAGAGAATTAATGTAATATTCGATAGTTCAGTGGAATCCCGCCAGGTAGATTGTGAGGTGCACTGTAGCCTGTGCCACGTCAGGTAAGTATCAATTCTATTTTAGTTCATAGGGAAGCACACTCAATAAAATATACACGTGTACCTGGTTTGTGTGTTAAGCACTTAATAATGGAACTGTTGTAATTATATTCTATTTGAGTGTACTCCCTATGAACTCAAATAGAGAAATTATGGACCCCACCCTTGGCACATTCTGACATGAAGTGGGAGGGTTAACGTTCGAATTGCATCAACATTGATTTACATTTGGCATCTCCAGCAGAGTTTAGATGTTTATTTAGTAAATGTGGGTACAGTACTAATTAAGCATGATTTGTAAGGTTTTCTTTGTACAATTGTACAGATTGAAGTTTTCCGAGCTGCTAGCCATACGTATTTCTGTCAAGATAGATGCTGTAAGGTGTACCCATTTTTGTTTACCATTTAGACATATTTTGTGAGGGCCAATAGATTCCATAGTTATTTCTTGTAATATTTGGTAAATTGATGATATTAGTCTTGGGCCCGAGTAGATGATTCTTCCCAGTTCTTTCAGTGGGGGAAATGCAAAAAGTGAAAAGTTCTTTGTATGAAATGTTTCAGCTGAAGGTGAAATAATGGAAGTTTTGGGTTTTAGATTCAAGTGTCTGGAAGTAAAACTCTCCAGTCATTTAGTAGTAGGTCTCTGACCCTAGTCAACCTTTTTTGTAGGAACCACATATGAATATATGGTCTTATTCCCCCTGGGGGAAAGTTTGGATTACCTATTAAAGGAGGATTGGAGGGGCATCCAGACCAGCATATTTCTTAATAACCTTATTCCATACAGAAATTGTACATTTAGAAGAAAAGAGAACATTTGTAACTATTTTGTAGGTGATTGACATATTAGGGTTCTTAAGTTTATTTGGGGGGTCCATCTTGTTCTAAAGAAGCCCATAGGGCTTGGGTATATGGATGGGACCAGTGTGGTAATTTCTTTAATAAGTAGCTTTGTAGTATCTAATGAAACTTGGCACGCTACCCTCCATGAGCTCTGTCAGATGTCAGTACGGTATGAGGGATGCAATGGTGTTTCCCTTGCCAGATTAAGTCCAGTACCTCTTTGAATTTAATAACTTTTAAGAAAAATTTAAATTGAGTCTGGGGAATTGACCCTGCAACCTCATGTACTCTGTCTTGCTAGAAGCAAAGCTGTATACCCCTAACTCAACAGAGATACGTGGAACACTAGTTACAAGTAAACCCTCTTTTTTGCTGGGAACATATCAGAAACGAAAATAAAGTCTGGGGATGTTAACCTGCTTCTAAACAAGTCTTTAAGCCATCAAAGCAAATGCAAAGAATACATGTATAGCTATATCTTACTTGGATTTTGCAAAGGCTTTTGACACAGTCCCCCATAGTTGACTAATGATGCACAGTCTGGTTGTGTTGTGGGTCACCATACAGATACAAAGGGGGGGGGTTACAATCGGGTGTCTAACATAACTTATTGTGCTGGTGCTCAGAAAGTAATACAGTTTTGATTTGAAAGTTCTAATGGATATCACACCTGCAAAGAGAAAGAGAATGAGTTCCAAAGTATGGGAGCAGCAGAGAAAATGGCTTAAGGCAAGGAGGAGGCAGTGTTTATAGGGGGGTTGGTGGAGAAGATTGCCTTGTGAGGAACAGAGGTCACATAGATTTGGGTATTATCACATAAGGTGATACTAAAGCTAAATTAACTGATTGTATCTCCAAAGTAATAGGAGAGACCATTAACAGTTCCTAAACCAAGCTCTGGGGGACCCCATGCCCCCAAAACAAGAGTCTTATTAGCACAGGAGACAGAGAAACATAAGACCATGAGTGACTAGATGCCCAGTAATGCACAATTTGCATGAGAAGAAATGGTCAACAGTTTTAAAGGCAGCCGATGAATCAAAAAGAATTGGATAGAGAATTGGCCCTTGGGTTTGGCACTTTGTAAGTCATTAACATCCCTCACTAGAGGGCTGTTTCGGTTGAATGAACCAGTCAAAATCCTGATTGTAATGGGCCCAATTTTATTACATTAGGTGGTTAGCAATACATGTAAGAGGAGACTTTATAGAGTTTAGTAAGTAAACGGTAAAAGGATGACAGAGCGGTGGTAAGAGAGGCAGTAGGGGGCTTCCAGTTCCAGAGTGGTGGCATAATATCTCTTAATTATCTGTGTTGTTATTAAACACTACTAATAATGTGCTAATATAATGGTTGGAATTGGGGGCAGGCAACAAAAAGTGACCATTTTTTTGTATAAGGACAAAAGTTGTTTTTTTTTTTAATCAAAACAAAGCTATCGAATATTATTATTGTGTGGTGGCTTTGCTCTGCCCTCTATTTGGCCCAGGGCCGGACATTAATTGGAAGATGCACTACCCTGGGTACAAGTAACAAGGAGAAGAGAGAAGCGGGTTGATGTGATTATAATTGTCCTTAAATGTGCCCATTTAAAGACAATGACAATGGGGGTTTGTCAGTTGAATTAAGTCATTCATGTATGCAGGGTCACATTTTCTTTAACATGCTGGAAGGTATCATTCCATTACTACTAATGACAATTTCCATGGTGTGTTTCTAATACACGAAATAACGGAGATGCATAAAAACCGTTAACCAACCAATAAGTGTAAAAACTAATGCTACCAATGTAATATCGAGTTTGCCAGGGGTTTACACTTAAATAGCTGTGCCTCTTGTTTCCATTTATGGGGAAGTAAGTCACCAGACACATTGTGCTTAAAGATAGTGCACAGTTACGACAGTAAAATAAGACATTTTGTATGGTTTCTATTTTCTATTCTATTTTTCCGGATTTTTCCGCCTTCCGAACTTCTGATTCGCGTATTTTTCATATTTTCGAATTACGGGTTTTCACGTATTTTCGGAAATTTTCCAAAATACGAGAAAACACGTAATTTCAAAAATTTTTCCAAAATACAAGGAGTTCTCTTTCATAGATCCGTATTCTCGAAATTTTCGAAATTACATTTTAACATTATTTTTTTAGGAGGGTTACTGTATTTTCGAAAACTGTAATCCCGTTTTCTAAAATTTTCGAAATACGAAAAATCCGTATTTTTCTCATTTAATGGGTCCGCTCGTGGATTTTCAAAATGCGGATCCTCGAGCGGACCAGATTTGCGAATTTCGGACATCTCTAATGGTTTCATAAGTAACCTGATTTTTTGAACATGTAACCTTTTTTCTCTTCCCTTCTAAAAGTGGATTTGTATCACGCTATCAGAAAAATACACAGGTACATTTAAAATTTCAGGGAGATTTACCCATTATCACCAATCACTCTGGGTCGATCTAACTTCCAGATTAGATACCGGATTTCAGCTCTGGGTAAATCCCAAAGAGATTAAACTCTTCTGCTACTTAATGGCAGCTATTAGCTAGTGTTTACAAGTAGCTGGGGGAAAAAACCCTGCAATTCAACAATGAATAGCTTGCGGCAGCTGCACAGACCTCTTTTGTGTTACCCTGCTCAGACACTGCATGTCACCAGTATTGAAAAGGTTAGGGCAAGTTTAAAAACATTAATATTTAACGGATCTGGGCACAATTGTTTTCTTGCACCATCTATACTGCCTGGAGTTCTAACTACCCAATCAGGCTGGTGCTTGGGACTGACAAATTAACAAACTACATTAAGAGTTACTTGTCCAACTCATGTGTCTCATCTGACACACGTAGAGTTCCCCATTCATTATTAGTCACTATAAAGAAAGAGTGACAACAAAACGCACTATTGCACTTTCTATTGCACACAGTATGTATTTTATTTGCACCTTCCCCATAAGTATAACACACATAAAACAGTAAAATCACACCAAATAGTCAATAGGAATCCCTATGATGAAAAATCACACTGTACAAGTTTAAAAGACTAACAGGGGATCAATAAAAGTTCATATTGTTTAAAAATGTTGCTAATTTTGCCCCAACCAATCCAATATTATTTTTACATTTAAAGCTCCACCTCTCATTGGTTGGGACAAAATTAGCACCATTTTTAATGATAAGAACTTTTATTGAATAACCCTGGTAGTATCGAAACTGTACATTGACTGATAATATCCTGGAAAATGTATCACTTTGTATTAATCGAATAACTGGTATAAAATCCAACGCATTCATACATTGTCCGGGACTAATGATCATTCCACTGCGGTAAAGTCTCACATTATGTGATCACAAATTAATTAAAACTCCTAAGGATCCCTACCAGGTATGTATACTCACTACTGACCTCTCGGCAGTGTGATCCGCGTGGCGTGGGTAGTAGGTGGCCACTATTTCGAACAGTGGGTCTTGCCTCCTGACAGCTTCGCCTCACCCCTGTTAGCTGCTCTGGGCTGAATCTCCTCTCACAGTTACCCGTGCCACACTTCAGGACTCCCCGACTCAATTCAAGGGCATTCCCCGTTTCGATTTCAAACAGTCAGGGTCGCCATTTCGTCTCCTCTTCACCCACAACACTGCATACTGGAGTGGACCTACTACCACTCCGCAAGCTGTGCCGAGTTCCAATACCTGTGTACAAATTAAAATTTCTCTGAACATTTGGTGTGATTTTTACTGTTTTATGTGTGTTATACTTAAGGGGAAGGTGCGATAAATACTAACATGTGTGCAATAAAAGTGCAATAGTGCGTTTGTTTGTCACTCTTTATAGTGACTTAATAATGAATGGGACTGTACAAGTGCTAGATGGGACACTTGAGTTGGACTAGTAATTCTTAATGTAGTAGGGCAGTTTAAACACTGATTCCATTGGGACAAATCATTGACCAACTTGTATTGTTCCTGCACTGCTGTCTCAATTGCATGCTGGCTAGAAACATACTGTCTGAAAAACTGGGGTGTAACACTATTCCATATATGGGAAAATGTTTACTTAACTGTTTTTAATGTAAAATACCCCCCATGCTATTTTACCTTAAATTCTGGTTCATTCTTCCACATTTTTTATCTAACACTGTTAAAATTATTTTTTACTGTTTCAATGCAGATAAGCAAATCTTCATAAAGGTATGTTTAATTTCCCACACATAGATCTATATATCAAAATGTGCTAAATCACATAGCTGTACATTATAAAGCACTTGATCTTTGTGTGATTTATCCACTAGATATAAGTAAAACTTGGCGTGGGCAAGTTAATATATATTCTTTAAAAAGGGTAGTTGTACGCTTCTACTGTACTACGATAATATGAGATACTTGAATGAACTAAGCAATCAGGATTTATTAAAGTTTCACTGTGACTGCTGGGGTTTTCCCCCTCTTGGTCTCCCTTTACTGTCTTTGCTGGATATTAATATGGCCTATTATATTGTCAGCTAAGAACTGTGCGGCTGATCCAAGGTTGTATTTATTATGTTTTCTGTATTTTATAATTCCACATTTAACTTCTGACTTATATATTTAGAAAATGTCAGCACATTTCATTGAATACAACAGAAAAATTAAAATGGTCAGGTAACATGAGTTAGTGCTATTCAGTGTATAAGGTATGGCCAAATGCCAGAGCAATTCCATTATATGAACTATTAAATCTGAATCTAATTTTAATTATAAAGCTGGTATTGAAAGTTGACATGTATTCCTTTTTTTACTGTCCACACATAATCTGCTACAGTAAGGCTCCTTTCACAGTAGCCAGTGTGTACCCATAGGAACTCTTGGGCCTTGTGGTATGTTTCCATGGAAAAAAAATAAAAGGCATCAGTTTTATGTGGATGCCAATGCATTTGTTTGTGCGTTTTATGGTATGTAAACATGATCCTGGAAAAACATCCCACTCCTTCCTTCCCCCAAAAATATAGCGGAGTAAGAACTAGGTTTGTTCATTCGCGCCAGAGCTTAAAGGCTGCAAGTAATTAATGAGACTAAACATCTAAATCTTATTACTCTTTAAAATAAGCAGAATAGAGGTAGGAATACTTGTCCTTTCTCCTATAGAATTATATACGTATCTATAAGATTTATAAAAAAATATGATAGTATATACCCTTTAAAAAGAAAGCAATTTGAAAACTTTTTTCCTTAATATTATGTTGCCTTCTTTACAAGCTTTGATAAGACTATGGGCCACCCCTGGTCTTATATTTGCTTTGGGTCCAAAAGGCTCTGGAATAATATAAGATTACCATTTTGTGGTTTTCTCATTACATACCATTGCACATTACACATTGTATGTGTTTCCATTTATATGATTACAATGTGCTACAGAAGCACAAAGGAAATTGTCACATTATCAGTTGTGCTCTAACATTGCTGTGTGTTTTATTTTTCCTGTATAGTTTCAAATTCCCCTACAGCCAAGCCAGGATCTTGACATGTCTCACAAGCTCACCACAATGTATCTGTGCTGAGACGGTATATCAAGTGTCCAAAGCCACTAGTGATACGGAACAAAAGCAGCTGGAAGGCTGGAACAGAAAACGAAACCAGAGAAAGATGAACCGGGTGTCAAAGTCAGGATAGAGCAAAGGGTCATCACGTCAAATCAGTTCAGCCAATGTGGTACCAGGGATGAGATAGAGAAATAGTTGAGAAATGTACAAGGTCCGACAGGTAGCAAATAAGCATAATAGGGTAAGCAGAAGTCGGCAACAAGTAATCCAGATACAGAAAACCCCAAAATCAAAGGCAACCAAAAGCTATAATGGGCAACTGACAGAAACGAAGCAAGAACTTAAAAGGATGGTCAACCATCAGGAAAGAGCAAGGAACAGGAAATAAATCATTACACCTTGGAAGATCAGCTGCAAGAAGTCCATATTCGAAATTTCCGAGAGCCAAAGATTAAAAGCCGAATGGTATAAAAATACCTGAAGATGCACAAAGCCTCACCTAGATGATGGGATTACCAGAAGTCTCTACTTTTAAGAGATGAGTACTGTAGAATCAAGGTGATACCTTTTATTATGGACCTAACAGTTCATTTTTACAGACAGCTTTCAGAGATACACTTCTCTCTTCCTCAGGTCAAGCAGTATAAGAAACACAGGGTACTACAATCTTTAAAGTTGATAGATTTACACCTTTTTTTTGGAATCCTATTATGTTAGGACTGTAACAAGGATAGCATATAGGTAAACTATAACAGATAACACATAAAAACAACAACAAAGTAACTTAGGGAACTGTAAATAGGACATAATTATGAAAGTATTGGATACAAACAAGTTACAAGCAGACAGGGAGGGAGGAAGTGGACTCATCATATTCCTGATAGTGGCTGAGGAATCCCATGTCCTATTTAAACCAGTTTGTTTTGTGTTAAATAGTTTTATTATGGATTGTTAAACTAGAAACAACACCATAACTTTCTTGGTTTTGAGGATATTTAAATTTGCATGTTGCTCTGTAAAACAATTTTAATTTTTGTACAGTATCTAAATATGTAATTTTAAATGTGATTAAACTGTCCCTTAAAAGAAACGACACGGATAGTATATATATATAGTATTTGAGATTGAATAAAGACTATGTCCCCTCCATCAACCCATCTAGCAATATCCTCATTTCCTCCTAACTGTTTATCCAGAGAAGGCAAAAAAAAAACCCACCAAATTTATGAGGGGAAAAATTCCTTCTTGGCAATCAAACATTTTCCATGGATCAACTCTACTTTATGTATCAATACTATAACTTTTTTCTGCAAACATTCCTCGTTGGCAGAAACTCTCCAATTTTTTTTTTTTTTACTGACCAGTGACCTGCCATAACGTCCACTGGAAGTTCCATAGTTACTGTTCTCAAAGTAAAAACCCTTTCGAATTTGCAGCCTAAACCTTTTTTCTTCGATTCTTTAACGGGATGTCCACGTGCCCTTGGTTTAATTCAATGGTGTAAATTTTACCACTATACTCGCTATTTACCCAATTGGTGTGCTCTTCCACCACTGGTTGCCCATTATAATAAATGCAGGGGAAATCAGGACGGCCCCTTATAGATCGCTGTTTTTTCAAGACTACAGACTCATGCCTATGAGCAGGTGTACCATTTTGATAGTTTTGCAGTTTTAAATGGACTATATGGACAAGACACATCCAAGCTGTGTCTCACTTCTCCTTGTTATGGCTGCTGGTTGATTTAGGAAATTAACTTGTGGGTATTAAGGGCCCTATTAATAAAGATCGGTATCGTATCGTAAATACCGATTGTTATCGTAAAATATTGTTTTTTACCGATAACGACCGTTATTTACCGATAACGACCGCTGTTACCGATAACGACCGTTATTTACCGATAATGACTTTATTTACCGATAACGACCGTTATTTACGCTAACGACCGTATTTACCGATAACACCGTATTTAGCGATATCGTTAAATACCGGTCGTTATCGTTAAAACGGTCTTTTATCGGTAAATAACGGTCATTATTGGTAATAACGGTCGTTATCGGTAAATGCGGTCGTTATCGTAATAGCGGTCGTTATCGGTAACACGGTCGTTATCGGTAAATAACGGTCGTTATCAGTAAAAAACAGTTGTTATTTTACGATAACGATCGGTATTTTACGATAACGATACCGATGTTTTTAATTGGGCCCTAAGAGTCAAATCCACCTCTTTGTTTTGGAGAGTCCAATATGCACACTATCTAAAACAAGGAAGCGGCAGCCTTGCCACCTGAAGGCTGACATACCATCATATTACAGCACAGAGACCGTTTCAGTTAGGCACATATCATGTTAAACTTTTAGCCTAAAGATAATAATAGTAATAAAGGATAAAAGCTTTAAATAAACATTTCTTGTTACAATAACATTTTTTTTTACTATTGCACTTGAAAATCATTTTTGAGTACATCCAAATTGAAGGTCCCAGGGAGGCGCATTTAACTAATAGAACCAGTGTGTTTATATAGGTGTATCATGTCATGGAGTCGGGTAACATACAGAAACAAATTCTAATATTTGTTTTTTATACTTTTGTTCTGATTTTAGTAGTCTCACTTAAAAAATCACTGGCTTGAATGATTTTTGAAGTACTAGATCAATACCAGTGTTGAGGCCTCTCTGTTGTTATCTGGTTCTGATGTAATTTCTCAGTTTTTTAAAAAAACTTTTTGCCAATGAAATTGCTAAAATTACTGCGCAACTGATTTAAGTTTGTGAGTCAATGATTTGCATGATTGACGTTCTTCCATTTGCTGATTGATCTGTGTTCGTTTTCTTTCGATTGTAGCTTGAGCCTTTCTTGTCTAAAGCGGAAGCAAAATAGTCTTGTATCGAACCTTTGTACATTGTGAATCACACATTTCTATTAACATTATAAAAAATTTAAAGATTAAGTATGTTTAATTTATTTTCAGCAATATCATTTTAAAAATTATTTGTACAATGTTGTGAATTTAGGATCTAATAGTTTAATTATTTGAGAGGTTACATTATCGTTTCCTTCTTTTAAATACTGTAGTACACTCTGATAAAGTCATTTGTTTGTCCTACTAATATTAAACCACCACAAACTTTTGGACCGGACAGCAACAGGGCAAGATTAAGGTTGTGGGGGCCTCCTGGGCAAAATATTTGTGGGGCCCCAACTGTTCACGACATACAAATATTTAGACTAGTCTAACGTCCCTTAAGTGGCCTTTTGGCACGAGCTAAAACTTATAAAAGTGCCTGACCCTATATCTCCATGCGGTAATGCAAAGCATGCCGCCCGCCACAAAAACTGGAATGCTAACTTAACACTTGCTGTTACTGTTAGTCAGCCCTCCATTCAGCAGCACTGTTGGGTCGCCCTCCATTCACCAGTCACTTTGGTTTGCCCTCCAGTTCACTATCCACATGGCCTACAGTGGCTGGTAAACTGGAGGGCTGACTAACATTGACTGGTAAACTGGAGAAGGTGAGCAAATCGACCCTGTGAGAAGGTGAGCAATGAGTCTTGGGAGACTGGGTATTCTGTAAAAAAAAAAAAAAATATAGTTTTTTAAATGTAAAATAAAAAAAACCCATTGGTGGGGGCCTTTCGTGGTGGGGCCCCAGCATTGCCCCTTTAGCCCATGGTAATCCAGCCCTGACAGCACAATACATTTTTTGCCTATATTCCCCAAATCTTCACTGAGAGGCGAGAATGAATATAGTCCAGGTAGTTAAATCTCAGCTCAGCTCATCTGAAAACTTCTATAGTGCTAATGGAAAGTGTACCCTAATGGAGGTCACTTATCGTTTTTTTTTTTTGCATTCCTCTGGATCAACAGTTAGGCAGGAAATGAGGATATTGCTAGATGGGTTGAACTGGATGGACGTATGTCTTTATTCAATCTCAAATACTATACTTTGCCATGGATTTTGTTGGAGATTTTTCCCTCTTCCAGGGGTAATATGGTTATTTGGGTTGTAATGGATCGGTTCAGCAAGATGTCACATTTCATCCCTCCCCCAAATTCCCTTAAGCTATTGAACTTTCTCAACTCTTCATCTCCCATATTTTTTGCCTTCCAGAAGAAATTGTCTCTAATAGAGGTACTTAATTTGTTGCTAAATTCTGTAAATCCCTTTGTATTCTTGAAATATCTCTTCAATTCTCTTCAGCTTACCACCCCAATCTAATGTTATTTTTCTCTTTGCCAATGTGGTTGGTCTGATTTATTACCTTGAGCTAATTTCACTCATCATAATACTGCTCATTTCTCTAATGGAAGGTTGCCCTTTCCTGCCGTTTATAGACAAAATCCGTTGGCTTTTGCCCAGAACTTTCTCCTTACAGATGTCCCTGCAGCAAATGACCATGCAGCCAATATGTCCGCTATCTGGAATGCAACCAAATTTGTTAATACACAAGACTTTTACTTATAAAAAACGAAGACCATGTCCTCCTTATTCCCTTGCGGCATATAAAGTATGGCTTTCCACCAAAAACATTCACCTCAAACTCCCTTCTCCCAAACTGGGACCCAAATTCATTGGCCCATTTCCTATCATTGAAGTCATCAGCCATAATACTTATTGATTACCGCTCCCTCCTCAGATGAAGATCCCCAATGTACTTCATGTATCTCTTCTGAAATCTGTCTACTAACCATTATTCTTCCTCATCAAGCTAATGACTCTTTGCTTTAAGTTTAGTTCCTGTGTCCTGCCAAGTTTTCTCCTAACTACTTGTATCCTGTTCCTGGTTTTCCTGCCTTTTCTTGCCTTTGGACCTTTGTGCCAAGGTTCTGTTTATTGTTTCTTTAGCTGGACTTTGCCCTTGGATTGCTCCGCCATTAACTATACTGATTTCTGCCTCTTTCGTGGATGTCATTCCTCGTTGGTCCTGACTTCAAGTCATCTGAACAGGTAAACCTTAGTCTGCCAGACATTTTACAAATCTCAATTAACCACCTAGTTCACCATTCTCTGCCAGCATTAATGAATCTATGTTTTAAAGCAAACCTGGTTTCTATTCGAAACTGCTAGTTTTTCCAAAAATCCGTGGATCTGACACATTTTTTGAAACCTTCTAAACTAGACTTTTTTTAAGTCAAAAATTCAAAAACAGAAAATTTAAAGTTAAGTTTGGCAATTGAATATTCCTATTTAAAAAAATCAAATTTCTATTGAAAATTGCTATTGAGTACTGTGTTTTAAAATTTAGATGCAATAGGTCTCGAATCAAATTTTCGGAACTTCAATAGTTTTGTGGAACTAAACTCGCCATTTTTATTCATATCTATTAGTCTCAGCTTTCCAGTCATGTCCTCCCTTTCAAAACAAATTAAGTGCTACTGTGTAATCATTTTAATAAAAGAATATGGCAAAAGTTTATATTCTCTCTGTACTTAAAGGAGAATTTATATTTTTTTTAAAATCCTAATGTGAAAGCTTTTCTCCCCAGAACACCTTTACATTGTATAATTCTTCTCTAGTAATTTGCATTTAGTACATGTAAGTAATAATTATTAATGAAAAAATACAAAATAGTCTACTCCCTGAGTCTATTGCTTTTTTGTTTTCATCATGTTTCTAGAAAAATATAAAGTTTCTATATGTGTACAAACTTTAAATATAGAAGCTTGGATTTTTATGTACCAACAATCACAATTTGCTGACTGCCTTCTTCGAGCAATAAATAGTCAACTGATTTTACCAACATTTTTTACCAGCAAAACATAAAGATTCTAGATGTACCTATTTATTTGTGTAGTGTTGGCTCACTAATAAAGTGCTGGTTTTAGAAACACACAGACCATTAAGTCACAGAATTTTTTGTTTGTTTCCATTATATTTGCAGTAAAAGATAAAAATTCCACATGTACTTATATTCTACCTAAAAGCTTGTGGGATAGTGGTAGAAAGCTTTTTTTTTTTTAGCAAGACAATGTACAGTGGGTTGCAAGTTTGATTCCCCAGACTTTTATTTTTTAACAAACGGTTAATATTCAGTTTTTTACATCCATGTTTTTTACATCCATGCTAGCTAAGAAATACTTTTCTTTTTGTATAAATAGTAAAGGAATTTATCATTGTTAGGGACAGGAGCATTTGTAACTTGTTTACACAAAAACTGCACTGAAATCTGTGTTCTGTGAGGGAGGGGTGATTGCTGAGCTGTAACATGATTGTCTGCTTGCTTCCACGAAGCAAGGCTGCAGCTTCCTGTGAAGTGTACTGCATACACTTAGCTGGGTGTGCCCAGCTAAGGGGGATTATGGGAAGTTACCCCTAGCAGAACAAAAAGAGGATACAGAACGCCACTCAGATGAACTGATATCCAGACTGGGCCTTTGTCAAAAGAAGTAGAAGGAAAGAATTGGTACATCCGAAAGACCCAAAACTGAAACACAAAAAAAGCGACATCGTATGTGCAATGCAGTGAAGAATGCTCTGATTTGTATGTGGGGGAGACCAAACAACAACTTCCTCAACGTATGGCCCAGCACAGAAGAGCCAATTCCTCGGGTCAGGACTCAGTCGTGTACCTGCATCTTAAGGATAAAGGACATACCTTTGAAGATTGTAATGTTAACATATTTGCAATGGAACGTGACTGGTTCAAGAGAGGTGTTAAGGAGGCCATTTATGTGAAAATAAAGAAACCAAGCCTAAATAGAGGTGGGGGGGTTCAACACCAACTGTCTGCCAAGTACAATGCTGTTTTGACACCTTACCCTGGGCGTTCCTATAACACCTCTTAGCCACTATCCAATCACACCCTTAACACCTGGCTGGGATATGCTAATTGGGATTTTCCAGGGTTCATAATTGCCACAGATTCTTGTACAAGTCATTCTGAATTGAGAAAGCCAGTCGGATGACTAGCGAAACGTCTTCAAGAACTAAACTTCAAGTCCAGTTGATCTAATTGAATACAACAGATCTACTCAGATGAACTCTTTTTCTTGTTCTGCAGTGGCAGTTCCTCTTTTTGTTCTGCATTGACAATTGACCCCTTGGAATGGGGTTTGAACAGAGTAGCACCAAAGAGAACTAGCAGGTGTGTGAGTGTGCCTATCCATTATTGTTTGAGGTTACCCCTAGTACCCACAGGTTAATTTTATAAATCACCTAGCAGCCACAGCAATGGGAGAGGTGAAACTCAGCATTTGGTGTCTTTGTTAATGTGCTCTTTGTATTTGGGCGATGTTTTCTGGAGACTTTAGTTCCCCTTTAATCTTTCCGTTTTAAGTGTTGTTTTGATAATATTTGGATGCTTTTCTAATTTTTTGGTGTTAATCTGATACACAGGCACGGTTTCCTGTTCCCAATGTTTTGGCACATTGATGTCACCATGCGCGTGGCACGACCAGCTCAAATCTGCGACCAGCTATTTGGTTCAGTAATGCAAATCTCCTTGGGTTAGTCCTACAAACAAAATTACTATGGAGGAGGAAGCCAGCAAAACACAAAGGCTGAAGGTAGGGATAGGAAGGGAAAGGGCTAAAAAAAAATAATGAAACACATATTTGGATTATAGCCACAGCTACCTAATAACATTTAGTTATTTTTACAGTGTACATACCCTTTCCCTTTAACATAGCGAAAGATTGAATTTGTTTGTATGCCTGAGAACCTACAAAATACACGAATGCTATAGTGCGTGAACAGCTTGCAGTGTAGGGGTCATTTGGTTGTGTTTGACACTAGCCCAAAAGCTGCTAGTGTGCGTGAACTAGCCCAAAAGCTGCTATTGTGCGTGAACAGCCTGCAGTGTAGGGGTCATTTGGTTGTGTTTGACATTAGCCCAAAAGCTGCTAGTCCTCCCCTGCACACACACAAGCATGGCGACTAGATGAAGCTTATTAAAAATGAAACCTTTTGCTTTGCCATAATCTGTATCCGATGCAAATAACTGTAATATTATTCATATCATTAACTACACTTTGGTACGTTTCTACAAACTCTTCCATAATTGTGGTATTGCATATAATTCCTCACATTAAGCAGGCTCCAAGGAACTAAATAAACAGTGCTGTGGTACTCAGGGCATGCATTTAGTTAATAACTATAGATGCTTTGTACTGTTTAACTAAAAGTAGAGTTTAAAAAAGAAAACACAAAACTGAAATATATTGCACTCTGACCTCATAACATTAGCACTTGAGCACAGAGGAATACATTTTACTTAAAACAAGCAGCTTTCAGTAAGCTGCTCACACTGTGCTGGTGTTCAGTCATGTCAATTAATGCAATTAATTAGTAATAACCCAATCATTGCTTGTGGGAATACAAAATTACAGAGATTTTAATTTGGGCATATGTTAGAATAGGCCTTTGAGTCTTGAAAATAATTACCCCCTTCTTTAGGGAGGTCAGTGATTAAGTCAGTGTAGATATGAAACAAATACACACAGAAAGGAGATGGGATCACTGTATGACAGGCCAACATTATGGAAATGACATTTCTCTAGATAATTTGTTGACATTAGCTCACATTTATAAAGGCATTGATGTGCTAAGAGCACTAAGGGAAAAAATATGTAATGATGCATTGTGCCACCAGACATCAAAATTAATAAAGGATCCATTTCCAAACTAAATTTAAAAACCACCACAGGACTTAACATATTGCCTTTTTTAAAGCCTTGCCTTTGAATTTAGATAATGTTTTTTATTCCATAGATGTTTAGATTCATAGTAAAATTATGTCTAAGCCTTAAAGTTTATCACAAAAAATCATTAATTATGATTAGGATCATAAATACCTTAATACTGTATTTGGCTGAGCTTTCTGCATTGTACTAAAACATTGTTTTTATAGGAATTGCATTGTGTGCATATATTTATTTTAAGGGCCAAATATATGTGACTGCCCTTACATATTGCATTACAGATTCCATGGCAACATATTTACCTAGCAAACTTCCATTCTCTGTATGGGAAATCAGTTGGCCAGTTGATAAAACAAATAGTTTTGGCTCCCTCTACATTAATTAAAAGGAGCCAGAACCAACCCATCATGTTGCCAGCCACTAGAGATGGACTAAACGAACTCGAACCCAAGTTCGGCCGAACTATTCGAATTCGAACAAATTCGGACTTCTCGAACTATCTCGGACCCGGATTTTCGATATTTTCGGACTTTCGATAAATATTGAATGTTCGAATGTGCGAGTAAAATGCCTATTATACCTATACGCGATCATCGAATCTGAAAGTAAAGGGTCCATTAAAACTTATACACGAGCATCGAATCCGCGAGTAAAATGTCCATGGTATCTAGGCGCGAACGCGAGCATCGAATCCGCGAGTAAAATGTCCATGGTATCTAGGCGCGAACATTGAATCTACGAGTAAAGTGTCTATTAAAGCCTATACGCGAGCATCGAATCCGCGAGTAAAATGTACATGGTACCTAGGCGTGAACGAGCTCGAAAATAGCACGCGTGTGCGTAAAATTGATTTTTCGAATGTCCTGGATATTCGAACATGTTCCCCAGACCATTTACCAGGTCCCACAGCCATTTACATTAAGTTACCATTGATATTTTAATTGTATTTCATTAGAACTTTTCGAACTATTTGACTCCCATTGACTTTAATGGGTCCATTTTTGAACTTTCGAACTCTCCATAAGTTCGAAAACGGACTGAACTTTCGAAAGTTCGGCCATCTCTACCAGCCACATGGACCGAACTTTCGAAAATTCGGCCATCTCTTCAGCCCTATACACCTTGCTGATATAATTGGCCTGATACAATACAAATATATACCTGTGCACTACTCACATAAAAATATATAGGTACCTACTCCCAGTGGAGCATATGCTGATTTTATGGGTAAATACATATAAAATAAACAAAATGCAAGAAAGTACCCACAGGCACAAAGTCTTAATTTAATTTTCTATTATGTCTCAATTATTAGACATTAATCACACATTAAAAATGTTTAAAAACTAGATGAACTGTATAAAGATGGCTTTTTAGCCCCCTATGAAATCAAAACATTGGCTTAGGAAGAAGACATACAAGAAATTTGGGAGATATCGGATTGGTCCATTTCCCTTGAGAATCTGAATAAAGAAGCTTAAACATACAGTAGCACTTAGAGAAAACGCATTTAAAGGGCTTTATCACACCTATAGAGTGGCAACTACCCTACACAGAATTTATCCCACTATTAGCCCACAATGTTTCTGGAATTGCGGTGATCAAGAGAATATGTATCACACTTAGTGGACATGTCCAAAAGCACAAATATATTTAGATAGCATCTTTCAGTTAATATATGATATGTTAATAACTATCGGCTCAAATCTGGAAGTTGCATTGATTGGAAAGGAAATCTGTGATTGGCTGAGTGGCAGCCAATCACGGACGCGGCTGCCGGGAGCTCATTTCGGCGGAGGAAAGAGGAGAGGTAAGTATAGTTTGGGGAGCTTTCTAAACATAAAAATATAGCGGTTGGGGCTGGGGGGACAGGGGCAATACTATATATTAGGGTTTTACACTAGGGGGAGGGAATCCTGAGAGGGAGGGGGAGAAGGGCTGCAGTAGGCATGCCAAACTTCTCCCGGAGGCCAGGTAGGAGGCAAAGTCCTATATGGACTCTGCTATCCTCCTGGTGGGCAGTTTTTGGGACTTTGGGGGGGGGACTACAGGAGAACCATATGGAGCTAGGATGTGAGGTAAGGATTACACTACACTTCATGATGGGGCCAGTAGTTGGGGGGGATTATAGTTTTGGGGGTGGACATGCCCTTTAATCAATATGAAACATATGTATAAGATGTCATGTTATTACTTACTCCTTTTGTTGTTAAATTGTTTGTTCTAACCTGTCAAAAAAAAAAAGAAAAAAAACATATTATAATCACATAATAGATAAATATTCACAAGTAAATAGTAACCTCTATCTTGTATTTATATACTCAGGAACCCTGAAGCCAATCCTAATAAGCAAATTAAAGTGAAGTTACCTCAGCAATACTTTAAACAGTAGAAGGAGAACAAATGCAACTGCAAAAGTATTTACATATCGTAAGAAGAGGATCCGATGCTAAAAGCCTCTTCCTTTGGCCTGATAGGCTTAGATTGCAACAAAAAAGTAAAGATCAAATTGCTTAATAAGTAAATGGAAAAAGAGAGCACAGGAAAGCAATGCAAAAAAAAACAATGGAAATGTATTTTGTGTATTATTACAACTATTATATTTATTATCATCCTTGCTTGAAAATTTCCATGATTTAATGCTTAACAATAAAGGTAGTTAATAGATCTGCCTATACAATTTTTTGCTTCAATTCAGTTTCTGTGGGAGAGTGTCACACACCACAATTATCCTTTACTTGCAGTCTTGATTCATCAAATCAGTAGGTAAGGACAGGCTCCAGGGACTTTGTGTGTGGGGGGGATAAATAACATGACAGTAAAATCACCTGGCTAGTTTGTATTGTTCCAGGCTGTCAGTAATGCAAGCTGGCCAGAAAAAAAAACTGCAAGGTAACAAGCATTATTCAAAGTCTTATCAAATGCTTCCATATTGGTGTGAATACACCTGTATAGAAAATACTCTGTTTATAGAGACAGTTAATGCTGGGTCTTTGAAAAATACACGAGTTGTACTGGCAACAAAATGGAAGCCATCTTTGTTACAGAATCTGTTCTCCTTTAAAGATATAGACCTGGGGGCCTGGAGCTACCATGGCTGCTTACGGGCATTTAAACACTTTACATATAAATTACCTTTTTTGTTGTAAAATAAACCGTCAGACACACTGGTTGGGTGAAACATAAGGCCAGAGCTTTTATTGACACCTTACAACATGTGATCAATTTTAATTATTCAAATCTTAATTTATGCATCCTTGCATGTTAATTAACCAAGAAGTCCCCGAGCCGTAGCCATTGCTAAATGCCAAGCCTCTGGGTCCCCAGAGGGCATGTAACGGCTCCAAAACATTACCTTCGCAAGGATGCATCTGCCAGCTGTGACTTCAACATCCCTTTTTCAATTATATATACAGATCACAAATAACTTTACAACAATCTTTCTTCCTGCCAGCACTCAACAAAATGGCGCCCGCACCTCGTGGCCTGCCCCCTTTTATACTATTGACGACGTCAGCATTGACGTCATCTTCCCACCTCCCGCAAGACCGGCCGTGGCCAATCCGGCCACGACCGGAACTCGCAGGAACTACAGAGAGGCGGGCGCGGCTATGGACTACAACTCCCAGCATCCCCTGAAGGCACCGCCCACCCCAGGTCAGACGATCCGGTCCCTAACACGGGCTGGAGCTATCAGATCAGGGGCTGGCACTACCATGGCTGCTTACGGGCATTTAAACACTTTATATATAAATTACCTTTTTTGTTGTAAAATGAACACACACTGACACACTGGTTGGGTGAAACATAAGGCCACAGCTTTTATTGACACATAACATGTGATCAATTTTAATTATTCAAATCTTAATTTATGCATC
Source organism: Hymenochirus boettgeri (assembly GCA_019447015.1). NCBI lineage: Eukaryota > Metazoa > Chordata > Amphibia > Anura > Pipidae > Hymenochirus > Hymenochirus boettgeri. The sequence continues at coordinate 65,986,952 of CM033471.1, forward strand.
CTTGCATGTTAATTAACCAAGAAGTCCCCGAGCCGTAGCCAATGCTAAATGCCAAGCCTCTGGGTCCCCAGAGGGCATGTAAAGGCTCCAAAGCATTACCTTCGCAAGGATGCATCCGCCACCAGGAGTTGCTGTAAGCCTACACGGAACTCCGTCCACCACCCAACAAGTATAGTGCCTGTTCAACCCCTTCCTGCAGGCCTGTTAGAAAAATGTTTAGCCCAATGTCATTTAAATGGACCCCATCCTGTCTCATGAGAGACCTATTATCACCTGGCGATGTCTGATGACCACTCTCCCTTATGACCTGACAAATCTGGAGATCCTGGTGTTAAGGAATCTCCGGGCCTTTTCCATGGCTCCCTGATCTCTCGTCCTTTGCCACTGCACCTTGGGAACGACCTCCGACTAGACTATTACTACCTCCTTGAAAAAGGAGCGAAAACATTGGAAATCTGCCTTTATTAAGAATAACAGATCCGACAGCCGATTCCGACAGAGGTCGCTGCCAGCAGCATGTATAACTAAAGCTGTGGGACCTGGGTCAGCCCTACTAATCTGTACCACCTCGAATAGTACTTGCCACCAAGCCAGACCCCTAATTCCTTTCCAGTACAGTTACGATGTTTGGAATCCCAAAAAAAGAAGAGTGTCTTACTAGCCACACTGCCAATTGACGTGCACCTGGAAAAGAAACTTCAATTAATAGTTAGTTCAGGACAGATGTAACGTGCCACACAGTTAGATCGCCAGCACCCTAACCTGCGAACCCTTTCTTCCGAGAAACCTAACGAGTAAGCTTCTGTCTCTGCACCTAATAATTTGGAATGCGTTCCAAATTATTGGGAATGGAGACCTAACAGGCCTAGAGCCTTCCATAACACTGCCTCAAATTGGTATCTAGAGAGAGGCTTACCATCTAAATGTGATAAAAAAGACTGGGATATTGGTCTAATCGCTGCAAAATTACCTACAGCTTGGACTGGGCACCAGGTAGATGATAGAGGAAAAATGGAAAACCACCTTCCCTCCCCGAAGGGTTCTATTTTTGACCTACTTATGCGAACTCTGATTGATGACTGCAAGACAAAAATATCCTCCACTTTCAAACCTCCTGGTCGATTTTAACTAGCTGACACTAATTCCCCTACCCTCATTGCCCCCAAAAACGCTAACACAAAGCTGGCTTTGATTAGTTTAGCCTTGTACGCTGAATTACAAATCGTGTGTAACGTTCCAATTTAAATTTAGACTCAGAAGTCTAAAATTGATTGGTCGCCTGGTCTTACTAGCTACCTGTTCTTTTCTCCAACCTTTTAGTATGGACCTTACAATGAACTCTTTGGTTACGTCCTTCCACCCCAATAGTCTGAAAAAGAAAGACAATCCTGCCATCCTCCATTGGGCAACCAAGCCCGACAATCCTGCAGAACGTAAGTGTTCAAGATTGTGCAGGAGGGATTCTAACCTGGCATGAGAATAACTATAAATATCTCTTGCCTTACCGTGGCTAATCCAAGTGGCTGGAGCACCTGATGACTGGACCAACTGCATCAGCTCCTGTCTATTATCTCCCATAAGAAGTCTGGGCACTGCAATCCCTGTGGGTTGGCATCCGGACAAAGGCGCTGAAAGTCTTCCCACTGAAAACGAGAGAGAACATCCACAACACAATTAAGCACACCTGGTACATGCTTAGCTCTAAATGATATGTTGAAATCTAAGCACTAAATGCCTGAGTAAAGATAGAACTGGAAGGGATGAACTAGTGAGGTTATTAATGGCGTATACCACGCTCTCATTATCTGTCCAGAATCTGATCTTTTTGTTCTGTATCTGATAACCCCAAAGTTCAACCGCCACCACAATAGGAAAAAGTTCAAGGAGAGTGTGGTTTTTACAATGACCCTTTTCAAACCAGTCTAATGGCCAACCTGCTGCGCACCACTCATTGCCCAGTATGGCCCCAAAACCTATGGATCCTGCCGCATCCGTATAAAGTTGTACCTCCTTATTGCTTTCTTCTTCCCCTTGAAAACAAGTCCTACCGTTATATCTAGACAGGAATGTCTGCCAGACTTTTAAATTATTATGAAATAATCCACGGGAGGCTTACAATAGTCTTCTGGAGAAGACTCTACCCATAGGCATGACTCTACACGTGAAATTCAATGAGCCCAATACTGATTGCAACTGCCTAAGTGTAGCTTTATTAACCTGGATGAACATTGAAATTGCGTCTAGCATGTCCTGAAATTTTCCCGCTGGCAGCCTAAATTCCATACTAATTGTGTCTATCTCGATCCCTAAAAAGGTTAATACAGTAGCTGGACCAACCGTTTTATCCTCTGACAAAGTAACCCCAATTTTTTTCATTAGAAAACGAAAGGCACTTAACAAAAAGGAACATTGTGCTGAGTCTCCCGGGCCAACGAACAAGAAATTGTCCAGGTAATGTAATATGTTAGTCGAATTGGTCTCATAGGATATAGCCCATTCCAGAAAAGAGCTAAAAACCTCGAATAGGGAACAAGATATAGCGCATCCCATTGGGAGGCATTTATCGTAATAATATTTACTGTCTAACTGGCAACCCAACACGTGAAAGCAGGTTGAATGGATTGGCAGCAAGCGAAATGCTGCTTCTATATCCGATTTGGCCAATAAGGCCCCTCTCCCTGCTTTTTTCACCAAATGGAGCGCCCTGTCAAACGATACATACAATACCGAGGAGTCCTCTTTGGAAATGACATCATTTACCGAGCTGCCCTTAGGGTAAGATAAGTGATGTATTAACTGAAATTTTCCACTCTCTTTTTTCGGTACTAACCCCAAGGGGGAAACCCTTAGATTGTAAAACGGCAGCTCGGAAAATGGGTCTGCCGTAAGGCCTAAATTAACTTCAGTCATGATTTTCCCTAGCCAATTCGGGTGCTTCCTTGACCTTCCTTGATTTAAAATTTTGGGCAAACTTGGGAAACTCAGAAAAACAAAAAGGTATCTTAAAACTGTGCCTAAACCCCTCCCTGATGAGCCCTGATGCTGCTCTCTCCGGGTAAATTTCTAACCAAGGTTCCATCGCCTCTGTGTTCACCGGTGACCGCCGACCTATTGCCGCCTCCTTGTTTTGCAGAAGGGTGGGATTTACGAAAACACTTGGCGGTGGAGTTACTGCCCCCACCGCAAAAGGAGCACTCGTGCTTGAATCTGCAAGCAGCACGAACTTGCAGCTGCCCTCATTAAATAGCCAACAGGACCCAGCTTTTTTGCCTCCTTAGGCCTGAAAACTACTCGCGGCTAGTAGGCCGCTTTGACCGGTGCGTGGCCCTGCTGGAGCCCTGTGTGCAAGCATGATTCTTAACCATGGCTTTTGTATCCCACCCCATTTCTGGCCTGACTGCCAAGCATCTCCTAAACTCCTCGTCATATTGACGCCAGGCGGAACCTTCGTGTGTTTTATAGGCTCCGAATATCATGTCCAGGTACACAATTAATTTGGAGCATTTTTGAGGTGCTTTTTGGCTGATAACCCCGGCCATCACACAAAAGGCTTGAAGCCAATTAACAAAGGTCTTTGCCACCTTGGGTTTTTTCTCCCTTTTCTCAGTTTTGGCCAACTCTTTGTCGACCGTCACCATGTTGGTTGTTACCAGGGACCATATATCTACATACTCATTCTTCCAAATTTTCTCCATAATGTCCCCCGACAGGTGAACCTGTCGAAAATCCACGAAAAAACCCCATTAAAGTCCATGGGAAAAAGAAATCTGCACATATCCGTCTAAATATAAGGTAAAATAGCAACGGTAACTTACTGTACATGGCTCTGGGACCTGGGAAATGGTCTGGAGAACACGCACATTTATCCAGAACTTTAAAAAAAATAACCTTCCTCACGATCACACTGTTTTTCGCATTCTATTTTCGAGCCGCGGTCGAAATGTTTCTAAAATTCGAGAATTTTGCCATTTTCAAGGAATTTTTGAGTTTTGAAGGAATTTCTGTATCATTTTTAGAAAATGATACAGAAACTTACTGTAAATGGCTCTGGGATCTCAGAAATGGTCTGGGGGAACAGACCAATCTGATTGTAACCAATTATGATTGAAAAATAATTTTATTGGCTAGTATACCAGTCAGATTCTTTCTGAAATTATTTTAATGTATCCAATCAGAATTTCTTACAAATAAAGGTGAAGTTTTAAAACCCTAAAGCTTGAAGCCCGTTGTTTGCAGTGTATATGTTTTCAAGGACTGCGGCACCATGTTTAAAGGCCGCTAACAGAGAGAGTAGGTGAATGCTAAAGTCGAGGAACATCAATTCGAACGTTCAATAATTATTGAAAATTCAATAAACATTAAAAGTTCGAAAGTTCAAAATCCGGAATAGTTTGGGTCGATTCAAACTGTTAAAGCTTGGGTTCAAGTTCGGGTGTAGTCCATCTCTAGTCAGGAACTTCCTACTGTGCTTCTTCAGAACCCCCCCCCCTACACATACAGTGCCAGAAGTGCACTTTAATGAAGGGCCTACATAGTAATGTCTGGCGTGTCGTTTTGGCATCCATACCTCTGTCTTGATCCTCCAGAATTGGTTCATTAATTAATGAACATTCAGCATTAATTTACGGACGCAGTTGTACATCATCGATAACGCAAAATTGCAATACTGTGTGTTTTTAAATAGGGCCCCTAGACCTCTAAAAGGCCTAACACTAAATTTGTCCAAAAAACTTATGGGGGGGGGGTTGGTGTTTGTCCTCAAAAGGACTATTGTGTGCCAAATTGTGTGAATACAGGAGTGGTTTACAACAAGTGCTAGTCCATCACACTGAAATTTACACACAGGAAGCTAAAAAAGAAGAAAAAACCTCTCCACTCCTACAGTCAGGTCTTCACAAAACTCACTTAAACACACTGATAAAGTGGCGCCTGTCTAGTTGTATTTTATACCCAGGGGCTTGGCATAGGTAAAAATAACTGCCATTGGTGAATTTGATACATGAATATCTTCAAAAATTTTCAAACGTGGTTTCGGAAAATCCTGAAGGGGGAATTCCGTATAATCTGGAAGTTCCGCGGATTTGCAGATCTCAGAGATTTGCCTTGGAACCGGGCTCCCTCCACAATCCAGTCCATCTCTAGTTAATGTGCCAATCACATTATTTCTGAAAGGATCTGATTGTATCCAATTTTCTAGAATTTTCATAATTTCTCGATTTTTCAAAAAAATATTTATGCATGTTCGGAAAAAAGTGGAATTCTGGAAAATCTGCCAGATTCACAATTCACGGATCTTGGAAATCTGCTGCAGATCCAAGTTCGGCCATCTATACTGTTAATGTCTATTATTCAGTAGGATAAAATATGAGAACCAATAAAGCTGATAATACTGGCTAATGATCTTGAGGGCTGATAACACTGACTAATGATCTGGGTGTGTGTGTGATTACACTGTGTTAATAATCTGGAGGGCTGATAACATTGGCTAATGATCTGGAGGACTGAACACACTGGCTAATAATATGGAGGGCTAATAACACTGGCTAATAATCTGGAGAGTTGATAACACTGGGTAATGATCTGAAGGGTTGACAATACTGGTTAATGAATTGGAGGGCTATTACTGCGCTGGAAGTGATACTTATAGCTCTGTCCCTTAGCATAAGATATTGAGATCCAGCAGCTATGTGGGGGAACAGACAAGGAATAGAATTACAGCTGCCCAACAGACAGAATTCCATGGTAGACACTGTATGTTTCATGTCAATGGAGCTTTAGGGAATCTAAAGCCGTAGATATATAATATAAAACAACAAAGATAATCCAATTAAAAAAGTCTCAACATAATTTTCTGACAACTAAGGAGCATAGATGATCATAATGCTGATATAGGTATAGCATAAGCAAAATGCAAGTGTCAAATATGTATTCTACACATCAAATGTTTTAGGAACAATTCAGAATTAAAACAATTAGAAATTACTACTACACTAGAAAAACAACGAAAATAAAGAAATTAACAAAAGTTTGTGGGGAGTATTTTGTTTCATTCTAATGCTCAGAGCTCTAGTTTCACAAGGAATTCCACAGAGAAAAATACAGTGGTTCATGTGCCCAATATGAGGAAAAACAGGTGAACTAAATGGTATTTTATTTAGGGGTAAACTGAAGGGTAAACAAACTTCACTTACCCTATCTTCATAATATGCCAATGCTAAAAAAAATTGTTACAAGCTGATTAAATTGAGTTTTTGTGGCAAAAAACATTTTTGGGCAGTAAAGGTACAATAAAGCTTGATGAGCAGATGCAGACATATCAGAAGGAAACTTGTGCAATTAAGGTTTACTGAGTTCGGTTTACATTTTGTAACAAGAATTTAAACGTGTTATTGGAAACAATAGCTAACAAAATATATTTCTGTGATATAATTATTAAAAGGACATGTAAACCCTTTTTTTGTAATACTTACCTTGTTTTTTGTGCTTCATTCAAAGCTTTCATTTCCCTTGTTTGTTTTTTGGTGGGGAAGAATTCTAGCTACTATAAATGGGCAATTTAAAAAACTTATTTCCTAGTGTACATACAGACAGATTTTATGGGAAGCTGTCTGCCAACAGTTAAAAAAGACTACACACATTCCTTATGTTCTCCCAATAATATGTATAGTGAGATCATGCAGGTGGCCAGTAGACAATTCAGGCTAGTAGACAATTCAGGCTCTCTAAACCAAAGTAGAGGGACTGATAGGCATTTTTAGTCCTATTATTAGTACTGTGTGTACCCAGCATTTGGCCTTCCAGTCAACACGCTACAGGAAGTTCAATGGAATTTAAATAGAAAATAACTTGAAACCCCCAGATTCTTTAAAGAAATCGACCTACCCCTCACACACACCCCTGCAGAGAAATTCCTTGTTGTCTGTCCACCCCACCCCTGCTCTATGAAGTCATTCCCTGGCAGTAGCCTTTATTTGCTTGGAGATTTGTGGGATATATGTAGCTTTTTTTAACTAATCATTAACACACCTGCTGACAAGACTTCAATAATATTCATTTTTCATTTCTACCAGACATGAACATGGGCAGTTCAGCTTAGTGACCCTCGACTGAGATTTTGGGGGAAAAAATGTTAACAAAGTGTTTTCAAACCACTGAAAGACTACACCCCTTACGGAACTGCACATAAATCATACAGCATTTGTTGCCTTATTTGCTGTGGAGTGCAGTGTGTATTTTTTTTTTTAATGTGTTGGCTGTGATTGTGTTCCCTTTCATGGAGTGACTGATAATGACAGATGCTACAGTAGGTCACTGATATCTTTTTAAATGAAAGAAAGAATGATTAATGCTCTTAGGGTATACCCTCATTTTATTCCCATAGATAATGCTTCATTGAGAAGAATATTGCTTTTATATCATTGAATTAAGTCCAACTCATTGAACTAATCAAAATTTACTCCGTATAAAGAAAAAAAAGGAACATAATGCTAAATCCTTTTGACTTTTCCTTTTAAAATATTGATTTGGTTCTTAAAAGCTCATTAGCTTAGGTTATGGTCAAATTAGATCAATCAGCCAGAGGGCATTAATATATTGGAGCAGATTAAATGATTTAACGAGATATCACACAGCCATATTGTTATTAAAGTAGTGCTCTAAAGTCTTCAGGGAAAATAAAGATTTAAAGCCATTCTTCATGTCTGGGTTTTAAACTTAACGCACACAGGCATGAAGGGTGACATGCAAAAAAAAGCATCTGTGAAATAAACCTGGCACAGAATAATTGCTCATCATGTTTAAAATGAAAGCGTTTATTGATTTAAATTGATTTTTCAACTCATTTTTTTCTGAAGTCACTCTACTGCATTAGAAACACTTTTTTTTGTATGGGTGACGCAGATTTCAAAGGCTTTTAAACCAACCATAGGTTGAAACAATAAATGTGAGCTCACCTTCCATGTACCTCCTGTGGCTCCAAATGCTTTACAGATTTATCCAGCACAACAGCAAATTGCACAAGCAATTTAGACCAATAAGGCAGCACAGGGCCCAGTCCAAAAATAAGACTGTTATTCAAACACAAATCATAATGTATATTGTGAGTAAGGGAAAATTACCTCCAGAATAACCTTTGTCTTGTATTAGCCATTTACGGCTTCATAGGTGAGAAATACATTATTTTTATTCACTTACAGTATTTTACTTTTTTAGCAGAGAAAAAAGTCATAACTTATATAAACATCATCTTTGCATTGTTTTATTTTATGGCTTCATATATGTTCCATTGTTTAAGAATAAACATATCTATAGCCAACTAATATGGATATTTAAATAGTGCTTGATCAGCCCCTATTAAAAAAAAAAAAAATAAGGAACACGTCTCCCGTTGCTTTCTTTAATTGGGATTCTCAGAAATGCAGTATTTAGTTTTTAATTAGCTTTTTAAGAGTTTAGAATTTTTTTAGTATACTTTTTTTTTTTGCAAAACTCATGATTAATTGTACTAGAAACATTAGTCACTTTAATAGTTTTGCTACTTTTTCTTATTACCTTAGATACATTTTCTGTGAAATTATGGCATTTCCTGCATAACTAATTTAATTTCTGCCTCAAATGAGATCCATGTACTTGTAGTATTTTTAAGGGATGCGTCATCAAAGGTTTGATATTTTAAAAACTTACTACAAACTTACTTCCCGAGTTTCTGTGATATTCTGACAACTGCCCTGCCCAATCATTTTGCGATTATGATCATAATATAGAATGTAATTATGACCATAAATATGATCCAGCTGTAGGAATAACGTCAGGTAAAACTTCTGCTCCACTTAACATTACAATTGATTTTACATTCATCTCAGATTAAAGTTGAGGTAGTGTATGGACACCTACACTGGTCTCTTGTTCCACTGTGGTGTGCTGAAAAAATATCCCACCTGTTACATTGAAGAATCAGGATCAGCATTGTATACACATTATATACATTGTATGCATGCACATTTTCATGTAGCTTCAATTTCTTTGGATCAGCTGTTATTCTGGCCGTACAGTGCCACAATGTTAGATTAATTAGACATCCATTCGGAGATGAAGATTAAATTGATTGCAACATTGACCAGTGCTTTGTTTTTACCTGCCAATGGTCGAGCAACCTATCTTGCCTGGATCATGGTTTGCAAAAATAAATAAATCAGCGAAATAAATTCAGAATGTGAAAGGATCATTGAAACGTTCAACTGGTTGTCACGTAAATATATTGAGGCTTACAAAAATAACTGAGGTACAAAATGAGGTACAAAAATAATTTGGGGTACACTGATGGATGTAGTTAAAATAGCCAATCTTTATTCATATATGTGCTGCATATATGAATAAAGATTGGCTATTTTAACTACATCCATCGTGTACCCTGAATGATTTTTGTACCTGGACGGAGCGACGATTAAGCCTCAGTATATTTACGTGACTGTGATTATGGACACTGCAAAAGATCCAGGGCGGCTCGTACCCGGGCCACCGGGAAGGAGCTGTGAGTTCATGCTTTGATGTATACTAATGTGGTATTAACCTGTCAGACTGTGTAAATAGCAGCACGCTCGGATAGGAGATTATGCACCTGATGCACCTAAACCAACCGGAACGCTGAGTGAGTGTTTCTGTGCTATCTAGGATTGTATCTCATAGGCGACCACTCCGGTTGATAACTTTTACTGTAATGTCAACTGGTTTATTGAATGACATATGCGCCTTTAGTTTGGTGGTTATTTGTCTTTAATTAACCTTTACTACTACGTTATTAAATAGTTAATATAGCAGTCAGAATACTTTAATATAGTGTATATATATATATATAATATATATATAAAATTTAAAAGATACATTGATACATTAATCCAGTGCACACATGGGATTTTGTGAACAAAAGCAGCCTTTATTGTAAATAATCACATTTACTCAGGTATTCATGCAACGTTTCGGGCATTATGCCCTTTCTCAAGCTCCTGAGTAGTGCATAGAAAACATTAGTGTCACTTAATCCTCCATTTAAATAACCTATCACAGGAAGTGACATCATTACAACCAGTGACCACTCTGGCAGTCTTTACATATTTTCTCATATTCTCATTATATATAGAGATTTATACAACAAACTATATATGTAATTACAATCTTACTTCTCTATCTATACATATACATATACATTAAGGCATACACTTACTTATAATAAGCTACAGGCTTTGCACCAATCCAATTGGTTTGAGATGTCCGGAGTGCTGCTGCATCCTGTGCATTTGTGTGTGTGTGTGCATACTTTATATCCCATATATTATTCATCAGTATTTTTATTGGACAAAACGGTCCCAGTGAGTTGCTTACATTTGTCTGCAGTATATATGTCCTACAAAGATCTGATTTGTGGATTCTTTTTTTTATTAAAAAGGACTTGTAGGAATTTTCAAACACCAAAGACCATTGTTCATCTAATAACTCTAAGTATACATCTGCCTCTGCAGAATTGCCATTTTTACTACCCAAAAGTGAGATGTAGTATGGTGTCCGCTCATGTAATGTGGTTTTCGATTGGTTTGCTTTAAATCCTGAGATATCCCGAATATATCAAGGAGGTTATATGAATTTGTTAAGGAGGTTAAGGGCTCTGTAAGGGAGAGTAAAGTGTTGTCAGTAAAACTAGTGTGTGTTGGAGTGCGATTTTCACTCCATTCACGCATTTGGTTTGCTTTGCCAATGCAAGGCTACTGGGCAGTTCCCACTATAAAGATTTGATCCCAGTGGTGAAATCACCCCTTTTGCCAAATTAAGAGATTACTTTAAATATGTCAGGCCAAGCTATCTGATCAAATGCTTTCTTCACATCTAGGGAGAGGAATAATGCCAGAACTGTCTGAGAGTCGACTATGGGGTATGACTCCAATCTGGTCTTGGTAAATTGTGTAGAAGGTATTGTTTAATCTTATTTCTAATATTTTGTAGAAATTGTTTGTCTGTGTTTATCAGGGAGATTAGTCCATAGTTGGAGCATTGGGCCTTGTCTCTCTCTGGTTTGGGTATTACTGTGCTGAAGGTTTCTAGGAGGTCTTGGTGTATGTTTCTGTTCCCTTCCATATGACATTAAAGTATGTAAGCATATGTGGTGCAGAGGTGCGAAGAATTTCTGGTAGTAAAGAGCTTTGAAACCGTCTGGACCTGGTGATTTTCTAGCCAAAATGGAATGGACTGCTTCCAATATCTCCTTAGCTGTGAATGGAGCAATAAGGGTTCCAACTCTTTCATTAGTTAGATTTGCCTCTATAATAAATTGTTGTGTGAGGGATGTAGTATCTGGTTTCTTAGGGACCGTCTGGCCTTTGTATACATTTTCAGAAAATTGTTCAAATGTTTGGGCTTTTGTATTAGGGTTATGTTTATATGATCATTTGTGGGTTTACTACATTTTTCGAAGGAGGTTTGGCTTGTCAATCTTATAGTTTTTTAGGCCATATCCATGAAGAGGGTGTTTAGCTCATTTCCTATGGTTTGGTAGGCTTGTTTAGCATTTTGAGAAAAGTTGATTGTTAGTGTTGCCTATACCTTCCCCAGCTGCTTTGTTAATTAAAGTATAGGGGCCTGGTGAATGAAAACGAATGCTACATCTGAGGGTTACTGAAAATAAACATTACATTCGAGGGTTACCGAAAGTGAACGCTACATTCGAGAGTTACGAACTATACATTTGAGGGTTTCAGAAAGTCGAACATTACATTCGATGTTTACCGAAAACGAACATTACATTTGAGGGTTACCGAAAATGAACGCTATATTTAAAGGGTTATCAAACGATACATTCAAGGGCTAGCAAACGGCCCGTAAATTCAATAATTATTGCATGTATGTCTGTATGTATTTATTTATAAAGCACCACTTGGGGATGCAGTGCTGTACACTAATAAAATACTATAAAGTCATACAAGGGGGATAAACACATAGATAGTTAAGTACATAAATGATATAAATAGGTTCTAGAGCTTTGCCACAAGAGGAAAGGAGGTCCCTGCCCTGTAGAGCTTACAATCTAATTAGGTGGGTAACCTACAGATACAATGGAGTGGGCATAACTGCTGGAGTGAGATGTATGCAGTGCAAATAAAACTATAGACTGTGCTGGTTACCAGATAGGTAGGATGTAAGGCTAGCTTTAAAGGGCAAGTCCAGCCCTAAAATGAGAACTTACATACAGGTAATTCACTCCCCAAAAAGCCTAAACGGTAATAGTTTGAAATCTGAAATATACAAGTCTTACCTGAAATCCTGCACAATGTCCTATTTTCCCATTTCTGCTTCCTGGTTCTTCCAGTTATCAACTGTCCGCTATGGATTTGACAGTTGACTTCACAGCCAATGACTGAATGTTAATCTCCTATCTGCCTCTTCTGAGCATGCCCAGGCTCAGTACAGGTTTGTAAATTGCTCAGTTTCCACGAGGCATCCAGAAGTATAGCAGGCATACAGTAATGAATTCATAGGACAAAGTATGATATATCAACATATTTTAAAGAGGCCATTCTTTCTAAAAGATGTTATTATGAAGGTGGTGTTGTCCTTTAAACCTGCTAATTGAGGTTTCTTGATGTAAAGAGAGAGGGATTGGATTCCAGAGGATGGGATCCACAAGAGAGAGAGGTTTAAGGCGAGAGGAAGCAGCACGAGTGAGGGTTCTGTACAGGAGCTGGTTCTGCGATGAGCGGAGGGTACGGGCAGGAACATATGGGGACTCTAGAGAAGAAATATAAGAAGGAGCAGCAGAGCAAAGGGCTTTAAATGTTAGAAGGATTTTGTATACAATGCGCTGTTTAACAGGGAGCCAGGTTGTTGTCCTGTACAGAGGAGATTTGGGATACTATTTATTAGAGAGTGAAACAATATGTGTGGCAGAGTTAAGTATAGACTGAAGGGGAGAGAGGTGGGAAGCAGGAAGACCAGTAAGTAGTGGATTACAATAGTCCAGGCGCGATAGGGTGAGAGAATGCATAAGCATAGTGGTGGTCGGGAGATAAAGAAACCTGCATATTTTGGCTATATTGCAAAGGAAAAAGCAGCAAGTTTTCGCAAAAGTTAATGTGGTTCGAAAAGGAGAGAGAGGAGTCAATAATTACCCCTAGGCAGCGTGCCGACTGGATAATGAAAATGGGGGTATTGTCAACAGAGATGGATAAAGATGAAACAGGACCAGGTTTAGGTGGACAAACGATCAGTCCAATTTTTGAAAGTAGCGTTTAGACATCCGGGAGGAGATGGCAAGGAGGCAGTCAGAGACACGTGATTGGATGTCAGGAGTTAGCATAGGTGTGGACAAGTAAATTTGTGTATCGTCTGCATTTAAATGAAACTTATAGCCAAAAGAGTTGATGACATCTCCCAAGGAGATAGTGTAGAGGGAGAACATTAAGTGCCCAAGAACAGACCCCTGCGGTACCCCCACATTAAGAGTAACCGGAGAAGAGGTGTTAACAAAAGATACATAGTAAGTTCAGTCAGAGAGATAGGAGAGAAACCAGGATGCCACTTCAATCCGAATGCCCAAAGAGTAAAGCATCTTCATTAGGAGGGAATGATCGACTGTGTCAAAAGCAAAGGATAGGTCAAGGAGGATAAGGATAGAAAAGTGACCATTTGCCTTTGCAACCTGCAGATAACTCACAACCGTACACAGGGCTGTCTCAGTAGAAAGCGCAGGACGGAATCTCAGTAGAAAGCGCAGGACGGAATCCAGTTTACAAAGGATCCAATAGGTTATGAGGATGAAAGCTAAACAATAGGAGTCTAGCGAGGGCTTTTTAAGTATGGGCTTAACATGGGCAGAGAGGAAGAAAGTAAGCCAAGTTTCAAAGTCAGAGAGGAATGCGCCAATGATGCTGTAGAGAGCGGTCTGTGCACCACAGCTACTCATAGCGACAAGGGGTGCGAGAGCTGAATTGAATGAGTCTCAAAAGATGAGAATGAAAGATCAGGCAGGGAGTTAATGTTAGTAAATCGACAGGAGGAGGAAAGTAAAAGACTGACACCCCCACCATGTCTGGAGCGAGGCAAATGGGAAAAGCAGAGTCCACCAAAAGCAAGTGAGGCCTCGATAGTCGAGTCATGCTGGGAAAGCCAGGTTTTAGTAAGGGCAAGAAGGTAAAAAGATTATTAGAGTAGAAGAGATCAAGGATGAGGGTAGATTTGTTAACTAGTGAGCGAACATTAAGCAGACCACAAGAGAAGGTCAGACAAGATGACGGAATCAGAGAAATAGGATAGAAGGTTGGAGGAAATTGAACCACGATAGGGAGAGAGAAGGTAAGACAGGGCATGGACAATGGCAGACAGATATTACATGGCCCAGGATTTGGAAACACATCAGCAGCAGACAGTAGGAGGACGAACAGAGACAGAAGGTGGGAAGAGGATTTGTAAGTTGTTTCTTTCTCTGAATTTGAATGAGAGGGAAGTGAAGTGTAAGTGAGGAGCTGATATAGTGTATGGGAGCAGTAAGAGGGAGTAGATTAGAGATGGAGAGATATAAACAGAGTTGGGAGATTGGTGAGGAGGGGTGGAGTACAAATACAATTTAGGGAACACAGTGCAGAAAAGAGTGAGAACCAGCCACAGTATGTACATAATGTTTGTAATCAAATTAACCAGATATTAAGACTTGGAGATTGGATTCTCAGCTTCTTCTGAAGTTTCTTTGGTTTGATCTCCTTGTTGAACTCCCTTGTTAAACTCCAATATACTTAGGATATCTATACTTTGGATGATCTAGACTTGGGATGATTCTTTCCTGCACAGCAGCATGACCAGCAATTATTGAAAATTCAGCCGCAAGTGCGGAAAACCGAACTAGTTTGGATAATTCAAGTATGTTCAAACGGGTTCAGGTTCAGATCCATCATTACTTATAGGTGACTTATTTAAATTGTTGTGCTCCCTAGTCCTATTTTGTAGAAAACATTAATCGGTATCTTAAACTCATGAGCTATCAAGCTTTTGTAGAATAGTCTGGGTTCTTTTTAGGGAACACAGATTTCCCAATAGTGTACACGTGTACCTGGCTTTTTCTTTTCAGCACCTAAATAAATGAAAATGTATTAATTAATTATCGAGTGTGCCTTTCTGCAAATTTATACCGCCTGTGCTACTTACCTGATGTGGCACAGGCATCAGGGCATGCACCTCTTGCCTGGTGGGATACCACAGACCCAATAGTATACCATAAATTCCCAATAGTAAACCCTTTCTTAGGCTCATGTTTATAAAGACATGTTATTGCTATTTTGCAAAACCGTGCATTTAACAATTGTAACCACAATTATAAAGTTACAATCATGATAGCAATTGTACAATGCTTGTATATACTAAATCAACATTTTTCAAAACCAACAGTATCGGAACTTGTTTTTCAACGAAGAGGGAGAGTATTGGGGGATCTCCTGAGGATTGCTGGGTCCCGTGTATCCTAAATTGGTCTGTTCAGTTTCAACTGGAAGTTTTAGGGGGAACATGGTCTTGACCATCGTACAGCACAGCGTCACTGTTATGACTGCACAGAAACACCGGCCCTGAGGGCAAAAACTACAAATGATTGTTAAAAAACTTTTATTTTATTAATAATAACTTTTTAAGATTTTAAGAAGACTCCCACTTACCTGCTGTTTACTATCATTGAAGCCATGGTTCTGGCTTCTATGATAACCAGCTGATTATACTTACAGCATCATGGGGTCCCAGTCAAGTAATATTATTATTATTGTGGATTTATATAGTGCCAACATCTTCCATAGTGCTTTACAATTACATGCATACATTGACATCAGGTCCTGCCCCGAAGAGCTTACAATCTATGTACATTTATTTGACACATACAACCTATCAGTATGTCTTTATGATTGTGGGGAAAACTGGAGCACCCAGAGGAAACCCACACAAGCACGGGGAGAACATACATACTCAGGACTTAAGCGCTGCAAGGCATCAGTGCTAACCATGAAGCCACCGTGATGCCCAATAATATGTAACCTTTTTTCCCCTGCATTGGCACTGTACACCTGCATTAAATAGGCGTTAAATTTTGCACTACAAGGCAGAGAAGAATAGTTTCCAAAAGTTTTGGAAATGGTGTGGGTATTGTGGGTTTTACACTAACTAATTCCCCCTGAAAATGGACAATATTTCTTTGCCCCCGTCATGTCTCAAGTTAAATAAATGGCTCTATACCATTAGGCTGTACATGTTACAAAAGAAACAGAGAGGCCACACTGTATCCTTTGTAAATTGGCGGTGTGAAGGCCGCTTGGATACAAATTTCCGCCAGGAAACACATGCAACCTTGCAGGTTGCCTCAAGCAGTTTGGCCAGCTACGCTTTGTATTACATTTTATTATGCCAGGATTTCTAGACACATGCATTAGCCATAGAACATAAAGGAGAAATTTTGCTTGTCTCTATCCATTTCTTTGGGAATACTAAAAGGAAGATATTTTTCCTCATTCCTTCGTTTATTTGTGTATACCAGAGTCCTCTTAGAGGAAGAAGCATGCACTGGATGACACACAGACAGTTCCTACTCTTCTCTTTCTAGAACTTTGAAAAGGCACTGTAGGAAAACCATAAGGAGTAGAGGAGTAAGGTAAGGATTTTTGAACACTACACAGTTGGGCCAGCACTGAAGCAAATTTAAGTTTTGGTGGTGGACATGCCCTTTAAGAATTTATATTGACTCTGTCCACACATATGCAAACATACGCACAAATAGCAGCCCCTATGTTTATGACATTTATTGGCCGTAATTATAAACATACAATTACGATCGTACATTTACAAATGCGATCATAATTGTGCGATTGCCTATATTGCCTGCTATTGTAAGTCTGAATGGGCATAAATGTTCGACTGCACTTTTAAGATAACCTAAAGTATCAGAACTTTCCCATGCTGTGGGTATTTAACTCGGCCTCATGTTCTTTCACCACTGAAATTATGATTTATGTTGGAAGGCCTCGTTTAGACTATTTACTTTGTCTATTTTTCAGACAGTAACATGCACAGAAGTACATTTTTTAAATTAATCTTATTGGGTCACACATTTCTGTCCGGAAATGGATTCATTTTAAGCTTAGAGATGGAATTTTTTTTTTTTAATTCCATTTTGGTCCATGTGTGTAGTGTAGACAAGGCCAAGATTTCTCTTAAGGGGCATGTCCAACCCCAAAACTATAATCCCCCCAACTACTGGCCCCACCATGTAGTGTAGTTTAATCCTTACCTCACATCCCAGCTCCATAGGGTCCTCCTGTAACCCCCCCCCCAAAGTCCCAAAACTAACCACCAGGAGGATAGCAGGGCTCTGCCTGCTATCTTGCCTCCGGTAGATATTTGCCATGCGTACTGCAGCCCTTCTCCCCCCTCCCTCCCCCTCCTCTCCCTCCCGTTCTACTATCCCTCCCCCTAGCACAAATCCCCTTAATATGATGTTCCCCCATGTCCCCCAGCCCCAACCGCAATTTTTTTTTTTTCAAAAAGCTCCCCAAACTCTTTTACCTCTCCCCTTTCCTCCGCTGCACTGAATGACCGCAGCCGCGCTGTGATTGGCTGCCGCTCAGCCAATCACAGACGCGACTGCCGGTCCCGCCCCTCTGCTTGCATTCTCGCAAGCAGAGGGCCGGCAGTGCGGCGGAGGAACGAGGGGAGGTAAGTAAGAGTTTGGGGGGCTTTCTGAAAAAAAAAATTATGTGGTTGGGGCTGGGGGACATGGGGGAGCGCATATTAAAAATCAGTTTTACGGGTGGACATAACCTTTAAAGGAACTAAGCCCAATTTTTTATACTCTAGAATCTGAAAACAACTTCCATAAAAACACCAATAAGCTATAAAATCCACTACATAAATTGTATTAAAGTAAATGTGAGCCTGTTAAGAACCGGATGAAGTATCTGTGTGTATGTGCAGTCAGACCACACCACCAGACCTCAGTCACATGCTTCCTTGCTTTATCTAAAGATCCTAAATAGAGTGGCGATAGATATTAATGGGTGTGACCAACTGCAACACGTTTCTGTGATAGGACTGAGCATGTGCAGAACATAATGGTCGTTGAACAAACTGTGTGATACTAGAATGCTGTGACATAAAGCACAAACCATATGTTATTTAGGTAAATTTTCCAGCGCCCATATCAAAATGAGAGGTAAGACACAGATTACTGGTTTTATATTAAGGTGTTCTGTCTTCTGGTTCAGTGTTGTTCTGTGGTTTTAGTTGTCCTTTAAACTCAGAACAAGGCTTTGTTAAGCTTATCTCCCATCTATATTTTTATTACTGGAGTGGTACTAATCTGATTTTCTTAGCATTAAACATAACAGCATAAATATAAAGCATTCATTCACATCCATGTTTATTTATCTGAGAATCCATTAAAGACTTGGTTAAGTGCAGATTTCCTGCATATCACTGAAATGTATGAAAGCATCACAGGTCAAATTTGGATCGCCATAACTATAATGGCTTTTGAGTACACTCACTTTACAAGCCTGCACATGAAATAAGGATCAGTAAACGATATAAGGTTTTTTTTGTAAAAGTTATTTAATTATATAACATCTGCTACATAATTACATACATTTCTAGCATACAAATTGATGTAATAGCAGCAGTATAATAGTGATGTGCTTGCTATGTAGAATAAATATTAAATATGCATGTGTTTGATTGCTATGAATGATATCAAGTAGCAAGGCATATGAAATAGCAGGCTATATTGAATAATCCAAAATGTATTAATTGCTGGAATTTACAGGGTGATCACCAAAAGCCCGAATCGCTCTACATTGTTATCCAGACAATGTATATCAATTGCTTCTTATATTACTTTGCAGTTTCTGTATTATTCTTTGTGGGTTTAAGATCTGTTGTTATTAGAGATGACCGAACTATCGAAGGTTCGCTCCGTTTTCGAACTTTCGAACTATATGGAAAGTTTGAAAGTTCGAAAATGGACCCATTAAAGTCAATGGGAGTCAAATAGTTTGAAAAGTTCGAATTAAATACAATTAAAATATCAATGGTAACTTAATGTAAATGGCTGTGGGACCTGGGAAATGGTCTGGGGAACATGTTCGAATATCCAGGAAAACTTGATTTTACTCTCTCGCGCTATTTTCGCGCCTAGGTATCATGGACATTTTACTTGCGGATTCCATGCTCGTGTATAGGTTTTAATGGACACTTTACTCGCGGATTCAATGCTCGCGCCTAGATACCATGGACATTTTACTCGCGGATTCCATGCTCGCGTATATGTTTTAATTCACAATTTACTTGCGGATTTGATGCTCACATATAGGCATAATAGGCATTTTACTCGGATATTCGATTTACTCGAACAGTCGAACATTCGATAATTATCGAAAGTCCGGAAAATATCGAAGGTCCGGGATAGTTTGAAAAGTCTGAATTCGTTAGAACTCGAATAGTTCGGCTCGAACTCTGATTCGAGTTCTGGTCCATCTCTAGTTGTTATCTGCTGGCATTAAAAAAATCATGTTCTAGTCCGACAATATCTTAAGTTTTGTTAAATCATTTGCACCCTGAAAACGTTGATAAATTCCAATATTGCTGCAACCGCCACAGTTTTTAAAAAGTAAAATTATCATTTTGTTTTTTAAAAGTAATGATGGAATGACCCATTCAGGTTTGGCATTAATAAAATGCTCAGTGCACCACGTAATAGTAATTAAATAGCTACCCACTATATAACAGTTTTCAGAAATATGTTTCTCTATGTGTAAAAAAACCTATGTATTATTATCGGATTTAAGCTAAATGTTTTCAGAAGATGTTTTCCTCATAAAATGAATATCTTTCTCCTGAATGTACTTGTTTACTTATCACCTTCTCTTACATTTACTGAATTCCCTGACTTCTCTTTCTAATTTCAGATCTACCTCCTACTGACACGATCTGTCTTCTGTTTCAGCCAAGAGGCTTTAGGGGGTAATGGAGACGTGCCATATTCGTAATAAAAAATCATGTTAAAAAACAGCATCAGGCGATATGACACCATAACACATCTGAAACAAAGATATATATTAAAACAGCAGTGTACATGACTAAAACAGCTGGCTCACAGTAAATCCAATGGAAATCAATTTTAAAATAAAAAATTGTGCTTGTTTTAAACCTTACCATATCGCTATTTTCCTATATTTTATTGTTAGATATTAATAACTAGAACAGAGTTTTAGCTAAGGAACAAGCTTGCTAACAGGCATTAACTTATATATGATTAGATTAGAATTTATATGATAAGGAAAATATTGTATTTGGGGGAAAAAGCGAGTTTATCTATATTTGCACAGGCCTTTGAGAATGTTATCAGGTTTTGTATTCGTTTTGGTAACAAGTGATAATGATAGTGTAATTTCTACTTACAAGGATCATATAAATGTGTCCATTTTTGTTAAAATTTTAAGACATTTTAAATTAAAATAGGATTA
Organism: Hymenochirus boettgeri; assembly: GCA_019447015.1. NCBI lineage: Eukaryota > Metazoa > Chordata > Amphibia > Anura > Pipidae > Hymenochirus > Hymenochirus boettgeri. The sequence continues at coordinate 66,007,480 of CM033471.1, forward strand.
ATAGAACAGGTTAAAAAGCTTGGGAGTCCTGTATTGTAGAGATAAGAGAACTGGTTTAACCAGTTTATATTTTACGGTACAGGAAAGGTCTTACTTGGAAAAGAGAATCAGACTAGGGCTCCATTACAAATACAGATTTTAATGAAATGTTAAGTGTAATTTTGTTTATTTCACATTCACTTCGACGCAAATCAAAGTTTTTAGTACATGACATTAAATTACACTAAACTGATTTTATTGGTGGTAGTAGTAGAGGAAGAAATACAGTACATTCTTCAAATAAATAATGTGTGTGTGTATGTATATATATATATATATATATATATATATAATGAAAACTGTCACAAAATAAAATAGGAGAATGATGTCAGATTGGTTAAAGGACAGTTCAGTGGAAATTATCAATATTTGATAAATTGTTAGTTTGTGTAATTCTTAGTTATTCTACATATTCTCTCCCATTTTGAAAAATCGGTTGATTTCATACCCTTTGCTGTTCCCTGCTGTTGACATTAGTGAGCTGACATTTCAGGTTCTAACGGTCCTTCTTCTCCAGGATACACCACATCCTTGGAATGTTCCTAACAGTAATTTCTTCTGATTTGGCTATTGGATGGGTCAAAGATGCTCAGATCTCTACTGAGCAACTGAATCAACCCAGGTGCTGGGTTAAGGGAAAAACCATAACGGTCTCTACTAGGGGTCCTGCAAACAAGAAGTCAGTATTTCGGTTGCATTTATTTATTCACAGACCGAATGCTGAATTGGCAGATTAAGGTCATTGGGATGAAAAAAAACTGCTCCTTTTTTCTAAAAAGCATGTGTATTTGCACTGAACTTCCCCTTTAAGGAAACAGTATAAAAAAAGTGAGATGCAAGCCCCGGAAAGTGCAAAAAACTGTAACTGGGTTAAACTGTAGTACAGGGAGATCAGAATATAATAGAAAATATTTAAATCAAATCAAATATATACATAATCAAATAATTATGGAAGGTGTTTGAGGCAATTTATTTACTTTTTTTGTGTTTTAATATAGTAATTGATTTTTGGTTTGACAAGACTGTTAGTGCTGACATTGGTCACATCACCCCCTCTATGATCAGCTGTTTTTAAACAGCTGATCATGCCTATGAAGGAAACATTTATGCGCGATCAGCTATTTAAAAGACTAGCCCCGAACTTCCAGGGACCAAACTGGAAGTTTGAGTCCAGTCTTTTAAACAGCTGATCACGCCAATGTTCCCTTCATCAGCTGATCACAGAGGTGGTGGTGGGCCCTCCTACTGCCCAGGCCCCCCGTGGTCACAGGGGAAGCGGGGGCAGTAGTTACACCACTGTTTCCGAGATTTGCAAATTGTGCTTTGGGAATCTTAGTGGGTAGTCTGCAGCAGTTCAGATATAACCTGGTGGCAGAAAATTGCCCACTTGACAAGAGTTGGTCTGGGCCTGTAAAATAGTGAAATTATATTGGGGCAGCTGAGAAGTAAAAGCTTGCAGGTTGTAATAAAGCATTAATTAATTTGGTATGGTATAGTTTTCGTTATGCCTATTATCTCTACAAAATACAACCTACTGTATAATAAAGCTTTAATTGTTGTGCAGTATACCCCCCCCCCCCCCCCCCCCCCCCCCCCCCCCAAAAAAATGTCAGTCTAGAAAAATTTATACTTTTTTTCTTTTTCAATGAACATTTTCTTTTCTTTGTTCTATTAGGGCTAGGCCACCCTGACACATTTTAAAATTGCAATCCAGTTGGATGTTAAAAAGCCCACGCTAGTGTTGGCCAATCTGACTGGCCACACAAGTTGTTTTGGTGCCCAATACGCTGCCATCCAGTTAACGGAGAGCATCCAATCACCATTTTGGGTGCAATTCACATGCGCATCGATCCCCGAAAATCACAGGGATCGCACCGCAATCAGTGTGACCTCGCCCTCAATGCACATGGACTAAGAGTAACAATGGTCACTGCTCAGGAAACAATGAATATTTATTAATCACTGGGAGGAATGGAGTGATGGACAAAGAGAGAGAACAATGAAAAAATTCAATGTAGACCCATTGTTACTTGTGTGTCTTTAATTATGCCCACTACTCCAGACTCCAATCCTACTAGGACTAAAACCAAACTGCCCCCACTGAGATAATCTGCTGGCAATACATTGCAGGGAGAGAAATTCTAATAATCCTACTTTATATATAGCATCCTTCTATGTTTTTAGACACAATAAATGTAAACTACAGTGAAATAAATTCTTTTTTTAGGAAGATTTATTAAACTGTTCAATATCTTCTCCATTGCATAAGTTTTAAGTATCTAGTGTAATGCAGAGATATACGAGTCTATTTAGCTGAAATTGGTATCATATTCAACACACAGTAATTTAACCTAAAGATAACATTCTTATCCCCTTAGCTACAAGATGTTCTTTCTAAAACTGTAAAATAGTTAAGATAAGAGCGGCAATTTCATCATTTTTAATGTTAAATGTCTCATGTGGGTCTTTGGGAATCACAGGCAAAACAGTTAATATGACTAGTATTCATAAAATACTCTAGATACTTCTTTGCAAATTAGGGCAAGAAAATAAATAATGAATTGGAGTTTTGAAACATACTTCTCCTTTACACTTGTGTTCTGCCAAATATGATGTTATTTGGCACATATTTGTGAAGAGGGAGAACCATTTTAATTAAGTGATTATTGTAATAACTAGACATTGAATAATATTTTAGATTCATTGACATATCTTTTTTTATGGAAGTCAGTAGTGATAAACGAGAGAGCCACTGCAACTGCAAATATAATACATTACTATGCCTAACTTCCAATTAAACTAGACACCATTTAAAACCACCTACTGGAGTAGTAAAAAAAAAAGAGAATCCAGTAGTTCCCACTTATAATAGTATCAGGCTAGAAATTGGGAGAGACCAGGATGGGCAGTAAATGTACTTTTGAGGAGAGATTAGTAGCAATATGAAAAAACCTAAATAAAAAATCAACCACTTGGGGCATATTTATAAAGGGTCGTTAACTTTCCGCTGGCATTTTTCTTGCCGTTTTTGGCAAAATCGGAATTGACGCTATTTATAAAGGGGCGAAAATGGTGGCAGAAAAGTGCCCTCACAAGGGCCTTTGGGGCTTAAGGGGTCCCGCAGCTCAAACTGGGACCCCCCTCCCTGGCACTGACAAGCTGACAACCAACTCTGCTGAAGTCGCCAATGCCAGGCGGGGTCACTATTTTCTGAAATAGGATTGGTCACCATGTGATCACAAGCATTTAAAAATTGACCAATCAGAAGTTGATTAGGTCTTTTAGACCTGAAAACCTCTGCGGAGCTCAGAAGTTCACAGTTGTTGGCAGAAGAAAGAAGAGGCCAGCAACATTGGCTCCATTGAAGCCGCCAGTGCCCTAACCTGGCATTGGCGACTTCAGCGGAGTTGGTGTCGCTGACTGTGAAGAAAGAAGACCTTGGATCAAGACACCGGTGACATCGGCTACATTGAAGTAGCCAGTACCAGAGGTGCCCCTGGCTTCCGACTCCCCGGTGTTGGCCACTTCAGCGGAGTTTGTATCACTGGATGGAAGAAGAAATGCCCAAGGGCTTTTGTAAAAGCTGCAGGACCCCCAACAAAGGCACTTCACAGTGCCCCAAAGACCCTTATCAGGGCCGCCGTGGCACTTATAAGTTCCAGGGAAGGGGGGTCCTGGTTCGAGCTGCGGGACCCCCTAAGCCCCAAAGGCCCTTGTGAGGGCCGCAAGATCACTTGTTAGTGCCGACGAGGCCCTTATAAGGGCCAGGGAGGGGGGTCCCAGTTCAAGCTGTGGGACCCACTAAGCCCCAAAAGGCCCTTCCAAGGGCCGCAAGGGCACTTCTTAGTGCTGCAAAGGCCCTTCCAAGCTGTGGGACCCCCTAAGCCCCAAAAGGCACTTCTGTGCCCCTGCTGGAGGGTCCCTTCATCCCCTCCCCCCCAACAGGCCCCTCTCTACCCCTCCCTACGGGCGTTTGATGCAGGGGGCTCGGAGAGGCTGCTGGGAAGGGGGTGTTCAGTGGATGATCTCTGCCACGGAGGGCGAGGGTGCGCGTACACCACCCATCGCCATGGGGAGTGAGGGCAGGGTGGGCGTACACCCCCTCTGGAAAATGCGACCACCTGCAGCAGCAGCGGCGGTGTGACCACCCGTCGCACAATCCTTTACCAGCAGCCCCTTCCAGTCCCCTGCTCCATACATTGGTATTTGAGCCCTTCGCCGCAATAATATACTTAGCGCATTTCTAAGTACATTATCGCGGCAAAAAGAGCTCAAATTATCGCTGCGGTATTGATTTTCGCTGCAATATTGATCGCCTTTATAAATTGGCAATAGTAACTAATTTTTCGTGGGGGTAATTTTTTTGCCAAAATAACGGACCTTTATGAATATGCCCCTTAGAGTACACAAGCAAGGACAATAAAAACATGTTAGTGCTTAGATTGACCGATATACTAAAAAAATTGTATTGCAATTATGCAGCTGAAAATCTCAAACTAGACCCAATAATTAGTCAAAGAATCAATAAATATCCCTTCATATAAAATACACATCTAAAAACAAATATAAAAATGATTTATTAAACAATAAATCAAACACTTATATAATATCTAATATATAATATATATCTAATATCTAATATTCCCTAGCCCTGCCGGCATGCTACTGTCCTAAGTAATATAGAAAAACAGGTGAACTAATGGGATTGAAGAACTTTTCCCGATTTTCGAAAATTCTAATGTTAGAATCTTTGAAAATTCTAGAATTTCTGAATATTCTAATTTTAGAATGTGTGAGAATTTTTAGATTTTCTGAAATTATCAAATATACAGGGACGTTTTCGAAAAATATTTTGCATATGTAAAACCTCAATCAAGAATACATAAACCTTTGATTCCAAATATTGGAGAAATATCAATTGATACATAATTTATATATATATATATATATATGCTTTCTTAACAGATGTATGAAATTGTATTTAATTTAATTTTTATCAATCTGTATAATTGCTTGCACTTATTCCCTTGTTTGTAGCGTGAAGATTTAAAAACCAGTGTCCTCCTGGACCCGGTGCCTGATAGTAGCGTTTGCTACCTCCCGGCTCCTTGTACTCACCTGCCTTGGATCCTGTTCCTCTCCTGCACAAGTTACTTACCTTGCCTGTATCCAGTTACTTACCTTGCCTGTATCCAGCATCCAGTTACTTACCTTGCCTGTATCCAGCATCCAGTTACTTACCTTGCCTGTATCCAGTTACTTACCTTGCCTGTATCCAGTTACTTACCTTGCCTGTATCCAGTATCCAGTTACTACCTTGCCTGTATCCAGTATCCATCTACTTGAGCAAAACTCTCCAGACTTTTTCCAAATGCATGGACATTTTTGAACACCATCAGGCCAGTTGGCTCAGTTCATGGATACCCTCGCTGTCCGGCTACCCCCAGCTTCTACCTCTGCTCCAGGTTCTACGCCGCCTCCTTCAATGTCTGGATCCGGTGATCCTTCCCTTCGGAGAGAGCCCCACATAGCTCCGCCCTTGCGGTTTGATGGTGATGCCCAAGCCTGCCGTGGATTCATTATTCAGTGCCAAATCCAATTTGAACTTCAACCATCTCATTTTGCATCGGATCGTGCAAAAGTTGGGTACATCATTGCTTTGTTGGAGGGCAATGCTCTGGCCTGGGCTTCTCCCCTATGGGAAAAAGACGATCCTTTAGTGAATGTTACCGACTTCTTGTGTATGTTTCGAAAGGTCTTCGATGCTCCAGGAAGAACCTCTGCTGCCTCCTCCCGTTTGATGCAGCTCCGCCAAGGGTCTCGTTTCGTGGGACAATATGCTATTGAATTTTGCACCCTTGCCGCGGAGACTTCGTGGAACAATGAGGCACTTACAGCAGCCTTTTGGCAGGGACTCTCTGATCGCCTCAAGGATGAATTAGTATCAAGAGAGTTACCTGTTCCATTGGAAGACTGGATTACGCTATGTATTCAGATTGATACCCGCTTTCGTGAACGGCAGGCAGAAAGGTCTGCAGCTCGTTCCAGCTTCCCTAAGACCTTCCCTAGGCCTGCTCAGACCTTTCCGCAACCAATATCTTCGGTAGAAGAGCCTATGCAAATTGGTGGCACTCATCTGTCTCCTGAGGAAAAGTCACGCCGACGTACTAACGGACTTTGTCTTTATTGTGCTGGGCAAGGACACTTTGTAAGAAATTGTCCCCAGAAGTCGGGAAACTCCATGACCTAGAAGTTAAGGAGGAGCTCCTTCTAGGTAATGTTAAGTCTCCTGCCAAATTTGAACCACTGAAACTCTTTCTACCAGCAACTATCACCTTTAATGGTAAAACTTTTTCCTCCCAGGCCTTTGTCGAATCTGGTGCAGCTGGAAACTTCATTGACTCTACCTATGCAGCACAATTGGGGCTTCCTCTCCTTCACTTGCAACAACGTCTTTGAGTTCTGGCTATTGACAATAACCCTTTGGCTTCTGAATTCATCTCCAAATCTACATACGAAGTCCTATTTCGCATTGGCATATTTCACCAAGAACGTTTGTCTTTCCTTGTCATCCAAAGCCCTTCCGCTCCCCTGATTCTCAGACTTCCATGGCTCAGATTACACAACCCTGTTATAGATTGGTCTAACAATGAACTCAAGTCTTGGAGTCCTTTCTGTTTTGAAAATTGTCTTTCTACTCATTGCACCACCATTACCTGTGAAGATAAATCTGAGAAAGACCTCCCTGTATGTTATCGTGATTTCTCTGATGTGTTTTGTAAAAAGCGAGCTGAGAAGCTACCACCACACCGATCCTATGATTTGCCCCATTGATCTTCTCTCAGGTACTATGCCTCCTCGGGGATGCACATACCCACTGTCTCCCTCGAAAACTCTAGCCATGAAAGAATACATTACTTAAAATTTGTCCAGGTGTTTCATACAACCGTCCACTTCCCCTGCTGTAGCTGGGTTCTTTTTTGTTGAAAAAAGACAGAGGTTTACGACCCTGCATCGACTACCGTGGGTTTAATAAAATCACTATAAAGAATCGGTATCCTCTTCCTCTCATTTCTGAACTGTTCGACCAGATAAAAGGGGCCAAAATATTTACCAAACTGGATCTCCGTGGGGCATACAATCTGATCCGTATACGCAAAGGAGACGAGTGGAAAACAGCCTTTAACACTAGGGACGGTCACTATGAATATCTCGTAATGCCCTTTGGCCTTTGTAATGCTCCAGCAGTGTTATAAGAATTCGTGAATGACATTTTCCGGGATATGTTGGGGATCTCTGTAGTCCTATATCTTGATGACATTTTAATCTTTTTCAAGATCTACCCTCACACCGCCTCCATTTTAAACAGGTGTTACTTCGTCTGAGAGAGAATAGCCTATATGCCAAACTGGAAAAGTGTCTGTTTGAGTGTTCGCAAGTACCCTTCCTGGGCTTCATCATATCTGCGCAAGGTTTCCAGATGGATCCTGTGAAAGTTTCAGCCATCCAAGATTGGTCTCTTCCTATGGGAACCAAAGCTATTCAAAGGTTCATTGGCTTTGCCAATTATTACAGACAATTCATTCAAGGGTTCTCTTCTATAATTTCTCCGATATTAGCCCTCATCAGTAAGGGTGGTAAGCCTCATTCATGGACCCCTGCAGCCCTTGAAGCCTTCAAACGACTCAAGGAAGCCTTTGCTGATGCACCAGTTCTAGTACATCCAGATCCTAGTCTCCCCTTCTACATCAAAGTCGATGCCTCGGACTTAGGTGCAGGATCCATCCTTTCTTAAAGACAAGGCCCTAAAAGGAAACTCCATCCCTGTTTCTACCCAACGAGCGGAACTACAATGTTTGGAATAGGGAACTTTTTGCTATTAAGCTGGCCCTCGAGGAGTGGCGTCATCTATTGGAAGGCACCCCTGTGCCTATCACCATCCTTACCGACCATAAGAATCTCGAATACATCCAGATTCTTAAAAGGTTAAATCCCCGTCAAGCACGGTGGGCCTTATTCTTTTCCCGATTCAACTTTGTTATCACTTACCAACCTGGTTCCAAATACAAAAAAGCTGACGCCCATTCCAGATCATTTGTTGCATCCGACTGTATTAATCAAGATAAGGGCTCCATTATTCCAACCACTAAAATCTTGGCCTCTATATCTCCTCAACTCTGTTCCGAGATTCAAGCCGCACAAGATTCCGCTCCTTCAGACACACACCCTGACAAAATCTTTGTTCCTGCTTCACTTCGGAAAACTATCCTTCTTCATACTCACTGTTCCAAGCAAGCCGGACATCCCGGTGTTAACAAAACTGTTAATATTCTTGCCCGTTCCCTTTGGTGGCCCAAAATGAGAAAAGATGTTAAAGACTTTATTCAAGTGTGTACCAGCTGTGCTCAATCCAAATCTTCTAGAACCCTCCCCTGTGGTCGTCTTCAACCCCTCCCCAAACAGCAAAAATAGAACAGTGCACAAGGCAAATAAATGTCCAAATGGACGGGAGGTGCTCTGGTGAAAACAATAAAGTAGTCAAAACCTAAAGAAGAAAAAGACCAGGCACTCACCCCAAATATGAGCTATAACATGATTCCTTTATTGTGCAAAAATGGGAATAACATCAAGTGCTAATAAAATCATTTAAAAACATGTTAAAACCATATATACAAATACATAGATGGACTCAGAGTACTCCCAATGGTTACTCCAGAAAATTCTCTTGCCTATCTTATATATCCATAACACAATAGTTATGTTAAGAAGCTAAACCCCATATACTCATCTGTTCGTAAGTCTCAGTCACGGTCAAAAAGTCGCCATGGGGCATCCCAGCATCAATAAAGGCAAAGAGGAGAAGGCAAGTAGTAATTGTAACAGGCGCCGGAGTCACATCAAAAAAGCAATAGAGGACGCTGAACGCGTTTCGCTACTTCAGCTTTCTCAGCAGCGTGTTTGTGTCTACACCGGAAACCTATTTATACCATGCGGCCGTCCCAAATAGATGACGCCGGACGTCTGACCGTCCCAGAATGATGACGTCAGACGTCCGCAACACTAGCGCTACACAGCGTATGGACGATCCGAGATCACCATGGTAACCCTCACAACAAGTCGTAAGGGGCAGAGAGTAAAATAGGTAAACCGGTGTGATATAGTAAAACACAGTATATATGCATATATATAACAATCAACATAGCACTCAAGTATCTTATGTGGCCAAATTAGTATTAAGGGAAATAGAAGATTTTATCTCAATTGTACAGATCAATAGTCAATAGAAATAGTGCCCAAAGGTAAATGTACAACAAGCAAACATATGTCCTAAGTATATACAAAAATATAACTAAGGACAGAATCTAGTTCTTAGCATAATTTGAATAACAATAGTTCCATTGGAAAATAAGTCTCATGATGCGATGATGAAAACGTAGGAGAAATATGTTTTGAATATTGATCCATAAGACGGAACGTGCAATCAGTAATTAGCCATTCCGTCCAGACCTTGGACCCACCTATCCATGGACTTTATTGTTGAACTTCCGCCTTCAAGAAAAACACGGTTATATGGGTGACAGTAGACCGCTTCAGCAAAATGGCCCATTTTGTTCCCCTCCCCAAACTAAAATCTTCGACGGAGTTAGCTCAACTATTTATTTCTCATATCTTCCGCTTTCATGGACTCCCTTCTGAAATAGTATCTGACAGAGGTATTCAATTTGTTTCCAAATTTTGGAGAGCACTTTGCAAATCCATGAACATCAAGTTACAATTTTCTTTGGCTTACCACCCACAGTCCAACGGGTCTACTGAATGCACTAACCAGTCTTTGGAACAATATCTTCGTTGTTACATTTCCTATACTCAGGATGATTGGGCTGACCTTCTGCCTTGGGCTGAGTTTGCCCATAACAATTAACCTCATGCTTCTACTGGGAAATCTCCTTTTTATGTGTCTTCGGGACAAATCCTAGATGTTTTCCTCAAGATTTTCTTTGCACACATGTACCCACTGCCAATGTCTATGCGGCCCAGATGACCGCTATCTGGCATGCTACGGAAACCAGCCTTCAGAAATCTGCTTTGGTACAAAAAACTGCAGCAGATAGGAGACGTAGAGAACCCCCAGCTTATTCGGCTGGAGATAAAGTGTGGCTCTCCTCTGCTCATATTAATCTACGGGTTCCTTCCTCCAAACTGGGACCCAAATTTATTGGTCCTTTTCCTATCCAGGAAATAGTTGGTCCAATGGCTGTTCGCCTCCAGCTTCCTTCCAATTCCTAACGTGTTTCATATTTCTCTCATCAAGCCAGTGTGCTCTAATCAGTATTCCACATCTTTACAACCTCCTGTTGCAATTTCCGTTGATGGTCAGCAGGAGTTTGAGGTCGAGAAGATCTTGGATTCTAGATTCTTGAGGAGGTCTCTTCAGTATTTGGTCCACTGGAAAGGGTTTGGTCTGGAAGAAAAAGGACACACTGTATCCTGATCTTTCTCAATGGAAACCATTGTATCCTAATCGTTCTCACCAGGAAGCCTCTATTGGTCCTCGCCCGTCTAACCCCTCCCATCGAGCGTAATGTCTCCATAACGGAAGTGAGTGATAACAAAACTCACGTAACAGCAAAAGATATGCTGTACATACTTGTAGAAAGTGAAGAAGGCTAATATCATGTCACGGCAAACGCCTCGCATCTTAGCGAGGGACAAACTATAATTCTCTGCAATGAAAAAATACCGGACCTCTGCGGTCATATAAAAAAGATATGCTCTGTGTTTATAAATAAAGTGCAATAAATACACCATAAATGACTCCCATATACAAAAATATATAAATACCTAATATATACATACTTTTTTTAACAAACTTCGCATTTTCCACATACCATTTCCCCAGATGCTGAGCCATCTACATTAACTTGCTATGTATACCTAAAATGTAATCGTAACCTTCAGATTTTTTTACTCCAATTGTCTTCTAAGGGTCTGTTTTCGAATATTCGAAAAATTTTTAAAATGTGAAAATCTGATCTTGAACGGAACTCATCGATTTTGTTTGTCTCTGCTCTGTATTACTTAGTACAGTACCCTGCCAACAGGGCTAGGGAATAAGTATATAACCTATCCCTGTAGTGGATTTCTATGGGAGGAACTGTAAGATTATATTTATTACATTTATTATATTACATGAAGGGTATATATTAATCAATTAATTGTTGCTTGAGATTTACAGTTGCATATCATTGTACCTACTGTATATTATGAGTTATTCGTGTTGTCTTTTCCCAGCTTGTACAGTGTGTTAATTGTAGGAGTTACACTAGACATTTAAAAAAAGTACTTGTAGTTTTAATTTTTTTTAGATTAAGTAAGCATTGTTTAGGACTTACCTCATAAATCAATAAAAACAATGATAACAATATCTTCTGCACCAACAATTATATGGAAAAATACAATTATGAAGTAAAAAAAAAAAATGGATGACAAAATTGACATAATTAATTATAAAAAGTGCAGCAGTTGTAAGGAAAGAGGCTCTATATATATCAGAAAATGAGAATGGTCTGTCATTATGAATGACAGATAGCATTCTGTAAGGCTATTATTCAGGTTCTAAAAAGATTTTCATTATAGCCATACCTTTGTAAGAGGTATGGTTGTCATCTTATGTTAATCAAAGGATTTTTTTTTCTCTTCTAGTGCTTTGACCCAGAGTGAAATAGATCATATATTAATCACATACAGTAGTGACATATGGAGATAAATTGATGTCACTTTGGGAATTTAAAGTACTGTTAAATTAGCACAGTGTTAGTGAGCCTAATTACAAAAAGTACAAATTTAACTTAGCAAATAATCAGAATTTCATTTTTAAAGAGAGAAATCCAATGCCACTTTATGGCATATAAAATAAGGTTGGGAACACCAATTTAATAAGATTAAAAATGTGTCAGATGTCTGTAAAGAAAAAACTGTTACAGCCACTGCTGCTATAATATTAATAGGTCAATGTAATATCAGCTGCAATTTGCAATTTCTGTCCTTAACCCATGCTTTCCCATTTCCCGCAAAGTTCCATTAGTGTAAGCAAGTGTTAACATATCCGTAAGGGGCAATTTTTGATGCATGCCATTTTTGGGTTAAATATGGCATAAGGGATGCATTAAAAACTAAACAAACAACCCCCTAAACAATGTTAGGGAAATTGTTTTCCTGTGCCATGGGAGGGCTCCTGGTCCTTTCCCCTCTCAATTACACAGGACAGGCTGCTCATCAACTGCCATATAATGTTCAGTCCTAACAATCTTTATCTTAGTTTGTTCATATGTTTGTTCCAACATTAGGGATGGAAGTTCCATTTTGGTAACCCACGAAAATTCAGAACTATTTTTGTGGGTTGCTGAGGCTAGCCTATATATCCAGTAACCCTTTGAAAGTAGCCTGTGGAACCTTAAAAATATCTTGTGTGTACAATAAGTTCATTTTATTATTGTTGAAGCGATTTCTACATGTTCTCTTGACCGTTTCCCAGATGCCTGAGCCATTTACTGTAAAGCTTTATCTGCCGTTACTTTTTTCTTAACTTTTAGATTTTTCTGCCCCATTGACTTTTATAGCTTAATTTTCGGATTTATTTCAAAATTCGGAAAATCAGAACTCACCAGTTTCTAGCATCTCTATACAGTTTCAGGTTCTTATTGTATGACCCTATTTGTGTGATTAATGCTGGAGGTTATTTAAAGTAGTATGGTTTCCACACAAGTTAGTAAATGAAAGAATGGGTTCCTACAGTTAAAATAAACCACCCCTCTGTACATGCTGTACAGCCCAAGCTATGAGGAAATTAGTGATCAGAAAGTTGGGGGGTGGGATGCTGCCAGATGCCACTCCAAAGGTCCCCCTTGAAGGTGGCGAGCACAGCCGCAGATTACATGTGAAGGAAACCGGGAAGGCCCTCCCATCTGTAGACTAGACAAGTGAAGATACCAAGAGAAATGGTAAGTGAATCTACAGCCCCATCCTCATGGACCCTTGCAGCCCCTCCTGTGGCTCCTCCCACTGGTAGTCCCTGTGGCCCCTCATCTTGCAGGCCCTTTTGGCTTACAGAAAACTAAAAACTGCCTTTTCAGGCAGAGGCAGAATCAGCATTTTTAAACTGTCTGATTCTGCCTCTGCCTAAAAAGGCTGTTTTAATAGTTTTTTTGTAAGTAAGGTATGTATCTGAGGTGTAAGTGGTAGGGCCCACAGAACCCACAAGTGGGAGGGGCTATAGGCCTCATGAGTGAAGGGACCAAGGGGAGGGGCCATGGGACACTTACCAGGGGGAGGGACTACAGGGGCCCAAGAAAGGGAGGTACCTCAGGGGCCTGTGAGTGGGAGGGAACACAAGGCCTATAAGTGGAAGGGGGAATGGGGAGCTGCGAGGGAAGGGGTCAAGGGGAGTATTCAAGGGCAGGGATTATGGGGGCCCTGTGAGGCAAAGAGGCCATGTGGGGCCCATGATGGAAGGGGCCACAAGGGCCCCCACACAGGGGAGGGTCTATGGGGGCCCATGAGGAGGAGGAGACATAGTGAAGAGAGACTGTTACATGATTTCCGAGCAGGAAGAAGAAAGTGCAGAGGATCTGGTGATGCTGCTTCAGCATTACTCATAAAATTGAACTATCTTCAAGACGATGTAAATAAAATAATGAAAGTAAATTACAAAAATAATCAGGGAAGCAATTCCTGTCAATTTACCTCAAGCAATATTTGGACCAAGTTTATCCTTTTACCTAGAAATGAACCCAACTTATGCTTTATTTTATTAATATTGTTCTACAATGTGTTGTAAAAATTCCCTTTTTTAATCATAAATGTGTAACACATGGTTCTAAATTTTAATAAAACTTTCTACAACTAGACAGTATAAAAAGGTCTATTTATCTGTCTGTCCATCCTTCCAAACATATACAGTATAAAGCAATTCACACACAGCATTTTAAAACATGGCATGAAGCACAAATGTTTCCATTTCAGTAGAGGTGGAAGGTGAAATAGATATTTAGACTAATGCAGTATTTTCAGTTTGAATAAAGCGAATTGCTTTTTGTCACAATAACAATGTTTTGTTGACTATAAAAATATCAAAAAGAACCATATCTTGATAACTTTCTGACAGCTTTTCCTCCCTCTACTGCTTTGTAATGAAAGCTGCCCAGCACCTGACAATTCAACTCCAGATAAATATTTTAAATCTAGCATGCAAGAGGTTCACCAATCAATCCTCATCTTCAGGAAACCATCAGAGTGAGACAGAATGCCATTTTGAATCGGTTCAGCAAAGCAGAACCAAGCTATATATCTCTTTTGTGGGACACGTAATAAAGGAAAATAAGTTGAAAGTAATGTTTTATCTTAGAAGTGCACGTCTAAATATATTGACTATTTGAGTGCCTTTAATAGCTTATATTTGTTTTAATTACCAATAGACTAAGATTTCTCCCCAAACACATATTTATATGTTGGTTTGTTCATTGCATCTATAGTTTACATTTTTATTGCCTTAGAATTATTATATTATGAAATACATATTTCTTTTATTTAATTTGTTCACCTTTATTTAATTTGCAATAGAAAGCTAAAAATAAAACTGTAAAATAACTTAGGCGCAATACATTCAGTAATTACTACATATTATGTACATATTATTTAAAAGAACTATTCTCAATATTAGCATACTAAATGTAGTTCATTAAATTACACAGAAGCAGGGAATGCATTTATAACATATATAATTATAAAGAACTATAAACTGCTATTCTTTCTTCCATTAAAATAGAGCTAAAGGCTGGTGGAGCCAAAAATGGCAAATGTATCTTGTGTTGGGGTAATCTATGATGGAAGGAAAAACATCAGACTTACTAAAGTGGCCAAATTGAAAGTTGGGGGTGTTACGGTAGAAAATATACCATTAAACCAGAGATTAATTGCTAGGATGTGAAGATCATGTAAGAGATACGTGATAGAACAGACCACACAATACCTATGACAAAAAGCTTACCGGTACCAGGATCCCGCAGCGTCCTCCTTCGCGCTCGGCTCCCGGCATACCGCTCACGTCGCATGAACATCCACTTCTTGCGCAAGCACATCCATTCGTGCTCGGGCATTCACCCGGTCTCCAGCCAGTGCTGTGTGGATGCACACAGGCACTGGTTCTTACCTCCTCCGTTCCTCCAGAGCTGCTATTGGATGGAGGAGGGTTTGTTAGTTCAAATAGGCCTATCCCTGCATCTTACACATTATCCTCCTTCCCCATAAGTCCCTCTGCCTTATATTAAACCCTCAGCTTATTACACCGGTGCCTGATATAGCGCTTAGTTTACTATTCTGCTCGTGGTGTGATTTATCTGGGATTTCTTGTTACCGACTTTTGCCTGTAATCTGACTCTGATCCGTATCTGCCTGCCCTGACCTCTGCAGGTATTTTGGTCTCTGACCTTGGTATCTCTCCGTGTGCCTAGCCAGTCAGTTTCATTCCGGACTTCTCTCATATTCCCGGGCCTCTCGGGGGGGCAACCATGTTCAGAGAGGTGCATCTAGCCTCCTGGCAAACAGGGGCTTGTCTATTGGTCAAGGTAGTGGTTGTAGATTGGGGTATCTGGACTGAAGGAATACAAGGGAATCCGGAGCGTTACATTATATCAGGCCATGGAAGACATTCAGGAGCAATTATGCCTCCTGACTGGGGCCGTTAATCAGCTGTCAGCCCAGGAAAATAGTCAGGCCTCTGTGCCTCCTCTGGTGGCCCCATTTGTGGAACCCAAGTTTCCATTGCCAGAGAAGTTTGATGGCTATCGGCAGAAGTCCCAGAACTTTAAAGATGCCTGTCTGCTGTACTTTTGGATGCGACCCGTCTCTTCAGGTTCAGAGACGCAGAAGGTGGGTCTTGTCGTTTCTCTTTTACAGGGGGATCCTCAGACTTGGGCCTTTGGGCTGGCTGCTGATAATCCAGCCTGGTCTTCTGTGGAGAGCTTTTTTGAATCATTGGGAGTCTTGTACTCGGACCCTAATTTGGTCGGGATGGCAGAGGCCAAATTGCACACCCTTCGTCAAGGGCGACTGGCGGTGGAAGAATACGTTTCGGAGTTCCTCCGCTGGGCAGTAGCATTTCAGTGGAATGATCGTGCCTTAAAGTGTCATTTTGAGTCTGGGCTAACTGAGTCGGTCAATGACGTCCTGGTTAATCACCCTGTTCCCAAAACTCTTGATGAATCAATCCAGCTGGCCATACGAGTAGATAGACGTCTCAAAGAATGACGTCAAGGTAAAATTCTTCCTGCTAAATTCACTTTTCCAGTTTCTCCTAGTTCTTCGATTCCTCCTTCTTCACCTAAAGTTTCTCCTGAGGAACCTATGCAACTGGGTTCATCTCAACTTTCAGTGGAGGAAAAGAACTGGAGAAGGTCAGCTGGTCTGTGTCTATATTGTGGGGAATTAGGACACTTTGCCCGCACCTGCCCCCGTAGGAATCCAGGAAACTCCAGCAACTAGAGGGGTCAGAGGAATCTCCTCTAGGTGGTCAGGTAATTCCTCAACTGATTATCTCTGATAAAATTGTTACCTGCCAAAGTTTCATTTGGTTCTCTTAATAAAATGACCCAAGCTTTTATAGATAGTGGGGCAGCTGGGAACTTCATGGATATTACTTTTGCTAACCTTTTGAAAATCCCAGTGTCTAACATGCACGAACCTGTGTATGTAAAGGCCATTGACAATTCCCTTCTGCAAAAGGGGAGAGCCTTTAACCGTTACCACTAATGTAATTTTAAAAATTGGGGTTGTCCACTCAGAGCTTATCAAATTTTTTGTCCTTATACTTTCTACCACTCCTATTATCTTAGGATTGTTTGTATTGATTCGTGTCTGTCTATCCATGTGGCTAATATCTCCTTAGAAGGTATTCCTCCACCATATAGAAGTTTTGCTGACGTTTTCTCCCCACAGGGTTCTGATCTTTTACCTCCTCGCAATCCTTATGATTGTCCTATTGATCTTTTACCAGGAACCATGCCATCCCGTGGACATCTTTACAATCTGATGGATCCTGAAAGTGAGGCCATGAAAACCTATATTAAAGAGAACTTTTTAGAGGTTTCATCAGACCTTCCACTTCTCCTGCAGGAGCCGGTTTCTTTTTTGTAGATAAAAAAGATGGAGGTTTGAGACCCTGCATCAATTATAGGGCACTTTAAAAAGATAACTGTTAAAAATAGATACCCTTTACCACTCATTGACGACCTCTTTTCTCAAGTTGTGAAAGCACAAATCTTTTCTAAATTGGACCGCCGAGGTGCATATAATTTAATCAGGATAAGGGCTGGCGATGAGTGGAAAACGGCTTTCAATACGATATGGTCACTATGAATATTTAGTTATGCCCTTTGGCCTCAGTAATGCACCTGCGGTGTTCCAAGATTTTATAAATGACGTGTTCAGAGAGTACAAATTTGTTGTAGTCTATCTTGACGATATCTTAATCTATTCCTTCCATTACAGGAACATCGAGATCATGTCAAGTTAGTTCTTTCTTTTTTTTTTATGTCAAACTTGAGAAATGTATGTTTGACCAATGTGAGGTTCCGTTTCTTGGGTACTGTCTCTGATCAAGGTTTGTCCATGGATTCTAAAAAGGTCTCTGCTATCTTAGATTGGAAACCTCCTTCCAATCTCAAGGGTCTCCAGAGGATTTTAGGATTTTCTAATTTTTATCGTAAATTCATTAAAAATTCTCTTCTATCGTTTCTCCTCTTACTAACATGACCAAGAAAAGGATAGATGTTACGAATTGGTCAGAAGAAGCTCTTCTGGCATTTGAGACTCTAAACAAGCCGTTTGTTCAGCTCCTCTCTTAACCTATCCTAATATTAATCTGACCTTTGTTGTTGAGGTAGACGCTTCAGAGGTAGGAGTAGGGGCTGTGCTCTCTCAATATTCAGGCTCCCCAGAATCCCTGTGCATTTTATTCCCGTAAATACTCCTCTGCAGAGAGGAATTATGATATAGGAAATCGGGAGTTATTGGCTATTAAATTAGCCTTAGAGGAATGGAGACACTGGTTAGAAGGGGCACTTCACCCCATTACGGTCTATACTGACCATAAAAACCTAGAGTATATAGGAAATGCCAAAAGGTTAAACCCCAGACAAGCCCGCTGGGCACTTTTCTTCTCTAGGTTTAACTTTAGTATTACTTATAGACCAGACTCAAAAAACGTCAAAGACAACACTTTATCCCGTAGTTTCATTGAACCTGAGTCTTAGCCCACTAAAGTTCCCTTGCCTTTTGTCTGAGTGCTTTGACCACTGAAAATATAATTGCTAATTTGTCTGAACTCTTGACTCCTCTTCAGGTTGATGTTCCTTCAGGTAAACCTGTTTCTTGTCTGTTTGTTCCACTGTCATTTTGTGATTCCAAGCTAGCCAGACACCTTGGAGAAACTAAAACTGTCATTGTTATCTAGACCTGTTTGATGGCCTTCTATGGTGGAAGATTTTAAAGCCTATGTCAAGGCGTGCCCTGTCTGTGCCCGTAGTAAGTCCTCCCGTAGTGCTCCAGCACTCCAGCTCCCTTCCTATTCCTAAGAATCCATGGACCCATATATCCATGGATTTTGTGGTGGATCTACCCAAATCTGATGGGTTTTTATCCCAAGACTAATAGTCAGACTGAAAGAATGAACCTATCTTTAGAACAGTATCTCAGATGTTTTATTGCCGAACAACAGGAAAAATGGGCAGAATTTTTACCTTTTGCCGAGTTTGCTCTTAACAATGCTGTGCATTCTTCATCCAAGGTTTCACCTTTTTTCTGTAATTATGGTATGAATCATAAATTTTCTTCTTTTTCAGATTCAACTTCAGATTTACCAGTGTTGGAAGACTGGCTAAACCAGATAACTACAATGTGGACCCAAGTATCCTCTAATCTTAAACAAGCAACTGGTCGTCAGAAAAAATATTCTGATCGTCATTGTTCCGTGGAACCTAGTTTTGTTCCTGGAGATCTGGTTTGGGTATCCACTTGTAATATTCCTCTACGCCAAGCTTCCGCTAAATTAGGTCCTAAGTTTATTGGTCCTTACCCTATTGAACAGATCGACAGATCAATAGGGTGACCTATAAGGTAACGTTACCTAACTCTTTCAAAAAGAGTAACAACACCTTGCACGTATCCTTGCTCAAACCAGCCAACAATGCTGAACTTTTGGATGCTCCTCCACCTTCTGTAGAAGTTCAAGGAAAAACTGAATACGAGATTGACAAAATTCTAGATTCTCGTTATGTTCAAAACTCTCTTCAGTTTCTTGTTGATTGGAAAGGCTATGGCCCTGAAGAAAGATCCTGGGTTCCTGTTCGAAACATTCATGCTAAAGAATTAATTCGAAAATTCCATATTGATTTTCCTGAAAAACGTACGGGTCCAGTGGCCCCTCCTCAAGGGGGGGGGGGTAATGTGACAAAAAGCTTACCGGTACCAGGATCCCGCGTCTTCCTCCTTCGCACTCGGCTCCCGGTGTGTACCGCTCACGTTACGCAAGCACATACGTTCGTGCTTGAGCATTCACCCGGTCTCCAGCCAGTGCTGTGTGGACGCTCACAGGCACTGGTTCTTACCTCCTCTGTTCCTCCAGAGCTGCTATTGGACGGAGGAGGGTTTGCTAGTTCAAATAGGCCTATCCCTGCATCTTACACATTACCCTCCTTCCCCATTGGTCCCTTTGCCTTATATTAACACCTCAGCTTATTACACAGGTGCCCGATATAGCGCTTAGTTTACTATTCTGCTTGTGGTGTGATTTATCTGTGTTTTATTGTTACCGACTTTTGCCTGTATTCTGACTCTTATCCGTATCTGCCTGTCCTGACCTCGGCTCTGTTTTTGACTATGATTTTGCCTACTCCCCTTGTATCCTGCCTGGCGGCCTGACTACTGGTTTTGACCTCCTGCTCTGTTTCCTGACTCTGCTTTTGCCTGCTCCTTGTCTGTACTTTGGTCTCTGTCCTTGGTATCTCTCCGTGTGCCTAGCCAGTTAGTTTCGTTCTGGACTTCTCTCGTACTCCCGGCCTCAGTTCGGATACCTTGCACTCTAAGTCCAGGGGGCAACCATGTTCGGTGAGGTGCATCTAGCTTCCCAGCAAATGGGGGCTTGTCTATTGGTGAAGATAGTGGTTGTAGATTGGGGTATCTGGACTGAAGGAATACAAGGGAATCCGGAGGGTTACATTACCAAACCACTTGAGGTAGGAACTGTTCTGATTTATTGTTACATTCTAATTTATACCATTTACAATTGCTAGCATATGTCATTATTAATTAGTTACATATTTAGTCATGTGACAAGTGTACATTTACCCAATCAATGGTTAGAATTTCGCTTCAGATCATTGAAAGTTAAAACACTGTTCCCCTTATTCATCAACTTCAATTTGGACTTTGGTGGACTTCCCAACACCTATTTGTACACCTATTATCTTATTATTCAATCTTCATTTATGACAGTTATCACTTCTGACAGTTGGTCTTATCTTCTCTGTGTAGCTCAAAGATGTCACGTAGCTATAATTTTAGAGTCAGAGTGACTTGCTTGTTAGTAATTATTTGCTTACCATTGCAGAATCTATGAATTTCTTTTCTCCCACAGTCTTATTCTGAATATATAGGGGCAGGGAGGTAAGATTGGCAATTTCTACCTTCCAATAAAATTTCTAGGAAGAATGTCTGCACAAAAAAAACTGCTTCTGCCAGGCATGCTTCAGCACTTATATTTAATACAGGAAGACCTATTGCTACTGGGAGATAAAAACTGAATCTGTTATAGCTCTTCAACACAACAATATTGAGGGGTAGGAATAATACATTCTACCTCCCTGTACCAGGTATTTTTAATTTCTAAAAAGTTTGTTTTTACAGTTTAGTTATCCTTTAAGTCAGTAAATATTGCCAGTGCAGCCACTGCTGGGATTCTTAAGAGTCATGTATTTTCTCTTTCTGTTTTGCAGCAGTTACTCTGCAATCGTTGGTTACTCTGCAATAAAATTGATTTTATTAACAACCGCACCCATATCTTGTTTGCCAAAACCTAATTAATTCTGGGTGCAATCTACTTTTTAACAATGGACTGATGCAACAAGAGGTTTTCAAAATCAACATAATCCCAAAAAACAGACCCAAACAAATTGCGCATAGGAACGCTAGAAAAGCACATGGCATGCAATAGTTTAATGTAAGTTTTAATTGCCAGCGTACAATACAGGGAAAAAACCCCACATAAAATGCATTGCATTTTTCCTGCATTGTGTATTGGCTATAGTGGATGTATTAATAGGGGTTGATGCACTATAGATGTGCAAAAATGTGCCCATGCCAATAATCTACAGCATCCAATCAGATGTTTTTTAACTGCAGTAAGCCAGTAAAAAGGTAACATCAGATTAGTTGCCGCAACTTAAAACTTAAAAACGTAAACCTTTGCACATTTTATTACATTAGCCCCTTACAGGGGGGTTCCCCCAGAGCCACACTCACTCTAGGCAGATCTCCTGGAAGGTATTTACCAGCCACTGTGTGGCACTGGGGGGATCTCACCAGCCACTGTGTGACACTGGGGGGATCTCACCCTCATGTTAGTATTTAACGCCAGTATGAGCTGTAGCTTTACACAATGTCTGAAGATTTGTATTCTCCAAACCTTGCATCATAACCGTCAAATAGACTATTTCTTTATTATAAATGTATAACACATTCAATCCCTCATCAGCATATTATTATTTAAAAAATACATTAAGAAGTTGCTGAGTCATATTTTGTGACTCAAGGCCCATTAAATGTTCTTCCTACAAATACTTCCTAAGCAATTGGCTCAGGCATGCTCAGTGCGCTTTACCTACACGGAGAGAGAAAATGAAAATGAAATTGCGTCTTCGTGAGCTAAAAGGAGGGGTTAAAAGTGGAAGAAACCATAGGAACTCCTGCAGTGAAGGATTTTTTTTAAATTTCACACTAATATATCTTTAGTTAAGAATTACTAACAAAGGGGATTCAGAAGTTATTTCTCATATAAATCAGAAGTTTCCTGACTATAGGGAAAAAATGTGTTTTATCCATAACTTTAAATAGTTATAAGCTGCTGAATAATTACCAATTTTTGTTTTTCTCATATCATACATGAATTTCTTTCTTTTGTGTTCTTTGCAACCTTGAAGAAATAACCAGAAGTCATTTATTTTTCATTTAACTTGTAAAAGTTAAAGTATTCTTTAAAAAAATATCTAAAACTGTAAAACATTCACGTCTTTGTGATGCAGCTAATCAGCATTGGGAGCGTTTTCGTGTTTAAATCATGAAATATATATTTTATCTGGCATTCTTAAGAAAAAGTCACATAAAAAAGCCACACTTGTCAGTGGATTTTCAGTTAATCAAGGCTTTTCTATAGCAATGGATAAATAATCGCTCAGAGCCCTCTCTGCCTCATTATTTTGTTAGTTCAGCATCGTTTGACTCTGATATGATTTACTCCTGACCAATCAGAAATCTTAACTCCAGATTCCCAATGAACTGCAAATCGCACAGATTTATGACAGTTTCACAACAGAATTATAATTTAATGTGTCAGAATTTCAACACAGCACACCACAGGAATTGTATGCTTACTTTGCCAGTATTTGCTGATGAAACTGTATTTGTGACGTACACATCAAAGGAATCTGAGATTTTAATTTAATGAACGTTAACTTGTATTTAAGAGCAAGAAAAAAACATTTCACAGAAAAGTTTTGGCCCAAGAATATAGAGATGTGGGCATACTACTTTATATCAAGAATTAGACTTGAGAATTAGATCAAAGTCCTGCTGAATCAAACTGATAAAAGAGAAACTACAGACTGCTGCTCTAAAATATTAAACCCCAAACACTGATTAGATCATGATTAAAAAAAAGACCATCAAGGAGATGTAATATGTGGGGTACAAGGGTAAAATCTGAATGTTATTTTAAAGCTGACGTTTCCTTCTGTGCATCTTACCTGCCTAATTACCACAATGCACTGTAACTCGCACTGTGTCCTGCAGTGTTTTAAGTATTGTTCTGTATCATCATATAATGAAAACAAAAGAAAATTTAAAAAAATAAAACATAATTGAAAGGCAAAATAAACAAAACAATAAAATAATAACAGTAGGCACTATTAGTCATCAAGATATGCTGCCAGCCAATGAAAAGTTCCGTATGATCAATAGAGATGTACCCAAATCCAAACCTGGTTCCGAAGCAGATTTCATGGATCCGGCGGAACTCGGACTTTGCAGATTTCTGACTTCAGATTTTTTCTGTACAATTTCTCCATACAGTGGTCAAGATGTGTATGCTCAGGTAAAATGAGCAGCTTTATTGTGACATATTGACTCTCACACAATGTTTTGGGTGTTCCTTCATCAGGTGTTCACCCAAAATGTTGTGTGAGAGTCAATATGTCACAATAAAGCTGTTCATTTCACCAGATGGTGTGCATCCATGGACTTTTGTGTTTTGGAAAGATTGGTTTGCCGTGGAAGTGGTACAAAGGACAGCACCCAGAGGACCAACAAACTGGGGAGTGCGGTATGTCATTTTGACTAGATTTGTAAACAAAAGGACATAGTCTGGAATTTGTATGCTTAATAAAAAAATATGAATCCAAAATCATACAATGGACCAATTAGTATTGCTTCCCATAGGCTTTCGTGAATAGTTATTTTGTTGAAAACGACAACTTCCAGCATTTTCTGGGTACAATATGCCAAATACTTGGCATCCCTGCCCTATAAGAAGACGGTTCCATAGTTTTAAAGTTCTTACAGTGAAAAACCCTTTCTGAACTTGAAGACTAAACTTCTTTTCTTCAAATCTTAAGGGATGTCCGCATGTCCTCTGACATGTTCTATTGGTGAACAATGTTCCAGATAAGTATATATTTCTTTATTGTATGGCCCATTAATGTATTTATACACAGTAACCATATCTCTAGTGTACATAATTGTAACCTATCCAGTAAGTCTTCATATTCAAGCTCTCCATTTCCTTTGTTTTACTTGTCCCTTTATGAATCCATTCTATTTCAAGATGTCCTTTTGTACACAGGATTCCAAAATTGCACTGCATATTCCAAACAAGGCCTTACCAATGCTTTGTAAAGAGGGAGTATAATGTTTTTCTCCCTTGAATCCATACCACTGTTTATACAAGACAATATCTTGCTAGCTGTTGCTGCCTGACAATATCCACTTCCAAATCAAGAGGCCCCTACACAGAACCCTGTGGTACTTAGAACTTTAGTCCATATTGATGAAGCCCCATTAACAACTACTATCTGCATCCTATCCATCATCCAATTTTCTATCCATGTACAATTGGGCCACTTCAGCCCAAAAGAGTATCATAACCCAAGAATACTACATTTACTGCTATGCCAGAGTCTAAATTCCTACTTACTCATAAAAGCCAAGCAAGTTAGTTTGGCAAGATCTAAATCCATGCTGGTTACTACTTATATGAACAGTCCTTTAAACATACTCTAGAATATGGTGCTGTATTAAACTTTCCAGTATCTTCCCCACCACTGAAGATAAACTTATTATAGGTGATTACCTGACTGTGAATGACTACCCATTTTGAATATTAAAATTACATCATGCATGCATATTAAGTTAAATACATTGTTTAGATCTCTACCACACAATAAACACATAATTGATTTAGCACAAAAATAGTTGACATACCACTATGGCATGTTATAGTACAATGACGATCGCTATATTGTTTAACAGTGATCAAAATTTTACAACCACAGACATAAAATTAGTGATCGTTAAAATAAATATAGCCTGAAGTTGGCATAGGATGGCACACATTTAAGCATTAAAAATGAAAAACAACATATTTGGAGCACAAAAGGTTTTTCAAAAGACACAAACAGAAAAAAATAACTAATCTCAGCTCAAACCTATAACGGCAGTGCTCTCTGTGGCAAATGGTAATCCCATTGATAGGTAGAATTAGAATGTTCCACCTTTATACATCTTAGCTTAGCTGTGTAATATAAGGGCCTGACAGGTTAAATTATTTTAAAGGGGAATTATACTCGTGCTGTAGCTGAATGCTTTCTGACAGTAACTAAAAGTTATCATGCTCCTTCCTCTCCTTCATTAACATATCATTTTCAAAGTTAGAGATGCAAGAATCATCAGTGAAAATGACTGTTGGTGGAGTCAGAAAGTCAGATTTCAGTCCCTTTCTGAGTGGTCCCTTGTGGTGTCCGCTAGCAAAACACAACACTTAGGGCCCTATTTATAAAAGATCGGTATCGTTATCATAAAATACCGATCGTTATCGTAAAATAACGACCGGGTTTTTACCGATAATGACCGTTATTTACCGATAACGACCGGTATTTACCGATAACGACCGGTATTTACCGATATCAGTAAATAACGGTCGTTATCGGTAAATACCGGTCGTTATCAGTAAAACCCCGGTCGTTATTTTATGATAACGATCGGTATTTTACAATAACGATACCGATCTTTTATAAATAGGGCCCTTAGTGTTTTGCACGTGGCAAAAAAATCCACCTTGACCTGCTCTGGTAAAACTTTGTCTAATACATTTAGAATTACATTTTCCACCAATACCAATTGGCCACATGGTGGTAGTTCCTCTGCATCATAGGTAGCTCTTTGTGGCCCATATACCTTGCCGATATTTGACAAATCATGTTGCGTCTGAAGGGATTTGCCTAATATCAGCAAGGTGTATGGCCACCTTTTAAGTAAGATTTTATAGACTGTGTAGGATTGCCAATCAAATAATACGTGTTTCATGTCTCTATCTTTACCCTAAACAAGCAGTGTTTATTTTTATTTTTTAAGCAGCAGCAACAATAGTAATGGCTTTGCTTTATCATCATATGTATCTATTTCTTCTCCCTGACTTCCCCCTAGAGACTCTCTCTGCTGATTAGAACTATAAGCTAGAAGGCAATGCAATAAGTGAACTGAGGAGCAAAGCAGTTTCATGAAAGTAACTCAGCAGAAGTCTCAAAAAAAATTGTAACACTAAGGCCGAGGCCACGTTACAGTGTGTAGTAGCAGATCGAAAAAATGCACGTTTCGTGTGCGCTCTGATTGCACAACGTTGCACAACTGGGGCATATGCGATTGCGCAAAATATGCAGATTTCAGGGCAGTGCACCTAGTGTGGCCAGACCAATTGGCCAACACTAATGTGTTCTTTTTAACGTGCAATTGGATTGCAATCATTAAAATGAAGAAGTGTGGCCTTGCTCTAAATCAGTGATTTATATAACAAATGCCCATGTAAGCTTGCGTATGGTTACAACTACAAATAAGTGTTTTAGAATTTATTAAAAACATTTATTTTTTAATTGAAACAATTATGCTAAAAATAATGGCTTTAAAAGTAATGCCTAATTTTTACTATGAATACCTGGTACAGTAATAGACAGAAACCATTTACTAGGGCCATTTACTAATGCCTTTTAAGCAGGTTTGATAATAACTGGAACTTTATTTAATGTAATTTACTTTATGCTTGGACACTGTTAAACCAAGACAGTACATACTAATAGGTCTCCACCTCCCCTGGGATGCATATCATGGGAAGGACTTTTGGTGCCCCCTTGTGTAATAAATACCTTTTTATGCATTTTTTTACTGGCATAGATTTATTGACTAGGAATACCAGCCTGGTGGCAACCTTACATATCATAGACTAAATAGTGTACATATCCAGTATAATGTAATCACTGGCAGAATACTACTTGCACCAATGGAAAACAGTGGAACAATTACAATTGTATGTACTTCACATGCACAAGTTTGGGACAGTCTTAACTATTTGGGCAGTCTAAATTTTGCTGGACATGTTTCTATTTCACATTTGTTATTCAGTGCCGCGTAGTCTACTGCACAGAGACTCACACAATATAACTGATTCCTATGGGCAAGATTATTTAAAACTGTAAAAGACTAGAGTAATGATGCATGAACCCACTACAGGGTTAGTGTAAAGGACTCGGGTTTCACAAAGTTCTGACATAGAAACTTGGCTTTGAATTTAGAGCAAAACTCCAGTACACCCCTACAGGCTAGTAACTGTCTTGTTGGTACATAAAGAGTGTGTGTTTGCCCATACTTTCCTAACAAGTATGCTATAATTTTTAAAATAAATGATACTAAAGGTAGAAAGGACAACAGCAAAAATGAGGTGGACTTCTTTTTGTACAGGCACAAAATACATGTAATGCCTATTTTCCTTCTAACTACACCTTCAATCAATCTGGCAATAACCAGAGAGAATGGCAATTTGTCAGCCTAAGGGGGTATAACTGTGAGAAAGCTTTCAGCTTTGTTAATGCAAGAAAAAGGCTTCTTAAATTGAACTGAACTGCTGAGCAAGAAGGTTTCCTGGCATTTCAATTGTCTTAATGCAGTAAAGCACTGATAGCCTCTTAACAAATGGAACTGCACAGCATTTTTTTATGTGACCAATCTCAGTGAATAGTTTAAAGACAGGCCATGTCAGCTTCTGCCCATTACTTGAAATACCCTTTAACAAAATCTCAAGAAAAAAATTCCTTTTAATGAAATGTGAGAATGAACAATTTAACAGATTTATATTATTATTTTTTAATGATACCGTTTATTCATCGCAACACATTTAACACTGTTAAGTGTTATAAATGACATCTTTAAATAGACTCACATTCTTTCTGGATCATAAAACACTCAAATGTACATTGTATAGTTTATATTTGACAATGAGATATTAAGATAGTGATGTACGTAAAGGATTCTCCTCACATATCAAAGTGTGTTACTGAATGTCGACTGACAATTTACTAGGCACCTGAATATTATATCATGGAATTCTCCAATTAACAGAATATGCACGTTAGTACATTGATATATATCAAATATTAGGATTGCTGCAAGGCTGCTTTATATTAGAAGCATGATGCATACTGGATTGTTTTCAGTGCAGCCATACAATATGAATTTAATGAACTGGTACTTAGCCTTGCACAGTGGAGATTTCATATTTCTTAAAATTGAAAGAGGTGGGGCTTAAGTAACATACTAATTGGGGTTAAATAAAAACACACGTCCATCAAGTCCAACCTTCTCATCCTCCTTTTTCACCCTACCTAACGTTTGGTCCAGAGGAAGGCAAATTTGCTTTTCATTTGGCTAATGTGAATTCCTGTTTTGGCAGCATAGTCACAGTCACAACACAACACAGTCAACACAGTCAACCGAAAAAAACAAGGAATTGCTGTTAATTTTCTTTGGTGTAATTGTAACCGCTCTATGTACCCTAACTTTGAGACATTGGGATGAGCTAACTTTTGTTTGCAGCATTTTCCATTTGAATAAAGATAACCCCCAGGTAAAAGTCTTAAGGAAACAGTATTGTTAAAAGTATACAAACTTTTTTTGTAGTAAAATTATAAAAGAAATTGTTGGTGAATACCAACCATACCCATTGCAATGGTGAACAAAATCAGGTTAAGAAACCGCAGCTTAACTTACATTGGTCATGCCAAGGATCAAACCAGTGACTGCTAAACTTATAAGAGCAGTGGTTCACTTTTACATGCAGTCTATCAATGATCATGCAGCAAAAAGAAAGATGAAGGATAGCACACCTTACATGTGAACAAACTTGTTTATTGAACCATCAACAAAAACACGCACAACGTTTTGGAGGGCTCCTCCCCCTACATCAGGTGCTAACAATGTGGATCTTCCCATCCCTTTAAATACCCATGATGCTCAGTGAACACACTCACTTTAATTGTAGTGGATACACAAAATGCCAAAGAGATACGTGCATCTAAAAAATAAATGGTTATATAATAAAACATAAATAGTTATATAATAAAATGTGCGTGTTTTTGTTGATGGTTCAATAAACAAGTTTGTTCACATGTAAGGTGTGCAATCCTTCATCTTTCTTTTTGCTATATTGGATCTTATTAACCCCTTGGGGGTAGGGGTTTGAAGAATCTTCACCCTATTGCCTTGGATGTGCTTAGGATTTTATTTTTCCAGTTGGATATCAATGATCATGCACCTATTCTTTCTCATAACTAAAACATATATGTTCCACCCCACCTTAAAATTTGTGAACAAAAGCACCCCCAACCCCCAAAATGTTGATTTTTACCTGTTTTCTGGCAGTCTCCGAAAGGAGATCATCTTTTTCATTGCTGTCCCTAGTCCAAAATGTTTCTTTTCTTTTCACAGCTTTAAGCACTTACACAGCTACAGAAGAGGTTGGGAAGCAGTCATATGTCATTTATGTGATGTCATGGCGAAGTGACAGCTGCAACCCAGAAGGACTAGGAAGAACAACAAGATAACCAGGAACCATTGAGATACAAGTAAGTAACGTGGTTGTGGTGTTTTTGGGGGGGTCTTCTTGTCTAGAACAAAGGGCATGCAACTGTTGTACCAGATGCTATTGTGGCTCTTTTGTGTCACTCCTTAAATGATAGCAAATAGTTGGTGTTTTAGTCACTAATTAGTTATTTTTACAGAACCACAATTTCATTGTACATTGGAATAAATAGAGTAAAGGAGAGTGATTGCATCTTTCCATACATCACATCACATTTTTGGACTAAATTGAAATTTAACATGTTGCTCAGCTACAATATGTAATAGAGCTGCAGCACCAACAAAGTTTCTGATAGGTAGGTTAAAGGACATTTTCACCCTTAAAAACCAAAAACCTTTTTACCAGCTTATTACATGCATTTGTAATGAGATATTTATGGGTAATTACTTCCATTCTGGCAGAGTAAGCTTTCTCCTACCACCATGCAGTCAATTAAGGCTGTAACTGCTGATATCCCAGCCAATGATTGACTGCAGTTACCTTGCTGCCCCCTCTGCACATGCTCAAGATAATAAAAAGCTCATTAAGCAAAGAAAGGTTGTGGATTACTTTGTCAGAACAGAAGATAACTTTCCTTAAATATCTGGTTACAAATTCATGAAATAAATAAGGGTGGGTATACCCTTTAATATTGTCTTGTACTAATATGGTCCTTATATGCAGCAAGACAAATAAAGTAAACTACGTAAATGTAAAAGTACATTAGCCAGTACAAAAATAAAAAAAAATGTATCATATTAACACATATTTTGTAGTGTTTTATCAGCTGTTAGTTAGAGAATAAATTCTGAACATATAAACAATGATAAACTTGCAGAAACCCTGTTTATACTCTAGACTCAGAAGGTCGAGAAAATCTTAGAAACAGTAACAGCAATGGATTTTCTGAACTGCCATGTTGGACCAATAAAATAAACAGAAAATAGAAAATTCTCAAACATAGAATCAGTGCAATCCAAAATTCCTTTATTTAGTGCTATAGGTGAATAGTGCAACGAAGATTTGGTCCTGGACTAAGGACCTTTATCAAGTTTCATGCGTCCATTTGCCAAACAATTACAAAGTACATATACATCCTCCTGTGACAATAAACCCCTCCCTTTTTGGAAACCCTGTGGATTTAAAGTGACTGTAGTGCTAATAAAAAACATTGGTAAAATGATTGTACAATTAAAATATAAGTATCTGAAAAGCTTAAATTATATATAAAGAATCACCTGATCTCACGTAACTTCAAGTAACTGCCCGGGTGCTATTTCCAACATAGAAATGTACTATGACAAGAACATTTCTGAAGCAATCACAGGACTTGTGAACAAACTTCCTATTCCAAGGTGATCAAAGTGTTTCAATCAACGAAGGTAGAAAAACAACCACCAGGGGGCCAGCATCAACAAAAAAAATCTACATAATAGGGCCCGGGTCACTCTAAGGGACTTGTTTTAAAATCAACAAGTTAAAGGTGTCATTAGGATCAACAACAATGACCAGTTTATGGTTAAAATGCGTAGATCGTTTTGGCACCTTTAATTTGTTGACAGTAATACAAGTCCCTTGTGCATGTTGTTGTATGCAGGTCCTTCCATTTTCGCAATGTTGCTCAGATCGCATAAAAATGGTGATCTCCTGCACTCTGAAAAGCAAATCCCAGTGCAACACAGCACAACGCACATCGTGTCTTTAGACAAACCACCATTAGTGGTATATATTAAAAAAGACAAAAGAAAATAAGAAGGCATTTCTGGGGTTTTTTTTGTTCTTTTGAATAGTTTTTTAAAAGTCAATCTTTTTTTAAAAATTCCCCATGGTATTTTTTTTAATTATTTTTCATATCCTTTTTTAGAAAGGCAAAAACATGACCCCGTTTTGCAGAAAATCACCCTTTGATGTTAGACTATTTTTGTATGATTGTTTAACTTATCACTAGATTATTGGCGATGTTACAAATGAATTTCACAAATACAGTGAAAAATGTAAAAAAATGTTTAGTGAAGTCTGGCATTAAAGGGCATGTCCACCCCCAAAACTATAATCCCCCCCACTACTGGCCCCATCATGTAGTGTAGTTTAATCCTTACCTCACATTCCAGCTCCATAAGGTTCTCCTGTAGTCCCCCCCCAAAAGTCCCAAAAACTGCCCACCAGGAGGATAGCAAAGTCCATATAGGACTCTGCCTCCTACCTGGCCTCCGGGAGAAGTTTGGCATGCGTACTGCAGCCCTTCTCCCCCTCCCTCCTGATTAGGATTCCCTCCCCCTAGTGTAAAACCCTTTTCACCAAAGATTCCCCCTGTCCCCCCAGCCCCAACCGCTATGCTAGTATTATTAGAAAATGCCCAAAACATTACATACCTTCCCTCTTGCCTCCGCCGCACTGAGCTCCCTGCAGCCGCGTCCGTAATTGGCTGCCACTCAGCCAATCACAGACGCAACTGCTGGTCCTGCCCCTCTGCTTGCATTTACTCGCAAGCAGAGGGCCTGGCAGCGCGGCGGAGGCAAGAGGGAAGGTAAGTAAAGTTTGGGGCATTTTCCAATAATACTAACATAGCGGTTGGGGCTGGGGGGACAGGGGGAATCTTTGGTGAGAAAATTTTTTTAAGGGTGGACATACCCTTTAACTGTTGAAAACCAGTAAAAAGCTAACATCTGATTGGTTGCTGCAAATTAATGGCACAGGCAAACCTTTTCCACTCTTTTGCATCTCTTACTGCATCAGCCCCCCCCCAAAAAATGAAGAGAAGAGAGATGCAATATCCAATGCTAAGGGGTAAAAAATTGCAAGACCCACAGAACCTAATGTACTATTGGGTTATCATGGGTTTTGCACTCATTTTGCATTGCCTAAACCATTTCCATAGATTTTTGTAATTAGAGCAGTGCAAGTGATGCAATAAATTTAGGAATGATTTTACCACTAGTTTTTTTGCATGAATATTAAAGCCTTTTCAATAGTGGCGCTAAAATTGTGCAAAAGATCACAACTTACCACTGGCATTCACACAATGTAATAATGGTCGCAAAGTGGCTAGTAATCTCTGATATTTAGTCAACATTGTTAATTAGGATGTTGTAACACTATTTACCATTTGTTATGAGATGCCTGAGGAATGTTTTCCAGTGCAAAATTAAAACAGCTGCAGTAGCTAAAGGTGGCCATACATTAGGAAGATTCCATTCATTTTGAAATCACATGTTGGTGACCGGAAAAGGGATTGTGGGATCGCTCGTCCTAATGTATGGCCACCTTTAGTTACTGCAACTGAGTTGCAATTTAATTTGCACTGGAAAACATTCCTCTGACTTTGACATCTCGTTACAAATAATAAATAGTGTTACAACATCGTAATGTTACAATGTTGACTAATTATCAGAGATTAATAAGTGATATTTAATAAACATTATTACAGTGTACATAGATATCAGGGAATGAGCCCAGGCCTTTATTATATACTGGAGGCAAAGAAAACTTTCCATTTAATGTTATTTTTCTTTAAAACAATCTTTTTATTCTGTCTAAAGCCCTTTAATACGTACAATGAAAACAGACAAATTGCCTTTTCAACCACATTTGTGTGGCCACCCAGTCGAGAGACACCAACGGCATCTGACTGGCCAGTCATGTAAGACTGTTGACAAAACAGCAGGTTTTTTCGCCATGTGCCTGCTGTTTGCGGTCAGTGTAATCAATGTAATTGTACATCAGCAGACATTCTGATTGTTTCTGTTCTATTGCTTTCCTGAATATGCAATGAACCCATCACTAACCTTGCAGGCAATAATTAAGATAATATGGTCATGATCCCTCAGCTCATTCTATCAGGAAACACACACAGAATCCTGCTGGATAATGCAGATCGCACTTTCTTTCAGTATGTAGTTACTGTTTCTTTATTCCATTTAACAAGAAACTTGATTGGATAGTAAATCACAAATACCTTTACTTAAATAATTTCCCCACAAACACCATTATCCCAGTATTCAGTTGGTTAAGGTGCTGCCCCTACAACTAATTCTCATTAGAGGGAGTTTTCACAAAATTGCCGCAGATTTTTTTTTTACCTTTAATTTCCTTCCAAGTTGGATATCACACACAATTAGAGATGGGATCCGGGTCCAATTAGAAATGGGATCCGACAGGGAACCACTCGGTTCTGAAATCCGAATGATCCGGACGGATCGTCTGGATTTCGGGACTTCGGAACCTATTTTCTATAATTATCGAACGTTCAAGGATTATCGAAAATAGCCATAAACATTCGATAATCCCCGAAAATCCGATCGGAAACTCGAAAGTAATCTCTGATTGTATTTTCGAGGATTATCGAATGTTCAAGACTATTTTCGATAATTCTCGAAAATAGCCTAGAACTTTCGATAATAATCGAAAAATCGTTCCGTTTTCAGATCTATATACAGTATTTATATGATAGATATATAGATATTATAATGATAAAATATAGCTATATAATATATGAAAGTAAGATTAATCTACAATTCAATAGGGGGCCAAGTGTCATTGTTGGAATACATTGTTGGATGAGAATGCAGAGCTCAATCACATTATAAAATTATTTTGGCTTGAACGAGGCAAATTTGTGTTCAATTTCTTCTTTTTAAGCTAGAGACATGAAATTTGGTAAAAATGTGCAGGACATATAGAGGTGTGTTGTTTTTTTAGATACTGATCATATTACTCTGTGCAGTCAGGGGTGTTTTTAGACCTTTTTGCACATGAGCCATACTTTTTAAATGACCCTATATCATCCTGGCTCCACAAAAGAAGTGACTTGTGGAGGTGCGTGTGGTGGACTAACACTGGCTGGTGAACAGGAGGGCTGTCTTGACAATTACTGGTGACCCAACAGTGGCTGCTGAACCCTCCTGCCCTCCACTTCAGCAGACGCTGCTAGGTCAGCCCTTGAGTTCACCAGCCATTGTAAGTTCAGCCCTCCATTTCAAAAGCCACCATTAAGCCCTCCAGATCACCAGCCAGTGTTGACTTAACCGTGGTTCGTGAATTTGAGGGCTGACCTAGCAGTGGCTGGTGAACTTTAGCATTGACCTAACAGTGTCTGCTGAACAGGAGGGCTGACCTAACAGTGTCTGCTGAACTGGAGGGTTGACATATTTGCCACATGGAGGGTGGTAATTTATGTGCCAGAGTACCCACAGCAGAGACTGATAAATACAAGTTGCGCACAGTGACTGGAAAATGCAAGTTGCCCAACATGTATGGTACATGCAAGTTGCCCACGGAGACAAGTACATGCAAGTTGTCACAGTGATTGGTACATATAAGTTGTATTGATCATATAATAGGTACTATTCCCATATTGTATTAATCATATTAAAGGTATTGTTCCCATATTGTATTAATCATATTATAGGTACTGTTCAAATATTGTATTGATCATATTTTAGGTACTGTTCCTATATTGTATTCATCAAATTACAATGTACTTTTTCCATATTGTTTGATCACATTTTAAGGTACTGTTTCCATATTGCATTGTATTAATCATATTTTAGATACTGTTTTTGTAACGTATTGATCATATTATTGGTACTGTTCACATATTGTATCCATCATATTACTATGTACTGTTCTCATATCGTATTCATCATAATACAGGTATAGTTTCCATATTGTATTTATAATATTATAGGTACTGTTCCCATATTGTAGTGATCAAATTAGTATATGTTGTTTCTATATTGCATTAATAATAATATAGGTATTATTCCCATATTGTGTTGATCATATTACTATACATTGTTTCTATATTTTATAAATAATATTATAGGTACTGTTCTCATATTGTATTGATCATATTATAGGTACTGTTCCCATATTGTAAATATTATATTATATCATATTAGTAGGCATTTGTTCCCAAATTGTATTGCTTATATTACTAGGTACTGTTCCTATATTGTATTGACCACATTACTATGTATTGTTCCCATACTGTATCAATAATATTATAGGTACTGTTCCCATATTGATTTGAATTGATCATATTACTATGTACCTACATACTTTTATCCTTTTGTGTTGACCATATTATAGGTATTGTTCCCATATTGTATTAATCATATTATAGGTATTGTTCCCATATTGTATTGATCACATTACTAGGTTATTTTCTCATATTGTATTGATTATATTATAGGTATGGTTTCCATATTGTATTGATCATGTTATAGGTACTATTCCAAAAATTGTATTGATCATACAGTTCCCATATAGGTTTGATCATATTACTATGTACTGTTCCCATATTGTATTATTCATATAGGTACTGTTCCTATATTGTATTGGTCATATATTATAGGTAGTGTTCCTATATTGTACTGGTCATATTATAGGTACTGTTCCTATATTGTATTAATCATATTATAGGTACTGTTCCTATATTGTATTGGTCGTATTATAGGTAGTATTCCTATATTGTATTGGCCATATTATAGGTAGTATTCCTATATTGTATTGGTCATATTATAGGTACTATTTCTATATTGTATTGGTCATTTTATAGGTAGTGTTTCTATATTGTATTGGTCATATTATAGGTAGTATTCCTATATTGTATTGGTCATATTATAGATACTGTTCCTATATTGTATTGGTCATATTATAGGTAGTATTCCTATATTGTAGTGATTGGCTGCCGCTCAGCCAATCACAGACGCGACTGCCGGTCCCGCCCCTCTGCTTGCATTTACTCGCAAGCAGAGTGCCTGGCAGCGCGGCGGAGGCAAGAGGGAAGGTAAGTAAAGTTTGGGGCATTTTCTAATAATACTAACATAGCGGTTGGGGCTGGGGGGACAGGGGGAATCTTTGGTGAATTTTTTTTTTTAAGGGTGGACATACCCTTTAATAAATACGCTTTTCCTATTTTACTTAAGTTTACACATTACCTTTATGGATCAATTGTCGGTTATCTGCCCCCAACCCCAACTGATATATTTTGTACTTGCATTTACTAACCAGATATTTAAGGATAATTATTGTCCCCATTCTGGCAGAGTAAATTGGCCCCTCCCTCCATGCAGTCAGTCAAGGCTGTGATTCTGACATCTTTGCCAACGCTCAAGCATGTAACACAACTCTTAGGGAGGAGACAGGAGGGAGGGAGGGAGGAGACAGATGCTTTTGCCAGAAAGGAACTGAGCTTATTATTAAACATCTGGTTACAAATGCATGTAGTAAACCGGGAAAAATATTGAGAGATTGGGGGCAGATAACTGACAAGTCACCAGTTTTTTGTTTTAAGGGAGGGCATGGCCTTTAGCCGTAAAAAGGTTGGGGTTTTTTTTTGGGGGGGGGTTGTTTTTTTTAAACATTTTAGTTATAGTTTGATCAACTATTGTGAGCTATTTTATCTTAATAATCTGTTATCACTAAAAGAAAATTGTAAAAGATAAAGATTTTGAATTGAAAATCCTGAATTTAGCAAAGAATGATTATGGTACCAAGAATCAAATAATGGAGCAATGCAGAGCATATAATATAGTAAGACTATAACAATATAATTTCCTTGTTCAAAACAAAACTGCATTGAGCACCATTAGCATAATACAGCTACCCCTACACCTTGCATTTTGAGAGTAAAAATTGTCTGCTATGAATTTCTTATAAAAATGAGGCCTTGGGGAAATTAGCCAACAAACTGAAGTGCTAATTGAGTGAATAAATAAGTTGTTTTTTTACAAAGCATATCCATATCGTTCTGCTGTAGTTAAAGGATCATATACCCTTGAGAAAGAATAGTGAGCTAATGTTACGATGAAAGGTTTTAAATGTTTTGTTGTAGAAATTGTAAAAAAAAAAAAAAGGTTTGAAACGTAACCTCTTATACAATCAAATGATAAAAACATAAAAACTAGCCTGGATGGCCATGACTATATCTGCACTACTTAGATTTTAAACAGTAAAAAATGAATTAAAAAATGAACAGGGAGATTCAATATAGGCGTTACTTACCTTAGCCCAATCCCGCGATACAATACCTGATGTAAACGAGATTACGTCAGGTATTACACCGCGGGATCGGGCTAAGGTAAGAGCGTGGGTTTAACGGCTCCCGCACACTAGCGTTAAGTTTTGCTCTACCACGTAGCGCTAAACCTAACTCTTCGGGTTTTGGATCAATAGCACGGCGCTATTTCCAAAAACATTTGGAAATGGCGCTGTGCTCTAAAATCCGTCTAACAAAAGGGTTTTACGTTTAATGATCAAACTCAAGCATAACGTTTTAGTGCCACAGCTGAACCTTCATTTCATCATACAAGACAAATTAAATGTAAAAGCTTCCTATATATATATATATAGCAATAGAGATGGCCAGATTTACTAATATTCGGTTTTTCTGAACTTCCGAACATCAGTAAAAGTTCGGAAATGTACCGATTGAAGTCAATGGGAGCAAAAAGTCTGAAAAGTTCGGATGAATACCAGATAAAATCACAATGGTAACAGTTACTTCCGTTTTGAGAGTGATTTTTTACAGGTGGTCGGAACTGCTGTGGGCAGTCCTGTAGCAAAGCGTCATAGGCAAACCTATTAGTCAGTTTCTTAGAGGAGAGTCGTGTGTATCAACATCCATTGTTTAATGCCCAGGTTATTAAGCTGTGGCGTTATATTGATGATCTGTTCATCATTTGGTCAGGGTCAATGGAGCAGGCCAATGACTTTGTACAATTTTTTAATTCAATGAATGACTGCTTCGAGTTAAATGTAGAAATTTCTAACAAGATGGTACATTATCTCGACGTCATGATTATTGATGGTGAGATACACAAGACTCTCTTCACAAAACCAACAGACTGGAACACCTTACTTCATGGGAAGAGCCCCCAACATGTGTTTAAGGGCTTGCCTATGTCTCAGTTTATGAGGGTGAACAGGATCTGTTCGGATCCTGTGGACAGGGCGACTCAAATGGGGCGCATGGTCAATAAATTGAAGGCAGGCCATTATTCAACTTCTCTAGTGACACAGGCTTTGGAGGGAATCTCTGTACCCTGAGTTGCTAAGGAACGTCTTTGGAGTTCCTTTTATCCAATGTTTTTCCACGGGCTCTGATATGGTCAGATGGAATCTGACCAGGTTTTGCCCCGCTGTTGAAGGAAACACGCCATAAGCCCCTTGTGTATATACCTCTATACGACACTTGTACAGGCTGTTCCAGTCGATAAAAACAAAAAAACCATAATTTTCATATCGCAAGGGCTGTTACAGGTGCAGTAATTGTAACATGTGCAATGCACTGATTGTCAGGGAAGGATTTACGCACCCTTACTCAGGATGATTGTTTAAAATTTCTGCTTACTTGAACTGTTATATGGAATATTGCATTTATATAGTGCTCTTGCTCTGTCGGATATGTGTGCAAGACAGTAGGCCCATTCAAACGCAGATTTCAACGTCACCGTAGTGACATTCAACTGGGGCTGCAAACTCTGATTCTGGTGCACAGAAAAATGATGATCCACCAGTGGCCAGCCATTTTAGAACCGCTAAACACCAGGTGTCCGATCGGCATGGTGATCGACCATGTCCTACCATTAAAGCGAGGTGGTGACCGTCTGAATACCCTCCTGCGCAGAGAGGCATACTGGATTCTTAAGCTAGACGCAGTCCAACCTAGGTGACTAAATGTGAACCTGGGATTCTCTTGCTTTTTGCCCAAGAGATAAATAAATATAATGTGGTCTAATGGGGATGCTACAATTTGACACAAAGGGGCATATTTATAAAAGAGCGAAAAGTAGCAAAATGTTTTCGCATTCGCTTTTCGCATGGGTTTTCGCCAAAAAGGCAGTTAACGCTATTTATAAAGGTAGCGTTAACGAATGGCGAAACCGTTTCCGCGAGCTATCGCTAAACCCTGCTATCGCTAAACCCTTTTCGCCTAACTTCGCAATGGTAATTTTAGCGAAAAAGGAGCAAAAAGGCATAAGGCGATTTATAAAAGAGCGAAAAGTGGTTTTTGCGTTAAAAAGAGCGAAAGATTAGCGCGACCCTGAAGGTGGTGAAAAGTCATTGTTTGAGCGAAAAGGCATTCTAATGGGTAATATGCCTTGAAAAAGCGAACTCGCATTAGAAGGGCGATCGCGCATTAGAGTGTAATATGCCTTGGAAAAGCGACATTAGAAAGGCGAACGCGCATTAGAATGTAATATGCCTTGGAAAAGCGACATTAGAAAGGTGACCGCGCATTAGAATGTAATATGCCTTGGAAAAGCGAACGCGCATTAGAAGGGCGAACACGCATTAGAAAGGCGAACGCACATTAGAAAGGCGAACGCACATTAGAAAGGGAATGTGCAGTGCAAAAGAAAATTGTATTCCAATTGAGAAATTCTAAAATTGACTAAATAAGACATGGGGACTTCTTGGTGGTAAATGTGAGGTGGCCATTTTGAAATTGACATCATTTTCTAGTGGGCTTTTCTGGTTTCGAATGGTTTTCACAATGTAGTCTTCTTAGATGCGTTAAGTTTTCGCTGCGATACTTTTCGCTCTTTATGCGCGCCCGTTCGCCTTTTTCAGCCGCAAAGTGTGTTTTTTTCGCTTTTTATAAATAAGGCGACAATCCTTTATAAATATGCCCCAAAGTGTTAATGTGGAATGAATACTGTGCTTAAGTTTGTACTTTACAATGTAACTATTTCTTGTGTGCTATTGGATTGTTTTTTATGTTAGTAACCACTAGGTAGCACTAGTCTATTAATCTCTAGTCTATTTAAGGGCCCGCCTTGTTTTTAATCTTTGTACAGTGTGTCTGACGAAGGTGCACTTGCACCATAATGTTACGTGGGAGTTTTAATGGATTAATAAATACCAGTTGCATTAAGTCTGGTGTGCGCCGTTTATTGTGACATGTTTGCCAGCATACTTTGGCACCCAGGACGATAGTCCTGATGACTGGAATTATGAGTGTGCAGGATCATTTCATTTTCTTTTGGCTTAGGGACCTGGGAAATGGTCTGGGAAACATGTACAAATATTCAGAACTTGAAGTAAAATAACTTTCTTTACTCACGCTCATTTTGAGTTTTGCATTCAATATAGAGTTTTTTGAAAATTAAATATTTTTAAAAAATAATATTTGAATATTCGATTTCTAGAAACTGTCTCTGAATCTCTTATAAAGGGGTGCTCATATTATGTAAGATAACATGCCGAATGCTTCCTTGTTGCTTACAACAAGGTAAAAATGAAAAAAAGAAAACTATTCTGCCATTAAAAGGAAAATATAATTATTTTAAAATTAAGGGAGCAATGCTATATCAGCATTTGGAGCGCAAATTAGTTTAAAACCCAAGCTACCCGATGTACTATTGGATTAGTGTGGGTTTTTCACTAATTTATCACTGGCTGTACCATTTCCAAAACTTTTCGGAAATAGCATACTGTAGCCTATGTGTAAAAAAAATATGAGCCTTGACACCTTTTCTACGGTCCATGTGAAAAAAAATACATCTTACCTGAACGGGATCCCCAATGCGGTATGTGGCAAAGGAGTTTAAATCATTGCAGGATCGCAGTCAGTAACATAAACAATATTCCTTTTACATCAGCTACATCAACTCGGAGTATGCATCATGCAAGGGAAAGTGGGCAAAAGGGTAACATTTCACAACAGCAGAACTGTTGAGTTAAAGTAGGCTCACTAATGTTTGCAACCAGTGTTGAGGAGCCAGGCAGGGCTGGCCCCTCTGGACATACACCTCACTACATTGTCTTCTTTTTTTCAGAGTATGCACCATGCAAGGGAAAGTGGTGAAAGGGTAACACTTTACAAAAAGAATCATGGTGCATGTGACGTGACATCAGTGCATGCACAGACCTTGTGCGTGACGAGATTGAAGTCACACGCGCATATGTCTGTGCACTCAATGACGTCACAGCGGAGCGCACAGAGCACACGAGACAACCTATTGAGGCTTACCAATCAGGAGGAAGATGAAAATCTCACAGGGGTGGAGCTAACCATGCTAAAGACTACAAGATGTCAGCAACTTTGAAAAAGGTAGGCTCTGGAGGGGCTTGGGGAATAAGAAATATTTGTAAAGCTGCAGCTTCCAAGTGACCCTAACTAATTTAAAATGTACTTATCCTAGTACCGTGTAATGTTAAATTTAATAAAATAGTCTAATTGCTTGATTTTTGGGGGAAATTGACTGCATATTTGAGCAACTAATGTGTTTTTAAAAACAAAAAACTGTCCACACCCATTATGCGTATGTATAAAAAAATTTCTGGGCATTAAATTTGAGGATCTAGGCTCAGAAAAATTAGCTGTAGAAGAGACAGAATCTGTCCTTGGGCAAACAAGTCATTCTGTAGTTGGTAAATTTTACCACTAATAAAACTATTGAAGTTTGCTAGTTGATTAATTCAACAAATGCATATATTATTTTAACTGTGAATATTGTGATTGGCTTGAGGAGAGGTTTAAAATCATTAAGATAACATTCTGAAAGGTAAGAAAATACATTATTTTTAATCACTACTACAAGCCAGTAATCAATATCTGACAACAAGCTGAATTTTTCATGTGACTTTCAAGCTGTCATCAAAAAGTATAGTATAGTATTTGAGGTTGAATAAAGACATACGTCCACCCAGTCCAGAAACTGAAAGTAAAGAAACTGAAAAAAATTGAATGAAGATTACAAAAATCCCTGACTATTACAGTATTTTAATACTGTCCACCCCCAAACAAATTTGAATGTAGTCTTCTTTCCAGTGGCTCCCCTTACCCTCACCTGAAACTGATGTGGGGATTTGGGTAATGAACCCTTTAATGCTGCATGAATAGTGAGCCGGTTTCCCCTCCAGAGCGGCATCGGAAGGAGTCTCTGTTGATGTCAGAACACCTTCTCTGATGCTGGGGATGTCGCTTGGTTTTCCCCCAAAAAATGCTAGTTGTTAGTGGAGCATTGATCACAAGTCCCTTCCGCTATAGTAAAACCGTGTTCAACTGAACACCAGCTTACAGTAATTTGTCAATAGATCCAAGAGATCCATCAGAAATACAGCTTCCCTGGCGGTCCAGTTAAGGTACAGGACCGTGATCTCCAGTCAGATCGCAACGTTCAGTACCGTGTATAGAAAGGGAACA
Organism: Hymenochirus boettgeri; assembly: GCA_019447015.1. Lineage (NCBI taxonomy): Eukaryota > Metazoa > Chordata > Amphibia > Anura > Pipidae > Hymenochirus > Hymenochirus boettgeri. The sequence continues at coordinate 66,050,160 of CM033471.1, forward strand.
GCTTACTATACTCAAGTATTGAGAATCAAAAAGATTCATTCAAATATAGCCTAACAAATAGAACAGAACAGTTAGTGTAACAGAAAGTGTTTAGTGTAAGAATTTAAAGGCACAAATCAAGATAATGTATTAGTATTAATCTTGTCAACAGAGAAAAAAAATCACTTTCTGGAAATCGTTTTCTAGGAAATGATTTTTGTGATTTTAAAGTGACACACACACTTTTTTTCAACAATAACGTTATGATCAGTGAAAGTCAGCTCACTGCATTGGCCATTATGTTGAGGAGCAAGATAGGTTGGACCCCACACCCATTGTCCTTTTGCCTCAGAGTGTACATAGTGCAAGGTGCATTCTCAAGGCATCTGTCGAGCTTCTTTTATACCCAGGGGGTTGGCACTGCTAAAAATAACTTTCATTGGTGAATTTGGAACATGTGGCTGATCATATCCTAATTCTATAAATTTCAAAAGTCGAAAAGTGTGAAGTCTGAAAAGTTTGTAAAATACGTTTGGAACTTGGCTTCAAGTTCAAGTTTTAGTCCATCTCTAAGCACAATATACAATGTAAGGCTTAGTGAAAGTGCATGCAATGCGTAAAGTGTTCCGTAGTCTGAGAAAGTTTGTGAAGTTGTTTTATGGCTGATATAATAGGCTACACACACTCACAAACACACTTTTAATACCGTGTAATGTTAATTTTAATAAAATAGTCAAACTGCATCTTTTTTTTAAGAACATCTTCAGAATAGTTTCTGTGCACAAAAGTCAGTCTTTTGAGGAATATTCTTTAGCTTTCATGTCATCATTTCGATTTCTGTCATGGATGACTGATTATGGAAGGTATAATATTTGACCCATAAAGCTGATCAGACATAGGCCAACAATGAAAAAAAGAAATATTAAAGGATGTGTAAGTTACCCATTTTATGGTTAAGATAATTATATTTTTTTCTGTCATGGAAGTGAATCTTATATAGCGGTAATGGTGCATCACTTTCAATGTAAAATATGCAATTAGATTAGGTACATTAAAAAGGCAACAAACCATAAAAATATTACAATTATTTTGTGTATGTAAATTTTAAAACTGTTTCATATACAAGGAAAGTGCGGTGGGCACTTCGGGGGAGATGCAATAAAGGCTGCTATCAGCCAAATACGTGTTTGTTAGTTCGGAAACTAACCCATAATAATAATTTTCAAAGTTTGGATAAATAAAGATAAAAATAACAATGGTAAACTTACTGTAATGGCTTTGGCACCTGTGAAATGGTCTGAGGAACATGTACATATCACTTAAAACGCGTTTTTAAACACTTCTTCCCACACGTTGGGCAATTGTGGTTTCCGCATGCTGCATTCGAGGATTACGGCCATATAAGGGGTTACACAATGATACTTGTAATCGAACATTACATTCGAGGGTTAGCAAATGCGAAAGCTACATTCGAGGGCTACCGAAAATCGAATTCAAAGGCAACCATTGAGGGTTAACGAAATCAAAAATTGAGAACAAAACATCAAAGTTATCGAAAACTGAATAAGAATAATTCCCACACATCACTCTAACCTTTTGTAAACAAAAATAATTCTGTATGAAAGCATGTAGAGAGAGCAAGTGCATCAGTTGTTCTGGAGATACTTGCCACAAAAGTAGCAGGAGAGAGATGATTAGGAGAGACCCGAGTCCTCCCTTATTACTGCAGCCCAATCCCCCTTTGACATTGGTGAAAGCTTAGGAGGAGGGAGACACAGTCCTGCTCTTTCTGCTTCTTTCCTTCCATTACTTCTATTTTAACCAGTATTTGCCAAGCATTTAGTGAGCAGGAAGGAGACATTGAGAGATTTACTGTAAAACTTATGTAAGCCTACACAATACACTTGTATGCTGTTACAGGAATTGATTGACAGCGTGAAGCAGGAGTGGTGTTATGGTACTGGGGGTTGGGGGAATTATAGAAAGACACAATTTAATTTTCCCACTATAGATGCCCTTTAATGTCAGGCTAACTGAGATTGAATTGATTAGTGTGGCTTAACCCCCACTTTGCACGGCTGCGGCTCTCAGAGAATAGAGCTTTGTGTTCTGGATTGATACTATATAAAAAGGAGATTCCCCCGCATGGGCACATTAAACACATTGAATTACGATATGTCTAGTTATGTGTTCCTATATTCTCCACCTCCAGTGCTGAGTATCCAAATTGCAAATTACGATCACTGATGATATTATCATTGTCAATTACCAGCTTTTATTTCATCAGTGAATTACAGAGTAAAAAAATTGATTTTATTTTAATTTGCGGACAACTTGTTTAAGTCTACCAGGCTTTCAAAAAAATTTTAAGTTCTTCAATAACATAATTTAAACCCAAACTTACTGCTTCCAGTAGCTTGAGTGACATCCACCTGACTCCTTTCTGCTCCCCTGTCCTTGGGATCACTTAGGACTTAATGCTGGGAAAGAAAGGAAGTACCTGAACAGACTTTAAAATAATTGACAGTTGAGAGGGAAGGCCTATTAATACAGACAGAGATAGGACACATGGCTACAAGCTGGTGTGAAAGCAGGAAGTGTTATATTGCTAAACCTTTCAAGAAAAATCAACTCCACAGATTTAATAGACCAGTCAAGTAGGATAAAAGATAATCTATTAAACAATAAGAGATCACAGTTGTCTTTAATATGGAAAATGCATTTCACATTGAAAAAAACAAGTTTTTTAAAAAAACGCATTAAAAAAGCTGTATGTGTATTACCTGTAATGTGATTTTTTACAATCTATAATTTTTATCGCTTGGGTTATTGCAAGGTATAGTGTAATTAAATGTGCACTCAAGGGACTTAATATACATAGGAGATAACACAACTTCCACATTTACATGTAATTCACATCAGGCCATATACCAAAGAGCTTACAGCATACAGCATAACCAATCAGTATGTCTTTATGATAGGGGGAGAAATCAGAAACCAACACAAGCAAATGGAGAACATATTTATCAAGTTTTTATTTTAATAAAGCCAGAAATAGCAATAATAAAGCAATATGACTGTGCATAAAAATGTCTGAAAAGTTACTAGCCTCACTTAAAGCACTTTCCAATAAAAAGGATTGCAAACATGTGTTCCCAGCATTGTGAATGCAGCAATCAGACATTTCCTAAAGAAAGTCTACTATAAAGAAGACTTATTTGTGAGACTGATGGCTCAGTAAAATTGGTTCTGAACTAAGCCTGTGAAATATTTTTTTCTTTGTATAGTGTATAGTACAAAAAATATTTTTGTTTGTTTTTATTTTTGTAGCATTAACTTTTTTCCTGAATGTTTTCTTTTACAGCTAATTGTCTTGTAGTTCAAAAAGAAGTTCTTTGTTATTAAACAAAAAGAGATTTTAAATGTTTCATTCTGGTTTCTACCTGAAGTATTGATTTGAAAGAAGCTGTGTCTCTGGAGCTAAGAAAAACCAAGCAGTTCAGGCAGGAACAGAGGTATAACACAATAATTAAAATTAGTCTGTTCATAGTTTTTTTATGCTTATAATTAATTTATACATATAGAATAACACATTTATGTACAGTAAGAAATAAATAAATTTTAGTTTACTGGTTTTAAAACAAACCTACACTTGTAGATAAAAATATATTTGACCCAAGAGTTCTCTAATGATCTGATTTGCTCCCCCCATCTTGTATTAAGAGGGCAGCAGAAGAGGAAGTTTCTAGACTGTCTCTAAAAAAGCTATATCATCCACAAAAATGCATAGGAAAAAATAATTGCGCTACCATTATACAATGCCATCTTATAAGTTAAAGTTGGCGTCTCTGTTTTGAGTGTATTTTTATGCTCATTTTTAATACATTTTTATTACTTTTTTCTAACACCGCACTCCACTCTTGCAACCGAATTTCTTTATTGTTACACTGTATACATGTAACAATAAAGAATTTTCCTTTGCTGCAAAGTTGCTGACTTGGATGTGAAGGGAAGATGGGTGAGCTGCTCCCCTCTGAGACTGCTGGCTTCCCCTCTTTCTTAAGCCTCCAAAAGCCGTGATTATGTGGTCCGTATGCGTGTGACGTCATTGCGCCACACTTGTGTTTGTACAGCATGGCACGGCGCAACAACTTCTCACGCGCTGTGATGTCAGGTGCGCGCACACGGCCCCACCAATCGCGGCTTTGGAGGCTAAAGGAAGAAGGGGAAGCCAGCAAGTCTCAGGTGAGGAGCTCACCAGCCTTACCTCACATCCAAGATGTCAGCAACTTTACAGCAAAACAGGTAGGCCCAGTATGGACCTAGGGGGAAAAAAAGGAGGGAAAACTTTTTTTAAAGCTGCAGCTTACAATTAAACTAACTTGTATTACGGTGTCCTTTTTTAAAAAGGATTTTTGTCAACTAAGCAGGACAAGAAGAGTGGTCAAGTGTACATTTGGTATTCTTGCCAATAAATGGCGAATACTTATGGTGCAATATAAATGAAGCTCAAGCATGTTTTCACAATTATCAGTGCAATCTGTATTACCATAATTAGGTTCACGAGAAGGAAGGGGTGCATATGGAGAAAACACTGAGGATTCTAACTTCCAACAGCATCATGGACCAGTTCCAACAGGCACTTGCATTAAAGAAAGACTTCATCTGAAAAGAAAAAACTTACAGATACTTTTATTAGTCTGACAGGACTTCATAAAGGAAAACTGCATTATTATTTTTATAATTATTATGTGGATTTATATAGAGCCAACATCTCCTTGTGTATATTAATGCTACTGTAAAGCGCCACGGAATGTAACATGTAACCTTGTATGTAACTTGTAACATACATACAGGGAGATGCAATACCCCACGCTAACGAGAAAATAAGTGCTAAAATCACGCTAACCTATGTGTTAACGAAGGTTTTCACTGCCTGCACCATGTGCAATTTTTTCTTTGCACAGCGCAAGCAATGCAATAATTTTTGCGCCTTTTTTTGCGCAACAATTAAAGCCTCCTTAATGGTGTCTTTAAAATATGCACATAATATGAAACTGCCATAACAACTCCACTGGAATACAGTTCCATAGCTTTACCATTCTCACAGTGAAAAACCCTTTCCGAACTAGAAGCATAACCTTTTTTCTTCACGTTTTAAGGGATGTCCACAGTGTCCTCCAACATGCTCTATTGGTGAATAATGCCCCAGATAGTTTATTGTATGGCCCGTTAATGTATTTATACATAGAAATCATATCCCCACGCAAGCGCCTTTTCTCCAGCTTACCTAATTAACTTTTGCAGTCTCTCTTCATATTCGAGCTCCCCCAATTCCCTTATTAATTTAGTTGCCCTTTTCATTTCAAGATATCCTTTTAATATAAGACAGACCATGCTGGCTCTAGTGTTGCTGCTGGCACTGGGTCAATCATTTTCAATCCAAACACTATATTACTGAAGTGCATATCTTTGCCTCGCGTCATTTCCATTATATCACCACTAACAGGGAGATGCAATAAAAGTTCTTATCGTTAAAAATGGTGCTAACTTTGCCCCAACCAATCAGATTTTATTTAACATTTGAAAGCTAACATGTGATTGGGGGCAAAATTAGCACCATTTTTAACGATAAGAACTTTTATGCATCTCCCTGTAAGTTGTTTGCTCTGATATTTTGTAGACTTTGTGATTATCATAGATTCATGGTGCCCTTCAAACCTTGTAAAAAAAACAAAATGTCATGTTTGTTTTTGTAGCAGCTGATCTGTGTCCTCCTCTCTTTGGGTTGTTCTCTCTAGCGTGCAGGCAGCCATAACAGCGGAAATGACAGAACACAAAAACCCAGTCATTCACAGAGAAAAAAACTTGTCAAATTGTGTCAAATTGCATTGAATTTCTAAATGCATTGAAATTCCACCTTTTTTAAAGTGTTGCTACCATTGTGTCGATTTTGTGGGATTTTTGCCATTTCCTTTAATGCCTGCTGGAAACATGCAGGGAGATGTAATAAAAGTTCTTATCGTTAAAAATGGTTCTAATTTTGCCCTAACCAATCAGATGTTATTTAAATTTGAAAGCTAATATTTTGGGATAGATAGCCCAGGAGGAAAGCAGGGTGTAGATAGGCCAGTGGTGGGTGGAAAGGGGGGTGGGGCTAGCATAGGGGATAGGGAGGCATGTGGATTAAAGTGTATGAATACATTACAGGATCAAATCTATAAATGTAGTTTGCAAATGCGAGAAGCCTGGCTGACAAAATGGGTGAATTGGAAATTATGGCATTGAATGAAAAGTATGATGTAATAGATATAGCAGATACGTGGTTGAACAGTTCCCATGACTGGGCTGTAAATTAAAAGGATACGCCTTGTTTAGGCAGGACAGAGAAAAAAGGAAAGGAGGAGGGGTATGTGTTTATGTTAAAAAAGAATTGAAGTAAATTTAAAAGAGATAACTGGCAATATGATGATAAAGTGGAGGCAATATGGGTGGAATTAGGCAACAGGAGGGGGGGGGTAATGTCATTGTTGGTTTGCTATAAGCGCCAAATGCTGCAGGAGGAAGTGAGTCAGCTTATATGCAGTTGGCAAGGGATGCAAGTTTGGGGAGTGTGCTCATTATGGGGGACTTTAATTACCCTGACATTGATTGAATTTTTGCAAGATAATTCTCTCATAGGTGGTTGAAATTTCTACCAGAAAAGGAGCTCTGTTGGAACTGGTAATATCTAACATTGTGGAGGGCTATAAGATATAAAGTAGTTAACTGGGGGCTTAGGGAGTAGTGACCCTGAAATAGTGTCATCGGACTATGTTATCAAAAGGAAAAGTGCCTGGATTAACAAAGACATTTAATTTCGGGAAGCAAATTTTCCCAGGTTAAAAGTAACCGGAATGTCAACTGGGATAATATATTATCAGGTAAAGTTACTAAACAGAAGTGGACTGTTTTAAGGGGATCTTAAGCCAGTTCACATCTAAATTTATACCCTTGGAAATAAATGTACAAAGAAAAAATCTGCGCCCATGTGGCTGAATTCAGATGTAAAGAGGCAAATGGAAAGGGAAGAAAAAGGCATTTAAAACCTTTAGTCAGCGGAAACGAAAAGGGCCTTTAGGGATTATAAAAACTGTAACAAGGAGTGTAAGAAAGCGATCAAACTAGCTAAAATTAATAATGAAGTTAGGGATGCTGAACAAAGAATCACTAAGCCAAATTTTTTTTTAAGTATATTAAAAGTAAGAAGATGAGGACTGAGAATGTGGCACCATTAATTAATTGGGATAAGTTAGTTACGGAGGATGGAGATAAAGCAAATGTCTTATATGTTTTTTCCCCTCTATATACTCTAAAGATGATCCAAGTACAGATATCATAGAGTATAGTAGCAATAAGTTATAAAAGATTCAAGGTTAACCGAGGATATGGTACAGAAAGAACTAAATAAAGTAATCTTAATAAATCTCCGGACCGGGTAAAATACATCCTCAGGTACTTAGGGAGCTAAGTTCAGTTTATCTCTGGCCATTGTTTCTTATTTTTGCAGATGCCCTCATGTCTGGAGGTGTGCCTCTGGATGGAAAAAGGCTGATGTTATTCTAATATTCAAAAAGGGTAGTCATTCACAGCGGGTAATTACAGGCATGTAAGTTTAACTTCAGTGGTGGGGAAGATACTGGCAATTTTAAAAGGAACATGTTCTAGAGTATGTTTCAAGGACTGACATATAAGTAATAACCAGCATGTATTTAGGACGAATAGATCTTGTCAAACTAACTTGCTTGGCTTTATGAGGAAGTGAGTAGAAATTTAGACTCTGGCATAGCAGTAGATGTAGTTTACTTGGATTTTGCAAAGGTTTTTGATACAGTCCCCCATAGGCGACTAATGTATAAGCTAAGGTCTGTTGGCCTGGGCATTGTACATGGATAAAAAAATTGGTTAATGAATAGGATGCAGAGATAGTTGTTAATGGGGCTTCATCATTATGGACTAAAGTGTTAAGTGGAGTGTGTGACGGTTCTGTGTGGGAAGGCTTCTATTAATCTATTATTTAATGATTTGGAAGTGGGTATTGTCAGTTTTTGCTGACGACACAAAACTTGTCGACCATTAAAAACTTCAGAGGATGTGCAATCGTTGCATGGGGATCTAGACGATTATGACATTGGACTGCTAAGTGGCAGATGAGATTCAATGTTGATAAATGTAAGGTTATGCATTTTGGACTTAAAAATCCTTATGCTGCTTATACTATAAATGGCTCTGTGTTAAGTGAATCTCTGTTGGAAAGGGATTTTGGATTTTGGTGGATAAAAAACTTAAAGGAAGCAAGCAGTGCCAGGCGGCAACAGCCAGAGCCAGCATGGTATGTCTTGTATAGAGAGGTATGGATTCAAGGGAGAAAAAATATTATTCTCCCTCTTTAGAAAGCATAAATTTGGTGGGGGTTTTGCCTTCCTCTGGATCAACAGTTAGCAGGAAATGAGATGGATATGCTAGATGGGTTGGACTAGATGGACGTATGTCTTTATTCAACCTGAAATACTTACTATATGTTATAAATATGCCCTTAGTTCTATTTATTGCAGAAAAGTAGCTTAGGATTAGTGTTCGCGATTGCGGCCCGCGATTTTCGCTAAAATGGAAATTGCGGGAATGTGAAAATTCCCAGATTTCCGATGTGATTGTGCGGTCTGTTCGCGTTTTGGTAACACATGGTTCACCATTTTGGTGCTTAACGCATGCGTTTCCATAAGAAAAACATCAAAATCGCATGCGCAAAATGCACGTGCAAACGCAAAAACACACAAGAATCATTTTGTGTGCGATTTCTGTGCGTTGCAGTGTGGCCTCAGCCTAAACTTAGAATTAAATGTTTAACAGGACTGAGAAGGAATTTTTTCCCTTCATAAATTGGTGTTTTTTTTTTTGCCTTCCTCTGGATCAACAGTTAGGCAGGAAATGAGGATATTGCTAGATGGGTTGGACATGGATGGACATATGTCTTTATTCAACCTCAAATACTATACTATACTATGCTAATATCTGATTGGTTGGGGCAAAATTAGCACCATTTTTAACAATAAGAACTTTTATTCAATCTCCCTGTAGGTCTCTTTGGTAAATACAATTCCAGGGCAGTATTTCAGCTTAGTCTTACATCTCTCAGATTTCTAACATTGCAGTTTTGGGGTATGGGGGAGATTTACCTATATGCAATCTTGCATTTATCGGTTGGACTGCCCTTTATCATACACCATGAGTATGAACCATTTTATTGTATAAAAAATAGGAAATTAGAATTGAAAACTGATTTAAATCGCAAGCGTTTATTTCTAGGCAGGTTTGTCACATCAGTTGATACTTCGTAATCTTCCTAACAGGAGCTTCCTAACACTAGCTGTCTGCCTATGTTTAATACCATTGCTAACTTTTTTTTGCCAAATTAGACTTACTGATATTTCAACTTTGGTCAATCCCCTCTGCCATTGCATATCTGCCAGTTTGGACTGATATTTGTTTAACCCTTCCATGTTCTGCTTTACCAAATGCTGTTGCACCTAGTCTACAGTTTCATCTGTCCAGTCCATCCTTATAACTCTGCTATTTCCTGCATCCAGCCATGTATTCTGATCTTTATTTCTACATTCTGTGAGTTGTCTTCAGATTTGTTTGATTCAGAGCTCCCCTTGTTATTGTTTTATGAGCAGCACGTTTGCCCACTTGTGGTAGTGGTTGCTATTTTTTAACCACTATCCAGAATTTGATCCATATTAACTGGAGAATAGAAAAACTTTCAGGATTTCAGGGCTGCAATTTCTATAAAAAATGTACATCTTGTTAAACCTTTTCTGCCTTCAACATTGATTCCACTCGATAAGGGATTCTAGAAAAACAAAGATTTTTGTTGGTGGATTGAATTGTATTCCTATATGACTGAACATGCTTTATAAGTCTGCTGCACTTTATAATTCATTTGCACTGAAGACCTTACAATCTAAATACCCTTATATGGCCAGTCTATTTGTATACTATATATTTTAGCTTGTTGAAGGAAAGACAAGCAGATAGAAAAAATAAAAACTGATGTGGATTCAATCAACAGGTAGAAAGTTTCTTTTCATTTGATTAGGCTTAACACTGCTTATGGCTCTTCAGTAAAGAGTTGTACGTTTCTATGAAATGGTTACATTAAAAGGAAACATTGATTACTTTGAGGTTTCAACATTATGAAGTCTGATAAACAAAATAATAAATATACAATACAATACAATAATTAATTATACGAAAAACATTTATATTTTTTTCATATTGCACATTATTGTGCGTATGTTTCTAGACCTTTCATAGAAAGTTGTGTTTAATTTAGGAGTTTATATACCGGTAAGCCTGAAGTTCATATCCATCAGACCACCATTAGCTAAATTGTCATAAATAGTGGTTGTTACATGTACTGTATTATTTATTATATTATTATTATTATTATCATTAAACCCTTTCCTTCTTAAAAAAGTTTTGCCCCTTACGCCCCCTGGCATCTCTCCACCACCCCAACCCCCCCCACCCACCCCCATTTCTCTCCTTCACCCCACCCCCACCCCACTCTCTCCTACACCCCCATGGTGCTAGCGCTTTTGCGGGCCCCCACAGAGGGTAAATACAGAAGGGGTCCCCACAAACTGGTAAGACAGAAGGGGCCCACACAGAATGGTAAAGACAGGAGGGGCCCATCACAGATGGTAAAGACAGGAGGGGCCCTCACAGACTGGTAAAGACAGAAGGGGCCCACACCAACTGATAAAGACAGGAGGGCCACACAGACTGGTAAAGACAGGAGGGGCCCACACCAGATGGTAAAGACAGAAGGGGCCCACACAAGACTGGTTAAAGACAGAAGGGGCCCACACAGACTGGTAAAGACAGAAGGGGCCCACACAGACTGGTAAAGACAGAAGGGGCCCACACAGACTGGTAAAGGGACAGAAGGGGCCCACACAGACGGTAAAGGACAGAAGGGGCCCACACAGGACTGATAAGACAGAAGGGGCCCAACAGACTGATAAAGACAGAAGGGGCCCAACAGACTGGTAAAGACAGAAGGGGCCCACACAGAATGGTAAAGACAGAAGGGGCCCACACAGACTGGTAAGACAGAAGGGCCCCCCACCGACTGGTAACTAAAACAGAAGAGGCCCCCACAGACTGGTAATAAAGACAGAAGAGGCCCTCATATACTTGAAAAATTAGAATGGGTCCTCACAGACTGGTAAACACAAAAGGGGGCCCCACAGATTGGGAAAGACAGAAGAGGCCCTCATGGACTGGAAAAATTAGAATTAGGCAGAAGGGGCCCGCACAGACTGGTAAGACAGAAGGGCCCCACAGACTGGTAAAACACAGAAGAGGCCCTCATATATGGAAAAATTAGAATGGTCCTCACAGGATGGTAAAGACAGAAGGCCCCCACAGACTGGTAATACAGAAGAGGCCCCACAGACTGGTAAAGACGGAAGGTAAATCAGAAGGAGTTCCCACAAAACTGGACAGACAGAAGGGGCCCACACACACTGGTAAAGACAGAAGGGGCCCTCACAGACAGCAACCAGAGGCCTTTGAAACTCTAGAAGATTCTAAAAATCAGAAGGGGTCCCCAGTGACTGGTAAAATTCGAAATGGCTACAGAGACTGGTTAAATTAGAAGGGGCCCCCACAGACTAGTAAAGACAGAAAAGGCCCTCACACAACTGGTAAAGGACAGTAGTGGCCCCCACAGACTGAAAAAAAACAGAAGGGGCCCCCAAAGACTGGTAAAGACAGAAGGGGCCCACACAGACTGGTAACATAAGAAGGGGCCCCACAGACTGGTAAAGACAGAAGGGCCCGCCACAGACTGGTAAATACAATGGGTCCCCACAAAATGTAAAGACAGAAGGGGCCCACACAGACTGTAAGGTTAAAGACAGAAGGGGGCCCTCACGGACTGCCCACACAGACTGGTACATAAGAAGGAGCCCCCACAGACTGGTAAAGACAGAAGGGGCCCCATATACTGGAAAAATTAGAATAGGCCCTCACAGACTGGTAAAGGCAGAAGGTCCCCCCACAGACTGGTAAATACAGAATGGGTCTCCTCAAACTGGGAAGCAGAAGGGACCCACACCGACTGGTAAAGAAGACCCAGAAGGGGCCCACACAGACTAGTAACATAAAAAGGGGCCCACACAGACTGTAACATAAGAAGGGGCCCCCACAGACTGGTTAAAGACAGAAGAGGCCCTACAGACGGTAAAGACAGAAGGGGCCCTCATATACTGGAAAAATAGAAATAGGCCCTCACAGACTGGTAAAGGCAGAAGGTCCCCCACACGACTGGTAATACAGAATGGGTTCCCACAAACGGTAAAGCAGAAGGGACCCACACCGACTGGTAAAGGCAGAAGGGGCCCTCACCGATCTGGAAAGACAGAAGGGGCCCACACCGACTAGTAACATAAAAAAGGGGCCCACACAGACTAGTAACATAAGAAGGGGCCCCCACAGACTGGTAAAGACAGAAGAGGCCCTCACAGACTGGTAAAGACAGAAGGGGCCCTCATATACTGGAAAAATTAGAATGGGCCCTCACAGACTGGTAAAGACAGAAGGGCCCACCACAGACTGGTAAATACAGAATGGGTCCCCACACAGACTGGTAAAGACAGAAGGGGCCCACACAGACTGGTAAAGACAGAAGGGGCCCACACAGACTGGTAAAGACAGAAGGGGCCCACACAGACTGGTAAGACAGAAAAGGGCCCCCACCAGACTGGTAAAGACAAAGGTTCACAAAAATGTCTTCCAAGTCTGTGGCACGGAAGACACAGAGGGTCAACCAGCAGTGGTGCCTTTAAGTGGTCTCATAGGGGCACTTTGCTTAAAGGGACAACTCCACCCTCATAAGAACATCTTTTAGAAAGAAATGGCCTCTTTAAAATATGTTGATATATCATAGTTTGTTCTATGAATTCATTTACTGTATGCCTGCTAAGCAATTTAGAAAACTGTACGAGCTGTATGAGGCATGTAAGAAGAGGCAGACAGGGGTTAACATTCAGTCATGGCTGTGATGTCAACTGTCAAATCCATAACTAACCATTGCTTACTGGAAGAAACAAGGAAGCAGAAATGGAGGCAACAGGACATTGTGCAGTATTTCAGGTTAGACATATTTTCAGATTACAAACTATACAGTTTAGGGTTGGGGGGATAATTTACCTGTACTGTATGTACGTTTTTGGACTTGCCCTTTAAGGCCCCCTAATGATTGCTATGGAGATCCCTATAGGTGATGCCTATGCCACTATGCTGCTATCGGGACTTTAGTTCCCCTTTAGGTGCTTACTAAATAATTACTTATGTATCTTCATTATAACTGCTATAGGCAAAGTGGTGGAAGGTCCTCATAGATTCTGATTGCAAATTAAATTGAGGTTGAGGTATGTAAATTGGATAAAGGAATTCTATTGCTTTACAGAACATCATTTCCACATTAACTATCTGATTTAGCTAAGTGACATGGATTGTCTGCATTGATTACAGAGTATTTTTGATTACTAGATTAAAAAATAATCTGTGATAAGCAAAATAATGCTGTGTGATAGTATTCCAGTAAAAAAAGAAAGATATGGCAAAATAATTTTATTTTACTAGCTAGCTAAGCAGCCTAAAGATTGTCACTTGGAAACTCTGTTTTACATACAACTCTTACATCCATATTGGAGTCATGCTAGCCGATTCACTGCCAGCAGTCGACTTTAACCATGTTACCAGCAGTTGTGGTGGCTGTCCTTGCATGAGGTTTTACCAAGAGCTTCTGGTGAATCTTGTTATCTAGATCTACCCAATGTGGCGCGCAGTCTGGATACATCTCCCCAAACGTGTTAAATGTAATGATTATTTAAATGGCATCTCAAAGATTAAAGAGAAAATAAAGTAGTTTAGAAACTAAAATAACCTGATGCGCTCCCGAGATGCTGTAAATGTCTCAAAGTAAATATGGCATTGTGGCCTCAGGTAGGCTGTGAATCCTAAATTATGCATTCCCTAGTGCTTCAGTATTTTTAACTTTAGTTGCCAAAATGAATGAGAAATACAGTGATTTCATTGACATTATATGTACTGGCAGCATGTTCTGCGTATGGGGGATACTTTGTGTCCAGAATAAAGGGGATATATTTGTCCAATTATGCGTTTGGTTGGCAGTTTTTACATGTAGTTGGTGTGTGTAGTGAATTTTGATATTGTTATGTTTCCAAACTAGAGAATGATTTTATTTGTGAGTATTCTTTCATTGCCTCTTGCATTTAGCTTCCTAGCCAGGGACACCCTCTGGGTCCTTAGAAGGACCATTGTTGCGCCCTTACAAGGGCCCTTTAGGGCTTAAGGGGTCTCCGCAGGTAGAGAACAGGGACCCCTCCCGGCACTTAGAAGTGCCCTGGGGCTTAAGGGGAGAAGCAGCTTGAACTGGGACCCCCCTCGCCGGCACTGACAAGTGCCTTTTTTGGGGGTCCTGCAGCTCAAAACCATGACCCGATTTCTCTTAGAGGAAGCCCTTGAGGGGCATGTCTTCCCAGTCGGGCAACACAACTCGGCTGATGTCGCAGACGACACCAGACAATCTTAATGCGGCTGCCGTGACACCGCTGGCGCTGGTGACATTAATCAAAATTTAAATATGATGATTAAGTGTGTCATAAGATTGCAACCATTGAAATATAACCTATTCAAATTGATTGGATCCTTCAGCAACCCATATAAAGAGGTACAAGACCCCGTGGAGCACCGACGATGCGCTGGCAAATACAGTGACATCGTTCGGTGTCACGACATCAGCAGAGTTGGTGTCGCCACCTGGCAAGAAAGAGCCAATGGGGGTCCTGGTTTGAGCTGCAGTACCCCCAAACAAAGGCACTTCTAAGAGTCGGGGAGGGGGTCCCGGTTGGAACTGTGGGACCCCAAAGGTGCTTGTCAGTGCCACAGGGCACTTCTAAGTGCCAGAGAGGGGGGTCCTTGTTCAAGCTGGGGACACTTAAACTCTAAAGGGCCCTTGTAAGTGCCACAATGGACCTTCTAAGGAACCGGAAGGGGTCCTGGGTTTAGCTGGTACCCCCAACAATCAGGCCAGGGACTTTCTGGAGTTCGAGAATCGGCTCTTCGAGGATTACCAAAAATGGCCTGTGGAAAACCCGGACAACAGCGTGCCAGTGTGCTTTTTTGCTGTTCTTCCCATGGGGACGTGTCCCTGAAACCATTTCCCAGTACAGTAAGTTACCACTGCTATTTAAAACCATTATTTTAGGTGGAAATTTCAGACTTTTTTCCCATTGACGTTATTGGCAAAATCTGCACATTTCAAATTACATTCTGCTTGAGGATTGGCAGATTTTTGTTGCATCTCTAATTAGAAAAGTGACCTGTGTGTTTTGGCGTATACATATATATGACAGGTATATTTAGAAACATTGTTTTCTAGCATATAATTAAAAAAAACATTGCAGTAAAAAACCAGTGACTATTCTATATTTGTGGAAGGCATTTAAAAATGTCAGAATTCACGATAACTGGGAAATAGACTGTAAAGTCAAATTCAGATTTCAAAAACTCTATCTTGGACTTTTTCATATTGGTTAGGAGACAGTCTGTTCAGAAAATACTGTGCATAGAGACAGTGAATACTGGGGGCCATGGCAACAGCTGCACCATGTACAAAGGCTTTGAAGACTACATAGCTGGCAACAAAATTGAAAACTTTCTTAGTTATAGAATCTACAGTATTTCTTACATGTATGTAAATGCAACTTATGAATCTTCAGTTAGGTTCTGGGGAAGAAAGCTTTTACGTTAGGGTTGTATATATTCTAATTTATAATAAGGTTTTTATGGATTTGTTTTTTATTATTAAGCTCATTGATTATAAGATATCAGCAGGGTGCTATTTATGTCTGATTAAGGGTTCTATGTATTCAAATATTATTTAACACAAATGGAAATAATTGTTGTTAATTTAATTAAGTAACGGTAATCACGATTACTGAACCTAGAGCTGTAATTGGAAGTCATACAAAAATAAAAACAAGATACTTTATATTGTGCATATCAAGAACTGTTGAATTAAATAGCTTTTTTTGATTAAATCACTATGCTCTTCATATCAAGGGTAAATAATATTTAAAAATAACTTTACTTTTCCCTTAAAATATTTCAATCGTTACAAATAATAAGCCTGTTTTCTGTGTTAAAGGATTCATTTTTTAATTTAATTTACATTTTTTAATTTCAATTAAGATTTTACAATTTTTTTGTAGTTTTAATTTATATTTTACATTTTTTAAATTTATATTTTCATTTATTTGATACTTTTGTACTGCAAAGAAAAGCACTTTAATGGTCTTATGAGTGCTGCCTAGCTTTGACAGTCCCTGCTTCCCGGCCAGCAAATGTTTCTTGAATCAAATTTAAATGGTCAGAGAGCCTTCCAGGAGGATAAATAAGTTGGAAACTGCAGTGATGCTGCAAATGTTGTAAAAACAGGGCAGTTAAAATAAATTTTTTCTAGCAGTACCAATTTCCCTAATAAAGAACAATCTTGTATTTAAAGTTTTGTCTTTATTAACAGTAGAATTGAGCTCAAAATGCAATGTCCTGTGTGCGCCGTGGTGATGTGGGGCGCAGCGTCATCGCGCTGCACCGTGCTGCACACACGCACACATACCACACGGACACTGCATTAGGAAGTTAAAGGGAAAGTCAGTGGAAAAATATCAATATTTTAAAAAATTATGAATACCTAGTTGTTTTCATAAACCTTTTCTGTTCCTGCTGTTGACATTAATGAGCTGACATTTCAAGGTTTTACGGTCCTCCATCTCCAGGATGCACCACATGCTTGGAATGTTCCTAACCGTTATTTCTACTGATTGGCTGGTGGATGGGCTCAAACATGCTCGTCTACTGAGCAACTGAATCAACCCAGGCACGGGTCAAGGGCAAGACCATAACAGTCTCACTAGGGGTCATGCAAAACAGGAAGTCAGTATTTCGGTTGCATATATTTTTATAAAGACAAAATGTGGACTGGACAGGTAATGTCTTGGGATGGAAAGATACTGCTATTTTGCAAAGAAAACTTCCCATTTAAGAAGAAAGAAATCAGGAAGTCTTGGAGGGCGGAGCTACAAAGGTCTACACAGCAGATCCAAGATGTCATGAACTTACATCATGAAAGGTAGGCTAAGGAGGGACCCAGGGAAAAAAAAGGGGGGGGGAGAGATTTTTTTAAAGCTGCTGCTACCAAATTAAACTTAACTTGCTTTACAGTGCACTTATTCCTTTAAGGATATTTATAGTTTAACTTTAATTCTCCTTTAAAACAGAAAGTATGTAGCACCAACAATTTGCATTAAAAACCCTAGTCAGTTATTCGAACGCGTGGTGGTACAATACAAAAACTGGAAAGTTTTTGATACGTACAAAATACAGTTTGATCCCTTCCTTTTCCTATTCTATTTCTATGGTGGGTGAGCTATATTGTATAATAACTTACAATAATAGATGCTGTTTGAATAGTATTCTCAATTAAATTATTATGTACCTATAGGGTTGTCGAAAAGTAAGCATTGTTCAAGCTCTGTTTTTTAAAAGGGATCATAAAATAAAGTTGGCAACACAATACACAAACAATCTAACGAAGCACAATCACATAAAATACCTATTCTGCTGGTGGTTGCCTCCAAAATGAAAACAATCTTGCATCTGAAAGGCCATTTCTGTTGGTCAAATGATCTGACATTTTTGTCAAAAATAACGGGAATTACCCAGCACCCTATGTTTTCTGCTTTGGGGGATGCAGTTTAGATTAACTTGTGCTGCTTTATACTAAAATGGCTCTGTGTGTTAAGTGGATTTCTGTTCAATAGTAAATTCATGTAAATAATGCAGAGACAAAAGAGATTGAATTTTAAAAAAGCCATGGTAACTTACTAACAGGGCTCTGGGACTGGGAAAATGGTCGGGGAACTATATTCAAATATCCAGAACTTATTTTTTTAAAGTAGCTATTGAAGATTGAAATTTCTTGAATCAGCCTCTGAATCTCTTTAAAAGGGAGCTCATAATTGACAAGAGGAATCATGCCCAACATGGAGTGGCAATGTTCCATTCTGTCTTTAGTTTATATTAGTTGATATTGTGCATACCTGGTTATTCTACTATCTCTTTCAGTTAAATGATATCCCAGCTATTTCTTGTGTTGACATTTAGGGTGAGGCCACACGGTTTCATGGGTGATTTCATTGCGTTTGCGCATGCGTTTTTCATTAGGTTAAAGGAAAATGCATACGTTTGCGATTAAAAATGCGGAATCGCAACGCACCCAAAAACGCTCGTTTCGGTCGTTGTGCTGTTTCATGTCTGAAAAACGCAAGAAAAAGCGATAGTGTGGTCTAGCCTTACGTGAGTAGTTTTTTGCTCACTCAATTGCTGTTTATGGTAAACATGCCAGTCTCTACTAAGCTACTGAATCAACCCAGGTGCTGGGTGGTTAATGGCAAGAACACAACGGTCTTTGATAGGGGTCCTGCAATCAGGAAGTCAGTATTTCAGAAGCATTTCATATATTTTTTAAAAGTAAGGTATTGCCACCGAACTTCCCCTTTTAATCTTTATGCATTATTTTGCCATTGTATAGGGGAAAGTGAGCAAAGGGTAACAATTCATAGCATCAGCAGGTGAGTTAGAGAAGGCCACTGTAGTTGCCACCATTGCTGAGGAGCCAGACAGGCCGTGGCCCCACTTGACATACAGTATCCCATAACGCATTGACTTTTCTCCCCCAATATTTGCATAGTATAGGGGAGGAAGTGGGCAAAAGGGTAATAAAGCTTTAGCTTATAGCAGCAGAACTATTGAGTTAGAGTAGGCCTACTGCAGTTTGCCACAGTTGATAAGAAACCCAGGCAGGCTTGGCACCTCTAGACATACCCCTCACCACTGTTTTCTCCCTTAGAGTATTTGCACCGTGCAAGGGGAAAGTGCCAAAGCCATTGAGTTAGCGTAGGCCAATTGCAGTTTGCCACCATTGTTAAGGAGCCAGGTAGGCTTGGCTCTGCACAAACCTCCGTGTATATAAGCCAATGTGTGCAGCACCCAGTAGTTTGCACTGCTTATAAATGGCTGTTCATCGTGGATCTTTCCACAAATTCAATAAATTCCAAAAATCTAATTTCAAAATTAGAAATCCTCATACTGTATGTTCGATATTATCAGATTGTGAGTTTGAGTTCTAGTCCTTCTCTACTTTTCAACCAGTTTAAGAAAGTAAATAAGATGGCCTGGGGTGTTTGAAAGTTTTTCAAGACGATCTTAGACTTTCTATATGTTCCAGTAAATTCCAAATATTACAACATGTTGGCCTTGTTTGTGTAACAGCAGAGACACCTTTTGCTTCTAGATGGTTGGTTATAAACTATGGTCAGACTCTCAGGTGTTAGTCTCCACTTGGTCAGCTTGGTTAACAGGAGAGTGGTCAGAATCTTATTCACAATGCAAATCCTGCAGTTAGTTTATTTTTAAACTGATCATCTTTTATCCTTTTAATAAAATGCTCAGGCACGTTCCACTCGTAAGCTGTGCAGAACCATTTGGGCCTAAAGGAGAGGATTTAACATAGTTGGTGGGCCTGGGAATTGGCCATACTTTTTATAACAATCAAAAAAACTGGAAAAATTCTATTGTTTTCCATTAGCGTTTGCTGCTTTGGATTAGTATTATCGTACAGTAAATTTTTCAGGTTGTTAGAAATCTGTTATCATTATCTTATTGTGCGTTCTTCTAGTTCTCTAAAACATGCAGTTTCGAGTTTGTCAAAGACTACGTAGCCATTCTAAGGCCTTTTTTCAAAAACAATTACAGGACAGATGTTGGCATTCTAAATGTCTGAATAGGGGTCAGAGGAGGAAAATAAGGTTTCATTTAAGATTGCAGCATTTCTAACCTTCCTACATAAATCAGGAAAATAAATCCACGAATGATTAAAACTTGTCTGGAAAAGATGAATATAGTCGGGTTTAGCCCATTTAACCCATTCATGTCTTTCTGTGGCTCTGTCTGTAGTATATATGTAGAGGTCCTGAAAACTGGACTACTGCATTAATCAAAGGAAGAAATTAAACTTGTTAGAAAGCTGGCCTAGGTTAGTTGGATTTATTCACTAGAGACATTTATATATAAATGTACAAATCCATCATTTTGTATTTTTCACACTAATAAAAAAAAGGACAAAGAATGATAAAGTTTATGTCCATTAAGGATAAGGAAAGATGTTTGTTTAAAACATATAGCCAGGTGCAATAGGCTGTTGTTAGAATGTTCAATCCTGGAAAAAATCACTTGGGGTATTGTGGATACACTGAATAAATCACACTGGTGCAGTTATATGCGTTAGTCTTACAAGCTGTGTTCTTTATTTCTCATTGGTTAAAACTGTGGCTTTGGACAAAGCCTGTACTCAGAACACAGAATTACATAATCTCTGCATATTTGATGGTTGGGAAATGCGTTATTTTAATAAAACTAAAAAAAAATAAAACAGTTGATCGAGGGCCTTTTTAAAAAAAATAACAAATATTTTCTTTCCAACATATGCCAACTGGTGAAAAATAATATAATTAAATAAATTTAATTAGTTACTGAAATAGGACACACTAAAATAATTGAACCTGGTTGAAGTAAATCTTGACATTAAAGCACCCACTTAGGCTGAGGCCACACTACAACGCACCAAGCGGGCATGCTTTCTCTTGCGTTATCGTACGCGTTTGAGTGCACGCTTTCTGTGCATTAGCGCGCCGTTATTTTCGCATTTGCGCTCTTCATTTTCGCTATCTTTAAAGAGAAAATGCAAGCGATTGCGCTGGAAAAAATGCTGCGCAAACACGCGAAAACGGACATGCAAATTCCCATGGCGAATCGGGGAAAAGTTCCCAGGACGAGGAAGTCCGCGCTTACGCGATTTCCATGTTAGTGAAAATCGCGGGGGCGAACGCAAGCGCCAAAAACACATACGCGAACGTGTGAAAAGCACGTAGTGGACCTAGCCCTAAGTATTACTTGGCATATAACTGAGCATACAAACACCTCCCCCCCCTAATCAATTTTAATCTTTGATCAAGGGCAATTAAAAAATCTTGTCAAAGTTTAGATGAATTTGCCCAATAGTATTTCGCAAAAATTAACCACAGATATGCTTGTTCACTTTGGCAGATGCATATATAGCACAAAACTAGGGCTTTGTACTAACAGAAATGCCATCTGCTGATAAATTAATTAACTTCTAGGGACGATACAAAGCATTGTCATATTCCTATACTTGGATTCATTAAAGGGTAACTGTGGTCTTGAATATCTTCCAAAACTAGTAAGGATTATATAAAAAAGCCTCATCACACATTCATCCTTTACTTCCTGTTTCCCCAGCAATTTAGTCTTAACTGAGCATGCTTCTCCCCCGGGGCAGAGTCTGGTAATGTCAGATGGAAGCAGGAAGTTTGAAACATTCACCCTAATTAATTTCTCACAGGCTCCAGCCAGAGATGTGATTGTAGCTAATTTTAAAGGAAATACTGCAGGCTTTCATTGCACCCTAAACTTGTTTTTACGACCACACAGTTGCCCTAAGTCACTTAAAGGAGATGTCTGCTCACATCCAAAAGTTATTGGTCTGTAGATGTTTGCCAGAAAGAATGCAAAATCTGTCTGTCATCTGGTTTGGTAAGAGTTTTCTTAGAGGTATTTCTTCAAATACCAAAACTGATAAATAGAGAATCTCTATTAGAGATGGCCGAACTTTGAAAGTTCGGTCCGTTTTTGAAACTTTCGAATTATATGGAAAGTTCAAAAGTTCGAAAAAAACTGACCCATTAAAGTCAATGGAGTCAAATAGTTAGAAAAGTTCAAATGGAAATACAATTAAAAATACAAATGGAACTTAATGTAAATGGCTTGTGGGACCTGGGAAATGGTATGGGGAACATGAGCGAATATCCAGGACTTTTGAAAACTCGATTTTTATCTCACACGCGCTACTTTTCGAGCTCTCGTGTTTGAACATTTTTATAATTATCCATGGAACGACTCGCGGATTTGATCATTCGATATTTACCAGGTATAGGTATAATAGATATTTACGCGGGATTCGTGAATTCGATATATTTACTCACGTATTGGTATATACATAGTAACATAGTAATTAAGGTTGAATAAAGACATACGTCCAAGTCAACCAACCTATTCACCTCTTTGTTTTTTTTAACCCTACCTAACAGTTGATCCAGAGGAAGGACAAAAAAAAACTCAGCTAAAAAGGGGGAAGGAAAAAATTTCTTCCTGACTCCAAACGGCCAATCAGAAAGTATCCCTGGATCAACAGATCGTAATTCTCAAATTTTTAGTTTTAGAAACGGTATCCAGGCCTGTTTTACAGCTATTCAAAGAACTTGCCATTACACATCTGCGTGAAGACATTCCACAGTTCCCCGTCTCACTGTAAAGAAACCTTCCAACCTGAAGCTGAAACTTCTTTCTTCCAACCTTAAAGGATGTCCACGAGTCCTCTGATATGACCTATTAGTAAACAATGCACAAGAGAGTTCATTGTATGGCCCATAAATATTTGTATAAGGTTATTCATGTCCCCACACAAAAGTCGCTTCTCCAATGTAAACAGCCCTAAACTTGTCTAAACTGTCTAATATGCCCGATATTCAAGGCCCCTCCATTCCCCTTATAATTTAGTGCCCTTTCTCTGAACTGCCTCAATTCCAAGATGTCCCTGTTGTATATGGGATTCCAAAACTGCACCGCATATTCCAAATGAGGCCTTACCAGTTCCTGTAAAGAGGGAGGAATAATGATTTTTCTTTCTTGAATCTATTCCCCTTTTTTATATACAAGACAAATCTTGCTAGCTCTAGCTGTTGCTACCTGGCATTGTTTGCTATAGCTAGTTGTTATCTACCAGAACCCCCAAATCTTTTTCATTACAGATGCACTTAACACAGAGTAATTTATGTGTAGGTAGCACAGGGATTATTAAATCCCAAATGCATCACCTTACATTTATCACATTGAATCTCCTGCCATTCTGCTGCCCATTTTGATAATCTATCTAGGTCTGCTTGAGCATTGCACATCATTTGAAGTTTCCAAAGCTCTGCATAGTTTAGTGTCATCAGCAAACAACATGAACTTGCTTTTCAATGCCCCCTCTAAGTCATTTATAAACAGATTAAACAGAAGCGGCCCCAGTACAGAGCCCTGAGATACTCCGTTTAGAACTTAGACCACATAGATGTAGCTCCAATTAACCACACTCTATGTTTGCAGTTCGATAACCAGTTCTCTATCCATGAAAACATTTTTTTCAAGGCCAACAGTCCTCAGTTTTAGTTGCCTATGTGGCCACAGTATCAAAAGCTTTTGCAAAATCCAAATATACCCCTTCCATTGCTGTGCCTGAATCTAACTTCTACTCGCTTCTCATAAAAACCAATTAAATTTGTCTGGCATGATCTATTAATCATAAATCCATGCTGACTACTACTAATAAGATGATCTCTGAGACAAAAAGTCAAGGATATGATCCCGTAACAAAGTTTCCAGC
Organism: Hymenochirus boettgeri; assembly: GCA_019447015.1. Lineage (NCBI taxonomy): Eukaryota > Metazoa > Chordata > Amphibia > Anura > Pipidae > Hymenochirus > Hymenochirus boettgeri. The sequence goes on from CM033471.1 coordinate 66,073,840, forward strand.
ACCTTCCCTACCACTGATGTTAGCTTCAGGTCTATAGTTACCAGGCTGTAAACGACTACCTTTTTTGAATATTGCATTACATTGGCTTTTTCCAATCCAGCGGCACATCCCCAGACCAAAGCGAATCTGAAAAGATGAGAAACAGTGGTCTAGATAGAACTGAACTAAAATCCGAGGATGCAATCCATTGGTCCGGGGGTTTTGTCTAATTGTTCCGTACCAGATCTCTGTTAGCCAATGTGAATATCTTCTATTTCTTCCCTGCATATTATTACAATCCTGCTGTAAGGACAAGGATTCTCAACAGTAAAAACCGTGATGTAAAAAAAGGTTTAGCAGATTCGCCTTTTCGCCATCCTCTACAACCACCTCAGCCCCATTATTTAATTCCACATTCCCAGTCCTCATCTTTTTACCAATTATATACTAAAAACATTTGGGGTTGGACTTGCTTGCTTTGTTTGCAATCCGTATTTCATTTCTATTTTAGCTAGTTTAATGCTTTCTTGCACTCTTTATTACAGTTTTGTACTCCCTGTAAGCCTGTTCGGTTCCTCTGTTGACATAGACATTTTACTCGTGGATTCGAGAATTCAATAATTCGATATTACTCTATATAGGTAAAATAGACATTTACTCGGATATTCGCATGCCTCGAAATTCGAAATTATCAAAAGTCCGGAAAAATCTGGGGAAGAGAAGTCGAGTCTGTTCGAACTCGAATAGTTCGGCTCAAATCGGGTTCGAGTTCTAGTTCTAGTCCATCTATATGGACAAAATATTGTATAAATTGAATTAATCATATTAATTAGCAGAAAAACAATGCTTAATAACTCAAATTCTTCCACTGTTTAATATCATAATGATTTAAAAGAGGCTTTAATTTGTGTTGTCATAATTGGATACTATATAACTTAAACAAAAACAGGTGGCAGCAGAAGTAGGACTAATGTACATGGCAATGCTCCGCTGCCTCACAAGGGTGGATTAACATGGGGGTTTGCGTAGCTACCCACTTAAAGCTACCCAAACAGCCACTGCAAATAATGTAATATGCGGGGAGCACTAGCTTTTGCAGGGGTTATTGGCAGATTATGTCAAAGTGGTGTTTTTTGGCAGGGGGGAGATGATAGAGGCTCTGGTGTATGGCCCTGTTTATGTGAACTAAATTTATATAAAAAATATTTTAAATTAAAATACCTTTTACAATTTTCTTGCCATTTTTAAATGATGTATTCAGACAATATGACTTGAATAGAGTATGCGTTTTTTGGATCTGCATTTCATGTCATTATTTTGTTACTCAAATACTAAATATATACTAAATATATTAAGACATTACGGTGGTTGCCCTAAATTTTCTCATTCTTTGAAAAAGTGATCTAGGTAAATGGGATCTGATATATTTCAACATAAACCTATTGTAATAGCAAATGGAACCAGCATAGGCTTCCTCAATAAAACACTGAAGAAGGGGTATCCCCCGAAACGTTGTGTTACGTGTAATGTGTGGTTACAATAAATTGAATTATTTATTGGAGTGCAAACCCTCAGTTTTTTGCTTCCTCAATAAAACCTTTTATAAATCAATGTTATATAATGAAACCTCAAGTTACCCTAAATCCACAGACTTACTCCTCAATACAGCTGACCGGACTTCTGAAAATCTGTTCTGCTCTGGGATTTGCGGATTTCCCACAAAAAAATTCACAAATTCGAAAACCCAAAGGTTCTTTTAGAGCTAATGAGGCTCCTGTTTCGAAACTGCAGGACCCTCAATAAAGGCACTTGTCAGTGCCTTGTCGAGCTGCGGGGGACCCCTTAAGACCCAAAAGGCATTGTTAGAGTCCCAAGGGCCCTTCCAAAGTCACAGGGGCACTTATAAGTGCCGGAGGGGGGGCCCCGGGTTTGAGCTGCGGGATCCCTTAAGCCCCAAAGGGCCCTTGTAATGGCCACAATGGTCTTTTAATGACCTGGGAGGATGCATCGAAAGTTGGGCCCGCAGGACTTTGGGCCATTGGAAATCACTCGGCCGTTGGAGGATTACTGAACGTTCCAAAAATCCCGAAAGGTTCATGGATTTTCGAAAAAATTTACAAATAAGTTTGGAAAAAGTTTAGAAAGCAGATTTTGCAAACCACCCATCCCTACTCCTCACATTATACAGGCTAAACCATTTCTAATCAATTGATCCAGATCCAGTCCTTCTTTTCTCAATTGCAGGTCAAGGAATATAAATCTGAATGCAAATTGAAGTGTGGGTCAGCGCTGATCTGATAAAAATATATACTTAGATTCTGCTTGTGCTTCTGTTTTTAGGTACAAATTACATTACCAATAGTATTAGGTTAGAAATAGAATGGTATATTTTGTGCACATTACATTTTGAACAATTAAACAAAGGTAAAAGTTAAAATTCCACAGTAAAGACCCTGACATACTGTAGTACAGTGGCAGTACGTCATTCATTGGTACTTGAGTTTGGGCCCGTTACCCTATCCAGCAAAGACCCCAAACAAGCCCGCTACTAAACCAATTAGTGCTGAACCCTTATTTCATTCTCAGAACAAATGCTAAATCAAAGTGTAAAACCAGAAAGGTGGGTAACACCCCAGAAACAGTGTGTGACTGGAAGACGAATTTTAGCGAAAAAGGAGCAAAAAGGCATAAGGCGATTTATAAAAGAGCGAAAAGTGGTTTTTGCGTTAAAAAGAGCGAAAGATTAGCGCGACCCTGAAGGTGGTGAAAAGTCATTGTTTGAGCGAAAAGGCATTCTAATGGGTAATATGCCTTGAAAAAGCGAACTCGCATTAGAAGGGCGATCGCGCATTAGAGTGTAATATGCCTTGGAAAAGCGACATTAGAAAGGCGAACGCGCATTAGAATGTAATATGCCTTGGAAAAGCGACATTAGAAAGGTGACCGCGCATTAGAATGTAATATGCCTTGGAAAAGCGAACGCGCATTAGAAGGGCGAACACGCATTAGAAAGGCGAACGCACATTAGAAAGGCGAACGCACATTAGAAAGGCGAACGCGCATTAGAAAGGCGAATGTGCAGTGCAAAAGAAAATTGTATTCCAATTGAGAAATTCTAAGAAGATTGACTAAATAAGACATGGCTGACTTCTTGGTGGTAAATGTGAGGTGGCCATTTTGAACTTGACATCATTTTCTAGTGGGCTTTTCTGGTTTCGAATGGTTTTCACAATGTAGTCTTCTTAGATGCGTTAAGTTTTCGCTGCGATACTTTTCGCTCTTTATCGCGCCCGTTCGCCTTTTTCAGCCGCGAAGTGTGTTTTTTTCGCTTTTTTATAAATAAGGCGACAATCCTTTATAAATATGCCCCAAAGTGTTAATGTGGAATGAATACTGTGCTTAAGTTTGTACTTTACAATGTAACTATTTCTGTGTGCTTATCGGATTGTTTTTTATGTTAGTAACCACTAGGTAGCACTAGTCTATTTAATCTCTAGTCTATTTAAGGGCCCGCCCTTGTTTTTAATCTTTGTACAGTGTGTCTGACGAAGGTGCACTTGCACCATAATGTTACGTGGAGTTTTAATGGATTAATAAATACCAGTTGCATTAAGTCTGGTGTGCGCCGTTTATTGTGACATGTTTGCCAGCATACTTTGGCACCCAGGACGATAGTCCCTGATGACTGGAATTATGAGTGTGCAGGATCATTTCATTTTCTTTTGGCTTAGGGACCTGGGAAATGGTCTGGGAAACATGTACAAATATTCAGAACTTGAAGTAAAATAACTTTCTTTACTCACGCTCATTTTGAGTTTTTGCATTCAATATTAGAGTTTTTTGAAAATTAAATATTTTAAAAAAATTAAATATCTTGAATATTCGATATTTCTAGAAACTGTCTCTGAATCTCTTATAAAGGGGTGCTCATTATTATGTAAGATAACATGCCGAATGCTTCCTTGTTGCTTACAACAAGGTAAAAATGAAAAAAAGAAAACTATTCTGCCATTAAAAGGAAAAATATAATTATTTTTAAAATTAAGGGAGCAATGCTATATCGACAATTTTGGAGCCAAATTAGTTTAAAACCCAAGCTACCCGATGTACTATTGGATTAGTGTGGGTTTTTCACTAATTTATCACTGGCTGTACCATTTCCAAAACTTTTCGGAAATAGCATACTGTAGCCTATGTGTAAAAAAAATATGAGCAAATCTTGACACCTTTTCTACGGTCCAATGTAGAAAAAAAAATACATCTTACTTGAACGGGATCCCACAATGCGGTATGTCTGGCAAAGGAGTTTAAAGCATTGCAGGATCGCAGTCAGGTAACATAAACAATATTCCTTTATACATCAGCTACATCAACTCGGAGTATGCATCATGCAAGGGAAAGTGGGCAAAAGGGTAACATTTCACAACAGCAGAACTGTTGAGTTAAAGTAGGCTCACTAATGTTTGCAACCAGTGTTGAGGAGCCAGGCAGGCTTGGCCCCTCTGGACATACACCTCACTACATTGTCTTCTCTTTTTCAGAGTATGCACCATGCAAGGGAAAGTGGTGAAAGGGTAACACTTTACAAAAGCAGAATCATGGTGCATGGGACGTGACATCAGTGCATGCACAGACACTTGTGCATGACGAGATTGACGTCACACGCGCATATGTCTGTGCACTCACTGACGTCACAGCGGAGCGCACAGAGCACACGAGACATACCTATTGAGGCTTACCAATCAGGAGGAAGATGAAAATCTCACAGGGGTGGAGCTAACCATGCATCTAAAGACATACAAGATGTCAGCAACTTTGAAAAAGGTAGGCTCTGGAGGGGCTTGGGGAAATAAGAAATATTTGTAAAGCTGCAGCTTCCAAGTGACCCTAACATAATTTTAAAATGTACTTATCCTTTAGTACCGTGTAATGTTAATTTTAATAAAATAGTCTAATTGCTTGATTTTTGGGGGAAATTGACTGGCATATTTTGAGCAACTAATGTGTTTTAAAACAAAAAAACCTGTCCACACCCATTATGCGTATGTATAAAAAAATTTCTGGGCATTAAATTTGAAGGATCTAGGCTCAGAAAAATTAGCTGTTAGAAGAGACAGAATCTGTCCTTGGGCAAACAAGTCATTCTTTGTAGTTGGTAAATTTTACCACCTATATAAACTATTGAAGTTTGCTAGTTGATTAATTCAACAAATGCATATATTTTAACTGTGAATATTGTGATTGGCTTGAGGAGAGGTTGTAAAATCATTAAGATAACATTCTGAAAGGTAAGAAAATACCATTATTTTTAATCACTACTACAGCCAGTAATCAATATCTGACAACAAGCTGAATTTTTCATGTGACTTTCAAGCTGTCATCAAAAAGTATAGTATAGTATTTGAGGTTGAATAAAGACATACGTCCACCCAGTCCAGAAACTGAAAGTAAAGAAACTGAAAAAAATTGAATGAAAGATTACAAAATCCCTGACTATTACAGTATTTTAATACTGTCCACCCACAAACAAACTTTTGAATGTAGTCTTCTTTCCAGTGCTCCCCTTACCCTCACCTGAAACTGATGTGGGGATTGCTGGTAATGAACCCCTTTAATGCTGCATTGAATAGTGAGCCGGTTTCCCCTCCAGAGCGGCATCGGCAAGGCAGTCTCTGTGATGTCAGAACACCTTCTCTGATGCTGGGGATGTCGCTTGGTCTTCCCCCAAAAAATGCTAGTGGTCTAGTGGAGCATTGATCACAAGTCCACTTCCGGCTATAGTAAACCAGTGTTCAACTGAACACCAGCTTACAGTAGTATTTGTCAATAGATCCAAGAGATCCATTCAGAAATACAGCTTCCCTGGCGGTCCAGTTTAAGGTACAGGACCGTGATCTCCAGTCAGATCGCAACTAGTTCAGTACCTGGTATAGAAAGGTAACAGCTTACTATACTCAAGTATTTGAGAATAGATCAAAAAGATTCATTCAAATATAGCCTAACAAATAGAACAGAACAGTTAGTGTAACAGAAAGTGTTAGTGTAAGACTTTAAAGGCACAAATCAAGATAATGTGATTAGTATTAATCTTTGTCAACAGAGAAAAAAAATCACTTTCTGGAAATCGTTTTCTAGGAAATGATTTTTGTGATTTTAAAGTGACACACACACTTTTTTTTCAACAATAACGTTATGATCAGTGAAAGTCAGCTCACTGCATTTGGCCATTATTGTTGAGGAGCAAGATAGGTTGGACCCCACACCCCATTGTCCTCTTTGCCTCAGAGTGTACATAGTGCAAGGTGACACTTCTCAAGGCATCTGTCGAGCTGCCTTTTATACCCAGGGGGTTGGCACTGCTAAAAATAACTTTCATTGGTGAATTTGGAACATGTGGCTGCATCATATCCCTAAATTCTATAAATTTCAAAAGTTCGAAAAGTGTGAAGTCTGAAAAGTTTGTAAAATACGTTTGGAACTTGGCTTCAAGTTCAAGTTTTAGTCCATCTCTAAGCACAATATACAATGTAAGGCTTAGTGAAAGCTGCATGCAATGCTGTAAAGTGTTCCGTAGTCTGAGAAAGTTTGTGAAGTTGTTTTATGGCTGATATAATAGGCTACACACACTCACAAACACACTTTTAATACCGTGTAATGTTAATTTTAATAAAATAGTCAAACTGCATCTTTTTTTAAGAACATCTTCAGAATAGTTTCTGTGCACAAAAGGTCAGTCTTTTGAGGAATATTCTTTAGCTTTCATGTCATCATTTCGATTTCTGTCATGGATGACTGATTATGGAAGGTATAATATTTGACCCATAAAGCTGATCAGACATAGGCCAACAATGAAAAAAAGAAATATTAAAGGATGTGTAAGTTACACATTTTATGTTTAAGATAATTATATTTTTTCTGTTCATGGAAGTGAATCTTATATAGCGGTAATGGTGCATCACATTTCAATGTAAAATATGCAATTAGATTAGGTACATTAAAAAGGCAACAAACCATAAAAATATTACAATTATTTTTGTGTATGTAAATTTTAAAACTGTTTCATATACAAGGAAAGTGCGGTGGGCACTTCGGGGGAGATGCAATAAAGGCTGCTATCAGCCAAATACGTGTTTCGTTAGTTCGGAAACTAACCCATAATAATAATTTTCAAAGTTTGGATAAATAAAAGATAAAATAACAATGGTAACTTACTGTAATGGCTTTGGCACCTGTGAAATGGTCTGAGGAACATGTACATATCACTAAAACGCGTTTAAACACTTCTTTCCCACACGATTGGGCAATTGTCGGGTTTCCGCATGCTGCATTCGAGGATTACGGCCAATTAAGGGGTTACACAATGATACTTGTAATCGAACATTACATTCGAGGGTTAGCAAATGCGAAAGCTACATTCGAGGGCTACCGAAAATCGAATTCAAAGGCAACCATTGAGGGTTAACGAAAATCAAAATTGAAGACAACAATCAAAGGTTATCGAAAACTGAATAAGAATTAATCCTCCCACACATCACTCTAACCTTTTGTAAACAAAAATAATTCTGTATGAAAGCATGTAGAGAGCAAGTGCATCAGTTGTTCTGGAGATACTTGCCACAAAAGTAGCAGGAGAGAGATGAATTAGGAGAGACCCGAGTCCTCCCTTATTACTGCAGCCCAATCCCCCTTTGACATTGGTGAAAGCTTAGGAGGAGGGAGACACAGTCCTGCTCTTTCTGCTTCTTTCTCCTTCCATTTACTTCTATTTTTAACCCAGTATTTGCCAAGCATTTTAGTGAGCAGGAAGGAGACATTGAGAGATTTACTGTAAAACTTATGTAAGCCTACACACTACACTTGTATGCTGTTACAGGAATTGATTGACAGCTGAAGCAGGAGTGGTGTATTGTACTGGGGGTTGGGGGAATTATAGAAGACACAAATTTAATTTTCCCACTATAGATGCCCTTTAATGTCAGGCTAACTGAGATTGAATTGATTAGTGTGGCTTAACCCCCACTTTGCACGGCTGCGGCTCTCAGAGAATAGAGCTTTGTGTTCTGGATTGATACTATATAAAAAGGAGATTCCCCAGCATGGGCACATTAAACACATTGAATTACGATAATGTCTAATTATTGTTCCTATATTCTCCACCTCCAGTGCATCCAAATTGCAAATTACGATCACTGATGATATTATCATTGTCAATTACCAGCTTTTATTTTCATCCAGTGAATTACAGAGTAAAAAAATTGATTTTATTTTTAATTTGCGGACAAACTTGTTTAAGTCTACCAGGCTTTCAAAAAATTTTAAGTTTCTTCAATAACATAATTTAAACCCAAACTTACTGCTTCCAGTAGCTTGAGTGACATCCACCTGACTCCTTTCTGCTCCCCTGTCCTTGGGATCACTTAGGACTTAATGCTGGGAAAGAAAGGAAGTACCTGAACAGACTTTTAAAAATAATTGACAGTTGAGAGGGAAGGCCTATTAATACAGACAGAGATAGGACACATGGCTACAAGCTGGTGAAAGCAGGAAGTGTTATATTGCTAAACCTTTCAAGAAATACAACTTCTCACAGATTTAATATGACCCAGTCAAGTAGGATAAAAGATAATCTATTAAACAATAAGAGATCACAGTTGTCCTTTAATATGGAAAATGCATTTCACATTGAAAAAAACAAGTTTTTTTAAAAAACGCATTAAAAAAGCTGTATGTGTATTACCTGTAATGTGATTTTTACAATCTATAATTTTTTATCGCTTGTGTTATTGCAAGGTATAGTGTAATTAAATGTGCACTCAAGGGACTGAATAATACATAGGAGATAACACAACTTCCACATTTACATGTAATTCACATCAGGCCATATACCAAAGAGCTTACAGCATACAGCATAACCAATCAGTATGTCTTTATGATAGTGGGAGAAATCAGAAACCAACACAAGCAAATGGAGAACATATTTATCAAGTTTTTATTTTAATAAAGCCAGAAATAGCACTAAATAAAGCAATATGACTGTGCATAAAATGTGTGAAAAGTTACTAGGCCTCACTTAAAGCACTTTCCAATAAAAAGGATTGCAAACATGTGTTCCCAGCATTGTGAATGCAGCAATCAGACATTTCCTAAAGAAAGTCTACTATAAAGAAGACTTATTTGTGAGACTGATGGCTCAGTAAAATTGTTTCTGAACTAAGCCCTGTGAAATTATTTTTTCATTTTGTATAGTGTATAGTACAAAAAATATTTTTGTTTGTTTTTTATTTTTTGTAGCATTAACTTTTCTCCTGAATGTTTTCTTTTACAGCTAATTGTCTTGTAGTTCAAAAAGAAGTTCTTTGTTATTAAACAAAAAGAGATTTTAAATGTTCTTCATTCCTGGTTTCTACCTGAAGTATTGATTTGAAAGAAGCTGTGTCTCTGAAGCTAAGAAAAACCAAGCAGTTCAGCGCAGGAACAGAGGTATAACACAATAATTAAAATTAAGTCTGTTCATAGTTTTTTATGCTTATAATTAATTTATACATATAGAATAACACATTTATGTACAGTAAGAAATAAATACATTTTAGTTATACTGGTTATTAAAACAAACCTACACTTGTAGAAAAATGTATTTTTATAATAACAAAAATATATTTGACCCAAGAGTTCTCTAATGATCTGATTTTGCTCCCCCCATCTTTGTATTAAGAGGGCAGCAGAAGAGGAAGTTTCTAGACTGTCTCTTAAAAAAGCTATATCATCCACAAAAATGCATAGGAAAAATAATTCTGCGCTACCATTATACAATGCCATCTTATAAGTTAAAGTTGGCATCTGTTTTTGAGTGTATTTTTGTATGCTGCATTTTTAATACATTTTTAATTACTTTTTTCTTAACACCGCACTCCACTTCTTGCAACCGAATTTCTTTATTGTTACACTGTATACATGTAACAATAAAGAATTTTCCTTTGCTGCAAAGTTGCTGACATCTTGGATGTGAAGGGAAGATGGGTGAGCTGCTCCCCTCTGAGACTTGCTGGCTTCCCCTTCTTTCTTAAGCCTCCAAAAGCCGTGATTATGTGGTCCGTATGCGTGTGACGTCATTGCGCCACACTTGTGTTTGTACAGCATGGCACGGCGCAACAACGTCTCACGCGCTGTGATGTCAGGTGCGCGCACACGGCCCACACAATCGCGGCTTTTGGAGGCTAAAGGAAGAAGGGGAAGCCAGCAAGTCTCAGAGGTGAGGAGCTCACCAGCCTTACCTTCACATCCAAGATGTCAGCAACTTTACAGCAAAACAGGTAGGCCCAGGATGGACCTAGGGGGAAAAAAAGGAGGGAAAACTTTTTTTAAAGCTGCAGCTTACAATTAAACTTAACTTGTTATTACGGTGTCCTTTTTTTAAAAAGGATTTTTGTCAACTAAGCAGGACAAGAAGAGTGGTCAAGTGTACATTTGGTATTCTTGCCAATAAATGGCGAATACTTAGTGGTGCAATATAAATGAAGCTCAAGCATGTTGTCACAATTATCAGTGCAATCTGTATTTACCATAATTATGTTCACGAGAAGGAAGGGGTGCATATGGAGAAAACACTGAGGATTCTAACTTCCAACAGCATCATGGACCAGTTCCAACAGGCACTTGCATTAAAGAAAGACTTCAATCTGAAAGAAAAACTTACAGAATACTTTTATTAGTCCTGACAGGACTTCATAAAGGAAAACTGCATTATTATTTTTATAATTATTATGTGGATTTATTAGAGCCAACATCTCCTTGTGTATATTAATGCTACTGTAAAGCCCACGGAATGTAACATGTAACCTTGTATGTAACTTGTAACATACATACAGGGAGATGCAATACCCCACGCTAAAGAGAAAATAAGTGCTAAAATCACGCTAACCTATGTGTTAACGAAGAGGTTGTGCACTGCCTGCACCATGTTGCAATTTTTTTCTTTGCACAGCGCAAAGCAATGCAATAATTTTTGCGCCTTTTTTTGCGCAACAATTAAAGCCTCCTTAATGGTGTCTTTAAAATATGCACAATAATATGAACCTGCCATAACAACATCCACTGGAATACAGTTCCATAGCTTTACCATTCTCACAGTGAAAAACCCTTTCCGAACTAGAAGCCTGAACCTTTTTTCTTCACGTTTTAAGGGATGTCCACGTGTCCTCCAACATGCTCTATTGGTGAATAATGCCCCAGATAGTTTATTGTATGGCCCGTTAATGTATTTATACATAGAAATCATATCCCCACGCAAGCGCCTTTTCTCCAGCTTACATAATTGTAACTTTTGCAGTCTCTCTTCATATTCGAGCTCCCCCAATCCCCTTATTAATTTAGTTGCCCTTTTCATTTCAAAGATATCCTTTTAATATAAGACAGTACCATGCTGGCTCTAGCTGTTGCTGCCTGGCACTGGGTCAATCATTTTCAATCCAAACACATATATTACTGATGTGCATATCTTTGCCTCTGCGTCATTTCCATTATATCCACACTAACAGGGAGATGCAATAAAAGTTCTTATCGTTAAAAATGGTGCTAACTTTGCCCCAACCAATCAGATTTTATTTAACATTTGAAAGCTAACATGTGATTGGTTGGGGCAAAATTAGCACCATTTTTAACGATAAGAACTTTTATTGCATCTCCCTGTAAGTTGTTTGCTCTGATATTTTTGTAGACTTTGTGACTTATCATAGATTTCATGGTGCCCTTCAACCCTTGTAAAAAAAACAATAATGTCATGTTTGTTTTTGTAGCAGCTGATCTGTGTCCTCCTCTCTTTGGGTTGTTCTCTCTAGCGTGCAGGCAGCCATAACAGCGGAAATGACAGAACACAAACACCCAGTCATTCACAGAGAAAAAAACTTTGTCAAATTGTGTCAAATTGCATTGAATTTCTAAATGCATTGAAATTCCACCTTTTCTTAAAGTGTTGCTACCATTGTGTCGATTTTGTGTGGATTTTTGCCATTTCCTTTAATGCCTGCTGGACACATGCAGGGAGATGTAATAAAAGTTCTTATCGTTAAAAATGGTTCTAATTTTGCCCTAACCAATCAGATGTTATTTAAAATTTGAAAGCTAATATTTTTGGGA